>CM055106.1:10832538-11432538 GCA_029204225.1 Diphasiastrum complanatum | reverse complement strand
ATCTGTAATTCTTACGTACACATTAAAATCAGCCATAAGTGGCTTGAATCCTAAGGATTTTAGGGCTTAATCTTTCTTCTTGTACCATTGTCGAGCTGACTGCTTCAGACCATAGATACTCCTATGCATTCTGCATGCATAATCAAGAAGTGAAGTTGAGACATAGCCTAGGGGTTGATCCATGTAGACCTCTTCGTCTAGCTCACCATGCAAGAAGGCTGTCTTCTCATCCACAATGTGAATCCTGAGGTCATAAGCAGTGGCATATGCAAATAGTAAATGTAGGAACAAATGTTTCACGATAGGAGAGAAGGTTTCAGAATAATCAATACCATATCTTTGAGAAAATCCCTTCGCTACAAGTCTTGCCTTATATCTCAAAACATTTCCATCTGGTCCATACTTTAGCTTGTAAACCCATTTGTATTTTATAGCCTTTTGCTTATCTGATAATGGCTGCAACATCCATACCTGGTTCTTTCTCATGGATTACATCTCCTCGTTTATGGCTTGGATAAATTTGTCCTTCTCTAGACATTCAATTGCCTCCTCGAATGTCTGTGGTTCGCCGCTGAATCCACAGAACTCTTCTGATGTGGAAGCTGAGCTGCTTGGCACATATCTTGTTGGCGCTCTTTGTTGTCTTGTCAACCTTCTAGGAGATCCTCCTGGAACTTAAATGCCTTTGCCTTTGTCTGCTCTGCTAGGTCTGGAACCATCTTGGTTTACAGGTACTGTAGCAGAAGGCTGCCTCTCAAATCTTTCGTCTTCTGATTCATTACTCGAATGCGAAGCGACTCAAAAATCTTCGTTTTCATGTTCATCTTCTGCTCCCTCTATCACAGGTGACAGATTATAGTACTATCTTTCAAGAACTTTATAGCTGATAGGATCATCATTGGTCATTGTTTTGCTCTCATAAAGACTGACATCCCTGACTGTCTTTCCAGTGTTCGTTTCTAGCATGTAGACTTTGTAGTATGACGAATTGTTGTCATATATCCTTGTTCAGCCTTCTCATCAAGCTTCTTTTGAAGCTTATCAGGGACTTCCATGCCATGTTCTGAATATATGCAGTTGTAGCTACTGCTTCAGCCCACAGTACTCTTGGAGCTTTCGAGTTGGCCATCATGCATCTGGCAGCTTCCATCAGAGTCCTATTTCTTCTTTCTGCAACACCGTTGTGCTGCGGTGTGTAAGATGCAGTCCTTCTGTGAATGATACCACGATCATTACAGAAGTCAATGAAGGGATTCGAGATGTATTCACCGCCTCGATCTATCCTGATCTGCTTCACTTTGTTGCCAGTGCATCTTTCTGTCCAATTCACATACTCTGTGAATTTGTCAAATGCTTCTGATTTATACTGAATAAATTACACTCTGGTGAATTTCCTATAATCATCAATGAAGGTAATGTAATATTTCAAGCCTCCTACTAAGATCACATTGAAAGGCCCACATATGTCAGAATGCACTAACTCCAAAATCTTGGTTGTTCTATAGGAGTCTTTGACAAATGGAGTGTGTGACATCTTATCCTTCAGACATGCATCATAGGTGGTCGAATTGTTTCGAGTTGGATCAATCAGGCCCTGTAACACAACAAAACGAAACGAGACAAAATCTAGACGAAAACGAAACGAAGCAAAGCGAGGCGAAACTCAAACGAGCTCTGACATTGATTCATGCTTGAAGCACAGATATCACGAAACAACACGAAATGAAATGAAGCGAAAGAGTTCACGACAAGATCAATCAGGCTCTGCAACGAGATGAGACGAGACGAAACAAGACGAAATAGAACAAAACTTAGATGAGCTCTGTAATCGATTTACCCTTATAGCCAGTTGATCATGAAGCGAAGCGAGGTGAAACACGAAGCGAAACAAGATCAGTTCGTTAGAAATTCAGATATGATCGCTAGTCACTGCTGGTTATATCATTTCTATAATCCTTCAGAGAGTAGTCAGACACTGCTGATCTACGTTAACAAATTAATATAGCATTCAACAAGATCAAACCAAATCAATTGAGCAAGTGAATCAGACACACAAATTGTAGCAGACAAATTTACATTCAAAATCATACAATCATACAGATCAATAATATGCACAATAGCTACAATATCATCTATTAATTTTCTTGATTCTTCAAGCACTACATGATAGATCCATGTAGTGTGTTGGCGGAAGAGAAATACAGTTCTCTCACGAATTGTGTCTCGCTTACTAGCGAACTTCTGGATCTACAGATCCTATACAGAATTGTCTCGCATGCAGGCATACTTGTATTCTATATTTTTCATCTTCTGACTTCTTGTCTTGCTTACTAGCATTACAGTATCATGCATCAAACAAAAAGTATATAATCGCGTCATGTAACTTCTAGATTAGAGCGATTAAACATATACAACTAATCACGAATCACAAGAGTGGCAGATTATCCACAATCTAGAATACTCCTGTTGATGTCATAATATCAAATCAGATATTTGTACCCCATGGTACATGGCTTATCTTCTTGGCCAGTTGAGGAGCACGGCTGATTTCGTGTTTTGTCGTGTCATGTCGTGTCGTCATTTGTCAAAAATTCAGGATTGAAAGCTAGCAAAGCTTTGGCATTAGAAACATTTAGTTTCTTCACATTCAAACTTGAATATCTAAAACTCATGTACTACACTTTTCCAAACTTTCTAAAAGTGTTTATTCAAATGATTTTAGACCAATATAACTTTGAAAAGTCAGACTCTAAGTCTAATATGAAATTGGCCTAGTTGACATTTTTCACATCTGTTTTCTTGTAGGAGGACCCATTTCGTGGAATAGCAGAAAGCATAAATGCATTTCGTTGTCCTCTATGAAATCTAAATACATTGTATCTACATCAGCAATGAAGGAGATCATATGGCTTAGAAGGTTGCTTCAGAATCTGCAATTTTCGGAAATTAGACCTACTACACTTCAGTGCGACAATTAGAGTTGTATAGCTCTATCTCTAAACCCATGAACTCATGCTAGAACCAAACACATAGAGGTTCAATTTCATTTTCTTAGAGAGAAGGTTTAGAACAAAGATGTTGTACTAAGCTACTATCATATAGACAGTATGTTGGCTGATATTTTGACAAAACCATTGTCAAGAGAAAAGCAATCTACTACGGTAAAATTGTTAAGTCTCAATTTAAATTTAGATTTGTAGAGATATGCTTAAGGGGGAGTGTTGGAGTATAATCTTACTCTTACACATCATTATCGCTCTCCTCATAGCTTAAGAAAAATTCGTCTCTCAAGCATTCTGTAGAAATACACTATCTCTTTCACAGTCTACAAAAATACAAAGAAAACTTCAACAGGTAGAAACCGCACTACAATTGCAATGGTGCCACATTTTTACGCTACTAACGCATACGAAGGAGATCCTTTTGTTGTACCTCTTCACATCACATTGCACCAACAATCGATCTACGAATCAAGTACAAGGGCTATTAATGATCTTTTAAACTATAAATAGAATAACTAAATATCTTCTGACAACTATATAAACATTTGAGCATTTTGAAGAGAAAGGGGAATGATCAGTCAATGTATTCACATAGATCAAATGACCAAAAGCGATCTTCTAGTAGCTGACTCCTTAGAGTTAGTGATCATTTAGAGAGAGAGAAAAGAGTATTCTGAAAGATAGCACTCATTAGCCTCTGTAAGTAGGATCACGAGCTTTGTGTGATTGTTTTGTGATTTGATATCGTTGTTACTACAACACTATTTATACATAAGTGCTATTTTTCATATCAGTTGTATTCATGTTGAATGTTTGAATGCCTCTCACTCTTTCTCTCTATTATCAGAACTTATCTGTCAGAAATAGAGAATAGCACGGCTGTCTTGGATGCCTACATCTTCGCATTCTTTATGCTTGTCTACGACACCTACTCTGACATCTAAACAAATTATAACTGCTCTGCGTTCCTAATCTCTAAGTAATCCAAAATTATTCTTCTTCTTCATTGTCTTTTCTTTGATGGGACAGATATGTGATCTGATATCATGACATCAGCAGATGCACTCTAGGTCGTGGCTAATCTGGCACTCTTGTGATTCGTGATTAGCTGTAGATGTTTAATCACTCTAATCTAGAAGTTACACGATGCGACTATATACCCTTCTGGTTGATGCATGATATAACAAGTCTAATGCTAGTAAGCAAAATAGACAGACAAAATACAAAATAGAAGTCTGTTTGCGAGCGAGACAAGTTTTGTAAGCAGGATCCACAGAGATCCAAGAAGTCCACTAGTAAGCGAGACATTACTCATGGGAGAACGTCTCTTCTCTCACACCAACGCATTGTGTGGGTCTATCATACAGCGCACAAAAAACGAGAAGATCAATAGATGATATTGTAGCCATTATGCACATATCATTCTCATCATGTTTGATCTTGAATGAATTGTTGTTCGCCATCGTTTGTGTTTCTCATTCATTCATTTTATCAATTTTGTACACTGGTTGAATTTTGTTGAATGTTGTATTAATCTAAAATGTAGATCATTAGTGCCTGTCTATATTCTGGAGGACTATAGGAATGATACAGCTGGCAGTGACCAACAATAATATCTGAAATCCTTCGCGTCCGCGACTGCACGCATCACGCATTTCGCATCAATGACATTTTGGCTGTTATAAATAGTTGTACCTACGTGGAGAACAATATCATTTGTTGATCATATATGTGGAGATCTCATCTTTGTTGATCCTATGTCCATCTCATGTCATTTTCTCATGTATCTTGAGTTTCTATGTGTAGAGTGTTGATTTTCTTGTAGATCTTGAATCCACACTTGTGAAGGACAGTAGGCTGCTGCTATTGTACGGAAATGGATAGTACCTTTCTATATTTTTATGTTCATGATCAGATCTAAGTGATGCAAGATGTGGCATGCTAAAATTGTTGATTTCTACCTTCTAGCTATTTCTAGATGTGTTGACCAAATTAACCCAAGATCAAAGATCCATCAATGCATTTTGGATTATAACCCTTCACACTATGGGTGCAATTGTTTCTCTTATGTTATTTCCTTATGATATTACACTCTAGTGCTTGATGTTCATGTTGCAACATTTGTAGGAATTATAAGAAGATATATCCTTCCTCTCCCAACTCAAAGCTGTTACATTATGTCCAATGTATTTTGTAAGGCCTTATTTGAATATTCTCTCATCCAAATGATTGAAACGTTCTTTAAGGTGTCGATTGATCTGTGCATCTTGATTGTTGATTGTAATCATCATTCAAATGTTACTACCACCTACATCTTCCTATCCATGTATCTTTTAACAATGCATCTTCCTAAATCCTACAAAAATATTTGCCTAACAACACATCATCATTCCTTAATTGAAGTCACTTTACCAATAATGTCTCTCAGTTTGTCAAAGTTGCCAGGCTCACCATGTTGGTCTTGGATTGGTTTGTCCTGCTTGTGATGATGCATATTTGGATGGATTTAGTGACTCGGATTGGGGTGGAGATCAAAACACTAGACACTCTATAAGTGGACATTGCTTTTTCTATGGAGATTCTACAATTTCTTGGTCAAGTAAAAAGCAGCCCACTGATGGTACTTCTTCTAGTGAGGCAAAATATAGAGCGATATTTTACTCTTGGGCTCCAACGGCTTGATTTGGGATGTTATAGCACATAGTCTTGAGTCCCTAACTCTGTGTTATGCATGATGGAGGTGATAAACCAATACTTTGTGGGTGGATTCCATGAAAGTAAAGATTCCACATTTCTTTCTTGTTATATTTCAATACCATTATAGACATTCACAACCATATTTTTTCGCCATATTAATGGATGTGTAAATCTCAAGGTCTGTGTTCCAAGTTGCAATCAACTAGGTTGTGCTAATGTTTTCTAGCTATTTTTGCCAGGTTTTGTTTTGTTTGAGCAAGTATGTAAATATTTGCTGTATTTCAATGAGGAAATATAAATTTAGTTTGACTAGATGTGCTCTTTAATGCTAAGCTTTATCATGGTGACTATATGAAAATGCTCAAATAAGGGTCAATGCTTAGCTTGCTCACACAAAAGGCAACTCAGCATGTTGGATTTTGTGCTAATTTATGAAAGCTAATGTAGACGTATTTTATGTATTTGACATCCAGGGGCATTGATGACAAGAGTAACTTAAATAGCATATAGTCCATACTATTCATGGGGTTGATAGTCTAATTTGGATTTATAGACTCAAAGATGATATGTACCTCATTTGTTATGTATACATACTATCCTAGACTTGACATTCATATATTGCCCGTTTTCTTTTTTACTTATTACACTAGTTCAATTTGGTGTTCTTGCGGTAACCTTGCGATTTTTGCCTGTTGAAGTTTTCCGTGTGTATTTTTTGCAGACTGTGAAAAAAGATAGTTTATTTCTGCATAATGCTTGAGAGAGGAATTTTTCTTAAGCTATGAGGAGAGTGGAAAGGATGCGTAGGAGTGAGATTATACTCCAACAAGTTCCAACAATCTCCATGTTTCATTCTTCATAAGAGCTTGATATTTAAGATCCATTGCTTGGATCCACTCCTCTTTGTTCCTTGTTTCATCTACACATGTAGGTTCATCAAAAGAGGTTAGTAAAGCAAAACTTGTACCACCAACAAATTGCTTACCCTTTTCATTGCATGTGAGCCTCAAGGGTTGTTGCCTTTGCCTTGATGTCCTCCTTGGATTTTGACTTGAAGAAGGCCCGTCACCATCAACATCCAAAGTACCACAAATCACATCATCAACATCAAGAATGTTAGATCCAATGTCCACACCACCACCTGAAGAATCTTTTGGAATGTTTCCTTCATCAATGAATGACATCTCTTTCAATGACCACTTTCTGATCTGTCTCTTATAGATCTATCTATTCAGATATTTTTTGTTATGATCCAGAAAGGATAGTTTATACCTCCACATTGTGGAATTTACAAGATGGCTTAACGTAGTAATCACAAGACTAGTTATCGCTAATCAACTAATCAGTTAGTCTCTGTCGTTGCCACTCGTTTCACCTAGGCGTGAAGTCTATGACTCCAAGCCCATTGAGCTGCCAGCTGGCAGCGTGAAAGATTCCCCTTCGTTTGTTTCGTAATCTCTCGTTTGCTTTCGTTCTTTTCGTTTCTTCCATAGTCTTTCGTTTTACGTCCCTTTGCAGTTTGCAGTCCTGGAGGTGTGTTTACGACGATTCGCGAATCGTTCGTGCTTCGAGTCAAAGGACGTTGACTGTCGTGAATTGTTCTCGTTCGACCTTCGTTTCTTGTTCGTGTTGCGACAAAGTTGCAGGATTTCACCATTTCTAACAGATGGATCCTCCTTGGTTCTATCATCAAGAGTGATCTTGATATAGCAAATACAACCTAAAGTTTTTAAAAACTTGACACTCGGCCTCCTACCAAACAATACGTCAAAAGGAGGTTTTCCATCCAATACCACACTTGGCCATCTATTGCATAGAAAATTAGCACCCAACAAAGCTTGATCCCAAAAGGATTTAGGAAGATTATCACCTAACCTCATGGCTTTGGCACCTTCACATAAAGTCCTATTCTTCCTCTCGGCCAACTCCATTTTGTTGTGGTGTCCTTGGGCTTGTGTACTCCCTCTTGATCCCATGTTCTTCACAAAAGGCCTTGAACCTAGTAGATATGTACTCTCCACCATTGTCACTCCTCGAGCACTTGATTTTTGTGGAGAATTGGAAATTCTCTTGCAATCTTGAACTTGACAAAGACATCACACTCCTCATCTTTGTTGTTTAGTAGGTACCCAATAAAATCTACTAAAATCATCAATGAATGTAACATACATCTTAGCACCATTTTTTAATGCAAATTGTAGTTAGACCATGAATATCCGAATGCACAAGATGGAAAGGCTTACTTTATATTGATGTAGATCTCTTGTAAGGTAACCTATGTGACTTAGAAAGTGCACATTGCTCACAAACATGACTAATGCTTGACAAAGATTTGGGAAGACCAAAAACAACTTGCCTTTTTGCATCACCTCCAATAACTTGGAGTTAAGGTGCCCCAATCTCTTGTGCCATACCTCTTGCATTGACAATTGCTCATTTTCCACCCATCATCTCTCTTCTTCTTGAAGCAATCACTAGCAAAATGCCCTGTGATTCCACAATAGAAGCACTTCAAATTTGACCTATCTTTCTTTTTCTTAACAAAAGATGAAGGCTCACCTTTATCTTGACCCTTTGATCACTTGCTTTGACCCTTTGACCCTTTGACCACTTGCTTTTGCCTTTTCCCTTGAATTTTCCTTTGATGAACATAGCCTCCTCTCCATCAACTTGAGATGTAGATCCACCTCCTCTTGATGAAGCCTAAACTCCTCATTCACCAATATCTCTTGCAAATCCAACATGTTTGGCAAATTCTTTTGAATAGCAAAAGTTTGAACAAGATTAGCATGATCATCAGCACAAATTTAGATGACATTTAGTCCCCTCCGAATCCAGTGGACTTAATACTCATTGGATTTGATCGTCTCGTTCGAAATGATGCCATTCCACATTTACTTGACATCAATATTTTAGGAGAATTTTTGGCAATATTAGAGTCCAGTGTGTCAGATATCGAAAAAAAAAAATTGCAATCCGCCCATATCAATAATTACGTGATGTGTTTTTTTTTTACTATTTAGTTTTTTTTCTATATATTTGTGGGCCTAGGGAGTACTTTGCATACAAAACTATAAAGTATGAGAGCATGGAGGTCTCTTTGTAAGGGGGTCACATGAGCAAGGATAATAGCAATACAATCCAGTAGGAGAAGGGCAAAAAGTGTACAAAATAGGATTGAGTGTAGGCAGGAGTTTTGACATTTTAGATATTTGGCAACAAAGAGGTAGCACATGGTGTGCTATTCTTTTTATGTTGGTACATGATTTTTTATGAGCAAAAATTGTGGTTTTAGGTAGGCTAGCCAGCATGCTAGCCTACAAAAAAATCAAAAAATATATTTATAACAAAAATATTTTAACTTTTTTTAGCAAGCATGCTAGCTTTTATAGCTCCCTAATCATTTTTTCCATTATCCAAATTAACCTATTTCAAACTTATGCTAGATTTTATAGCTCCATGAACATTTTTCATTATACAAATAAAACTATGTTTAAAGGGTATCAAAGTTCATTTTGATAGACCTACTTGAAATTTGATGGCTAGTGAGATTTTCAACCATGTACCAAGCCACAATCCTTATTTATACAATATCAAGTAATGGCATGAAAACCTAGAGCACCTTGTGCTACCTTTTGTTTGGGCAAAGAGAAACTCGCAAAAAATTTATTCACAAAATGTAAAGGCCCACTAGCCAAGGGGTTGCAAATGGGCACAAGGTCAGTGTTGTGTAGGGGGTTATGTTGCTGGGTAGGACTAAGCAAGGGATCCCTCCTAGATTGCCAGTGACGATGACGACTCGTAAAAGAAGCAAAAAAGGGACAAAGGAAAGGGGCCCAATTAGGCCTCGGGTGCCCGATTAACGTGATTAAGTCAAATGAGGTGGTTCTATAGTCCCATGGTTCATGGTTCCAAAACAGCATTCCAATGTTACTCGCTCAAACTCATGAAAGTTACACACATCAACTCTGATCATAACTCACAAAAGTTACACACATCTGAAAAGAAGACATGCATAGATGGAAGAAAACCAGAAAACAGAGCACAAGAGATGATAAACAAAATGTACGGCTTCTTCATTATCTTATGCAGATATATGTACATTGCAGGCTACGTGAGGCTCAAGAGGCCTTCTAAGTTAAGCCTAAATCTACTCAACTGCCTACCAATAACATTGCTAACATTTAGCTCCAACCTAACACCTAACTAACTGCCTACAAATCAGCCTCTGTGGCTAACTATGCACCAGCGGCTGGTTGGTGAAATGGTTGAATGCTTAACACTCCCCCTTCAAACATTTAAGCTGCAATTTGTGGTTGACCAAAGATGCCCATAGCTTGTCTATGCTTGAGAAACTCATCTCTTCCAAGAGCCTTGGTCAGTGAATCTGCTATCATGTCCTTACTCGACATATAATCCACATGAATTACTTTGTCTTCCACTAGACTTCTCACAAAGTGATACTTTGTTGGAATGTGTTTTGACCTATTGTGAAAGACAGGGTTTTTGGCCATTTTGATGTTGCTCTGGTTATCAATCCACATTTTGATTGCTTGCTTTCGTTCTTGACCAGTGTCTTGAAGCAATTCTCGTAACCAAAGTACATCTTTTGCTCCTTCTGCAAGAGCAACATATTCAGATTTTGTTGTTGATTGTGCAACTATGCCCTACTTCCTGCTAATCCAGCCAATAGGCCCTCCACATAATTGGTAACAACAACCTGTAGTAGATCTTGCATGCTTGTTTGTGCCATAACTTGCATCTGTATATGCCTGCAAAATGAAATTTGCTCCCCCTGAATAACATACTCCAAAATCAGCTGTGTCATGCCCATGACTGGTCTCGGTAGCCTGTCCACGCTAGGGACCAATAGACCAACAACCCGTAAGTTAATTGTGACTATAAGGGAATTGGGGCCCTTACGTGTACATGGTCATAATTAATGGTTGTAGGCCTAAACACATGGTGGTGGAGTTGGTATGGGTCTATCAGTGAGTCATTAGGGAACTGGATGATGTGGCCCAGATAGGCTGCAAAGGTGTCCAGTGAGGTGTCACAGTGCACTACTAGTGGTGCATGGGGCTTGGAGGGTATAAGTATACCTGTTGGGCTCTCACTAGTGTATGCTTGATTTGTGATGAGTAGCTACATGCTGCTGGTGTGACTCCTCTTTCCATGACTCTGATTGATCCATAGCTTGGGGGTTAGATCCGTACGATCTAGGTTTGGTTGGGTTGGTTTAACCTCCACCGGTTCCCATGTGTTGTTGCTTTGTATGGTATGCTTAGACTAGAATCCTATTTTGAGGACTTTATAAGCTGTACCCTTGAGATACCTTAAAATTTGTTTTTCCATCAACCAATGCCCATCAGCGTGACAATCATTGAATTGACTCAAGAGAATCACTGCAAAACAAATATTTGGCCTGGTGGAACACATCAAATATACATGAGACTGCCAATCGATTCCCTGTATGGATGACTCCCCCTTGGCAATTCATGTTGAATTTCAGAGAACAAATTGATACCTTTTTCCATAGGTGCAGCTACTAGAAATGCATCCCCCATACCAAATCTGTTCAGCAGCATATCAACATACCTCTTTTGACTAAGATGCACTTTTTGTCTGCTCTTGTCACGAGTTATGTGAATTCCTAGGAAGAAGCGAGCTTCTCCCAAATCGACCATGTCGAATCGTTCAGCTAATTGCTTTCTCACTGCTAGAATTTCACTGTTGTCTCCTGTGACTAGCATGTCATCTACATAAAGTGCAAGAATACACATTTTACATTGAAAAATGCAAATGGAAATATTGGTGTCTGCTGTACTAGGTATAAAGCCTTCCTGTTTTATGACGGTGTCAAATTTCTTGTACCATTGCCGAGATGCTTGCTTAAGACCATAAATGGCCTTGTGAAGCTTACAAACCAAACGTTCCTTTCTTGGTTCTATAAATCCTTCCGGCTGTTGCATGTAAATATCTTCCTCCAACTCACCATTGAGGAAGGCAGTGCGCACATCCATTTGGTGGATTTCCCAGCCCATGTGTGCTGCTAAGGCCATCAAAGTACGCAAACTAGGCATCTTCACAACTGGGGAAAAAGTTTCGCTATAATCCTTCCCTGCTTTTTGTGTGAAACCTCTCGCAACTAGCCTGGCTTTATAACATTGAAGAGTCCCATCTTCTTGTGTCTTTCTTTTTAGAACCCACTTGGAATCCACATCTGCAGGTAGAGGTTGTAGAGTCCAAACTTGATTGCGTTGCATAGAAGCCATCTCCTCGTCAGCTGCTTCACGCCACTTTGCACTTTCAGAACCTGCAAGTGCTTCAGAAAGAGTTTCAGGCTCATGGGGATCTGCTAATGCTTGACTACAAATTTCAGCAATGTTGGCCTGAGCACTGTCAATCAGCTTCCATGTTGGTTTCCTTTGCCGAGATGGTAGTGTTGGCATGGCATTTCCTCTACTTCAATTCTCCTTCCATCTCTAATATGATCAATCTATACACCTTCAGGTGCTCCAAATGGTTCTGGATTGATCTGGACTTGGGCTAATGGCTCATCATTCTCGGCCTCAATTGTAGTGGGATCCAGAGGATTGAGTTGCAAAGTTGTATCTTGCCCCTCCAGCACAGGATCTACAACTAGTTTATTGTCCATAATAAATTCAATGTCATTCTCAGGATGAATGATATCAAGCTCATCAAATGTGACATCTGAACTTATATGTATTTCTCCTGTAGCCTTATCATATAGTCTATATGAATATGAACATATGTCGTGCTGCCAAAAATTCGTAAGTGCGACGCATCCGGTTTCTTGCCTGTCCAAAGCTCTTCAGGTGTGATGCCCTCCAAAGCAACTCTGAAGTGAAATTTGAATGCATTAAGCATTCATATCACTATACCCTAGACCCAAGAGGAAGGGAAGGAATTAACTTATTAAGCACTCAAGAATATGATTGGGAATGCTAGCCTCTAGGTGTGTGAATGTGCATTGTAATTTGTGGATCATGCAATCAGCGTTGTTTCATATTTCTCATCATTCTTCTTCTTTCTCTCTTGGGATTTGATCACCCATCACATGATTAATCTGTTGAAAGACTCTGATCATGAATGTTAACAACGCTATCCATCCACGATCCAGTCATGTGCAGGACGCCTCTCTCTCCATTGTAGCTCTAGCCTCTCTAGTCTCATTTTTAGCACCGTAATCTGTCAGTCCTAAAGACTCCTACTCCAGCCTCCTCCCTCGTCCAGAATAAAAGGACGATTCAGTGCATCACGAGCAGAAAAAGACTCAAGTTTACCGTTTCATTTGTCACTATCTACCGAAATTATGCCCAAGAGTCAAACTTATTTCCCATGTTGATGTATGTACAAACCAAAGTAAAGTCTTCATCATTTTCTAGTTGGTAGTTACCAGATGACTATTATAATTTATGAGTCGTGACTTGGCCCAAACGCCGCTGTAGCGATTTGTGGCTGTGGCTGTCTTTCAGGTCCTGACTCGTAATCCAAGGTAGCTCTCGCTGATTTGATCTTTGCATGCCTGGAGAGTCGAGACTCGAGACTGTCGAGAGTCGAAGCCTCAAAGCCTCCAAGGTGCAATGCTCAATACTTAATCAAGTCTGCTCTGCTCCTTGGCCCTGGCTTCATTGTGAATTGTAACTTGTAAGGTTTGTTCATCATTACGTAGTAATGTTAAGCTTAAATAATCAAGCAGTACAGATTGCCATCGATTCTGAGCACGGACGGTAGTACACGGTATTATAAGCCTATAAGTATAAGGGTGGCGTGAACGGTGAAACCGTGAAACTTGCTAAGTATGTATCGGCTGCGATTGGATATGCAACTATCAGTCCCTGTCCCTATCACAGATCACGAAACTCAAGATTTGCATAATACGTAGTTGTTGGAAGTTGGAAAAATGGAAACGGAGGTGATCAAAGACTGATATAAGCCAGTGTTACACGTATCTGCAGTCAAAACTGAAATTTGATTAAAATGAGATGCAGTGGAAGCTAGAAGCATGTAAAGTAAGAATGCATAAAGCGAGGTGATGCATGATATTGAAATTTGAGGGTTAGTTGTGTGGTCGAATGCCTCAAAAATTGACACGATCGGTACAACAAAATGAAGAAATTTTATTAAAGACGTGATAAAATGAAAGATTAGGCTTTTAAAGATGTCCTGATCAAAAGTCTCTATCTTGGGTGGGCGGTTTCTTAGAAAACGAAGTGTAATAGTGACCCAATGGCATAGTCTAGGTTGTGACCTTCTTAGCTTTTTATTCTACCTTGCATTCTTGCAAAGGATTATGCTGCTAATTTTCAAAGGAACAAACACTCTATCTCAAGAAATACAAGAGAGCAAGTCATGGGGAAGACTTGCCTAAACTTGGATCTAGCCATGCATTTAGGCTAAGGAGGATAGAAAGATGGATAAATGCCTAAGAGTGAAAGAGAAAGGACATGAGTTAGTGGATGGGAGGGCATCAAGGCTAAAGAAGCGCCATGCCTTTTATAAATGTGGGCCCTCAACGATTTTTTCTTTCATACACTTTTTTGGCCTAGACTTTGTGTTACAACCTAGTTGAGGAAGTTTGTAAATGGTGTATGCTTTGAAGTCTTTGAGGCCAATATTTTCATTTTTTTTTTGGTTCAAAATCATGATTTTGAGCCGTTTCACTTTATCAAAAGGCCAACCAAAGTGCTTAGGAGCCAAAAAAAAACGTATCCCGGAGGATAAATTTTCATTTTTTTTCGCCCGAAATTGCGATTTTTGGCCGTTTCATTTCATTAGAAGGCCAAAAAAAAAAGGTTTCGGAGCAAAAACAAAAAAAAAACTTGTTCTTTTCGGGTGCACGCAAGGGCGCGGTCACACAACCCCTGTCCGCGCCCTTGCATGCACCCAAAAACAAATTTCTTTTTTTTTGCTCCGAAACCCTTTTTTTGGCCTTTTGATGAAGCGAAACGGCCAAAAACCACAATTTCAGACGAAAAAATGAAAATTTAGCCTTTGGAATATGGTAATGCATAGAAATCGAGCCTTCTCAAAAATGAAAATCACACCTAAAAAAAAAATGTATCTTGGAGGTCAACTTTTTTTTTCTTTTGCTCGAAATCGTGATTTTTAGCCGTTTCACTTTATCAAAAGCCCAAAAAAACGTTTAGGAGCCAAAAAAAAAAAAAAAAAACGTATCCCAAAGGCTAAATTCTAATTTTTTTTTCGTCCGAAATAGCAATTTTTGGCCGTTTCACTTCAACAGAACGCCAAAAAAGGGTTTCAGAGCAAAAGAATAAATAAATAAATTTGGGATGCACGCAAGGGCACGGACAGGGGCCAGGTCAAACAACCCTTGTCCTCACACCACCCCAAAAGAAAAAAAAAAAACAAATTTTGGCTCCAAAACTTCTTTTTTGGTCTTTTGATGAAGTAAAACAGCCAAAAATCACAATTTCGGGCCAAAAAAAATGAAAATTTAGCCTCCGGTATATGTTTCTTTCTTTTGGCTCCTAAACGTTTTTTTTGGCCTTCTGATAAAGTAAAACGGCTAAAAATCACGATTTTGAGCAAAAAAAAAATGAAAATTTTGGCCTCAAGGATACGTTTGGTTCTTTTTTTTTGGGCGTGATTTTCATCTTTGAGAATACCTGACTTATGTGCCTTACCCTGAATTTAGAGAAAAATAAAATCACTTTAAGATACAATAGGTTGAAAATTTGAGCTGTTTGACCAATATTTACACTTTTACTTGGAACTACATTTTTATCTATTAAAAGAATATTTTCATAATCTCACTTATTTTCAAAATTAATAAATGTACATATTATATCTAGATTGCAATGCTAATCTTTATAGTGTTACTTGAACTTAAGTTCATCATTGAAAACACATAATTACATTATGACAGTAAACATTTAGCCAAGAAAGAGTGAGAGTAATAATAGAATTAGAGAGACTATTTGTTATGTAGCGAATATAATAAAAGAGAGATAGATGAGCAAAAGTGAAAGAACGTCTAGAGAGAGACTATAGAGAGAGAGAGGAAATAGTGTCAAAAGTGTGCACACATGTGTGGTTGTAAGTTAACTATGCATATAGTTTAGTAAATACATAAGCAAGCTCTTAGAAGTAGTCTATATGATGGTAGGTATTGTTTGTGTAGTTACTGTTGGCTAGTAGATAATGTGTAGCTATTGTTGGTTACTAAGTACTTTCAAGTCTATCCAAGTAGGGTAAATGTTAAAGGTGTACTTTGTGGGCCCACACTTGATTTAATCTGCACCATTGAATTTGCCATGTCATATGGACCATTCCTGCTCAATTGTCGCACTTTTATTGATACACGTGTCATCATTAACACTAATCAAGGTTAGTGAAGAAGCCCTTTCTGAGTTCAAAAAGGGCCCTAATGGCATGCATAAACTATTGGATTGATCACAAACATAATTAGAGTGATGAATTTTCTACTAGAACTAGACCTCCTCTTTTATGTACTCAAGTACATAATCTTGACACTATGAGTCCTCATTATCTAGAACTTGGGCTCCCACTCCCTAGAATTTGGGTCCCTACTATCTTGAATTAGAAATATCTCATAGTTCCCTTCCTACCAAAGTCATGTCCCTTTCTTGAAAAGTTCTCACCTCATTCCTACACAATTCAACTTGCATTTATCCCTAAATCCTAGATATTGACATTGTTTCATTTCTAAGGCTTAAATATTAGTTTTCCACAAAGCATGTCTTGGGTTACTTGTACGAACAAGTCAGTTTTATATCAATTTTCATATGTGTTCATAAATAGCCTCGTAGCACTTGTGAGGAGTGATATCAAACACATGGCATCATCCAATTAAAAAAAAAACGAGCAAATTCTAAGCCATAGCAAGGCTTCTAAAATGTTTTGAATCTCCATTGTTGATCTGCAACTACTACAAGCGATATTCACCATCCAATGGTGAGCTACTTGTTGTAGCCACCCTCCCCGCTCAAACGGCTCAAGGGTGCTACAATCAGTAGCCCACCTCTTGATGGCAAATATCTAGTACAGCAAAGGATCTTTACTTGGATCAAGATTTGTAAGTAGATGTAATTGATGTCTTTGACCCTTTTGTTGGTCAAAGTATATCACTAAGAGACTTACATCGAAAGAAATTTTGGCACCTCGATTAGTGCATGAATGTGATTAATAAAGATAGGACTTATCTAATATCATGTCTCAATTTGAGTTTTTCTTCCCTTTATACACCATATAGAATGATTCTATATGCCAATACATGAAAAAGTATATTCTATTTATAAAAACATCCATGTATGAATACCTTCTAGCCTTTTTAGAAATTATTGGTTAAAGCTTGAGAATTAATGATTAAAGGCCTTAATTAAAACAAGTTCACAAAATAAAATCCAATAAGCACTCAAAATGAAGAATTGCATTATTTCCATTACTTTAACAAATTGGTAATTCTTGTTAGATAATCTAAATTGTTTACATGTAATAACTTTTGCTTGTTACCTCAACAAACTCGTATACAAAATACAACCTTGGTGGAAAGACTAAATCTCATGCCTTGGCGATGGGGGAAGGCTTGTCTTAAAGATGCGCCTTAAATTAAAAAATTGACACTGAAAGTGTGTGCATAATACCATTTGCAATGAGCAAAATGTATGAAAATTAAATTAATTCCAACTACGAAAGGAGGTTTGACTAACCCCTATGTAAAACCTTCAGTTTAGCAATTGAGAAAGGGTGAAACGAGGACCAAAACATATAACCAGCTTTAACACAGCAAATACTTGGTAATCCCACCTCTAAAATGAATACCACTTAAAATCTTGTTTCATATGTTTTCATGCAAATGAGTTGCATTACTAGCTTGTGAGCATTTTGTGACTGTCTAAGACATTGCACTTTTCCACAAAATTTAGGCAACTGAACATCCTAATAGTGGACTGCAGAATCATCTGGTAATTATTCCATAGATTCCTTGTTGCCATCTAAATCAAATAGCAGAGAAATATAAAAAAAAAGACTTTAAATTGAATACACCTACTTTATAGATATTTTATAGTAGGCATGAGGCAAAGTATTCAACAACGCAGAAGCAAAAAAGGATTTCACTTTTCAACCATAAACTGCACTTCTCAAGAGATTGAACATTTATTTGGTTGCCAAAACTGCATCACAAATTGTCCAGATAGTATGATGAGCAAGCCATGTGTTGAATGGCAGTATTAGAGAGAACTATTTTGTACATGATGGTAGAGTATGACATGAGCCTGAATGGTACTGCTTACATGCAAGAGATAAATTTTGCTGTCACAAATCAGAGTTTAACTTATTCTTTGGTCACATTCAAAGCTTTTATTGTTTCTCATTGCATGGATAGAGACCTTGCACACTTCAGAGGAATTTAAGATGTCACACTTTGATCTGAATTTTCAGGTGACACAAGTCATCTGCAAACTTTGCTATACCAGAAACTCTTTTAAGCAAGTCTCGTCCGGGGGTTGCTTTGATTCAGAAGCCAAAAACTGCAACAGTCAAGTTCTCATCTAACTTGAATGGTCGTATCACGCAACTCTTTGAAATTTAAATGACAGTCAAAACTAAAGTCCTAAAACCATCAGAGCCTCTAATTGGTATGCTCCACAACAAAATTTCATGAGGAAACACATAAATATCTTGTTCTCACATCCTGTAAGAAGGAATTACCGCATTACCACAATTAAGCTGCAGTTTCTGCAATATCACTACATTAGGAAAAAAAACTATCTGTGATTGATATATCACATAAAATTCTTGACAGGAAATTTTCATGATTCCAAATTCTTGTGATCTAGAAAGAATTTGCCATGAAAAAGCAAGGCTATAGAATATGACCGTATATAAAAAACTTTCAGCATAGTTCCACTCTTGGACTACTCCACTTGGCAGCAGTCAGCAAAGGGCAAGCCAAAACCATCACTTCCATTCACATTTTACAATCTGATAATTGCTTATATACTTAAGGCATGCCTTTGTTCCATCAAGCATGTCAACACTTACAACTACATTTCCCAATCCAACAATTAAACAAGACCTCATAAACATTCATCAATACAATTGCTAAACAAACATATAAGGATTCAAGCAGAGAGGTGGGAGGGGGGGGGGTGTGGAGGAGAGAGAGAGAGAGAGAGAGAGAGAGAGAGAGAGAGAGAGAGAGAACATGGATCTATCATGTGCCATAGATGCTATCTTTCTACTTTAACAACTTTAAACCTTGATCAATTTCCTTATTCTAAAACACATTGACGTGCTTCTTCTGAAAAGGGGATCTTGTCTGTGAACACTTGACCAAGTTTGACCAATCACAGGAAAGAAGAGGCTCCGCCAAAGAAGACTATCATAGAAAAACTTCACGGATAATACGCCCAACAAGGCAAGACAGTGTAAGTGGCATGCATAAGCATATGGACCCAACATTGGGTTGGAGACCCATTTGGCCCATACTTAAGGCCTAACTTGAGCATAGTGCCCAACGGTAAATAAGGTCCTAAGTTAGGTACTAACATGCTGTCAGACTCCCTCTCTGATCTTTTCTTCAAACCTTGCTAATTTCCTGCACATACAAGCATCAAATTGCTTCTAACACAAGATGGAGCTGGCTGCCTTGTCTCCTCCCAGCCTTTGCTGCATAGATTATGATCCGGAATGCCTCTCTCTAGGCTCACTTATCCAAAATCCTCAAGCACCCCTTAACCCTGACCCTTCCTAAATCTCGACACATGGCCAACTCCATGCACAGTCGACACTTGCCACTTGGCAATACCTTGACACATAGGCAAGTAAGTAGGCTGACATGTGTCACTCATCCATTGGACCAAATGTCCCAGTGGGCATGTGACACGTGTCATGTTTGACCGGTCAACCCTGGCATGTGTCACTCATTCATTGGATCAAGTGCCCAGTGAGCATATGACATGTGTCACGTTGACTAGTCAACTCTCCTACTTTTTAGGAGGTCAGTTCAGCCACTCCGAATTAATGACCCAGTACCCTATACCCAAGCAACATGCAACTCTGAGGCTCAGAAACATCATTAACAACTTTATTTACATTTCTGTTACAAAGGTCACCACAGGCCGGTGACTTAGCCATTTCTATATTACAAGACGTACATCTATAAGTAAAAACAGTAAACAACCGGGACAGGGAGTAAAAGCTGTAACACATGCATACAGCAATTAGGTGTCCTATGGCATTGGCAGTTGTGTCAGTACACTTCGCACAATGCATGCCATCAGCTTACACTGGGCTAGGTGGGGGCAACATTTATAAGAAGAGAGTGTGATGGCTGGGGCGGTTCAGACTATGCCAACCCTATTGTGATTCCAAAACATTTGACAGTCAATTCCTATTTCAAAAGATATACTGCTACTTTTTTCTTATGAGATAACTGATCAAGCAAATATGAAATTGGCTTAAGCCTAGAATATTATAGCATTTTGAACAAACTTTGATTAAATGATTTCCCCTCAGCCCTTGCAAGTAGCATCCTCGTTGATAGCCTTTTGCTTTCTTTAAAGGACATTTTTTCAGTTTTGTCGGATTGATGTAACAATGAAACTTTGGCTTAATATTGTAATGCCCTCACCACTTGATATCATAGTTTTTATCTATAACAAAAAAAAAGTGGCCCCTTACCCCAATAGAAAAGCACTAATATGTATGAGTAAGAAGTCACAATTATATGCTCATGTGCATCTGCTAAGGTATAGGTTTTTTTTTGTCATCAAATATCATTGCTATACTTAATTCAGAATAAATTCAGCTCAAAATCGATTCTCACACCTCTTTCCCTAAAAAGTACTCATAATGCCACATTTTCCAGATTCTTTATTGAAATAGAAAACTGCTACCAGAATCGAACATCAAGATTGATGATTATATCTAGAACTTTGGGAAAAAACCACTCTATTAAATGTTTTTTTTTAATGCTACAATTGAAGAACATGCAAAAGTAATCACAAGGCACATAATGGTGATTTCAATCAAATGAGTAAGCAAAACTTGTCGACCATTTTGCTAGAACTCCAGATCCAAAAGTTAGCTATCGTAAGAAATGAGTAGAACAACGTATACCTAGTTGAACCCAAACAAAGTGAATGATGAACAAATCAATATCATATACCTAGCTTTGGCCTCTCTTAACACTAGACCTTGCCGAACACTCTAAGAGGCTAAAGAGCATATTGAACCCTTGTGATCCTCTCTTCTAATCTCTCTCTAAATTTGCTTGAGGCAATTTCACAAGTAGCGCTTTACAGCCTTTGTGTTTGTCAAATAGATTCAGATATATTACTTATTCGAACATCTGATTCAAATTTGATAGGCATAGTACATGCACTGAGGAAAGTCATTCCAGCCAGCTCCACTCTTCACCCTTTCCCAACATGGTATCAGAAGCGATTTCCACCTTCAAATGAAGATCAAAGTACGATGATGGCATGATAGGTGAGCTATTAGTAAGATAATAGGTTTTTCTTCTCCAAAAAGGCTATTGTGAATCTGTCTTTGAATTGCTTTCTTATAATTTTTATTAACTCTTTTTTAAGCACATTCTACTTTATATGACACTTGATACTTGTTGGCATGTTAAGACCCAACCGTTACAAGTTTTTAACTTAACACAATATTGGTAAAAATGCAGACATCATATTGACAATTCTACTTTCTAAGCATGGCCAACGTATGATTGAAAGATAACAGCATAGGGAACTAAACATCTGATGCTGAATTCTTCAGCTGTAAAATCAAATGTACATCCACCTTGGCTTTTGTCTAACAACTATCAAAAAACTTTACAGCTAAGAGACTTTCCGAAATGCCTACACAAACAAAAAGGCGGTGCATTACCAGGTAACTCCAGAATGGCAGCCCTATCAACACTGCATTGTCTTGACAGAGGTTCATAACTCTCACATCCATTCGTTGTTGCTTTCTGAATCTATTTTTGGAGTTCATTAATTCCAGTCTAACTGAAATAAACTTTCACAAACAAGTACTCTACCAACAAATACCTCAATCTAAAGAGAAGACAAGAAGTTACAGCTATTCATTTAGCACCAACCATACAGATGTTGTGAACTAACACAAAAAAGGAGACTTGAATCATGGTCAACACACGTCAACTAGCATAACTGAGGCTATTAAAATCCTCGCATGTTTTGGAATAGGGGATAACCTATTTTGCGGGAATCTCTTTTGCAGCAACAAGCAGTTCCACCAGCTTCTCAACCTGAACACAATAAAACAAAATCCAATATTTGAAGGTTGACGGTTGTTGCGACGGTTATTCTTGACAAAAAAAAGTTGCATTATGATAGATAAGGCAACCATACTTAAAAATAAAACTTAAAGATACACCAGATTGCAATAGAGCATAGAATTAATGAACCGTTAACGGTTCAGTAAGGTTCTCAGAACCGTACTGTGAACCATACGGTTCACAATTTTTTATAGGGGGAACCGTGTGAACCGTGGCATAAATAATTAATTAATTTTTTTTTTTTTGACATAGAGGGGTCAAAAAACGAGCTATGAGAGGTTTTGGGGGGAGAAAATTAAGATATTAATTTATTAATTAATTAATTAATTAATGTTTTAGGTGAACCGTACCACGGTTCAAGGAACTGTGGTACGGTTCCTGCCACGGTTCCCAGAACCCACGGTTCTGGGAACCGTGGGTTCTATGCAATATAGCTTCAAAAGACATGCCTTTCTTGCAGTTTACAAACATCCACGATAGAGAGTGAAACCTCATAAAATCTAATAAATAAACATTCTTTCATTAGAACGTGTTCTCCTAGAAAACTCGTAGACCACAACTTTTGAACACAGCATCATGGCAACTATTTATAATCACAATGCCAGTAGCATGAACACAAACATAAGTAGAGGAGGATAGCCACCATAGAACGCCTATAATTTTATTATCGAAATAAAAGAGTCGAATGCCCTGGGAGGGAGAGAGAGAGAGAGAGAGAGAGAGGGGGGGGGGGTTAAGGGCTTGACTAGTTCTAAGCCGACAATTTGAAGTACAACTAAGTTTGCCTAGTCTAGCCTAACTTGGTGAGTGAGGAGTGAAGTTTATCATTTAATACTCCCTTAACAATAAGATTGCAATCTTCCATACCTAATAGTGTAAAATTTCTCAGATTTTACTATACCTAATGACCTAGTAAAAATATCTACCATTTTATCTTCAAATCGAAAAAGACAATATGGTGTGCACGCTGCACCCACTTCTCAAAGATCCTTCTATCTTGATCATTGAGATTATGAACCCATCACCTCTTGTCCCGTAACAATTTCCCAACAATCTTTGTCCATAAGTATATTCTTAAGTTTGAACTTCCACAAGCTGTAGTTAGATCCATCTAACTTGCTTGGCTCTGGTAGAACGGATTCATGAAGGCTCCCCATCGTTGTCGCACCACCTCTCTTGGATGACCTCCGCATATGAGCCAACTATGCTACCAGCCTATATACCATAACCACTTACTCACCCATCGCTATCTCTTGCCGACCTTCTAAGTTCACCTTCTTTACGTCTAATATGGTACTTGTGGCCATCAAGAGAATGAAGTCCCATAAAATAGAGATATCAAAGACCCTTAATCCGAACTCCTAACCCATGCTGCCAACCTCCTTGCTCCCACACTAGCCACATTCCTCAATTCCGTAGTTGTCTCTGACTTTCCATCATCCTGGTGCACCCTATCCATAAAAATGGTGACCCCATGATTCTTGGTAACTATCACATTATCATGATTGGGCATGTTTTCGTGAAGCTATATAGTACCATACTTCAGTCTGCAACGAGTTCAGAGGCGGAATCCAAGAGATTGCATGCTTTGGGACAGGTAGGGATACGATCCCATCATTCCACCACTGACCATATCTTCACACTTCGGGCTTTGGTCCTCCTTGCTGATTTTGTTGTTCCACCTATACAGTTAGATGCGGCTTTCCAGCTTATTGCGTATATTCAGAGAGTTTAGGCATTTCTAGATGCAGATGGGAGATATACACAGATAGCACTTGCCTCTTCACATTATCTTCATGATCAGCTATAGGCTTTCATGGTTCTCTCAAGCATCCCATCTCCTCCTTTAGTCATTTGGTATCTCCATTACAGAGCTTCCCTCGGGTACTCACCAATATATCATACGCTTTCTATGTCGGGCATATCTCAATCAATGGAGGCCATAGCTGGGGTTCAGCCTGACTATTACCAAACTCGTTTCATTGAGCTAGACATAGCAAGGTTCCCAGTTTTGCCACATTATTTGGATTCAGGATTATCACACAGCCTCAAATTTACATTGGGACAGCTCCGCGTATTGGCTATTGAGACGGTGAGGTTCCATGGTACTCTGAGAGAGGAGCAGATTTGCCAGTTATGCTCTTTGAATGAGGTGGAGTTTGAGGAGCACTTTATCTTTAGGTGCCCTGTATACTATGAGATTATAGCATATGAAGACTCCCGTTGTGTTGCACTTATGATACGAGAGATGTTCCTACTGCGACGAGACCTAGGTCAGACAGCTCAATAGAGTCATTCTATTTCTCTGCCTCCGATTACCTCTTTATTCTCTAGGAGAAGATCCCTAGAGTCTGATGATGATGATGATGACGACGACGACATGCCCGTTCATAGAGATCAGAGACTGCCCTCCACTCATTCTCATGTTGCAGCTCAAGCTATCCGACCTATCATTAGGAGACACACATCTCATTCTCCTAGATGACGTCAACGGCTACCAAAGGTCCTCCATGCTGCAACTCGTATCACATCCTTCTATAGCATCAATAAGCCATGACATGATGATAGTGTTAGACCTCATTCGTAACATTTAGTTGTATCTATGCTCCTACATATTTCATTGCATTTATTTCAGTTCAAAGTCTTTAGATTTGTTGTTTTCGTTATTGTTTCGGAGACGTTTCATACGCTCCCACTATTACCACATACTTGAGATGTACTTTTACTGGTCTTATATGCCTTTTGGCATGGAAAAGACATTAATAAAGCTCTCTCTCTCTCTCTCTCTCTCTCTCTCTCTCTCTCTCTCTCTCTCTCTCTCTCTCTCTCTCTCTCTCTCGTTCGTGGCGCTCACGCACACATGCCGCACGCACATGGGTGTAGGTTGGTTGCGGCCTCACTTGAATTGCCACTTGGTGCATTGAAGTATTTTCACCTCCAAGAGTAGAGGTTTTTGGCGCCCAAGGCTGATCGTAGCCATAGATCTCTTCAAACTTGTTTTGGATGACTTATCACAAGTTGATGGGCCTTCATCAATGGTGCAAAACACAGTGCAGAGTGAATCAAACAAAAGTGGGGCCTTGACCTTCAATCACCTCAAAATTTTCATTTTGAAAATATCCTTCGGTTTAGGACCAAATTTCAAAGGCTGTCACAGTTTCTTAAGGCTTTTCTGACTTATTGAAACCTTCTAGCTGGAAAAGCAAAAACAGAGTCCTGAAAACATATAAAGAGAGTGATTGTTTTCTAGATCCGAGTAGATAGTAGCTATGAGTAGTTTGGTCATGAATAATAGTTTTCAGGCTCTTAAACCTTTTGTGAGCTATTTTAAGGCCAAAATCTTCAATCTGGTATAACTCTCGAAATGCCAAATATCAATTTCACAGCAGATTTTTCATATTTGCTATTGGTTTGGCAATCTAGAGGCATCTAAGTGCGCTAATCGCCGCTTTCAATAAGAGTGTCCTGAATGAATCAAGCAAGCTTGAAGGAGCCTGCTCAAACATATTCTAAATGGAAGCCGAGTTGTGGGAAATTGTAACCAACGAAAAGACACGGCCTATCAATGAAGAGAACCAACATGCTTCTAGAAGTGGAGTCGAAAAACTCTAGTGTGATCAATTTAGTGCTCAAGGATGCCATAATTCCCTATATTACAGACTCATAAGGACCGAAAGAAGCCTAGGATACGTTGAAAGCATTGTTTGAGCTGAGCAACACTTCTGGAGTTTTATATTTGAAAACAAAATTGCACACAATGCAGATGGATGATGGTGCAACGATCATCGATAACTTGTTGAAGGTGAAGGAAATTCGGGGTCCACTAGTTGCAGTTGGAGAGCGAATTGAAGATCGTGAAATTGTTCAAAATAACTCTAAACAATTTGAATGATTCACTTCAACTTTTGTGATGAGCATAGGTATACGAGAGAGAACTTCTAGGTATGAGAAACTGGCAGCTTGCTTTTAGAGGGTTAATGTTGTGAGAATGTAAGCCTTAAAGGGTATGATCAAGCCCTTGTTGCAAGAAGAAAAGGTGGTAGATTTGGTAAAATCAAGGAAATTGCTATCAATGTCAAGGCAATCCAAAGTGAAAGGAATCAGGGAAATTTTTGCTATTGCATTAATCACATTGTTGGCGTGAGTGCTTCAAGAAGCAAAAGGAAGAGGTCAATGCAATGACAAACGCCAGGTGAGCAATTATGGCAACTAACACCATTTTGATGATGAGTAATATGAAGGTGATGAAGGTGAGAGTTCAAATTTGTCCATTATGACATAAATGACAAGTGATGAGGCCAATGATACTTTTTGTACATTGACAATGGAGCATCCAAGCACGTGACTTCAAGGACAGAGCGGTTCTCGGAGTTTAGAGAAGTCTACAATGGCAAATGAGGTTGGGCAAATGGATGGACATTACTACTCATCAAAGGGTTTGGAGTCTAGAGAGGTTATTTAGTGGAAAGATAAAATGGATAAATAATGTGCACTATGTACTCGATTGGCCAACAATTTGTTGTCATTAGGGATAATGGCGGATCAACGATTGAAGGTTGAATTCAATAGCGACAAGTGCTTAGTCAAAGACATCAAGAAACCCTATGAGGTGATGGTTATAGGAGCAAGAGTGAATGGAAAGCAATTGTACAAGTTAAATGCAAGTTCATTTGATCAAGCCATGCTATGCACTGTTAGTGGTAAGAGTGATCTTTGGCATCAAAGATTTGGTCATATTAGTGTTCAAAGCTTGCAAATTTTGAAGACGAATAATCTTGTAATTGGTTTGCCGAATATTTTATTTGAGGGAAAACTTTGTGAAGAATGCATTATGGGCAAACAACACGAGGAGAGATTTTCCAAAAGTGGAGCAAGAAGAGCATTCTAGGTCTTGTTCACATTAATCTATGCAGGCCTATTCATGAGCAAGAAGTCAGATGCTTTTGCAGGATGTAGGAAATTCAAGGCTTTAGTGGAGAAACAAACATGATGTTGCATTAAGACAATTGAGGTTCGATGGTGGAGTGGATATTTTTTAAGTAGAGTTCATTGATGAAGGAATCAGTAGGCAAACCACAACTCCTTACTCACCACAACAAAACGAAATTGCAAAATAGAAAAAAAGATCAATTGTGGAAATGGCTAGGGCAGTAGTTACAAGCTAAGATTCACTAGCTATGCTAGAAAGCAGGACTTAAGCTAGAAAGTAGGAAGAGAATGCTTAAGGGGGCTAAAGAGGAGCAATCATCATAAACTGCATAAAGGAATACAATGCTGCCCTACTTACACCCTCTCCCTGAATCAAATGGAGGATTCAAAAAAGGGAGGGAAAAGGATTTGGAGGGAAAACAGTGCACCCTCCCAATAGGAGGACCCCCACTCCAAATCAATGTGACCAAGTCCTAAAAATATAACCAAATAGGGCCCAAGGCCAGTACATGAATAAAAAGGGCCCTTAGGCCTGCTTATGCATAATAACAATAAAAGAATAGACGCGGCGAATGTAATGAGCCAAGTCCATAACTCTCCCCTGCAGAAAAACAAAGCCCTTTACCGGCTAGCAAGCATAATGACTATCTAAAACAATAATGTAAGCATGCTACATCACAAACTAATGGAAATACTGATGGAGAGGACATAAGTCGTCACAACAGATACCCCAAAAGCATCATAACTGTGTAAAGCAAGTACTAAGCAAATACGACAATAAAGAATAGTCATAGCTAGCCGAATCATGAAGCAGAGGGAACATCTACAATGACATCTGTAGTAGAGGAGAGAACTAAAGCCATGAGGGCTCGAGCCTGATCTGCCAATGATGGTGTATGATAAAACCAATCAATAGGCTCCCAAGTGGCCTCCTCAAGAGGACGACCATCCCACTGTACTAAAAACTGAACCTGCCTGCGACATCGACTGTACTGAAGGCGAACCTGATGGATGGCAACTGGTAAAAAAGGGAACAGCTCTGGCTCTGTAGGAAATGTGAGATCGCGAGGAGCATCATCCTCAATGGCAGCTCGTAACAGGCTAACATGAAAGATATCACAAGCTCGTGTAGAATTAGGCAACTGTAACCGGTATGTAACAGGGCTGAGGCGATCCAAGGTACAGTAAGGCCCATAATAGCGTGGTGCAAGCTTCTCAGTAGAAGTGTGACCCTGAACAAAGTGATGACGTGCAAAGGGTAACCGGAGGTAAACCATATCACCAACCTGAAACTCAACATGACGGCGATGACGATCAACAGAAGTCTGATAGCGCTGCTGAACATGTTGTAAGTAGCCCTAGCAATAAGCTCACGAGCACCGGATAGTAACTGGTGTATCATCAGGAGGAAGAGGCACCCCTGGCAAAATATGGCACATACCCATGAGCCAATAAGAAAGGTGAAACTCCAATGCTGGTACTAACATAGCTATTATAGCCATACTCTGCCAAACATAAATGCTGGTCCCAATCCTTTCCGAAAGGAGAAACAAAATGTCGAAGGTAATCCTCAAGGGTCCGATTTAAGGACCTCAGTCTGCCCATCAGCAGTAGAATGATAAGCAGTACCCATCAGAAGCAAAAAGAGCTGCACTCTGAGACTTTGGCAGGCTACACATAAACTGCTTCCCGGTAACCGACTGATAGTCACCCTGGGAATCAATACCAGAAAGTAAATGATGTCGACCAGCATGTGTAAAAGACAATGTCTGCTGAGAAAGATCCACAGCAACAGTACCAAGGGATGAAAACCAATCTGCACCAAGAATAATGTCATAGCGCTCCAGAGGAATAATATAGAAATCTGCCTGTCCAGAGAAGTCACCAATGCTATAGTCCAAGCCCTGAAACATCTGAGAGCTGATAAAAGTATGTGAGCTAGCAACCTCGACACTGAGAGACTGTGTAGCAGAAATAGGTGTAGCACGAATCCTAGTGGAAATGTAACTGCTAATAAATGAGTGTGTACTGCCCGTATCCACCAAAGCAATATACTCTCGTCCCAAAATGCGAACACGTAACCGAATAGAACGAGGACCAGGACGCCCAGCTCAAGTAGCATAAGCAAGCTGCGCATGGCAAGCGGCAGAAGCAGGATCATCAGGAAGCGGGTCAGCCGACTCATCAATAGAATGTGGGTCAGGAGTATCAAGAATCTGGATATAAACATCAAAATCATCAGGAGTAAGAGCCTCATGGTAAAAAACAGCGGTAGGAGGACCAGGAGACTGTCGGCAATCACGGGCGAGATGATCTGGACTCTTACAGCGATAAAAGATGCGATTCTGCTGAATCTCAACGAACTCTGCGGCTGAAAAACGGCGAACAAAGGAAGGGCGAGGGGGAACAGTAGTAGAAGAAGCCAAAGTAGGAGAAGCAGTGGAAAGAGGGCGAGAAAAACGAGAAGAAGTGGACAACTCAGGATACTTATGCTGCAGGGTAGTAGCCAGGGAGATAGTGTCTGAGAGAGTAGGAGGCCGAAAAGAGGAAACATCATATCGTAAAGAGCCTCTAAGACCAGCAATAAAACATGAAATAAGCTCTGTAGGATGAAGATCAGTAAAAGGTAAGAAAGCTCAGTAAACTGATCAATATAAGCAGTCAAATGACTAGAATGGCGAAGGCTACGAAACAGATCGCGTTGGCGAACCAACCACTGTGGGTCAATCATAGCCATACGAAGATAATGCCGAAAAATAGGCCATATATGTAATCCCTCATGAGTAGGCTCAGAGCGATAGACACACCACCAAGTCTAAGCTCGACCATCTAAATGTAACGCAGCCAACTGCACTTTCTGGGTTTCAGTCTTGGGATACATAAGAAAATAGGTTTCTAACTTAGAGAACCAATTTTCCAAGATATTCCCATCAGATGAACCAGAATAAGTAGTAAGCTGGATGCGATCACGAAAATTACGAGCAAAATGAGGCTCAGGATTATCTGAAAAAGTAGAAGGAAATCCTGGTGGTGCGGAGGGAAATCCAGGTGGTGGTACAGAAGACCCGAAAGGAGACCCATAAGAACTAGCACTATATGAAGGGAGACCAACCGTACTACCAAAAGCACCTCCTGAAGATGGAGATGGAGCAGGCGTACTCAAAATAGGAAATAAAGGTGCTTTACCAGGATGATGAAGAATGTCTGGGGGGGTGGTATCCCCTTCTGGTACGATAGTCTCAAGGCTAGAAAGAATACGATCAATACGACTCTCAAGATGATCCATGCGGGAATCAATATGTGTAAAACGATCATCTAAAGAGCTCTACGGAGGGTCTTCTGATGAAGAAGTCGCCATAGGGACTAAGGAAGAGACATAAACCTGAGGGAGAGGACGTTTGTCGTCACCCCAACTTAGTCTAACTTCCGAAATCACCAAAAATGGCACGTAAACAATCAATCAAGATGGATAATAATCAGAAAATGAGGGGCTGAGAAAGTAGAAGGTTTCTAACAAAATGGAAAAATGGAAAGAGGAGGGTGTGAGGCAACAAATATGAACAGGAATAGGGGGGTGGAAAGAGCAGTATATGAGCAGAAAAGACAGCAAGTAGGTGCAAAAAGGAAGTGCAAAAAGGGCACAACCAATACTTGGGTGGGTGCATCCGTCGTTCACTCGGTAGTGCCAACAAAGAGAGGTAAAAGCTGAAGATAATAGGGCACTGGGCAGCAACTACCGAGATCCACAATATGCTGAAGAATAGGCTGAAATCAATAGCCGAAACGGACAGCAACCGCTGAAAATGAGACGGTAGTAGGGCGCTGGACAATAGCTACCAAATCTGCAAAAACAATTTAAATCTGCCGAAAAAATCAACGAAAGTGATGGGTTACCGCTAAAAATGAGATGGTAGTAGGGCGCTGGACAGCCTCCAATCAATATCAAAAATGGACAGCAAATTGGTGACGAAAAGAACCGGTCCGAACTAGTTCAAACCATTTTTTTGGCCCCCTAGATGAAAAAACAAACAACAAAAAGAAAAAGGTTTGAATCGTTTGGGTGCAACGGTTGTATCTTGTGATAACCAAAGTTGTATTCACCTTGCTAAAGTTCGAGTTTTACATGCTCGAACAAAGCACATAGAGATACAATAGAGATACATTATCATTTTGTTTGAGAAAAAATACTTGAAGGTGCTTATCCGTAAAGGATAAGGTTATTCCTTTGATCAGGAATGCGGTTGGGCCTAAGGAAGCATGGGATATTCTTAGGAATACATATGAAATGGTGAGTAAGTCTCGAGCATTGTTCTTGAATAATAAACTTCATACCTTGAAAATGGAATCAAAAGAATCCACTACAGATTTTATTACCAGGGTGAAGGATCTAAGAGATCAGTTGTCTTCTATAGGGGAAATTGTACTTGATAATACCCTTGTACAAGCTATTTTGAATAGCTTACCATTTCAATATCGAAACTTTGTTATGACACTAAGTTTGAGGGAAAGGATTGCTACTTCAAGAAGAATTACAAAGACAAAACTTGATGTCTAGGGAAGATTTCAAGGAGCTGGGTTTCTTTACCAAAAATCAAGGTAAGAAGGGCATAAAGAAAGGAGGTAAAAAGGATCAAAAGCAGAAAGGCAAGGACAATTGGGAAAAAGGAGACACTTCCAAGTCCAATCCAAAGAGAAATGGCAATTGTTTTTGTGGCAAATATGGTCACTTTGCGTTTGAGTGCAAGAAAAAGAAGGCCATTTGTTTGTTGCACACAAGCTCACAAACCCTAAGTAAATACACAGAATTACCCAGCAAATCCGTCACTTTATTAATCTCAAGCAAACGTACATAGATCCACAAGAGCTCTGCTGCAAGTCTCCTCCCAACCATAGTTGCATAGGAATACCATAATGAGGAATGCCTGACCAAGCATCCCCTCAAGCACCCCTTAACCCTGACACATCCTAACGTCGACACATGGCAAACTCCATGCACAGCCGACACTTGCCACTTGGCAGTACCCTGACACATAGGCAAGCTAGTAGGTGGACAATCTGACACGTGTCACACATGCATTGGACCAAGTGTCCCAATGTGCACATGACACATGTCCAGTCCAGCAGACTCTCATGAGACCCAGTACCCCCTTGGCCATCTCGGATTTAGTCACTATAACAGATATTTACATTGCAATTTACAATTGCCTCCACAGGCCGGTGACTTAGTTTAATAGTTACAATTTACCATACATTGGGCAAGGGATTCTAAGTACATGTGACATCCCTTCCCTCCTCAGATGACATCGTCCTCGATGGCAAAGTCTGGATACTGTGTATGCAACCCATGCGCGGTCTCCCGGGTAGCATCACTGAGAGGTCGTCCATGCCATGCAACCAAGTACTCACGGAGCAAACGATTCCGCAACCGTCTATGCCTCCGGTCCAATACTCTCACTGGTCCATGCATCACCTCCCCATGCTCCTGAAACAATACAAGGCCATCAGCCAACAAGTTATCACCATCATGTAAAACCTTCTTTAAGCGTGAAACATGAAAAACAAGATGAACCTTACAACCAACAGGCAAATCATAAGCAACGCTATTAATCTTTTTAACAATTTTCCAAGGTCCACAGTATCTAGGTGACAACTTATAACACTTCTCTGTCTTTAGGGTTTTCGAGTCCTTTGGAATCCTGAGAATACCAAATCTCCTTCCTCGAACTCTCTTGGCGTATGATCCAGATCAGCATATGTCTTTGCCCAATCCATCGCCGCTTTTACATTTTCTTTTGCTAACTCCAACATCTTTTGCATGTGAGTTAGAAATTCCATAGCACTAGGTGTCTTATGAGGCATACCTATAGTAACTGGACTGGCTGGTCTAAAACCATAATTTAGCTCGAAAGGACTTATCTTCGTAGATGCATTCTTTTTATCATTATAGGCAAACTCCAACAATGGTAGGTAACGTTCCCATTGCGTTTGCCTTTCATTCACATACGCCCTAAGCATGTCTTCCAAGGTTTGGTTAGCTCTCTCAGTCTGCCCATCTGTTTCAGGATTATCAGAACTACTCATTCCCAACTGCACCTCTAACTTCTCAAATACTGCAGTCCAAAAATTGCCAGTAAAACGAGAATCCCTGTCAGACACAATGGATCTAGGTAATCCATGAAGTCTGAATACATGCTGTATAAACAAATCAGCCGTACCAGGTGCATCAATCTTATTACTAGTTGGGATAAAATGAGCCATTTTCGTGAGTCTGTCAACCACAACTAGGATAGCATTATGTTGCTGCTGCGTATGCGGTAAACATGTAATAAAGTCCATGGAAATACTCTCCCATCTCCCTTCTGGTATAGGTAACGGGCATAATAATCCAGGCACTTTAATCCTTTCAGCCTTATTAACTTGACACTTAAAACAATGTGTCACATAATGAATTACTTCTTTCTTAAGTCTCGACCACCAAAAGTTACGTCGTATCAACTCATAGGTCCTATCCACACCAGGATGACCAGCACTAGGGCTATCGTGACAGAGATGCAAGATCCTCTTTCGCAGCACCTCACAAGCTGGAATAAGAGCCTTGCCATTTCTCATCACTATTCCATCTTCTATGGAATACTTAAGATAAGTGCGAACCAAGGTAGAAGAGCTCTCCTCTTGAGACTCTGCATGGCCATGACTCACCCCATGTTCCACTTTCTTACAGTGAGGATCTTCCTGCTGAGCCTTTCTTATCTCAGACAGTAAGTCATTTTCAATGACTACAAATGACATCTGATACACCACACGAGATAGTGCATCTGCCACACGATTCTCGGCACCTTTCTTGTACCGAATCTCCATTAGGAATTCCTGCATGAGCTCAAACCATCTGGCTTGTCGGCCTCTAAGGTCTGGCTGCTTACAAAAGTATCTCAAGGTATCATGATCAGTGAATACCTCAAATTCCGATCCATACAGATAATGCCTCCATGCTTTTAATGCATGAACTATGGCATATAACTCCTTCTCATGAGTTGGATAATTTTTCTGAGCAGGGTTGAGCTTCTTGCTCTCAAAGGCCACAGGCCTACCCTCTTGCATCTGAACAGCTCCCACAACAATGTCACTCGCATCCGTATCTATAACATAGGGCTTTTGAGGGTCTACAATCTTTAGAGTGACACACTCAGCAATAGCTTGCTTCAACTGATCAAAGCTTGTTTGCTGCAGTTCAGTCCACTCACCAAATCTATTCTTTTGAGTCAAATCAGTCAAAGGTGCTACAATATAGGAGTATTTCTTAACATATTTTCTATAGAATACTGCCAATCCAAGAAAAGAACGGAGTGCTGTCAAATCAGCTGGCACAGGCCACTCAACGATCACAGCAACCTTCTTAGGATTTGGCCTTACTCCATCAGCAGACACTACATGACCAAGATACTCGATCTCTTTTTTAAACAATTCACTTTTTTTACTATTGGCAAACAAAGTGTTCTCCCTCAAAGTAGACAACACAATCCTAAGGTGAGCCATATGCTTGACCTCACCTGCACTGTAAGTCAAAATGTCATCAACAAAGTTTACGACAAATTTACCCATACACGGTCTAAGCACATCATTCATCATCATCATGAATGTAGCTGGGGCATTAGTCAATCCAAATGGCATCACAAGATACTCATAGTGACCGAATCAAGTTCTGAAGGTAGTCTTGTGTACATCCTCTTCACGAACTCTGACCTGATGATATCCACTCTTTAGGTCTATTTTACTGAACACAGTGGCAACTGACAAGGCATCAAGCAAATCATTTATACATGGCATAGAATATCGATGTTTAACCGTTATCTTGTTCAAACCTCGATAATCCACACACATATGCCATGATCCATCCTTCTTTTTTACAAGAATGATCGGAGAGGCAAAAGGGGAATAACTAGGTCGTATTTGCCCCTTGGCCAGATAATCATCGACCATCCGTCTCACTTCCTCTTCCTCCTTAAGACTTATTCTGTAAGGACATCTATTGACAGGACATGATCCGGGTATTAATTCAATCTTATGTTCAACATTCCTCTTAGGAGGTAAAACAGATGGAAGATCATCTATGAACACATCTGAAAACTCTCTCCTAATCTCTTGATCCAAATTGGCAATAGTACTGGTTTGCACACACTGCATGCTACTCTAACTAGTATTAGTAGACATATCAAGTAGAAAGCAAACACACATGTACTCACAATGGATCCTACACAACTGCATAGCTGAAACAAGCGGTCCAGGAGGCACATCCCGCTCACCACGAAAGGAATGCATCACACCATCAAACTGGAACTCATACACATGAGTATCCCAGGCTATGTGTGGCTTCTGCATCGTGTGCCAACAAATGCCCAACACCACATCAAACCGCGCAAGCCATGTTATTTCAAAATCCAACTCTTCTGTGTAACTTTGTACAGTTAGTGGAATGCCCACAACCCTCTTATCCCAAATCTCTGTACCCTTTCCATCAGCCACTTCCACTGTGTACTGGTACTGGGATGGTTGAGTATTCACACCTAACTTCCATACCAAAGTTGAATTCAACACATTATGAGAGGACCCAGTGTCAAATAGAACCTGAACATCTCTACCACACAGTTGTCCTCGCATAACAATAAGACAAGTGTTAGGAAATTGATACCTTTGGCGAGTCGATTTTGACAAAAGCGCTGGTGGAGCCGTGTCCACTCTCCTGACCACCAAAACATTCATGAGGCGTGGAATCTGGATTGGCTTCCTGCTCGATCTCTTCCACTGCCATAGGGTCATCACCCTGGTTCATCTGGTCCACTTGAAGATTATATGTGGTCCGCATCAAGTTCCGTGGACATTCCTTCCACCTATGTTGTCCCAAACATCCAAAACACAGGTTCTCCCTCTTTGCACGTTCTTGGTCATGTGGCGACAACATTGAAGGACGCTGACCCTTTTGGGCATTGGGCTGCCCATACAACCCTTTGCCTTTTGGATCCCCTGCACCCTTCTTCCTTTGGTCACCCCGAGCTTGCCACTGATTGGTTTGACCTTCAAACTTTCTCTTTTTGTTCCATTTGCCCTTGCGTCCCCAAGGTTGCTGACCACCTGTACCAGCTACCGCAACAGGATCCAGGCCTTTTTTCCCATCTTCATAATACAAAGCCATCTGGATGGCTCCCCGCAAATCATGAGATTGCTCCTTCCGCACGAAAGGGCGAATACTCTCTCGAAGTCCCTCCACGAAGTGAAATATTTGCATGTACATAGGAACTTCCTGAGGAATGCGTAACAAAGCCTCTCGGTACTTGTCTGCATAATCCTGCACGCTCAAGTTACCCTGCTTCAAATAAGACCATTGTTGCATGGCTCTGTTGTCTTCATCCAAAGGCACCCAGTTTTGCGCAAACATTTGCTGGAATGCCTCCCATGTGGTTGGAACTATGTCATCCTTTTCCACCTTCCTCCACCACCTTTGTGCTGACTCTTGAAAACGATATGTGGCTTCAGCAATCATCTCAGTTTCATCATCTATGCCACACATCTGGAATGCTTTCTCCCACTTTTGCAACCAATTCTCAACGGCATCAGTAGTTCTCATAGATACTGCTCCAGTGAACTTCGAAGGTTTTAAATCTTTGATAGTAGGTAGCTTTCTCTTTCGAAACCCCAACTCAGCTTCATGGCCCGTTGACAATGTCCTTTCTGCTTCCATAGCTGTACCACTGACTCTCTCAGGAACACTAACCCCTTTACCTTTGAGTTGCTCCAAAATCAGCTTAAGAGTAGCTTCGATAGTATCCACCTTGGAACATACAGCATCTAATCTCTATGAATCTTGACTGGTGTTGCTTGCGGATGCCATAGCAGAAAAATAGGTAGCAAAAACAAAGCAAAACCAGGCTCTCAGCACCTCAAATCACTACACAGATAGGTTGCCCTGAATTCCTAGAAGAACTGGATAGAATAGCCCCACAGCCAAGTTCTAACTACACATAGACTCTTCTTCTCCAAAAACCAGCAAACTAGGGTTTCAAACTGACAATTGGCAAAAAAACTATGGCTGATCACCGAATCAGAAGGCGAAAAGCCCTACCCTACCAGCGACCTACCACAAGAAGCTTATTGCAACTGACAGATCTGAAAAATACTGAGTATTGAAGAAGTTACAAACAGATTTACAAATCCTATGTGGGCTGGATTTTCACAAAAGCGAAGAGAATAATCAATCCGCGTAGTAGAAAATGCTCAAAGACTGCTAGAAGATCAGCAATCCACCATAGGGCTTCAATCTGCTATCTTATGGGCTCCAAATCTGCCAACGGATCACTTGCAGTAGGGCGCTGGCTCTCCAAGAATGCTCCAAACCCTAACTGAAGATGCCAAATCCCACACAAGTCTTGAATGCTCTGATACCAAATGTTGCACACAAGCTCACAAACCCTAAGTAAATACACAGAATTACCCAGCAAATCCGTCACTTTATTAATCTCAAGCAAATGTACATAGATCAACAAGAGCTCTGCTGCAAGTCTCCTCCCAACCATAGCTGCATAGGAATACCATAATGAGGAATGCCTGACCAGGCATCCCCTCAAGCACCCCTTAACCCTGACACATCCTAACGTCGACACATGGCAAACTCCATGCACAGCCGACACTTGCCACTTGGCAGTACCCTGACACATAGGCAAGGCTAGTAGGTAGACAATCTGACACGTGTCACACATGCATTGGACCAAGTGTCCTGTTCACCCGTCCATTGACCGTCCGACAAGTGTCACTCATGCACTGGACCAAGTGTCCCAGTGAGCATATGACACGTGTCACGTTGACTGCTCAACCCTTCCTACTTTTTAGGAGGTCAGTCCAGCAGACTCTCATGAGACCCAGTACCCCCTTGGCCATCTCGGATTTAGTCACTATAACAGATATTTACATTGCAATTTACAATTGCCTCCACAGGCCGGTGACTTAGCCATTTACAATTTAATAGTTACAATTTACCATACATTGGGCAAGGGATTTTAAGTACATGTGACACCATCTAGGACAAGAAGCAATCAGGCAACTTCATTGAAGACGAAGGCAAAAGTGAAGTTGTGGGATACTATGAGTTATTCTCAGCTTCAACATCAGAGAACTCTAAAGACTGTTGGTACATTGATTCTGAAGCAACGCAACATATGACACCACATCGTGAGTAGTTTACACAGTTTAATGACAATGGTGTAAATGCACATGTCAAGCTTGGAGACAATTCTTCTTACGACATCAAAGGCTGAGGTACAGTGAGAGTACATTTACCTTCACGGAATATAGGAGAAATTAAAAATGTTCTCTATGTTCCAGGTTTACAAAAGAGGATCATCTACGAGTTTTTGGTTGATTCCTAAAGATCATCGTCAAAAAACTTGATTCAAAGGCAATCAAGTGTTTATTCCATGGTTGGGATGAGGAAGAGCAGGTATATCACCTTTATAATCTTACCAGTAAGAAGGTGATTATGAGCAGGGATGTTGTGTTTGAAGAAGATGAGTCTTCTAACCTAGAAGATCATGAGGAAGATGTATTTCCTCCTACATCAAAAACTCCGCTTATAGATGATGTTCAGAAAGATACAGGTCCATGTGATACAGCTTCTACACAAATTGAACCAAGGGTGAGTACACAGGTGGATCTTGGTAAACGAAAGGAAAGATCAAGAGTAATTGATACATATTCTCCTTCTACATCACCTACAAAGAAACTAGCAAGATGGTATTGTGAGACTATAGAAGATAGTCAAATGTTGGATGAGGGAGAATCGAGTCAACAAGGAGCTAAGAGATTGACAGGCTCAAGTGGATACTTTCGTGAAGCTGGTGAAGAAACGCATTATGCATTTATGGCTTTAGCATTGGATTCTGAGGATCCTTTATTTTATGAAGATGCTACTAAGGAACAAGTTTGGAAAATTGCTATGGATGAGGAGTACAGTTCTATTATGAATAACAAGCAGAATCCCATCTATATCCTGGGAAAGTGGGTAGTCCTCTCTCCTGACTCTCATGGGTCTCCATGAAAAGTACTTGGGATATGTTGGCATGTTGCATGAAGGCGCTACATCGCTTGGGATACTCATGTGTGTATGAGTTCCAGCACGATGGTAGGAACCATACCTTGTGAGGTGAGCCAGATGTGCCCCCATGACCATTGATCACAGCGACACAGTTGCGTGAGGTTCACAGTAAGTATTTGTATGTATGTTTCCTGTTTGATATGTCAATTTCTACATTTGAAACTAATATGTGGCAAGAACAAACTAAACTAACTAGGAACCTAGACCAACAAATCAGGGCCGAATTTACAGATGTGTTCATTGAAGAACTTCCATCTGTCTTGCCCCCTAAAAAAATGTGGAGCATAAGATCAATTTGATCCCTGGTTCTTCTCAAATTAATAGACCACCATATAGAATGAGTCTTAAAGAGGAAGAAGTGGTGAGAAACATAATTGAGGATTTTCTCCCCCTATGCCGCTGCAGTCATTCTAGTGAAGAAAAAGGACGAATCATGGAGTATGTGCATGGATTATCGAGGCCTTGAACAAGATTAATGTTAAGCACCGATATCCTATGCCGCACATTGATGATCTGTTAGATGCATTGCATGGTGTTATTGTTTTTAGCAAGACTGATTTGAAGAGTGGATACCATCAGGATGATGTGCATAAGACAGCCTTCAGGACTTGTTTCAGTCACTATGAGTTTTTAGTCATGCCCTTTGGATTGACTAATGCCCGTGATGAATGATGTCCTCAGACCGTTTATGGGCGCAAATTTCTAATTAATCTTGTAGATGACATTTTGGTTTACAATCGTGGTGATGCATTGCATGTGAGTCACCTTCAACGTTGAGGGAAACACTTTGTTCGTTAATAGTAAAAAGAGTGTGTTTCAAAAAGAAATATAGTGTCAGCAAAAGGGGTACAACCAGCTCCAAAAAAGATTGTCGTTCTTCTTGCTTGGCCTATACCTACAAACTTGACAACATTAAGAAGCTTCCTTGGATTGGTTGTGTTTTAACGTAAGGGTGTGAAGAATTATTCACATGTGGCTGCACCATTGACCGATATGTTACAGAGACATAAATGGAAAGAATGGACAAAAGTTCAACAACAAAGTTTCGCTGCTTTGAAACAGGTTGTCGCTGACTTTGTCACCATTTGTCATAGAGACAGATGCGAGTGATATCGTCGTCAAGGCAGTTCTAATACAAGTGGGTAGGCCAATGGCCTTTGAGAGCAAAAAGCTCAACCTTACTTAGAAATATTATCCACGTGAAAAGAAGTATACCATAATCCACACTTTGAAGGCATGGAGGCATTATTTGTATGGTGCGGAATTCTATGCGTACATTGACCATGGTATTTCTGCAACTAGTTGAACCTAAGAGGGCGGCAAGCCAGGTGAGCTGAGTTGATTTAGGTTCACAAGGAGATTCGATACAAGAAGGGTGGGTGCCAAAAATCGTCTGGCTGATGGATTATCTCGGAGAGTGCATGAAATGTATTTTGTGGTCATAGAAAGTGACCTAATTGTTGAGATCAGACAAGCTCAGCAGAAGGATCCTCATTGTAAGAACATTGTGAGAGAGACAAATCTTGCACAAGTAGAACTTCTGGACAAGCGTTCTAGTCTTTTTGCTCACGCTTATCTTAGGTGTCATAATAGCCCTAGTGCCATCATCCTGCTTGTTGGAGGGCTCACGAGCATATTCCTAGTTAGATCGTAGATCTACAAGCAGTTAATAAGAGAGAGGGATTTGGCACCCTGCATGTGTAAGTCCAACCCGACGATCACATTTTTATTTTAGTTGTTAATAACAGGACTTTAGGCCAATCGCTGGAATTAAATGTCATAGGACCTAATAATCAATTTAGTTAATAAAAGAGGGTTCCCCCCAAAATTCAAATTCAAATATGATTGAAAGTTTGAAAGACTATACCAGCTGTCAGATTAAGACTAGTGGTGGAGATGGGCTTTGAAAGGGCCCTAAAGAATTGAAAGGCAAAATAGCTGAGATTTCTTGAAAAGTCTATACACATATGTAGTCTTACCACTTCATCCCCTCTATGTTTAGAAACCCCCAATATTTTCATAAAAGGTTGTATCATGAGATGCCTTTGTAGTTCATTTTTATGTTCAATCAAGAAGGTGGAACTCTACCAATTTGCAACTGCATGTCCTTGCTATTTCTTTCTTGCTCCATCTCTCATGTTTTCTTGCCATCTTTATGTTATTTGGATTTGGTAATTGTTGGGATTGAATCTTGGTTCTATTTTTGTGAGAGAAAAGAGAGAGAGAGAGAGAGAGAGAGAGAAAAGGAAGTTTGATCTTGGTGTTTAGCAATGTTGCATGAATCGCCGATTTGAACCGTGATTCGGCGAACAAAGAATTATGGTTCGAATCGGTCCGATTCGATCGGCCGATTCGAATCAGCAACTTGTTCAGATCGGTTACCGAACAAAAAAATTTCAATCAGGCAAAAAAAACGAACAAATGTTCGAATCGGCCGATTCGAACCGGTCCAATCAGCTGATTCGAACCGCATCAGTGCATGCAACATTGTTGTTTAGGGTTAATGGATCGTAGTGTTAGATGTTGAATCATAAGCTTGCGTATGAATCTAAAATATGCTATCGCTCTCATGAAAACGACTTCCGCGTGACATGTAAAGAATCCTCTTCATTTCTTGATGCTTTGCAAGTGCTTAGATCTACGGTTGAAGGTGGATAGGAAAACCCACTACACCAGTGTGGATAAGACCTATGAACTGGTCCTACGTAACTTTTGGTGGCCTAAAATGAAAAAGGATGTGTATCATTATGTGACACATTGCTTAAAATGCCAAGTTAATAAAGCTAAACGGATCAAAGTGCCTTGTTCACTACACTTGTTACCTATACCAAAAGAATGATGGGAGAGTATTTCCATGGACTTGATTACTCCTTTGCGTCATACTTCATCACAGCATAATGCTATCTTGGTTGTAGTTGACAAACTCATGAAGATGGCTCATTTTATACCAACTAGTGAAAGATAGATGCATCTGGTGTGGCTAAGTTGTTTATCAAGCATATTTTCAAACATCATGTATTATCATCAACCATAGTGTCTAATAGAGATCCTCGTTTTACGAGTCATTTTTGGATTGCAGTTATGGCTAAGCTAGATGTAAAGTTGAGAATGAGCACTATCGAGCATCCTAAAATGGGTGGCCAAACTAAGAAAATCACCAAACTTCAAAAGATATGCTTAGGGCATATGAGGTAAGAAGCAGACGCAATGGGAGAAATATATGCCACTGATGGAGATTGCTTATGATAATAAGAAGAATGTTAGCACAAAGATGAGTCCTTTTGAGCTGAACTATGGCTTCAACCCTATTGGTCCTATTACGATAGGAATTCCTCAAAAGTGCCTAGTGCAGCTAAATTTCTAACTCAAACGAGTGAAATGTTAGAGTTAGCAAAAGGAAATATAATGGATCGAGCTAAGTCTTTTGCCGATCAGATCGCACACCAAGAGAGTTCGAGAAATAGGGCATGGTGTTTCTCCGAATACCAAGGACTCTAAAACCCTAAGGACGGGAAAATGTTACAAGCTATTCCCGCATTACTATGGACCCTGGAAAGTTGTCAAAAAGATAAGTGATTGGTAGGAAGGGTCAAGGCTTAGGAGGATGGATATGTGAGCCTAGTGTCAGGCACTCCTATCACTTTCTATTTAGCTATGGTTGGGAGGATACTGAGCAGCCAAATCCTATGTTTTGGATAAACTCATGCTTTGTACAGGTTTATGGACAGTAATCATGCTTTGCACATGTTTAGTGACAGTATAAATCTTAGATTTGGTTGAGTTTTTTGTAAAAGCCATTCCATGTGATGAAGTTTTGAAGTTCAGGTAGAAAGGAATCTGACATGTAGGGACCTTGATTACAGATTTCCCATAGATATCAACATAGGCTTGAACAAATCCAGTCTCTTGCCAATGAAAATACCACATGTCCATGGTTTTACATGCTCATATGTCAAGACAAAATACTTCCTGAATGGGCAATCGCAAATGCGCTCAACTTTACGCTACCATCAACTTGCAACATCCGTGAGATGATAAGTAACTTTCTTAATTTGCCAAACATCATCCATAGAAGTTCGACGCAAATCGACGTAGTTTTTTCTTTTGTTGAACCAATGGTCAACGAAATCGACGATATGTTACTATACATTGCTCAAATACTTTGGACAATAGCAGACGGCGTCGAAGTTGAGACATTACTTACCAACATCCATAGCATGGTTTGCATGTCAAGATGGACTTTTCCAACACTCCAAAACAATCTTGCAAATTGAAGGTGGAACTTCGAAACTAGATAGCTTTGCATCCATACTGGATAACGGTTTGGTAATGTGGACTCTGATCCAAAAAGTGTGTAATGGGAGAAGTCAGGATTTGGATTTGTTCATCAACAAAATTCATGTCAACTTTTCTCAATTACAGTTTACAAGAATAAAAGAAATTGACAAAAACAACCGAAAAAAAAATGCAAAGAAGAGGAATAATATAGGCTATGTACAAACAACTCAAATCTTCGTTTGTTGATTTTGTTTTTTAAATCCTCTCTTTCTTCTCACCACCAACTTTCTTTTCTATCGGTTCATTTAACTGTCACTCTCTTATTCACTCTAAACAAGTGGCAACAAGAAAGAGTAGAATCAGCAATGTAGGACACTATTATCTAGTAAAGAAAAGAAAGGTAAGTCGCTACCTGGATCTTGAGAAATTTACTTGGGTAGCTTGCTGGCCATAGGTGCAAATGGCTCCAAAAATGAAATTTTGACTCCCAAATAGCTCCAGCAACAGGGCTGCTTCAAAATTTCAGCAAATACATTTCTGTTTTGTCCCTTACAAGCATCATGCTTCAAATTTGATGGGCTAAATAGGTTCAGAAAATTCTACAGCAAGTTTACTCCAAGTTGGGCTTGAAAAGAGACCTAAATCCTTTTGAAAAGTCATGGAAAAGGGCCCCAAAAGGATCTGAACTATGTGCAGACTTTAGTAGCCATAATTTGCACTTGTAGATGGAATTTAAAACCTCCAATTTGATGTTCAACAGGGCTGGGAACAATTTTACAACAAAAGCCCCTTGAAAAAGTGCAAATTTAACATAGATGGCTCAAATTAGCACAAACCCTCTTTGAAGTACAGCACTCCTCTTTCAACTGACTCTTTGACAAGTTTGAAAGCAAAAAACACACAAGTTATAAGCTGAATTTGCCTCCCTGGACAGCAATGGATCTGCAGTCCCCTGTTTGTGGCAAAGTCCTCTTCACAAACCCGATTTTTCTCAACAATTTACCGATATTGGCTACTCCCATACCAATCTTCCTCTAGGAAACTCATGGACTCTCCAAAGGACACATGGCACCTTTCCGTAGGTTGCAAGTATCCTCTCCCGTTTCTCTCTCCCTAACCATGCTCTAATACCAAATGTAAGGTGCTCAGCTCCTCACAAAATCTACATTCATAGGCAATCCTTTAAGTCCTTTACCTGTTATTCCAGTCTTGAGGTACTTTAACGCCATGCATGGGCAATCGATCCTCTCAGGTTGGCCCCGACTTACCTGGACCTGCAAATAGGCGTCACAACTTAAAGATAGCCACCCCCATGCTCCCTTGTCACTAACCCTAATCACTGTGCATTGGCCCCACAGGTTGAGTTGGTCAGATGCACAACGACCCTAATGTCTCACTTCACAACTAGTAACGTGTGTGTCTACACTAGATCAGCTACAATGACACACCCAAGGACCTTTGATATCGTCAGGTGCCTGGACTAAGCGTGACTTGTGCTCGCTACTGGCAGTCACCTAACTCACCTGGTGTGGGTTGTACCCCACCACTGGCAGTCACCTCAACCACTTGGTCATTGGCCCTTCCAAGATACATTAGGGCCATGACTAAGGACTAACAACTCCTATTGGCTATAAATAGGGCCTAGAGACATTCAAATGGTTAGCTTATAAATTGGAATTGCTTGGACTCTTCATGGGAGAGCTCTTGCCTTTGTTATTGCTTGTAGGGCTTAAGGCATTGATTCTGTGTGATGCTATTTGCCATTCTTCGAGGGAGGGAGACTATTATATTGGTTCTCGTATTGTCAATTTTATGCTTCATTGATGTCTATTAAAGGCACCTTTTAAGTATTCAATTGATCTATGCTCTTCACAACAATAGAAATAATTATGCAAAATAAATAGTGCATGTAGCGCACAATGCAAAAGCAAGAAGAAAGACCAAATCAAAAATTGATGTGTTGATTTGTGATGACCACCACTTGTATGTTCAATGCACTTCCATATGGGGCCTGGAGGGTTTAGTTTTACATGGATTTCACTAGTATTGGATAACAGAGTAACTTGGGTTAACATTGCTAGTAAAAAAATCGATCTAAAACAAGAAGCGCAGCTCCTTAACCTCAGAATCATCATACATTGGTCGTAACTATTTCTAGATGCACAATGAGCAATCCGTTCACTTCAATAACTTTCACACCTGACGAGAGGGAGGGAATGCTTACTTGAGAACGACTTAGCTCGAACTTGAACTTCTTCTCATTGTAGAAAATCTCCGGGATTGCTTCTTTTAGCTTATCCATAGTGATACTGGGTACTTTCATGACTCGCTTGATTTTCACCTGCAAGTAATCATGCACCTAGTGGGACGATATTTCCACTAAATTGCTCGGATAAAGAAATCAAGAAGCAAATAAAGCAAGTTCAGCATGCAATCGCACCACGGGCAATCACAAAGTCACGCTCCTAGTAGGTGATTATCATCAAGCTCCTGAGATTGGTGCAGTTGAAATTTATGATCAAATTTGTCTAACATTGTAAGAATTTCAGAAAAGGGAATATATCATATCTTCACAGCCTGCACGCGAATGTCTTAGTTACATTGCCTTGAACCACTTCAAATGAGTACAATAAAGTCTTGGATTTCAAAGTGGGTCCAACCGACACTTAGGTGAACAAAAACTACTAACATTAAACTAAATGACACATTGATGGGATCAACTGGGATATACCTGTGCTGGAAAGGAGCCAATAGATCTGAAGGCGTGTGGAAAAATATCCATAGCTCCATGACATGTTGCTTCAAAAACACCTGATAAATGCTTCGAGTCATAATTAAACAAGAAAAGCTTAGAACCAGGAATGACCCTTAAAACCTCCTTTCTGTGAGTGGCGGGCAGCCCAAATAGCTGCAGCCTCTTGCACTCTTCCTTTGTTTTCTTGTTGCACCCGAAAATCATCCCTTCCACAGGGTTTTCCACATTCTGTTTTCCGCCATTCTCTTCCTTGATTCTATCATTTGCCGTAACCGCCGGGACACTCTTTTGACGCTGATAGCCATCTGACCTAGGCGGCGAAGGACGCCTCTGTGCAAGTGGAGTTCTTTCGGAAAACACAATGCCGGGAAGGGGGGGGAACATCGGCATAACCCTCACCTGCAGAAAAAGGAGCAGAATGCAGAGGAACAAACTCACTCAATCCAGTAATCTGGCTTTCTTGATTTGCAACATGTGGCAAATAAAAAGGAAAACTAGCTGAGGGATGAGGCAGATCATTAAGACTAGGAGCTGAATGTGAGAAGCCAGGGGATGGAAACTGGTAATCCTGAAGAGGGACTTGTTGCAGAAAGCCAGGAGGAGGCAACAACTGAGCCCCTGCAGACAGTAAATGCTGTGAAGGAGGGGGGAAGTATTGAGCAGAAATCGCAGCTGCTGCTGCCTGATAACCAAGATGGTTCTCTGAGGGAAGAATTGCAGATGCGAGATGAGGAAACTGGGTGGCCAGCTCAGGGGTGAGGGCGAAGGGATGAGATCCCAGGTCATGAAGCCCAGCATCGACTTGGAGGCGATGATCATACTCGTTGCGATACCAGCGAGGGAGGTCCGGCCCGTTGGCCTGCCCGCTCAGATCAGTGCCATACTCCTCCAGCAACCGCTTCGTACCTCTCCTGTCGCTCAGCTCCATCGCTGATGCTCCTGCTGTGCTGCTGCTTCTTCTTCCTCGCACACGAAATCAACGAACGGATGAATCAATGTGTTTCCTCTGCCATGCCTCCCCCTCTTTCTCCCTTTCGCTCTTTCTTTTGATGAGCTTGGAATTTGCAAAGCGTTTGTAATGCCTTTCAAAAAAAAGCTTCTCAAATCCCTTTCAAACCAAAAGGCCTCTTCCCTTCAAAAAAGAAACTATTATTTTGTTTTTTTTTAAACGGGATGTAATAAGAACTTGGCTCCTACACAAATCACAATCAAAAAGAGGAAGTTATAAGAAGAGTCCTTTATTAGCTTTGTCAATAAATTTACAAAGCAATAGTGTTTGATTGTCAATTGTTTAAATAATTTATCCTACCTATAAAACGTGACGTGGATGAAAGTTATTTTACACGTGTGAGGGATTTCTTTCACCATTTTGGGGTTTTGAATTTCATCAAAATTCAAATGATTTCAAATGAGGCTTTCATTATTTTTAAATTTAGGGCTTCAACAACATGTTTCGCTAGCCCCTATCACCATCCATCACCGAGCATTTGCAATCTACTACAAAGCAATCAACCTTTTTTAAATTATTTCCTCTATAAGTGTTAACATTTTTATCAGATTCCCTAGATAGTTTAATTCATTTTTGCCGTTCTTCGGTATCATTTTAAATACTTTAATCTTCTTGTTTGATCATGGGTTTCCCATCATTATTAATAAAAGCAGGGACATTACTTGACATAGGTTAACTTTTTTTGTGATTATTTATTTGTTATAATGCTAACCCTCTATATTAATTAGTTTTTTGGTACTCCCAAAGCCTAACATACATCCAAGGCTATTGTATTGTGATGATTTGCTAGAAGCCTAGTTGTTGCTCTTAAGTGACTTTGAGAATTAAATTGGATTTCTGTTTTTTATTTTTTATTCCTTGAAATTGAAGTCATTGTTTTTAACTTTGACACATTAGCGATAAGCTATTGTGATGATTTGCTAGAATCTTATGTGTCCCTCTTATGTGACTTTGAGGATTAAATTAAGTTTTTATTTTTATTTTTATTTTTATGTTAATATTGCAATCACTGTTTTTTTTTCATTTTTTAACTATTTAAATGTGTCTTGAGTCACAAGACAAAGCTTATTGTTTGGATTTTTCTTAAACGCATTTAAATAGTTGTGAATTTTATAAAATTCTCAACTTAGTGGATTTAGATCATGAGCATATTGCAAAGAATAAGATCAAAAGCGAGTTTCGTGATGTGTTTCTAGTTGAGTTACCTCATGGTTTAACACCCTCTAGGTCAATAGATCATAGAATTGAGTTAATTCCAAGTAGTCACCCTACCTCTAGACAACCACACTAGACAACCACACTAGGTATTACTAATCAAATTGATGATTATCTTAGGATGGGACATATAAGACCCAATAAATCACCATGGGGTGCTCATGTTCTTTTGAAAGCGAAGAAAGATGGAGGCTTTTGGATGTGTGTGAATTACAAGGGATTAAATAAAGTACTAAAAATAAATATTTGAGTGGCCGACACAATGCGAAAATGTATTGTTGATTGACATTACATTACTATGCTTTATTGCAAAGTCCCAATTTTGGTGGTGTTAAGAAACATTATCTCCAAATTTCGTGTTAACTACATGATAGATTCAAGTATGCTTAAGACATACTACAAAATTGCATTTTTTATTGATATTAATTAAGATCTTATTTTATAGATCCTTAATTTGGTGGCAAGGAACACCACGTCATCCATTTTCTATATCAAGGCAAAACTATTTTGTATATCAAAATTAATTATTAGCACCAAAATTCACGCTAGAGTGGATTGAAACTTCAAATGACCTAAATGAACTAATATATACAAAATTATGGCTTTTCCTTTGGCCCATTGACATCTTTTTGCTTGTTTTGGCTTCTCCTTTTTGTGAGCTCCTTGGCTCCTTTTTCTTTGCCCTTTGGTTGGTTCGGACAAGAAGTAAAGTCCTATCCATGGGAGACTAATGCCCACTCCATTCCTCGGGCCTTACTATTAACGAATGAAATTCACATGGTAGAAATGAAAAGGTTTCATACTCACAAGAGCACAACAACGCATGCCTTGCAAGCATAAAAGTATAAAAATAATATCAAAAGATGAAACACCTCACCATAACTTTCCTAAACACATAGTATGTTTGCCCGCCCAATGAGCGGGCTTCATGTTTTTAAAAATATGAGTTTGGTCCGGGTAGCTCACGCTGCCCGTCACAGCGTGAGCTACCCGGAAACCCAAATAGTTTAGTATATATAGATTTTTGTAGTTCATAATGCAAAGGAGGTTGGCATTAAACCACCCACATTAAAAAACACAATGAATTAAGCTAATAACAAGAGCATGACTTAAGCAAAACACAACCCCGTCTTATAGTTGGGCCCTTCCATGATGGTCTTGCAAATTACCATTGGCTATCTTTTAACTTAATTAGTTTAACGTAGCTTTCTTTTCTCGTCTTTTTACAACAACATGACACACATTTCTTCTTCACTTATTGTTGAACCTATTGCTGCCAACTGATCTACAAAAATTTTCAGTCTTGAAATCTGAGTTGCAACTGAGTCTACATTCTCCATCTTGAAGTTAATCAGTTGCTTTCGAAAATACATTATGTTTGCAACTGAAGGTATTTCATACAAAGCGGCTCCCAAGATTTCTTTGCTAACTTTGCATTGGTGACTTGATGAAGCTGGGCATCAGCAAGATTTAACAAGATTTGAGCCTTTGCTTTGACATCCTTCTTATCCCAAGGTTCAATATTTTCAAAATCCTTAGACTTTACCTCAACTTTGGATACAATAGACCATAGATCTTTTTGCTCTAACAATGTTTTCAACCTCATATTGTACAAAAAGTATTTATGTCTAGGTATCTTGAATATACATGATTTTTAACATTTCATTCTCTTATGCAATAACTACCATCAATCCAAGTCAATCTCAGTCTTGTGTCTTGAATCTAGTCTCCTTAAATTCATTAACCTATTTTGACCAACTCTATCTAATCCCAATCCCAATCCCTCCCCTCATATACTACCGTACTACTTATATTGTCACAAGTACAATCTCATGTGCATGTTTTGTATGATGGAGTTGATGGCCAAACAGTCTTATGATGGAGTTGATAGTCTAAGAGCTTACATTGCACATAATTTATATTATGATAGAGTATATGTTTCTTGAAGTCAAGGTTGCACATCTCTCTCGTTATTCCCAAGTAATCTTGGTCTTTGGAGGAGCCTAGAGTCATAGGAGTGCATGTCATAAACCCTAAACCCTATTAAACATAAAAAAAATCTTAACTCTAGGGGATACTTCGTCACCTAGTATTCTCAATCCAGAAGACTACTAGCAATATATAATGTCCAATACCACGTCATCAAACCATAAAGAAAACAAAACATTGGCAAAATTAGATTAACAAGCTGTCCGTTGTTCTCCATTGTTCTCACTAGCTCTGAAAGAATAGGTGGTCACAAAGAAATGTAACATCATGTGTTTTACGAGATGCTTTTGTCAAGGGAAACAAATACAAAGTGGAATTTTCAATGACTGGTTAGCACAGTGTGACCAATGGTGAGGGGTTTAATTTAAAATACAAGAGCAGAATCTCAAGACTACAAAAACATCACAAAACGAACTACCAGGTGATTGAGGAATTGAACCTCAATTAAGAACATTGTCTTCTCTCCCAAGTCACCCATTGATTCAAAACAACGTGCTGCTCCATTTAGTTCTTTCAACTTTGCATCAACTAGCAAACAATGCCAAGTAGCCCCAGCTGGGACTGCACATAATGAGATTTAGTTTCATATTTCAAAAAAAACAGCCCTGCTCCAAAGAACTAATGAAATTTCAGCTACCCTCAGCCAACTAAATAATGTCTGCCCCTTCATAGATCCTTGCAATCTTGAATGCAAGGTTATTTCCCAATTCTTTTGAATTTCATTATCTGGTTGAACAACAAACAGCCAGAACACACTGTCTTGGAAATACACCTGTGCCCATATAGCCCACGGTAAAGTCTTGCAAATTCTAACCCATTAAGCCAATTGTAAAGTCCTGTGAATTCAAAACCCCCACCCAATGATCCATTGATAGTTATTGTAATGACCAGCTCTCTCCAAATAGTCAAGCTAAACTGCATGTTCGCATGTAAAACGTGTAGCCATCCTGTTTTCATGGAAAATAGTAGACTAATCACAAAAAAGTCTGAAGTCTAAACACTTGTTCTAAGAAGCCAGCTGAAAGACTCACAACTATTGTATCATTGTTGTTACAAACCTCAAGAAACTGAACCGGCCAAGTGTAATTAGAAGTATATTTTAGACTTTCTGATGAATTGAATTCACACATTTCAAGGTACTATGCAATCATCAAGAGACGTCTGAAGAGGTCCAGACAGACTTGAAGCCTAATGTTAAGAACCTAGAAGTTTTTGGTTTATTTTGCTATAGATTCTAAGAGAACTGATGCTGCTAATTCTCAACGAAGTCTTACTAGATATTCAACTAATGCCAAGGCTTTCAAGATCTGTACTAGAGAGCAGAAAATGTCATTTTTATTGGAGAAATTTATGACTTCAAGAAAGAGTCACTTTCAATTGTTTGTTAACAAGACCTTTCAATGGAAATTGTTCGCAGCTACAAAATGCCTTTTTTGTTCCAGACAGCAAATCCATAAATTAGCATGTAGCTTTGTAAGCAAATAGTAACCTATCTACACCTGCACCTGAATTCCTTTAAAAGAAATTGTTTGCCTGGTTAGATTCATCCAATTACAATCTTTCCATGTCTTGCAACCAAACTTCCATGCTGTGACTAATAGCTCTAATATGCTTTGTGTTAAGTTTATTAAATGATTTAGACCCAGATGGCCATCAATACTTTGGAATTAGCCCTGGACAACTTCAGTAAAGAGCAGCAATTTCTTATTTTTGAAAAATTTGAGTCGACTGCAGCATGTGTTTGCCTGTTCAAAAACACATTCACCCAAACTGAAAATCTCTACAGACAAAGTACAGAGTACACACCCTCCAAGAAATAACCATCCATATCGTGTGCTCTCCTTTGCCAGCCTACAGTGTGGCTTGCTAGGGCCAGACTTAAAAGACATTTGACCTGGAAGCTTAAGTGCATAACTGTTAACTCTAAGGTCAGTCACCATTTGAGCTCTGCATCCATATCACTTCAGATGGGAATCATTCTTTGTGCAGCTATGTCAGAATATCTTCATGAACTACTATGGTTAACTATGCTTGACTACTGCAAATTGAGAATAGTTCTGATACCACAGTGAAATGATTTAACAGTAAGGAATGTAACAAATAGCAAGAAATCTATAACAATAATCAAAATTGCCAACCAATTAAATCACCAGACTGAATATTTTCCCCAATAGAGTACATAGAACAGATCATCATAAATCAAATACATAATAAAAGGTCAGTCACTATTTGTACTACTACATTACTATCACAAAACTTTCAATTAATTATTCCCAACTAAATTCTGCATGATTGACATCATATGCAAAACTGCAACGTGGAAAACTGAGTAACTTATTCTACAGAATTACCTCTGATTACAGTAGGAAGTTACACTTAGAAATGTGCTGATAAGTTCAGTCAACAAACTCCATTGTGGATAAATAGTGTCTCAATGGTGGTAAGATGTAACAGCAAAGTGTGGCCATAACATGTTACTCTCATCTTTTAACAGATCAAAATTTGTTGCCTATGAATCTTATCACCAAAAACAGCCACCACAAGACTCCAGTTGCTTTGCTTTCTACCAGTAGCTGAATTTTGAATCATAACCGATATGAGAACAGGTGCTACGACAAACCTTTATCGAGAAACCTGTAAGACAATGCCAAAAAAAAGGATTTACAACCAGTATCGATCAAGGAACTGGTAACAAAATGCAAAATAATTGATAAAAGGAGTGATCCTGCATATTAAATCTTGCACAGAAGTGGCTAAGGAATGGAATGCAACAAATCTGACAAAAAAAGATATCTTGTATTCCATGTTACTAAAGTGGGTAGATTTTTACAAGAAATTTCAACCACATCCTGAGCAGGCTGAAAAACTTGGCGCACATAAAAGAGTAGAAGCTGTCCACTAGCTAACAAACTCTTAAAAGTTCATACTGATGAACTCACATGTCGTGTAGCAGCCCATATGGCATGCTAATATCAAGCAAAATTCAATGCGCATTTTTTGTAAGTTGCACCCTCTATTCATAGTGCATGGAATCACATTTCACAACAGCACAAATAGTCACACTTATCAGCAGTAAGTAGCATATATCCTGGGGTCATCAATTCATCATAATTTCAGATAGTGCAACTAGACTTGTAGAAATTTATCTATCAAAACTACTTTACTTGGATTGGAACTTACATTTCCACAAATTAGCTTTTAAGTTCATAAAAGCTCAAACATTTTTCATAGGACACAGCATTCTTCAATTATTATCAAAAAAATCTTTGTCGATACTTTGGTAAAAAGAAGCAACTAAAACATTACGGCTGCTGAGCATGTGAAATAAATCTCAAACCATATGTCTCAACTTCCCACATGAAGCAGCAGCACTCTCGAAAAAAAGTCTGATCTTTGATTCCTTCTCCCTCTAACAAATCTTTCTAGTTTCATCTTGCAATTCCACAAAAAAAACTTTCAAAGTGACATAATCAAATAAGACATCCCCTGCAGGAATTACAGACGATAAATTTGCTTATATAAACCTACTGAATCTGAAACTTAACCAAGCTTTAGTGCAAAAACTATGGAAGCACATTCTGGTTGACTTTCACTTTTCCGTTGTTGCAAAGCTGGCTTCGAACTCAACCCTTCAGCCGAAGGTATTCTTATGAAGGAAGGTAAATGTAGAATAATGCCTATGACTCCCATTTACTCGGTGTAGTGCTTCTATAAAAGTCTATTGTTTCTTGCAACGAGCCCTGATCATTGAAGGTGCAGATAGTATTGGGGCAACGGGAGTTTAAGACCATTTGCAGATGCTTAGCAAGGTTCTCATGGGCAACTTTCAAACATACAGCTTCAGACTATGCATACAGATGAACTGAACTTAGCTCACTAGTGTCCAAATCTGCCAAGGATGTCAACTTCTTTCACTTCACTGGACTTGACCTGCAGAATTCTCACATTTTATCTGCAAGGGATAAACAAGCAAGAAATTTAAGGTTACTCGCACTGTACAACATTAAATTTGATAGTGTACTGACTTCCATGTACTTTATGAAAAACAGTAGATCCTCATACGTTCCAGTCAAGAGGTAAAGTGTTTCAAAATTTTGTTTGGAAGCAGTTACCTGTCAGTGGTTCCTAACCTTGTTTCCTTCCACTCAAAGCCAACAACCTTCAAGTTCCATACAGAAAAACTCTGAAAGTATTCGACCTTTTAGCTATTGAGTAGCAAACATCATGGAGCAAGGGCATAGAGCCTTCACACAGATGTCAGAAGTGATTTTCGAAAGAAAAGAGTGTAATCAGCTTTGACAAAATGTAGAATCTTTGGCTAACAACCTACTTAGATTTATTTTTGGAAATTTCGACTAAAAAAGTATACTGCTTGGTTTTGGCTAACATTATTCAAAATGTACATGAAAATTTCAATTAAGACATGTATACTAAGGAATATGACTGGATCATATTTATTAGTTTGTAATTAGAATGGAGAGTAGAACAACGTTGCAATTGTGCAAGTCCTTACCATATGCTTACTTTCAAACTTCAACAAAAGATGATTGATGTTGAGGAGACAGCACTGTTATATTCACCTGGGATACCATAAACGGCAAAGAAGCATTATACTTACCAAGAAGCATAAACGGCAAAGAAACAAGAAGTGATAATTTGATGTTTGATGTCTGATGTCTGATCAATTGAAAGTAAACTCTGCCCCATTTGAGAATATGTGCTGGTGAAATAATTTTTAAGAATGTCTTTTCAAAATCACATTGGAACAGCAAACTGCTCATTTTTTTCTGAAAATTTAAAAATAAAATTGCTCCTTGCTGTTCATTAGGAATTGCATGTACAATAGGTTGATGCGCGGTTCTCTTCTAAAACACAGATAAGACATTCAATCTTATCCAGTGAGGAATCATCCTCCTATTCAAAAGCATCCTTGTTTGTCAAGGCTTCTGAAATTTGTGACACTGAAACATAAAAAATTAGCCTGCCTGCTCCCAGTTTGTAAACTGTTAATGGTTTAATAAACCTCTTGCAAATATGCAGTTATGGAAAACAAAACACCTTCTAATATATTTCTTCAGTTAGTGAACTTGGGTTGTGAATTAATGATATCTTTGAGCTTAAAACTTGCAAGATTCCATCACTTTTCAACACTTCCGCAATAGCTTGACAAATAATGAAATCACAAACAAAAAGAAGCAAACAGCAATCACCCAACTACCACAAAGGTCGGGAGAAAAACCTCCCAAACACAGCAAATAAGACTTATTTTATTACAGTGGAACTCGCCCCGTAAGCGCACCCATAAGGGCAAAGTTCCTTTAGAATAATAACTATAGATCTTGCCTTTACATTATGCAAGTAGCTTTAATATGCATAGAGTTTAAAACCTTAACCTTACTTTGGCTCGACTTATCAAAAACATGTAGCCCGCCAAGTGTAACTATGACCTCTCAAGAAGTGTTCACCAAGAATTGAAGAATGGAGGCTCTGTTGTACAAACTATGACAGATCTGCCATAACAAAGCATGCAAATGCTGCTAATAATTTCAAAGTCCTCGAATCATGCAAAAGTGAACATCTTCGACCGGACGCCAACAACGAACGCCAAAAGCAAAGCTGCAAAAACATCTGGCAGGAGATACGTGTTCCGCTATGTGCATTGAGAGTCCATCTTACGTGTTACAAAAAGACAACCACTTGGTCTTTCATACAAAATAAGCCCCATGGTATCCATTAACAAGCCACAGATCTGTTCAGTACGCCTTTGTTTGGACTAACACCAGTTAAGGTTGTCGCCGAGAATCTCGTCAGCTACAAATTGATCGTGACTTCAAAATCACTGAAACTCTGCCTCACAAAGGTAGTCATTGAATAAAATATACGGTTGTCATGTTATGGCTCCTGCATACAAATAGACCCCAGATTTTAGAAACCCAGCCCTTGCCGGAAATAAGATGGAGGTTACCTTAACGAACAGAAGTTACGATAGCCACAAAACTTACCGCCACACAAGCTGGAGCAACGGGTGATCGAGCATAGAAAGATTCATATCTACCTGATGTATCGTCAAAGAAGGTCGCATCAGAAGCAGATCACCCTCTTCACCGTCTTGCTTTTGAATCGTAACTCAAAATGTTAAAACCACTTTTCCTTCCAACGATCGACACTTTTCAGTCCTTGGTACTAGAAAGAAAAAGGGGTTCTGCACCACAGTTTGATACCACCACATGCAAGGAAGAAAGCCAGCTTTTATGTAGACAATCCTCCAGACGCTGATCCTGCTAAACTTTCCTTTTTCTGTCACAAAATGATGCTGAAAATGCCAAGACTAGCATCCTTCTGGCCTCCATCAGCAAGTCTCAGCCTCCTATGCCGTCAGTTTTGTAGATCTGGGAAAAAGGGCTCCGATCTGGTCCAAAACAAGCACAACACAACACAACAAATGAATGAAATTAATAAGACTGGCACTCGTTTCCATCTGCATCATTGAGCAATAACAACACACCACTTTCTATACGGCGTGTGCTGCGTGCTGATCCTCATCGTCTGCTTCCTCCTTCCTCAGATATGGTGTACTCTGCTCCTCGTTGCATCCATATGTTCGTTAAACACAGAGAGGAAGCACTGGTAAGCAGAGGTAAGGAATCTGAAGTAAGATTCTGTTAGTGCTGCAAACGACTAAAAAAAGATACCTTCCGTCATGTGTAGCGGGTACGGCATCTGTCCCACTTGAAATTATGATGACAAAGCGCTTTCCGTCAAACTCTCCTCCGTCAGCTTCGAATCTTGATGGTCATCCTGATTGTGTCGAGAGTCGAGACGGGTGTGTCTTAGCCCTTGGGACATGTCGTGATTCGGGCCTGCCTTTCTTCGTGTGTCTCAATATTCTGGTGAGGCCAGCCACCCCTAGCGGCTCTTGGGGCCCTCAGTGTTCAGGAAACCTTTTTGAGGTTCCCTTCCAAAAATCGATATGTGAAAAAGTTCTTCGGCCTCTATTGAGTGACAAGCTCTTACTTGCCGATTTTCCTTTATAAAACCCAAGATTGATGACATCAAAAATCTTGTATAATTTTTGTCATGCCGGTCTTTGGGAAAAGATGTCGGTTCCATTCTTGACATATGTCGGCTTCCCCGAACACTGCTTGGGGGTCGGTATTCTCGTAATTGGCATGAAGAGTGATATCGGACAGGTGTTGAATGTTCATAGGCTGTGACACTCGTGTTCACAGCCATATTCTGATACCTTCTATGGAAGAAGGCCTTGAAGGCCACTGGCCACTGAAACACAAGGCGTTGAAGGCCAGTTGAAGGTGTTGAAGGCTAATTACGCCCGGTAGCAGCTGTCCACAGGGCTTGCTACCAAGGTAGTAGGTCTTCGTACCTACCCCGCCCCACAGCGGCTCGGTAGGTACTGAAGACCTACTACCCACAGTAGCAGGCCTGTGCACGGCTGCTACCTAGTTCATAGAGTAATAGCAATGTGGAATGGGGAAGATAAATAAAAGAATAAGGCCCAAAACTTGGCTAATAACAAGCTCAATCTCGCGCACCACAACTCAATGACAGTGCTACCTCCAGGCTTCTGTGGCCTATAGCAGCTTGCTCTCGCACCTAGTATGTTTTACTTAGTAAAAATAAGTGATACACATGACACTTCACAAAAGTTATGCAATACACTTAAGTAAAAAAATTAAGGGTGTGTGGGTAAGGTACATGGGCTATATCCTAATGTAGTGTAAGTGCATACATGGACATGGCAATGAGTGCTCTATAAAGTATCCTTCTAGAGTCAAATAATTACAATGTCTCTATTTATTATTTGAGTTTGGAATGTAATAATGTGCCATGGCTCTTCTTCTATTTTCAAAAACCACCAAATTGTCAAACATTTTGCTTTTAAGCAATTTCAAATGTCAAGACATTTGTCATAAAGGTCAAAAAATTTTGAGAAAACATGTTTCCTTAGATCGAGTCTCATCTTCTTCTTCACCTTTGATTGTGTGCTTTGATGATTTTGCAATTTCTCGATCGTTAGAATCCTCTTGTTCTTCCAGATTATTTGATCACGTGACAAGCATGATAAGTTGTCTATAATTTTTTCTCTTACTTTGAGCACCTATTTATTGTTTAAGATTCCATAATAAAATGCAATATGTGTCTTATGAGTACCTCATAGGCAAATATTTAATGATTTGTCATACCCATTATAAATTGGTGGAACACTATTTCAACTAAATTCACATGTATATCGTTGTAATTATATACAAAATAGCCAAAATTTGTCATTGATAAAGTACAGTTATAAGGAATAATTCTTGACATGGATAGCTGGTCACTCCAGTACATGTGGTTATCAGTTATGCCTCGTCATTCCGGGCTTGGCCAGTAAAGTAATTAATAATCATATGAGGGGCCAGGCCTATAATTGGACATAGGAGCACTTGCATGGTGTTTGACTGCTATAATGCAAGAATAGGAGGTCAATTGCTATTCCAGGTTGCATGGGGATCCTAAGAGGAATATTCTCTCCTCCTGGGAGAGAATATATACTAGCGGAAACTCGCCCATCTACCTATTGGATGAAATACAAATTACGTAACAAAAATCTCCCCTTGGATGTATGCCTTGTGCCACAAGATGATCAACCAAGGCACTATAGCCTTGGCAATATCCAATGTTGTACTCGGCATTTGTATATTGCGCCCATAATCTATAATTTACATCAACACAAATTAAATTCAGAAAAAGCAAAATATTGATAAACAAAAAAAAACATATCAAATGCAAACAGCTAAAAGATAATTGCTTGCAACTTGGGCATGCATATTGTCCTTGCCTCCCGATCCAAAGTGAGATTGGCCTAGGAGATTAAGCCTTGATTTTGTTGTCTCTCTTTGTTGCTTAAAGTGCTCGAGATTTGGATGCTTGGATTCATAAATAACCTTCGCCCAATCTTTTTAGATGCCCATCCCGGCCTCTTTACCTTTACTACATAATCTTCTTAATGACTAGCGTTTATGACAAATATGCGTACACATACTTGTCCTCGACCATTTGTCATTAAATCGATTTGGTTGTGGGAACTCACGGTATAACGTTTCAATTATCTTTTCTTTGTACCCTTGGTTTTGTTGCTCCCAAGGGTTAAACAAGTCGTGACCAAAGTATTTAAGGGTAATGTCATGCAACATATTGATGATGACCTTACCCCGAATGTCCATGATGATGGAACCGTCGTCATCAAAGTCATAGAAAACATTCGTGGATTCTTTCAATGGCATCTTCTTTGAAATGAACCCACGATCTTGTTCATCGGATTCTCGTTCAGAAAGACAAAGGGCTTTCATCCTTTGCCTTTCTTCGGGAGATAGTCAAGTATATAAATCTCGCACTCGATCGGATTGATTTGATCTCGAGGCTTGTCCTCTTCCACCGGAAGAGGATCTTGTTGGCCTCCTCCTTGATCCTCCGCTACCACTAGTAGACATGACTATTGAGAGAAAAAGAAAAAGTTGTGAAAAGAACTTGGAGAGAGATATGAAATGTGAAAAATGAAAAAGAGTGTGTGTGTGTGAGAGAGTGGGAGACAGAAAAAAAAAGAAATAAAAGAGTGTGTGAAAAATGAAAGAGTGTGTGAGAGAGAAAGTGTGTGTGTGTGTGTGTGTGTGTGTGTGTGTGTGTGTGTGTGTGAGAGAGAGAGAGAGAGAGAGAGAGAGAGAGAGAGAGAGAGAGAGAGAGAGAGAGAGAGAGAGAGAGAGAGAGAGAGAGAGAGAGAAGAGTGGAGAGAAATGTGAGAGTGAGAGTGTGATAGAGATTGAGAGTGAGAGTGATCACAAGAAAGCCTCAAGAAATCCACAAGAAAGCCTCAAAAAAGCTCGAAACATGGCATATTTATACCATTTTCTGGTTTCAAGTGTCGCGTGGCACTGCAATGGACCCATTTGCCACGCGTGGCACTACCACACAATTTTTTGCCTAAAAATGTGTGTGCACGGCCTAATAGGTGTCAAATGGCGAATGGTTTGTCAAAAAGACATATTATGACATTAAAAAAGTGGTTTGACTTGTATTTTTTGTTTTTTTTGAAAGGAGAAATATAAGGAGGGACAAGACCTATTTTTATCATGGATTTTGAAAGACAACGCATGTGAGTGATATGACATATTTTGGGTACAAGAGGACCATGTTTTCTTTGAAGATTTTGATGATTTTTTAAAAAAGAAAGATGAACATAAATTATGTTTTGATTTGATATAAGACAAGTAGATGATTTGATACCATTGGTACAAAATGACCATGTGTTTAAAAGAATTTTGTGACTTTTAAAAAATGACAAATGTAAATCTGTGATTTGATGTAGCATAGAATTTGTAGACATTATTTAGTTTATAAAGTCTTAAGTGATTTGTTATATATATGTCCTAATGTTGTAAAAAATGCACTTCCTACCATGCAATTGCTGGGACATGGGTGCTTCAGGAAAAGCATGGGTAGAATTCGTTTACGTAAACCCTGAGGCTTTATTGATTGTTGATCAGCAAGAACCTGGACTTGCCAGATTTTCAATAATACCCATAAGGGTCTGGTGGCCATACCAGATAACCTTGTTCATTGACAATTGGGTAGTCGAGGCATTCCATCGGAGGATCCCAAGATAAATCTTGCTGATATAATGGATTCTCGTAGATTGGCACAACTGGTCCCAATGTCATAGACTCCCCCAGATTATAAGGTAGATATGACGTGCTAGCTTGACTTTCTTGTCTGTCCAGTTATTCGAGGTATGCCATAACCTGATGACTTTCCTCAGTAGTCAATATCATAGATTGAGGACAAGGCTTTGTCATTGTAGGCACTGAACCCAATGGGATTGGCTTTGTTGGTTAGGTTGCCATCCAAAGTTTCTTTGGTTGCAAGTTCAAGCCTCCCCTTGGAAACCAAGAAGCATTGTAGGCACTGGTGCTTGCTGTATTGTGAGGCATATTTGGGCTTGGATTTCCTGAATTTGGCCTTTGAAGGATGGATATACCTGGATTTGGCGTTGGTTTGGGCTGCTGCATTATGGAACAATGAGACTTTGGTTGAAACTTGCTCGTTGAGGGACAATCATCAACTTTAGTCTTCCCTTGATCATTGCACTTCCCCGTTGAAGGCTGCGTGATGGCACTGTTCCTTGGATCTTGTGCTGAATTGTCTTCAAGTTGCCCTGTTGACGCTAGTCCCCTTGGTAATTCATCACTAAGAATTCTTTGCAGTGATTGCGCCAAGAGACTTGGTAAAATCCATTGGACTTCATCATATGCCAATTTCTTGACTTCCTTAGTTACCATTGGCGTGATGGATTCTACCATCTCTGTCTTCTGTGATGGTTTTACTTGTTTGCCCGAGGGTATCTTTGCGTACTTTGGGACTTTTGCCAGATTGTCCTCTTCATCACTCGTTTCACAACCCGATGGCACCAAGATTTTTCTTTTATAGTGCGTTCGAGGTGAAAGGGTCACCACAAGTGTATGTCGGTCTACATAGGCCAAATGCCTCCTAGCTAATTATGAATTTCTCATCGGGCAATCTCGGCATGGATGATTAACTACACATTGTGAGCACGAGGGATCAAATGTTGATGGATCCCTTTGATGTGGACATTCAGCACGACGGTGTTTTCCTCCGCATCCATAGCACCTCACTGAGTGTATGTCATCGCCTCTAAGTTGATAGACATACACCGATAACATATTCCCCTTAGGATCTTCCACAAAATAGACTGGTAGGTTGTTATGGTCCTCCATTGAGTTCGGTGACATACAAGAGGATATAACCAAAACTTCTACCTTGCCACTGGTTGTTGAAGAAGCTCGTGATTCAGGTGGGTTTATCTGTCATCCATCCTTTGGATGACCTCCTTGTTGGCTTGAGTCTGCTTCTGACCATTGAACCGCTGGATGTTGTCATCGATGAACTTGTTGCTTGACATTTTGTCCTTTTAATAAGCGCGGATTCTTGATTGGACACTTGGTACTTGGATGATCTCCAAAGCAAAAGGTACATTCATCCTTTTCAAGAAAATTGACTGTGTGAGCATAAGCTTGATAACGGCCTGAACTTGAAGTGCAAGGTTTTTGGTCTTCCGCTGCACTTGATCTGCTTGACTTTGCTGCACCTTGTTGCCTCCCACAGATTCTCATTCTTGTTGAATCATCGCTCGTTGTTGACCTTTGTTCCTCTGATTTCCCATCTGATGATTCATCAGAGCAATAGGGAAAATTCCTCATCCCTTGTGAGATTTCCATCATGGCGGCATTCTTATAGAGTTGTACAGGTGACGCATAGGATGCTAATTCTGTCATACCAAATCTGATCCTTTTGGGCAGTCCAGCATAGTATTTTGCCATGACGATCTGTTCAGGAATCGGTGGATTACAATCCTTCACTAATTAGATGATTCGATAGGTGTAGTCTCGGATTGTTTCATTAGGGAACTTTTTTAGTTTAGATAATCCTGCATTGGTGGTCTCCATAGCCCCGCACCAGAATGTTGCAAAGTAGCCGGTTGGTGAATTGCTTCAAGGTTCGTTCAATGACACTAGTGTTCCAATTTTATTTTATTTTTGAGATGGAGAAGAAGAAGAAGAAGAAGAAGAGAAATAAATCGGTAAACGGTGGATTGGTATGGATGAGAATAGAGACAGAAATGGATCTATCTAACAGATACGGAGATAGAAAATGGAATAAAGATGGGATAGAATAGTGATGGATGGTTGGTGGTTGATGTGGAGGGAACTGATCGGCTTGATCTGAGGTTCATTCACTTGATTCAGTCCAGGGATGTTGGATCTTGATGGATAACTGACAACAATCTAGATTTGACAAGATCTGATTAGTTTCAGTTGGCTAATAGTGTGATTTTAGCCCTTTTTCTTGGTATTTTGTGGGTGTTTTTTTTGTTGAGATTTATTTAGATCTGAGTGAATCTAACTTTTACCCTTCCTACAGTAGTTGTATTTGGACCATTTCTAGAAAATGTGAGTTCTGCAACAGTTCTTGATAGATAGATATAAGTCAGATTCACCTATTCACCAAGCTGCGAGAGTTACTTCCCAAGGAAACTCAAAAAATCTTGAAAAAAATTCATTTTTTTGAGGGTTTTTGACAAAATTTCAAGATTTTCTGGGAACAAACCCTCGCAGACTGGTATGCACTTGTATCTAGGTCAAATTCACCTGCTCACCAAGCTGCGAAAGCTACTTCCCAAGGAAGCTCAAAAAATCCTTAGAAAAGTGCATTTTTTTGGGGTTTTTTTGCAAAATTTTAAAATTTTCTAGGAACAAACCCTTGTAGATTGGTATGAACTTGTATCTAAGTCAGATTCACCTACTCACAAAGCTGCAAGAGGTACTTCCCAAGGAAACTCAAAAACTCTTAAAAAAAGTGCTTTTCTTTTTGGTTTGTTTTGCAAAATTTTAATATTTTCTGGGAATGAACCCTCTCAAACTGGTATGCACTTGTCTAAGTCAAATTCATTTGCTCACCAACCTGCAAGAGTTACTTCCTAAGAAAACTCAAAAAAATCTTGAAAAAAGTGTATTTTTTGGTGTTTTTTTGGCCAAATTTTGAGATTTTCTAGGAACTAATCTTTGTAGGCTGGTATGTGCTTGTATCTAAGTCAGATCCACCTGCTTACCAAGCTGCAAGAGTTACTTCCCACGAAAACTCAAAAATTTGTTGTCTGAGAAGGTTCACTTTTTGCTCTTGGGAACCTTCACAAGGGCATTTTTTTTGGGATCTAACTCTCGCACACTTATGTGCCCTTGTCTCAATGAGATGGAACTTTAGAGAGCTCTGTGAAGGTTTCTTCCCAAGGAAACTCAAAAATTTGTTGTTTGAGAAGGTTCTAGGCAACTTTTTGCTCTTGGGAACCTTCACAGGGGCACTTTGTTTGGGATCTAACTCTTGTAGACTTCTCTGTGTCCTTGTCTCAGTGAGATGGAATTTCAGAGAGCTCTGTGAAGGTTACTTCCTAAGGAAACTCAAAATTTGTTGTTTGAGAAGGTTCTAGGCCACTTTTTGCTCTTGGGAACCTTCACAGGGGCACTTTTTTTGGGATCTAACTCTCGCAAACTTCTTTGTGTCCTTGTCTCAGTGAGATGGAACTTCAGAGAGCTCTGCGAAGGTTAGTTTTGAGTTTTGAAAAAAAAAATTATTTTTACAAAGGATTTTTGAATTTTTTTGGGTTTTTCTCTGTTTTATCAAAATTTGATGGGAACTAACCCTCGCAGGCTTCTATGCAAGTCTGGGACAATACCCTGAAGCTGCTGCCAGTCATGCGAAGGTTCATGCCCATTGGTTTTTGAGAAATCAAAATTTGATGAGATTTTGCCTCTCTTTTTTTCTCCAAAAACAGATTTTGAGTTTTTTTTTCTGATTTTTATGGATTAACGAAGGGATTGGGTGCTTGGACAGAGCGTTTATTTGAATTTCAACCGTCATAAACGGTTAGATATCTACTGTTACAACATTAGAAGGCCAAAATACCTGTCTTGTAGCAATATAAATACATGTGCACTACTCGTTGTAACTCACTCACACAATTAGAGACACAACAGCGAGATAAGACAACAAGAGATGTATATTGATGATTCTGATTCAGAGTTATAAAAATTTGTTTTTGATCAATAGTTTCTTATTGTCTTAAGTTATCTCTTAATTTCGTATATAATTTTCGCACGCATATTCAATCAGAGCTAACTATTCTATTAGTACATAGATCAAATACAGACCCGATTGAAGACATTGATATTAGTTTGATTTATTCAAACTTTCATCGTGTTCTATGTGGAAGAATAATTACTATTTTTCCTACATCCTCGTCCCCGGAGGCCTAGCCACCCACAAATCCAAGTGTTCCCCCTTACCCGCAAAGGGGCTAGTACCAGGGGACATTAGACACTTAGACATTTACCATTTATATCCACTTTGAACAAAGTCCCACTTCTACTTAGGGCATTTCTTTGAGCGTGGGCTGTGGCTCCACTTTGTCATTCCAACAATAGCGAAATGACAGGATAATAAAGTATGTCACTTGAAAAAAGCACTTTATGGTCTTAAACAGGCACCACGTGCGTAGTACAGCAGGATTGATGCCTACTTTCGTTCTAAGGGGATGCTGAGAACACACTCTGATCCAAACTTTTATGTCTTATTCTTTGATGGTATGATTGCTTCGGTTGCTCTTTATGTTGATGACTTGATTATTACGGAAAATAATCAAGAGATGATAGATATGATTAAGAAGGATCTGATGGAACAATTCGAGATGACAGATCTCAACCTAATGCATTATTGCCTTGGAGTGGAGGTGTGGCAAAAAGGACATGAGGTGGGTCTAACACAAGTGAAGTATGTCAGAGAGTTGCAAGCCAGTAAGCACTCCTATTGAACCAGGTAAAAAGCTTTCTAAGCTTGACGAATCACAACCATTTGATGCTACTTGTATAGGTAGTTAGTAGAGAGCTTGATTTATCTTACCACGACTAGACCAGCTATATGCTATGTTGTTGGAATTGTAAGTCAATTTATCACAGAAACGCATTAGAAGGCAGCCAAACGCATTTTTCGATATGTCAAAAGCACTTCCGATTATGGCTTGGTGTACAGGAAGCATGACGGTTTACTTGAGTTATGTGGCTATGTGGATGCGGATTGGGGAGGTGACTATGATGATCGTAGATCCACCACAGGGTATGTATTCCAACTTTGTGGTAGTTGTTTTTCCTGGTCTAGTAAGAAGCAAAGTACAGTTGCTCTATCCACATCAGAGGCAGAGTATAAGACAATGTGGAGCGCAACGCATGAAGCCGTATGGTTGAGGCAAATCTTGGATGAGATTGGCATGAAACAGCAAAATCCCATGATTATACATAGCGACAGTCAGTGTGGCATTCAGCTGGCGGTGTTCCATGCGAAATCCAAACACATCAAGATTCGGTATCACTTTATACATGAGAGGTTGCTGAGTCGAAAAATTAATGTTGTTCATTGTAGTACAGATGAGCAACTAGCTGACATTTTCAATAAGCCACTCATCAGAGAAAAGTTTGATAAGTTTAGATCAAAGCTTTCTATACTTAAAGTTTGTTAACTTTGATGCTATGTATAAAAAAGAGATTATACTGTTAGGGAAAGAGTTAGAACTAAAAGTAGAACTATTGAATTACTATATTATGGGTCATATTAATGGATAAGGACTAGTTGGCCTCGCCACGAGGCGAGTCGATGGGACACGCGTCTTGTCAATGGCAACCTGAGCCATGCATGGGTTGCCATAGTGAAAAACTATATATACAGTGTATTTTGGTTTTGAGAAATATAGTTGCTACGTGATCTTGGAGTGGAGAGTACTTTCTATTTGTGTTACTATGTTGCATGATCTATTATCCTGTTTGAAGCAAATTCTAAGTGTATTAGCCATTATAATAATATTTTAAATTATAATAATTTTTTAGAGCATAGAAATAGAATTAATTACAAATGCAACATAGCACAAATATTCAAGTAGACTCTCACTTCCTCCAAATCTTTTTCTATCTCCCTCTGCGACATCATCAATCATGAAGTCAACAATGTTTGGTGCGTGCTAAGATCAATGGCAAATGTAAACAAATATAAAACATAAAAACAATAAGAAACTTAGAATAGAGTTTTTGCCAACAATTGTCTGGTTACTGGGTACAACATATTGGTTCGAATTTCTTCTATCTTTGTCAAATTTAGCCTCACTAAACTTTTATTTGAAATAATCAAGACCGCACTAGGCCAACTTTCTCACAATGTAAAGCTAGTTCTTCAACTCTATGGACACAACTATCTCATTTAGCTTGAAAAGACACAATTCACAAACCAATAAATGTCGGGATAACACCCTTAAATTCAAGCATGAAAAATCAAATTCTTTTGCTATGTGATATCAACAACATCATCATGTAATCTTACCTATTTATTATTTCTAGAGATAAAAGAAACTGCATTTCACCCTCTTTGGTAGGTCGATGAAACTTGCATGCACAAGAACATCTTTAGAAACATCATGTGAAAACATTTTGTGAATGGCCTCCATCCACCCCATAGAGTCAATGGTTTCCATCCCAACACACAAACATACAACTTGCAAGATCCTCCAATGTGGATATGTTTCAAATGTTTCAATTGTTGCATCAAACTCTATACTTATCTACTCCCATATGGAAGCTCACAATCTTTTTTTGGAATCTTTAATCATTATGGCATGCCTCGAGAGTTAGAATTAAAGTAGAACTACTGTGTTACTGTACTCTGGGTCCTATCAGTGGATTAGGACTAGTTGGCCTCGCCACGAGGCGAGCTGACGGGACACACATCCTGTCAACGGCAACCTGGGCCATGCACGGGTTGCCATGCAGTTCATCCCTCATTGTCTTTATTCTGGTCATATAAGTCTGAATGTGCTCTCTTTGTTCCATTTGGGAACTATTCAGCTTTGACTTCAGAAACATAATCCTTGATGGATTTGATGTCTCGAACTGCTCCTTTAGCACATCCCATGCATATCTCGGTGTAATGACATCACTTATGTGGGTAATGATGTGGTCTTTCAATGTCAAGTTGATGAAGATCAACGCTCTCCTCGCCTTCCTATCGAACACTTTAATGTCCACTTTGTTCGACAGTCTTCTCTCATCACCTGTGATGACATCCCACAATCCCTTCTCTATCAGTACGTTTTTCATTCTGAATTTCCACGCCGCATAGTTAGAAATCCTGTCCAATTAGCTATTTTCACTCAAAATGGAATCTCCCATGTTTGTCATCCCAAAATTGCCTAAAACTACAACCGTGGGCTAAAAAAGGTGTTTTGAGTACAATGGCGACGTCAATAACTTATTTTGATGACCTGCTACAATTTCACACTAGGGCATCCCTCGTCGCTTAGGTGGCGTTTTGCAAGCCAAATCACCTCCTCTTCATCCTCCTCATGCTTGGTAGCACCTATCTACGATCCGGCTTTCTACACCATCTTACAGAACAGTAAGCTCTCTTACTTTTTTCAGTTTGTAAAGGTTGCCATCTTGATAATATGAGAAAGAAATACTTGTGTATAGTAGTAGTTCAGGCAAACATATGAGGGAAAGTGGGCGTAGGATCACGATCCACCATTTATTTGATAACTGTTGATGTTTTCTACTCCTTTCATAAGGATGAGTAAGCTGTAAATCGCGATTTTCTGCTCTTAAAACAGTGAGTAAATGATGTATTCACATACATCACATATGCATTGTTGAAGTTGCTTTTTAGCACAATAATCTAGTGTTGGTAGCACATCTCCATTCCACTATGTTTATGTATGGGAATATGCATGTAGCTATGTATTATAGCTACACAAAGCACAAAGAAACTCGCTGGAACAACGACTACATATGTCATAAGCATACTTCTTTGAATGATTTCACCTTTGAGCAATGGTTTTGCACCTCCATCGTTGGAAGGACAGCGATGATAATGCCTCTTTGAAGCATTGATAACAGTTTTGAAAGATAGATAACTATCTTCTCAACATGGTGGTTGATTCTTCACTGAGGGACATAGACCTACTATTTACCGATAGTTGTACAATACATTTTTCAAAAAAATAGCACTATTGTCTCTCACTACATGACATACTTTTATAGTCTTGTTCAAATGATGAGGTTCAAGACTTGTCTTCTTCTTCATCAAAGTTGACTGACATATCTTCTTTTTAAGCATTATCTAATGGTGATAGGAAACTTTGTAAATCAACTTGTCTTTGTTGTTAACAAGTCGAGGATGATGGTTGTCCCATGAACCCAAGTAATTCTTTTAAATAGATATAGTTGAATTGCATGAATGATTAGTCATTGTCAACTCAAAATCCAAAACATCTACATCTTCTAAATTTGAAACATCAACCCTTGGTTGATTTTTGGCATGTAAGAAGAATTGATGGTTAATAAGCGAATGATCGAATGTCCAAAGGAAAAGCTCTAAATTGATTTGCTCAAACATGAATACTCTGAGTTATTGGCAGCCAAATGTGATAACGTGAGCTATAGTTGGATCGGTAGTGTGTCAAATAGCTAGTAAGATTGAATAGAGATTTAATCAGTACACCAATGCAAAAACAAACTATAATGTGAGACAAAGTTGCTCTTAATAGATCATAGTACAGAACGCATTCATGTTCATTGATTCATGATTCTATCTTATTGATCTATCGTTAGATAGCAGTCGCTATAGATAGTAATGAGAATGTACACAATAGATAAACTGTCAGCATCGTCCTTTGATTGCGATGAGGCTCGGAATGGTTGACAGTATCGAAATAAGTGCTACTAGGTCAAAACAAGTGTCAGGTTGAAATAGGTGCAGGATTGAAATAGGTTCACGTTGATTTGATCTATTGCCCCAGGCCAAGATCGAAATCTATTTTGATGTTTTGGGGTCGAGAACTGACTTTGATCTTTTGTTCCTAGAGATCTTCCTTGATGATCTTTGTGTGCACGGATTTAATGATGAACACTTATCTCAACTAGAGAAAGTGCTTATACAATGCCGCATATTTCAAATATCATTGAACCCAAAGAAATGTCAATTTTGGGTCACACATGGTCTTATCCTGGGCCATATTGTATCTAGACATGGGATTGCCACTGATCTGTCTAAGATACGTATTATCATGGATCTTCCAACCCCTGGAATGATTCATGGAGTTTATGTATTTATGGGACATGCCAATTACTACCGAATCTTTATTATATTCTTTGCGGATTTGGTACGTCCTATTTACAAGCTGACAATTGATCCACATTGGACGGAGGAAGCCCTACGAGCTTTCCAAAAGCTGAAGGAAGCACTTATATCTGCACCAATCTTACAGCCTCCCAATTGGACAATTGAGTTTCATGTGCATACCGACACATCAAAGTATGCTATAGGAGTAGTTTTGACCCAGCCAGACGAGTACAAGAAAGACTTTCCTATTCGCTTTGCCAGTCGACAACTCAACGATGCTAAAATCAACTATTCAACGACTGAACGAGAAGCCTTGGCAATGATATTTGTGGTCAAGAAGTTTCGCCATTATCTTAGGGCCACTCATTTTGCATTCCACACTGATCATCAACCTTTGCTCTACCTAGTCAACAAAACCTGCAACACAGGGAGAATCACTAGATGGTTACTCTTGTTGCACGAGTTTGATTTTTGAATAGTGGTACACGAGGGCAAGCAACATCATATGACTGATCATGTATCTCAAATCAGATCAACACAGAAGGATCCCCAACCTGATGATGAGTTACCGGATGCTGCTTTATTTTATGTGGATGTTGTACCCGATTGGGCCGCAGACATAGTTGAGTATCTGATGGACGACCAACCACATCGTTCACTATCCAAGGCGCAACAGCGGAAACTTGTACTTAAAGCTCATCCATATCAGCTGATTGTCGGCTAACTGTATCGAAGAGGGTGGATAATATCACTGGTCGTTGTATCTTGCCCCATGAGACAAGTCAAATCATGTCCCTCTTGCATGAAGCAATGGGAGGCGAACACTTTGTAGCAGATGTAACAATACACAAGATTCTACAATCCGGTTGTTGGTGGCCAACAATGCACAAGGATACTGAGACATATATCAAGCAATGTGATGTATGTCAGAGAGCGCGTAGACCAATGAAGGCAAATTATGAGCTGTTACATCCTGTATTGGCTCAAGCTCTATTTGAGAAATGGGGACTTGATTACATCGGCCCTATTCACCCAGCCGCTTGCAGTACCCAAGCCGGATATATTATCGTGGCTACAGATTATCTCACAAAGTGGGTTGAAGCCAAAGCAGTGCGCGTAGCAGATGCTAGGTCCACTGCGAAGTTCCTTTACAAAAATATCATTGTACACTTCGGATGCCCAGTGGAGATAGTCAATGATCGAGGAACTCAGTTTGTCAATGAGACCATCAAGGTCTTATTAGAAGAGTTCTTTGTGATATATCGTTTCAGCATGCCTTACTACCCAAGAGGCAATGGCCAAGCCGAATCTTCTAATAAGATTCTGTGCGACATTTTGACAAATACCGTGGAAGCAAGCAAATCAGATTGGGAGCACAAGCTACACGTTGCTCTGTGGGCTTTTAGAACTGCATACAAAGGCAACACCGAACAAACGCCATTCCAACTGGTGTATGGCCAAGATGCAGTTATGCCGGTGGAATTTCTTGTTCCATCTCTTCGCATTGCCACAGTGCAAAGATTGGATGATACAAGATCGCTCCACCTTTGTCATTAAGCGCTACACAAAATGTGCGAAACACGCTTGTTAGCGGTCCATGCCCTTGCTGTAGAGAAAGCACGTCGCAAGGTTTGGCATGATCGTCGTCTTCACAAGAAAGATCTTCAAAAAGGAGATTTGGTCCTCATGTACAAGACAAAGGCAATCAAAGGAAAGCTGAAGTTCACTGGTGAAGGCCCTTATCGCATCATCGACATCCTATCGCAAGGGGCAGTGACTTTAGAAACAATGGATGGGACACCGTTTGCTACGCCCATCAACGGTATCCGGTTACGCAAGTATTGGTCACCACCAGCCTTCCCAAACATTTCTTAAAGAGTTCAGGATAGGCTCCTCATCATCGAATAAAGCCTCAGGTTTTATGTAAGCAATATTTATCTCTGTAGTCTTCTTTGTATTCTACTTGAGACTTGAGTGGAAAGGTATGTACAAGCATATACAACAAAGACTTCTGACGCACTCCATCATCCGCAATAAATGTGTCAACAACCTTCTTACACAACAAGCACAGACAGGTGTCGTGGGACCGTCACCTATTTAGGTGGGGGATACTGTTGGGCACTTAGTGGGTCCCGCCACTAAAGTACTACTATCTAAGCTTACAACCGCCACAATACACTATACATGTAAAGCAATAAGTGCGAGGGCATTGGCTTCCTGCGTGTATAAGCCCAACCCAATGAGCATGCAATTTGGTTTTGTAGAACTTGTAGAATTAGGAATAAGTGACTAGGGGCCTAAAACTCTAAAATGACATTAGAGGCCCTAAGTCAAGTTGTTAATAAAAAAGCTAACCATGTGAGTGCCATTGTGCTTTCTTAAAGAACCATTAGATTCATTTTGTGTTAGTTTAGGAGGCTTGGATTAGGATCCTTGCCATTGTAATTAACCAATAGGAGAAAGGGGCAGGGCCTTCCCCATCCATAAAAAGGCACCCTTTGTACCATATTTTCATGTTCAATAGGAGGAGGAGATTATGCCCAAATGAGATTTGAACATCCTTGTGTCCTCTCTCTCTCTCTCTCTCTCTCTCTCTCTCTCTCTCTCTCTCTCTCTCTCTCTCTCTCTCTCTCTCTCTCTCTCTCTCTCTCTCTCTCTCTCTCTCACGTTTTTGCATTCTGTATTTGCTTTTCATTTGCTTCTTCTCTCTACTTGCATGTTGTTAATGATTTCTAAGAGAGTAGAGAGAATATGATGTAAGCACCTCCCCCATTGTAATCTATTTTTTCCTTCTCATGCTTGTGGTTAAAGTAGGGTGGATAGCTAGATGTGGTTAATCTAGGTGTGGTTAGAGTAGGATTTGCAAGCTAACTTCGCAAGGGAAGCACTACTCCCTTGGGAACGAATCTATGCGTGACAGGTGACCCAAGGCCGTTACAATTTGAGTACTTCTAAGAGATCACAAAAAAGTATTTTGTATAACAAATGTATAGAAAAATGTCCAGTGTCTATATGGGTCTATAGTGTATTAACTCGGCCATATCAATTCTCTACTACTCTCACGATTTGTTTGCTACCATCTAACTCTTAGATTCCCTACTGGAAATAAATAAGAGTTAAGCAATAAATATTTCTCATGATGTCCACCCAACTTGCCTCCACACTTTGGCAATTTTTTTTATCATTTTTAATCTAGTCATTTTATTATAATTTTTTAATCATTGGGACCTTAGTTGGTCATTCCTTAAGCAAAAGGTGATTATTGATAGCTTTAGTCAAATAGCAACCAGCTTGGGTTATTTTTTTAGGCTCATTTTTTCTTGTGGTTATATATATTACTTCAGTTCTTATTGATGATGTGTAAAATGGTTGTAAGGGGAGAGAGAGAGAGAGAGAGAGAGAGAGAGAGAGAGAGAGAGAGAGAGAGAGAGAGAGAGAGAGAGAGAGAGAGAGAGAGAGAGAGAGAGAGAGAGAGAGAGAGAGAGAGAGAGAGAGAGAGAGAGAGAGAGAGAGAGAGAGAGAGAGAGAGAGAGAGAGAGAGAGAGAGAGAGAGAGAGAGACCTTTGTGGAAAAGCCAGTGTTACATCAATCAGCATGGTTGCGGAGGCCAAACAAATATGATGACAATGATCATACTTGGTATGCTTTTCAATATGTTAGCTTGATTTGCTGTCATCAAAATATTTTTTATGATGTATTGTAATCGATCTGCCATCGAGTTTACCAAAAAAATTGAAACATAGATAGGGTTGCAAATTTTTTTGCTAGCCTGCTGGCGCTGGGTGGCCAGTGGGCTAGCATTTTTTTCAGCCCAATAAGACCGATCGTCGACGATCAGCCCTGTTGGGCTGAAAGAAATGCAAGCCAAATAGATCTTGTGAAAAACGTCCAGAAAAGCTGCCAAAATGGGTTAAATCAGAATGATGGGTTGAACTCTACTTTTAGCACGGGGTGGCATTCTTTTTCAGCTCAACAAGGCTGATCGTCGACGATAGCCTTATTGGGCTAATAAGGCCGATCCATTTGCCAGATTTTCGCACCAGTACCATGCATCTCACTACATTAATACGAACTTGCAAGTTAGCATGCGACTGGTTTCTTCACAGGTAGCATCATGCTTAGAGTTGTTGTTATCTGCTAGAACTTGCTTGTAGTGCTTCGATTTCTCACAGCTTGAAAGTTAGCATGGGACTTGATTCTTTATAGATATTAATACGCCTAAAATTTCAGCTATTGGTGGGTAGCTGACCAACAATTTTTCCTACTGAATTTGAGGAGGGGCCTAAATTTGTCCATGTTGATGCGATGCCAAATGATTGACACTTGATATACAAAAGTGCTGCAAATTGTTTTGCCAGCTCACTGGCTGGCCAGCAGACTACTGACATTTCTTTTCAACCCAACATAGGGTTGCAAATGGATTAGCCCAACATGGTTGATCATCGATGATCAGCCCTCTTGGGTTGAAAAAAAATTGCTTGTCAACGGGCTGGCATCTACGTGAGCTTGGTATGTAATTAGTGCAAGTTTAACATGCATCTATGTGAAAGCCAATTTGTGTGCTTATCTTTTTTTCTTTTGTTCAATTTCAGTATGTTATATTTGTATGTCATTTTAAATAGTATGTGCTTCATCAGCTCCGTCCAACTTTGGTGACGATGGCCCATTGGAGGAGTGCATAATGGAATATAAGATGAGGTATTGCAAACAATTATTCGCTACCATGGAGCCAGATATGGTCCCACAAAATTGTCAGCAAAGCAAGTTGACATACAGAATGCAGCAAAGTGGGTTGTTTGGTACTAATAGCAAGACAACAATATCTTGTAGAGCAAGGGTGGAGAAGAGCCCCAATTTTATGCATTTTGCAATTGAGTATCTTTGTAAAAGTCACGGGGTCATATATGACCCATTCATGGGTTGTGGAGCCACTGTTCATGGGTGCAGGGCTTCCAATCGGCATGAGGTGTCATGGACATGGACGAGGAACTATTAAGACATGTTGAGAGCAAAGATAGTATGTTCTATGTAAATTTTACATTCCATCTTTGGTATATCATGATTTTTTTTCACATTTAATTGCTTTGCATAATTTGTGATAAGAATATAATTAGTAATCATTATGGTGTCTTGAATCAGAGATACTACTTTAGTCAGGTACGCACACCAGCACAGCAGTAGACCTTGATGATGATGATGAAGTTGTCCCGTTTGATCCAGTAGACTTGGATGACTTCATGCCATAGTAAGTACATTTATGTCATATTTAGCATTGCATTTTATTCTTAATGATCACCTTTTCAAATGAATTTACTTCATGCTCACTTCCAATAAAGTGAGTTGCCTGTGTATGCAGAGCAAGCTGCACAAAATATGCTTATTGTTCATGATGTTACGAACAAACAGAAAAATCGACACCAAACTTGCAAAAATATTTACATCAATGATGAGTGCATGGAAGATTGACTAGTTCACACAGATTTTATATGTGTATTGAGAGCATTTCAAGTAGTTGCGTAAGCTTGGAATATACTTAGTTAAATATCAGATTTCTTGATTAATGATACTATCATGGCGTATGAGCTTTGTTCTAAAAAAAACTTGTTGTGGACGTTAGTAGATATGAGAGAAGGGCTCTTATATCTTGGGTGGAGTCTCTTGTTTTCATCTCATGGAAGTCATATCTCTTCTTGGTAGTGCATTCCTTAAATTTATATAAAGAATGAAGTGTTGTAGCAGTCTAAAAAAAATCTTTGTGCAATCCAATTAATATCTTTGTGCAAGATACTATTCAGGATTTATGAAATTAAAAGTTTTTTTAAAAAGTGTACTCAATGTTCACGATTGAAAAGTGTACTCACAATGCTCACGATTGAAATTAGCAAGTATAGAAACAAAAGCAAAAATCATGATGTATGGCAAAGCCTTGATTGGAAAGAAGGTGAGTGTGGTAATCTAAAAAGTTACTTGAGATAACTCAACTGACATGTTATTTTGTTGGACTTCAAGAATCGAGAAATAAGGTCTTTCTTATGCATCTGCATGATTATGTATTAGATCATTTTTTTCATTGTAGTTAGTTGACGTGTTTATTTTTGCCACCTACATGACATTTTCCTTTGCTTTTGTTTTTTTTTATTAATTGTTTATATCTATGTATGCCATGATAATTCACTAGGCAACATGGCCAATCACATCATAATGCAGATTTAGTACGTAGATGAAGTTTCTTAAATGACTATATAGCACCCAGATTTCATAATTATTGGTGAAATTGGGCAGCTCGATTTATTCATGGAAAATTCAAGAGAAGACTGAGTAAAGTATGTTAGCAGCTCACTTATGGCAATCTGATTATTGATTCTTATGTGTAGAAGCTTCAAATGCTCAAACATTATTTTCATTGTTTAGCAAATAAGATGTCTCCTATATAAACTGGTAGTCAGCTGAAATGATCGCTACACATACACATTCATAGTCCCACTTATGTAAAGACGATTCAACCCAAGCATCGTAAGGAGATTGTTTTCTCTTTCAGGAAAATTTAGAAGCAACCTCCTTGGTTTGATGAGGATATTGCCCACTTGCCAAACCCTCTTCATGCAGATCCAGTCAACTTCGTATCAGGAATTCACACTTGCTATAGTTTGGTTATTCGAATGCATAGTGAAGGAGAATGTGACAACTAAAATATGTAGTAGAGCCCCACTTAATCTTGGACAACATGTAATGCATAGAGCAAATGAATCATCGTCTCGCAGACTCGAGCTATAGGAAACAAGATATTATGCCAAATCCAAGCTTAATTTAAAAGGTTTCTATTTACATTTTTCATCTTTTACAACCAGATTCTATTTCAACATATTATTTCTCGTTCTCATGAATTTCTGCAGCTATGAAAAAAGGGTTTAGTCACTCCAGTTTGATAGTTGGAATTAAAATTATTGTTCTGACTCGTCCTTGAATGTGATAATTGTCATGATCACCTTTCTTTGGTCAAATAAACTCACTAAGCTCGCATTTACTCGCAAAATGTCCATGCCAAACGAGCTGATTTGGATTAAACAGATGTTGGAAGGATTTGATGAATCTATTTATGAACCTTATGTCTTGTTAATGGATAACACTTCAACAATCTATCTTATGAAAGATCCAGTATTTCACTCAAAAACGAAGCACATAGCTATCAAATATCATGTGATTCAGGACTTAGTCGAGAAGAAGATACTGAAGACAGTCTTCATACCAACATAGGAAATGATAGCTGATATCTTTACGAAGCCACTCAGTAAGGCTTTGTTTGAAAAGCAGCGAAGAAGATTGGGGATAATCCAACTGCCATTTTGAGAGGGAGCTGTAGAACAACTGATCAGACAGATCTTGATTCTACTAACAAAGCGCGCAGTTTACTTGACAAAGGATAAGAAACGAACGTGAACTCAAAACTTTTTTATTCATGATCAATCTCGAAGGATTTGCGAACTTTGTCTTGCAGCCAACTCGAAAGATTCGCAAAACAATTTCTTGTAGAAGCTCGTGGCTTTCTAGTTAAAGCTCAAAAGATTCGCGAACATAATCTTGTCGCAAAATATTTTGTTCTTGTTCAAACCTCAGATGTCGTGAAATTGTGGCAAATAATTCGCAAATTCTTCTAGATTTCTTCAAGCAAGAATTGTCATCTGTCGCAAACAATTCGCGAAAGACGAAAATGTCGCAAAGAGGCAATTGTCGCGAACAATTCGCGCAACACAAAGCGTTGTCGGCCGTAGCAGCCATCCTCTCAAACGATTCGTCAAGCTGTGAATGTGTGATTTCTGATGGATCCATGACCCCCATTTTCCTTGGTGATCCGAGTGGTAACTGGTCCATGGCCATTTGTGTATGCTGGGAGATGCGCTCGATGTCTTAGAATTTTCAGCAGTGGCTTTAGAGGTGGCTTTGCACTTCCTTGTAGGTGTCATCATCTTTTACAGTAGATGATCAAGATCAATTTTGCGAAATGCAAGAAGAGGTTTCAAACAAAAGATAGCAAAGAGCAAAGCGCCAAAGTGGTAGAGTTTTCTCGTCTCTATTAGCATGTGAAACGGTATACGAGAGGTGTCTTTTTATCTTTGGAGAGGCCCTTGGCCCTTGCTTCCTATTGGCTACTTCAAGAAGGTAGGATTAAAATCCTAGCCCTTCAAAAGGAACACATCCTAATCTATGGTGCACAAAGAAGCACACTTTGCCTACCACCATTTGACTTTTGACTAATTAACAATAACTTAGTTAACTCAAACTTTGGCCTTTTTAATAATATATTAGTTACATGGCCCAAAGTCTAGTTTATTTAAACAAGTTCTCATTGGGCCATGGGCTTATGCTAGCATCACGGCCCTCGCAACTTATTTATATTTTGGTCATTTTATTTATGTGCAGAGAATACCCACAACAGGTCCTCCAACCTGAAGTAGTGCCAGTCCCTAGGCACTATGCAGCTAGTAGGGACCCCATGTTTCTTTTCATCGTCGAATAAAATAGCCGGTCACTTCTTCCATAAACTCCAGTCTTTTTTGGCTTTTCACATCTTTGGAGGGAAAGAAGGACTTGTGGACGCCAATGACCCAAAATTGGTCGATCCATGTTTGAAAATTGCTAGGCCAAGGATGGCCTAATAATGTCGCTCTATAGTACACTTGAGCCACTAGAAGTTGGTCTTCAACTTTTTCGGATACCAAGGCTTTGTTAGGATCATAAAAGATGGGAGGCAAGTGGTTTGCATCTGGTGGAGACACCCATAAAAAATTCAAAGTCCCGGGTGAATTCGGATGTCGCGTGGACTACGGGATCATAGCACTTGATATAATATTTAAAGAATTGGATGAGAGCCTTTTTGGCATCTACATCCGTGTTCCGATGATGACATGGTCCAAGGGAGTACCACATTCTGCCCATTTTGATCATCGTGGAATGGGGATGAAATGTGGTTTGATGAGCAACTGGTGTGGGTTGGTTACATACGCCCTGATGGCCGCGGGATCTTTCTTGAACGTGCGCTGCCGCCACTCAAGTTGTGGGTCCAATGCCAGAAGGCATGCCAACTTGTTGCCTCTGATGTCTTTTGCCGAGAAGGATATATGCCAGCTGCCGCATGAGGATTCATGTGGATATTGGACTAGATACGCATTGATTTCGTCCTCCACCGTCTTTGGTTTGTGGAATGCGTGGCTGACAGAGATTGTGCGAGAGCCTTGGAGGTGGAAGCCTAATGTTACTCTCCAATTTTCTCTTGGCTCTGATATGCACCTTGGTTGGTACCTTGGTCCTGGCCATGGTCTTGAATATCAGGCCCCGTTGCGTCTGTTCTTTGGTCTTGGCTCGAACTGGCTTGTGCAGCTTCAAATGTGGGTGGCACTGGAATTACCACCTGGACTGGCTATGGTTGTGTAGCGGCCTTGGTTCACCTGTCACGCATATATTCGTTCTCAAGAGAATAGTGCTTCCCTCGCGAAGTTAGCTTGCAAATCCTACTCTAACCACACCTAGATTTAACCACATCTAGCTATCCACCCTACTTTAACCACAAGTACGAGAAGGAAGAATAGATTACAATGGGGGAGGTGCTTACATCCTATCCTCTCTACTCTCTTAGAAATCATTAACAACATGCAAGTAGAGAGAATAAGCAAATGGAAAGCAAATACAAAACGTAAGAGAGAGAGAGGGAGGGAAGGAAGCAAGGATGTTCAAATCTCATTTGGGCATAATCTCCCCCTCCTATTGAACATGGAAATATGGTACAAAGGGTGCCTTTTTATGAATGGGAAAGGCCCTTGCCCCTTTCTCCTATTGGTTATTACAATGGCAAGGATCCTAAACCCAGCCTCCTAAACTAACACAAAATGAATCTAATGGTTCTTTAAGAAAACACAAGGGCACTCACATGATTCATGTGAGTTCTAATTTGGGCCCTTTTAGCTTTTTTATTAACAACTTGACTTAGGGCCTCCAATGTCATTTTAGAGTTTTAGGCCCCTAGTCACTTATTCCTAATTCTACAAGTTCTACAAAACCAGATTGCGTGCTCATTGGGTTGGGCTTATACACGCAAGAAGCCAGTGCCCTCGCACTTATTGCTCTACATGTACAGTGTATTGTGGTGGGGCCCATTGGTAAGCTTAGCCAGTAGTACTTTAGTGGCGGGACCCACTAAGTGCCCAACAGTATCCCCCACCTAAATAGGTGACGGTCCCACGACACCTGCCTGTGCTTGTTGTGGAAGGAGGCTGTCGACACGTTTATTGCGGATAATGGAGTGCGCCAGGAAAAGCGTGGATAAAGATCGCTCACGTAAAACCTGAGGCTTTATTCGATGATGAGGAGCCTATCCTAAACTCTTCAAGAAGTGTTTGGGAAGGGTGGTGACGACCAGTACTTGCATAACCGACTACCGTTGATGGGCGTAGAAAATGGTGTCCCATCCATTGTTTCTAAAGTCACTGCCCCTTGCGATAAGATGTCGGTGATGTAATAAGGGCCTTCAGCAGTGAACTTCAGCTTTCCTTTGATCGCCTTTGTCTTGTACATGAGGACCAAATCTCCTTTTTGAAGATCTTTCTTGTGAAGACGACGATCACGCCAGGCCTTGCGACGTGCTTTCTCTGCAGCAAGCACATGGACCGCTAACAAGCCTGTTTCGCACAACTTGTATAGCACTTCGTGACGAAGGTGGAGCGATTTTGTACCATCCAATCGTTGCACTGTGGCAATGCGAAGAGATGGAACGAGAAATTCCACCGGCATGACTACATCTTGGCCATACACCAGTTGGAATGGAGTTTGTTCGGTGCTGCCTTTGTATGCAATTCTGAAAGCCCACAAAGCAGCGTGTAGCTTGTGCTCCCAATCTGATCTGCTTGCTTCCACTGTCTTTGTCAAAATGCCGCACATAATCTTATTAGAATATTCGGCTTGGCCATTGCCTCTTGGGTAGTAAGGTGTGCTGAAACAATGGATCACAAAGAACTCTTCTAATAAGACCTTGATGGTCTCGTTGACAAAGTGAGTTCCCCGATCGCTGACTATCTCTACTGGGCATCCGAAGTGTACAATGATATTTTCGTAAAGGAACTTCGCGGTGGACCTAGCATCTGCTACATGCACTACTTTGGCTTCAACCCACTTTGTGAGATAATCTGTATCCACGATAATATATCGGGCTTGGGTACTGTAAGCGGTTGGGTGAATAGGGCCAATGTAATCAAGTCCCCACTTCTCAAATGGCGCTTGAGCCAATATAGAATGTAATGGCTCATAATTTGCCTTCGTTGGTCTGCACGCTCTCTGACATACATCACATTGCTTGATATACAGACGATGGAATGCCTTCTAAATCTTTGTAAGACCATGCAAAGCAGTCTTTATACTCCATCAATAACTTATGCGGTTGGGTGAATTGTGAGGGCGTGAGTTGTGCTCCCACATGAACAATTTTGTCTTCATCTCCTGGCTCTGCTAGATTCATCGGTTGAGTGCAAGCCGGTCCCGCGTAGACTTGTTCTTCTTTTTCCTGATTTGCATCAGGTTCCCGTTGCACTTTTGGCATCATGATCACCACGTTGCCCAAGCTATAACTCTTGAAGTTTTCTGGCACATCATGGACTGGTGCCTTACTTGTTTCTTCCTTCAAAAGATTGATCTTAGCATGATTCGTGAGTGATATCTTGTGCATTGCTTCTGACATTCCTGAAGCTGATGTCGAAGCTTGGTCGGATGACCCTTGAGCATGCGATTCAGCAACTTTCTTCTTGCCTTGTATATTGTTGTTGGTTGTTGCTACTTCTTTGCTAGTTATCTTTTGTTGAGGTTCTTTAACATTCGCCACATGGTTTCAAATGTCTTCATCCATTGTTGCTATAGCCTCTTCGGGTAAATCGCTCCACTTGATCACCTGATTGTATCTTTGCTTTTGTTGATTTTTTTTGGTACAGGTGCTTTTGGTGGTGGCATCTTGGAGACTTTAGCATGTTGAGATTTCTGAGGCGGTTGAGCTGGTATTCGTTGAACTCCATAACACTTAGAATCCATGTGGTGTAGGATTTGCTCATCTGTTAGTTGAGCTTCCTCGTCATAGGACAATGCATGTTGCCAAGGAACTACATCATCTTCGATAGGTTCTGGAATAGGTTCCGGTGACAGCCATGCTACGTTTATCATGTTCACCCCATATGAGATAGGCGTGTCATGGGTGAATCCTATCGGTGGTGATTTGCTGGGTTCTAAATTTGAATCTGGATCTGGATGACATGTATGCCCAGCCATACAGTCAATAGTTGCCAATGCATCCGTCCACAACACGGTATCTGTTTGTGAATCATAATAAACACCCATTGAAGCTTTCGGACGATCAATGCTATGGTCCATTGTGGAAGAAGTGTCATCAGCTTTGGGTGGTACATGCTTCACCGCCCATGTGGAGGGATCCACCTTTACTGCCCTCTCTTTGTTCTCAAATGTGATTTTGTCGGTCCCCCAATCATGAACTACTTGTGCAATTCGCAACCACAGTCACTCAAGAAAACTTGATAGGCAGTGGGTATTTCAGGAATGTCCATCACCAAAAATGTAATAACAAATTGTACCCCTGCTACCTTGACTGAAATGTCTCTACAATATGCTTCGGTCGCACACATGATTGATCAGCCAGTTTGATGGCAAACTTGGCAGCTTTCGGGCCTTGTAGATTCCATTTCTCATACAAAGTAGTGGAGATAAGGTTGACACCCGATCCTCCATCTACAATAGCAGCTTCTTCTCCCAAGAGTTTGTGCTTGATAGGAAGAGTTATATTGTGCTGCTCACTCTCCCAAGCCACTCCCACATTCAAAACATAGCGCAAAATAATGGTTTTTTGGAAGGTATGTTTGATTCAATGTTCAACCAATCTGACAAGACACCCTTTGCTTGAGGTGCAAGTCGAAGGAACTCTCCAATAGAGATGTTCATTCTGTTGGATAAGATGCTCGTCAGTAGTTCCATCCTTGGAGCTTTAGGTTCTGCCATATGGAATGGTTCTTCCCGATGGTGTAGTCACAAGTTCACATCTGATCTGTATGGTGAACCTTGCGGTGCATTTGTTTGTTGATCTCTTTCTGGTGTAGCGTCTTGAGGAGCTGTCGGTTGATGTGCAGCTTGAGCAGCTTCCTCCACTTGTGCTTTTTGTATCCAATGCTTGATCTTCTGGTATCGTCTTTGTTCATTCTTCACATTCGAATAAGGTAATCTCGCTCCTCCTGATGTTGAAGGTTGATCAGCTGGCACTGATACAAAGTGCGATGATGATGGAGCTACCTCCTTGCGCTTTTGTGCTCGCATAACAGCTAACACTGGAACATTACAATAGGGAAGTCTCCTTTGTATAGTTGAGTGTGGAGTTGTGCTTGGGCCTTTTGATTGAACTGCAATCCAGTTCAATGGTGCACTAGTGCTGGCTCTCAATGGACAATTCTTGTAGCAATGTCCATATCCACACTCGTGACAGAAGGGCGTATAAATTCTTTTGTTTGGACATTCAACAATCCTATGTCCTTCTTCGCATCCATAACATCCATATAATCTACCCCCTTGGCGTTGTGGTTGTGCAGCATATGTGGCATAGTACTCATTAATAGCAAGATCAATGAATGGTTCATCAGGTCCATACCATTGTTGCATTTCCTGTTGGAAAAATGTTTCAGCTTCTGCCGTCGTGAGATTCACCTGGGCTACTTGAGGATTATTTGGCCCTAGTGGTGCTGGTAGTGCCATTCTTTGTTGTTGAGGGCCTGGTCCAAGCCTTGGTGCTGCATTAGGTGCTCCTTGATGGTAAGCATAAGAGGTCTAGAATTGAGCTCTCTTATGTTGTATGATCCGTGGGTTGTAGGGGCAATACGAAGTGTCGTGCGAGGACACATTGCATAGATGACAATATCTGTGCTTCAGCTTCAAATTATGTTTCAGTACCGGACACTCATTGGAAGTGTGATTCTGGGTACAAATGGGACACCAAACATTGTCCCATCAAGGATACTGCTGCTGATAAGGATCTGGTTGTGGTGCTACAGTATCCTGAAGAGCCTTCAGTTTCTGCTCAAACTGGGATGTGAGCTGTTCCATCTGCTGCTTGTGTAACCTCGTGATCTGTTCCATCAGCGATTCGTTGGACAAGCTCGTAGAGGCTGAAGTAGATGCAATTGAAGGAGTCAAAGCATGAAGAGTTGTAGTTTCTGGTGTAGAATCATCATCTGATCCTTCATCTTCTTCTCTCATTGCATCTTCCATTGCTTCGTGCAATGTGGCATACTGCTCCCATCTTTTCAGCTCTCGTTGGATGCTTCTAGGTAGTTCTGCTAGGAACCACATAATGACCGCATGATCAAGAGTAAGCTCCGCATTACACTCGGATCTCAGGTGTTTTATCCATTCGATGTAGTCTCTAACCCTTTCTCTTTTTCCCATCTTGATTTTGCTAAGCAAGAGGAACGGGTCTTCAAGAAACTTCCGTGGCTTAAATCTGGTGATTAAAGCTCCTTTTACCACTTCCCAGTCTGTTCGTTCTTGTGTCGTCTGATTGAAAACCAGTCTAAAGCCGCTCCTGTCAAGGACATTGGAAACAGCTTTAGTTTTTCTACTGGGGTGGTTTCATCATAGATCTCGCATGCTTGCCCATAGATCTGCAAGAATCTGATAGGATTTGTGGATCCATCAAATTTGGGCAATTCCAATCTAGGAGATCTTATGATTACTTGCAGAGGTACCGCTGGAATAGGAATATCTTGATCCATTGGATTTGGCTGATTTGGTCGAATCTCTTATGCTGCTGCTTGATGTAGCTCTAGATTCTCTACAAGTAGTATTCTACTAGATCTCAATCTCATTCATTGTGCAGATTTGATACAATGTGAATGTATATGGCAACAATGGATCTAAGTGGATCTTGTTCGGGCGATGATCAGTGGTTGATGATTGGAAGGGATGAAAGCAACACAAATAACCAACAAATTTTACTGGATGACAATTGAAATGGTTATTGAGAGAGATTGATGGATGGTGGCACAGATTTGAATGGAGGTGATCACACACAAAAAAATGGATGTTGTAACGGCACAGTTGGCAACAATAATGAGTGATAGATGGCCTTGATGGTGTCGGGACGGGTGGGGTCCGGGGCCTGGGGGACTGCGTTGGCCTCCAGCACTAAACAATATGACTTGTATAAGATCGAATAGGTATTTCGTTGGTCAAGTCACTAGTAGTTTCAACATTTTTTTTGGATTATCTTAACAGAAACCTTTTCCTGACTGATATATGTTCTATCATAGTGTATTACCACTTTACGGAGCTCAACGAAGGTTCTTGTTGGCGAATGATGGTTCAACGAAGGTTCTGAAAACAATCTGGACACGATTTGGACTGGGAACCTTCGCCACTATCCTTCTGATGGAGACTAACCTTCGCCGACTTGCAAGGAAGTATAGATCGATGATCAGAGGGCTGGCAAAGATTAGGCGAAGATTATCATGGTGAGAAATAGTCTCACGAAGGTTCAGAAGGCAATTTGGCACTTTTGAGAGCTGAAAACGTTTGCCAGACTAGTTATAGGTAATATTAACCTTCATTGACTTCACAGATATTGCAGAATAATGTTTTATGTCTATTTTGAGCTCGGAGAAGATTAATGATATATTGGCAAAGGTTTATGAAGGTTCAAAGGACTTAAATTTTTCTCTGAGTACTAGGAACGTTCGCCTAACCACTTATTCTCAATATTAACCTTCGCCAACTTCACTGAAGCTAGAAAACATGGAAAAGTAGCTATTGGCAAATTGGCGAAGGTTTATAGTAACTACTTTTGCAGATATTGAAGTTGGAGAGGGTTTTGATGGCAAATTCCTATATTTGGTGTCTAAGAACCTTCGCCAGAGACCATACACTCAGTATTAACCTTCGCCGACCTCCAATATGGCTCTGAAGCTAAAAACGAAGTTGGGCAAAGGTTGTCTGGGGTGTTTTGGACTACGATGAGATTCTGGACATTCTTTTACAAAGGTTTATTCATTTTTTAGGCTACTTTTTTTGGCAATTTTGGCAAACTGGCTGGGAAATAACCTTCGCCTGACTAGTTGTAGGTACTGATGATGTGGCAAAACGTACTGCTAGGTGGGCAGAGGTTGGTTTGAGAAGATCAGAAAGTTATGAGGTCTGATAGGTGTACATGGTTTTTTTTGATTTTTTTGATTTTTAGGACTTATGGAAGGGATAGGGTGCTGGGATCTGATGTTTCTCACCTCTAAATCTCTCTTCACAGATCATACAAGCAACAAATCATGAAAAAAACAACAAATCTAACCTCTACTCCACACTAAACTACCCCCCACACATCCATTCCACAAGCAAAAATCACAAGATGAATGAATGTAAGCTAAAAAGCAAGAAAATACTAATCTATTCCCCGGCAACAACGCCAAAAAATTGTAGCGGCCTTGGTTCACCTGTCATGCATAGATTCATTCCCAAGGGAATAGTGCTTCCCTTGTGAAGTTAGCTTGCAAATCCTACTCTAACCACACCTAGATTAACCACATCTAACTATCCACCCTACTTTAACCACAAGCATGAGAAGGAAGAATAGATTACAATGGGGGAGGTGCTTACATCCTATCCTCCTACTCTTTTAGAAATCATTAACAACATGCAAGTAGAGAGAAGAAGCAAATGGAAAGCAAATACGAAATGCAAAAACGTGAGAGAGAGAGAGAGAGAGAGAGAGAGAGAGAGAGAGAGAGAGAGAGAGAGAGAGAGAGAGAGAGAGAGAGAGAGAGAGAGAGAGAGAGAGAGAGAGAGAGAGAGAGAGAGAAGCAAGGATGTTCAAATCTCATTTGGGCATAATCTCCTCCTCCTATTGAACATGGAAATATGGTACAAAGGTGCCTTTTTATGGATGGGGAAGGCCCTTGCCCCTTTCTCCTATTGGTTAATTACAATGGCAAGGATCCTAATCCAAGCCTCCTAAACTAACACAAAATGAATCTAATGGTTCTTTAAGAAAGCACAAGGGCACTCACATAATTCATGTGAGTTCTAATTTGGGCCCTTTTAGCTTTTTTATTGACAACTTGACTTAGGGCCTCCAATGTCATTTTAGAGTTTTAGGCCCCTAGTCACTTATTCATGATTCTACAAGTTCTACAAAACCAAATTGCGTGCTCATTGGGTTGGGCTTATACAAGCAGGAAGCCAGTGCCCTCGCACTTATTGCTCTACATGTACAGTATACTATGGTGGAGCCCACTTGGTAAGCTTAGCCAATAGTACTTTAATGGTGGGACCCACTAAGTGCCCAACAGGTTGTTGTGCCATGTGATTTTGGCAGGCCTTGAGAGTGGCCTTTGCTTGTGCTAACTCCTGTGGCTTGTGCAGTTTCGAACGTGGGTGGCACTGGAATTACCACCTGGGCCAGCTATGGTTGTAATGCCATGTGGTTTTGGCAGGCCTTGAGAGTGGCCTTTGCTTGTGCTACTTCGTGTAGAGCACTACGATGATAATTATTAAAACTCTCTTGGTAGTCGTCCAGTGTTTGTCGATATAGCCCCACTTTGTTGTGTTAAGAAATCCATCTCGTGTTACTGAGAGGACGGTTGCCGGGGATGGGCTGGGCTAACCAAAGTGCCTTCTCTTGTTGTAGGATCTGCACCTCTGCTCCAAGGTGTTGATTCTTTGTTTCAATGACGAGTAGCTGGGCTTGGAGCGGCAAGAAGCGAGCCGCTTCTCTGCTTGCTGCTGGACTTCTTGGACCTGTGTAGAGGCGTCCGTCGCTGATTTGACGAGGTTCTTAATGTAATGCTAGAGGCCTTCTTCATGTTGTTGCTACTTCAACACCTGATCCTTTTCAGTCTATTCATGTTGTATGGCCAATTGTAGATCTTCTTGGAGCTTAGTGAGTTTTGCTCTCATTCAGTTGTTGTTGGTAGCCAATTCCACTACTCGGCCATCTAGTGAGGCTTTGGCTGCTACCATATCCTGGATTAAAGTAGCCAAGGTCTGGTACACAAACGTGACATCTGTGGGCCCAGCTGGTAGGCTAGTGCTTGTTGGGCCTTGCTGAGGTGTTGCCCCAGGTGGTACACTCTCTTATTCATAGTTTTCAATGAGTAGAGTCTGGCATCGTCATCTCTTCAGGTGCGGTGGGATCAACACGCTGTGGGGAGGGACAAAGTACTCCATTTGCACGAATGCGTTATCATCCAACAATTTGTCAGACTCAGCAATCAGATTAGATGAAGCAGATGGGGGGATGATAGAGGTGGCAAAAGTGTGGAGAGGGGGTGGAATGAGTTGTTCAAAAGAGACAACAAAAGGAAGTGCAGAGAATTTGAGAGTGGCTTCGAGGTTGGATGGAGTTCTGGGGGGGGTGAGAGATGGAGGAAAATCATCCAAGAGAGAGTGTCTGGTGAAATTTGGAAATCTTGGGGGTTAATGAAAAGGGGTGGAGTGGAAAAGAAAGAATCGAGTGATGTAAAGGGAAATGGATGAGGCGATGGTGATGGAGGGTGGAGATAAAGCAAGAAAGGCGACGTAAGGTGGAGGAATAGGAGCGATAGGAATAGAAGTGGTGTCAATAGTGGACGGTGGGATGGAAATGGAAGAAGTGGATGCAAGACATGGAGGTGCAGGGTATGTTGGCATGTGGCAGGGGGACTTGCGGAGGATGAGACAACGCCACACATATGTTTGCTGGCCGGTAAGTTAGTTGGAATGGTAGGGGGATGAAGGCTGGTGGATGGATTAGTGGTGGAAAGGACGTCAGCACGTTGGAAACTTTGAACTTTCTGTTCAAGGAGGGTAACAGTGAGGGCACAGAGAACGGGCGCCGTGGCGAACCATCGCGCACGTTCGATTTTATGGCCCGCTTCAACTCATTGATAATGAAGGAGTGCCAATCATAGGGCACGACCATGGCGCTAGGAAATTCCTTGTAGGATTCCACAAGTTGGCTGAGTAGGAGGGATGGAATGTGGCCCTTCCGCAAGCTTCCAACAGCTAGGAAATTGCTCAATAGATGAGCGGAAGCTTGAACAACGGGATTATTAATGGCGACAATCAAATATCCATCATTTGTATGTATTCAGTAATTCAACACAATGAAACCAACACTACTCGCAATATAAATTATCAAACTTTTTTTTGTACTTTTTGAAACTATTTGAGACTTTCTACTAGTTATTTCGTGTTATGTTAGTACCAATTGCCTCAACTTTGGTACTATTTGATACTATTTTGGCACCAAGATGATACTGTTTCGAGCTATTTTGGATATCAATTCATAATGTTTAGTATCTATTGCCTTTGTTTTGAAACTATGTAGCAATATTTGGTATTGTTTATATTCTCCTTAAGTTTGGGTAGTATTTGGTAATGTATGATATTTATCTTTTGTTTTTGCAGATATTTTTGCCCAAAATAAGTGTGAGGTGTGGCGCGAAGACTTCAAGGAAGTTCCTTGTGTCAGTGTAGATTTGTAGGGGATGTCAGTTTTTCAAAAGAACTTGCTGGAGATATGGACAATATGGCCAGAGTTTTGATGCATCAAACACTATACTTGTAGACGATAAACGCTACAAGTCATTACAAAACAACTATAAAAATTGCTTGGCTATAAAGTCTTTCGACCTTCCGTAGAGTACAGTGCTGAAATTGCCCCCTGGTATCTAAAGAAAACTATGTACCCGTGGCTCATGGGCTGGGTCCAAGCTCAAATCCCAATTGCCTTTTGTAGAAGAAACCCTTTGTATGATTGTGAGGATGATGTGTCCCCTTTGGTTGTGAACTCTTTTGATGAGGTCGAAGGGTACTCGTACCGCTTTGACCCCCCTACATAATAGAATTGAACGGCCCAGCTTGGGCTTTGGAACTCATATTTGTACATGTTACATATACAAAAAACCGATATACAATATATTGAGACATTTGAATGGTTATTTCATCCTTGAGCGGCTTTGAGTTTTATTGGTTGGTTCTGAGCTGAAATTTTTGTTTATATTGCATGATTGTATTGTTAGATATGTGAAGAATTTCAAATGAATCAAGATCCAATCCATGTCCTTGATCTTTGGTTACAAAAGGAGCAAACCAACAATCCTCCCAATGTAGAAAAATCAGCATCTACATATAAAATGAGATGCAAACTCTAAGAGATACTGATCAAACATGAATCAAAACATAAAATATGGTTGTTATCTGTACAATTACAGTACCCTATTGTATTTCACACGTGTGGATCCAAAAATAGCAAAATATGAGCATTCTACACACAAGATTGCAAGATAACATCATGAGAGTGCACCAATGAGTAGTAGAACCCAAAGAGAACCATGTATAATGATGAAATGAGAGAGAGAAGAGAGAAGATGTGTCTCTCCACGAGTTACATCCTTTTATAACAGGTCCAGACTTTATTTGGCCACTTGACTTTTCCTCCAAAATGTAAACCCTACTATTTTTGGGTCTAGATTCAATGTACCCAAAGTTCAAATTTGAATCTCTCTGAAACTCGACTAGTATTTTAAACTAATATAACTTCAAAAATTTTATCTCTAAGTCTAAAATGAGTTTTGGCCTCATATTGACAATTTACCAAAATATGACAAACATGATCTTGGGACAGATATATGGCACTTTGAGAATCCATCATCATTGTGCATGGTTCTCCTTGTGATATGTGAATTGCCTCCAGCATCATCTGCAACCAAACTACCTCGTTCGCCATCTTTGAAGTTGTCACATATTCAGCTTCGCACGAGGATTGAGCCAAGGTTTGTGTGGAGCCTCATGATCCTACATTATCCTAGTTATTGTTATATATTGTAATTTTTTTCAATTTTATACATTTAAATGTGCTATAGTGCCTAAATTCATGTAAAGGCCTATTTGCACTTTGTAAATTCACATTTAGGATAGAATTTGCACGTTCTATAGAGACGCAATAGCGGATCTCAACCGACATTTTGACGGTTGGTAAACGACATTGAGGTTGGTGATCGTTCCTATAAGGTCGACACTTCGTGCCATTGTACTTACGCATTTGCACAGTTCTGTGTATCAATAGAGAGAGAAGAGCAAGTTTCTATAACTTGAGCATACTTTCCCTCTGCCATCTTTTACAGCATTACTTCTTGTCATTTGAGCGAATACACTCTGTATGATCTGTAATTGGTTGTGATACTGCATTGTTTGCGTCACACATATTTCTCATGTTTTACTAAATTTCAGCCACTCTAACGCGGATTTTCAGGCATCACCAGCAAGCAACAATTCTGACTAATGTGTGCAGGAAATTAGCCGAAGCTGTTAAGCATAACTTTTAGCAAAACTTCTTTCAATTTTGAAAGAGCTATGTGTTCAGATAATGAACTTGTTTGATGCTCTGTTCTGTTTGCTTCGTGCAAAAAATTCTCCGTGTTTGATTAAGAGGAATCTTTAGCCAATGCGATTTTGTTTGATGAATCTATTTGCTAGTTGCTGTCTGATCTGATTTCCTAACTGATTGTCCGAAGAGCCTGAAAGATAAAGTAATCTGTACAATCACAAACCTTGACCAAATCGTTTCACCCTTGGTGTTCCTGGATGCCAATTTACCCAAATATCTTTGGATAGCCAAATATGTCACTGTAGTATTCACTCTGAATATTACACATCCCAGTCCGTTTACCATCGTACATACATTTATCATACAAAAGATGAGATTATTCTCTCTCTTGGGGAACAATCAAACCTTTTATACTACTTAATTAATTGATTTTGTGGAAATCTATAACGACTAGGCCACCACATAATTTGGCGTCGTTGCCGGGGAGATATTTCATCTTTTGCAATATTTTTAAGTGTATTACGTCTACGAATCTTACTCATGTAACGCATGCCAAGAACATACTCTCAAGCAACTATTGAATAGAAACGTTTAGGGCGTGCACAATGATTAGAAGCATATAGGAAATATAGGGATTTGTATCTACAGAATTTGCAAAACTCACAAGTTAGAGCAAGATTAACACCTGAAGCGTTTATGATCTTCTAAATGCTACTACAACATTTGTAGATTCATTTGAGAAAAGATCCATTGAAACACCAAGTTCTACAGATTCATCCGAATCAGATTCATCTGATTCCACTTCCAAACCAAGTTTAGAATCAAAATCTTCTTTTTCAGAACCATCATCTGAGCATAGTCTAGATTCTGATCCTCCAAATCCTGCGAGTCCTCGAAGTTCACTTAGTTCACCACCACCTGATAATATGGCTAACCTAGCGCCACCCAAATCTACAAAAATCAGATATGATTTCTTTAAGGGATCATCATCTGAAGATGCGGATAGTTATTTGTTGCAGTTTGCATCGATTACCATAGCAAACAAAGAACATATCGACGAGGATAAAGTTAGAATTTTGCCAGGATTTTTCGTTTGGAGGCGGGATATATAATCAGCATTTTGATGATCCTTGCCTCTTCTTAATTCTATTTCATAATTAAACATATCTAATAATTACCCATCTAGCTACCCTACCCGAAAGATCAGGTTTATTCACTAAATGTTTCAATGCGTAGTGATCTACGTGAAAAACGAAAGAATATCCTAAAAGACAATGTCTAAATTTCTTTACTGAATAAATCATTCCTAGTGGTTCTCGCTCTATTGCGGAATAATTCTTTTCTGATACAGCGAGTTGCCTACCCGCATAATAATTTGGGTAATCTATATTTTGGTCATCTTTCTGACTAAGCACTACACCTATTGCAAATGATGATGTGTCTACATATACATGGAACTCCTTTTCAAATTTTTCTGGATATTTCAGTATATGTGTCTACATATACATGGAACTCCTTTTCATTTTTTCTAGATATTTACAGTTTCAAAATGCTCATTACAAAGTGGGTTTCCACTTGAGTTTTGAAATCCAACATTTTTTCTTAATGTGGATCCTTTAATTTTTTGACCTTCAAATTTAAAATATTATTAAGTCTAATATGGTTGTCTTTTGATAGTGTTTTGGTGAAATAGTTTACTGCCATAAAATCTGTCTTACAGTAAGTAATTGAGTGAAACTTTCTTGCTCTGCACATTTTCCTTGAGATAATGATATCTGATTTTGATATGCTTGCTTCAAAAATAAAATTTTGAACTCAATGATAGTTCTATTGTGCTTTGATTGTCACAATAGAGAATTGTTGGTTGTTGTTAAGCAAGGTCAAGATCTACAAACAGATTTCAGAGCCAAATTGCCTCCTTGGTAGCATTTGTGGCAGCAATGTATTCCAATTTTGTTGAAGATAATGCTACTGAGGTCTGTTTCTGGTTGTTCCAGGATATTGGGCGTTGGTTGAATAGAAAGACAAGACTAGATGTCGATTTTTTTGGTGTCTATATCTCCTACCCAATATGCATCTTTGTATTCTTCAAGAATATTGGTAGATTGGCTGCCTCCATAGCAGATGCATAACTCTTTGGTGGCTTGAATATATTTCAAGACCTTCAAGAGAGCTTTCATGTGTGTCATCCTTGGATTCGAAAGGAATTGGCTCAATGAGCTTATGGAGTATGGTAGATCAGGTCGAGTGCATAACAAAGCATACATTAATGACCTACAATGGAGTGAAAAGGATATTCTTTCATGGCCTCCACTTCTACGTATGTTTGTGGGCATTGCTCTTTTAATAACTTTAATCATCAATTGAGTGGAAAGAAACTTGATTTATAATCGGTCATGCCATACGAAGTCCGTGGAGGGTAAGACACCTTACAAATCTTTTACTAGAAATAAACCTAATGTTTCTCATTTACGAGTATTTGGTTGTGATGCTTATGCTCATGTACCTGATGAAAAACAAAAGAAGTTGGATGCAAAAGCTGTTTAGTGTATTTTCCTTGGATATGATGAAAGAGCCAAGGCATACAAGATTTATGACACAGTTGCACAAAAGATCGTGATTTCCAGAGATGCTACTTTTGATGAGATGGGTCAAAATGACCAAATAAAATTGACAATTGATCCCTTTGATGATAAAGCTAAAGTGCAAGTGAAGGAATAAATTGGCGTCAATATGGAAGAGCCAATGGAAAAAGACAGGGTCAATAATGAGATTCCTAGGAGAGTGCCTAAGTGATACTTGTCAATAACAAGTGATGCTAATAAGGGAGATACTCCCGAATCAAGTGAGCAGGGAGAGCTTAAAAGACCAAGTAGAAATCGAAAACCTCCTACAAGATTAGCGATAAATCTAGCCCTAATGTGCTCAAGGCACAAGAACCAAATTTTTTTGATAAAGCAAAGGAGCACCAGGAGTGGCGTAAAGCTATTGAAACAGAAATGGAAGCTATATCGAAAAATAGGACGTGGAACTTGGTTGAGCTACCTGATGGTAAGACGCCTATCACTTGCAAATGGATATACAAGATCAAATATGGAGCTGATGGGCAACTCAACAAGTACAAAGCACAGTTGGTTGCGAGAGGATTTGAGCAGTAGGAAGGTATTGATTTTGAGGAAACCTTTGCACCCATAGCTAAGATGGTAACTATGCGTTCTATCATTGCTAGTTCTGCTTTCTATGGTTGGAAGATCCAGCAAATGGATGTTAAATCTGCTTTTCTTAATGGAGTGCTGGATGAAGAGGTGTACTTAGTACAACCTCAGGGATTTGTTGAGCTAGGGAGAGAGCCTCTCGTTTGTAAGCTCAACAAAGCCATTTATAGATTGAATCAAGCACCACGGGCGTGGTACTCTTGCATTGATGAATACTTCAAGCGAAGGGGAATGATAAAGAGTGATGCTGGTCCTAATCTTTACATTCTAAGACAAGATTCAGATATACTGTTCATTGTGTTGTATGTGGATGATTTGATTCTTACAAGAAGTAATGAGGGCTTGATGAAATAAAATAAGATCTTTCCAATGCTTTTGACATGAATGATCTAGGATTGATCCACTATTGTCTTGGCATTGAAGTATGGCAAAAGAAAGACATGGTCTTTCTTACACAAAGCAAGTATGCACAAGATTTGCTTTATAAGTCCAATATGCAGGATTGTAAGCCTTTGAGTACACCTATGGATGAAGCTTATTGCATATGATGAATCTGAGAAAGTGGATGCTTATTTGTATAGACAGCTGGTGGGTACTTTGATTTATTTGACACACACACGACCTGATATTTCTTATGTTGTTGGTGTTGTTAGTCAATTTATGCAAGATCCTAGTCAAGCACACTGGAAGTCTGCTAGACATATTCTCAGATACATTTGAGGGACATTGAATTTTGGTTTGAAGTATGATCAACCTGAAGCACCAATGTTGGTAGGTTATACGGATGCCAATTGGGCAGGTAATATTGATGACAGAAGATCTACTAGTTGTCATACATGTACAGCTGCAATTTCATGGGACAGCAAAAAACAACCTACAATAGTCTTATCATCGACGGAAGATGAATATCAAGCACTCAGCAATGCTACACAAGAAGCGGTATGGTTATGAAGATTGCTTGTGGATCTAGTTCAACCACAGGTGGATGCGACTACTATATCTTGCAATAATCGAAGTTGCATTCACCTTGCCAAAAATCTAGTTTTACATGCTCGAACCAAGCACATCGAAATACATTACCATTTTGTTCGAGAGAAATTTTTTGATGGAGCCATTGATCTTGTTTTTTGTAGATCTGAAGATCAAATGACAAATATTTCTACTAAGTCATTAGATAGATGTAAATTTGAGAGGTTTCGTACTCTATTAGGAATAGAAGAATGTAATTTTGTCTTTGAGGGAGAGTGTTAGAAATCAATGATAAACTTCATTGTTACTGTTTACGAGGTACATTAATGTTGACAACTGTGACCAACTGTCATTAGCCATAGGCTAGTTTATTAGTCTACTCATACGTTTTCTCTGTCTATCAGGGGTTCAAGGTCTATTTGTACATTTTACATTCTGTATGAGTTAGTGCGATGGTGTGACAGTGCGTGTTTTTCTTTCGCCTTCTTGTTGGTGAATGCTTGATGTTGCATATCTGATTATTGACGCTTGCTAGCTGTGTAAGACTTAGCAAGGATTGGTTACTTATTGTTTTTAAATAGTTTATTTCCGTTTCGGGCACTAGTTGGGCAAGCCTTAGTGCATTCATTTTCGTTAACTATTTTCGTTTGAAGCTTTTTGGTAGGAACTTAAAAGGTGGACGATCCTCTCTATACTACACCACATCGTGAGTAGATCTAGCCAACACATAAACCAAATTTTGTTAAAAATTAAGCCCATAGTTGCCTCCTTGGAATCATAACTTAGACAACCAATTTATTTGAAGGACGTCTACAATGGACTTCCGGCTGATCTCCAACAAAGGGTAACCAATCCCATCATAATTTCAATTTCAGATGTTAAGTTTAATAACTTGAAGTCATTGAAGACTTGCCATCTTCAAGGACTTCCACAAACTTGCATTTAGAACAAGTCTGCAGATTTACATTACTTTTTGAACAGTCTGCAAAAATACATTAAGTGTCGCACAGTTTGCATTTTTTGCACTTTCTCAAAAAGTGCGAGAGAGTTAGACTGTTAAAGACATCTTTGCCTTTTTGAGGGCACCTTCAACTTTTTAAGGGCACCTTCGGCTTTTTTTCGCAAAATCACAAAAAGAGAGAAAATGCCGAAGGTCATCTACTTTGAACGAGGGACGTTCTCAGCCACTTCCTAAATTTGCGAAGTGAGAGAAAGCCACTTCCCCTAAAATGCGATGTGAGAGAACATGGACACGTCAACATTTCCTACGGGTTGACAATATACATTATGTATAGTTGTCACAGAAGCCATATACTTCCAAGTACAATTGCTTACCTAATTAAATGACAATCATTTATTGTAGCTAATACATGGATGCAATTTATAAATAGATCATCCCAGCACAGATTACAAGAGACGCTCCGTCCACAAGACGTATTATTTGAGCCTCCTAGTTATGCCATCATTCTATTTTTTGTTACTGCCATTGTTGTGCTTCAGTGTAATATAGCAGCAATACGCTTTTATCTGTGTGTAACGTAGATGAATGCTTATTGTGATTTGAATGCACTCGATCGCTGTCTGATCGCGCTTTTTTACTCACTCTGATCAAAACACGGACGTCTACGACTCCTCAACTTCTAATCAGACGATGGTTGTCTTTAATGCCTGAGGAACTCGTGATATCATTATGCTCTTTCATCTATTTCAGAACCAAACTTCGCATTGAATCCTTTTTCAGTAATGCCACACACACACCATTTCTAATATCTTTGGTTGACTGTACTCTCGTTCTTGTGAGTATGAATTAATTCTTAAGATCATGTTGGGCAAATAGAACACTTTAAGTTGTGATTATACTTAGCATAAGCTCTTTAAGTTTTTGCATTTAGCAGCTGATTGTAATGGGAGAGCTGTTCCACAATATTCCTACTCTCTTCTCTATTCATGTTCTTCTATCTCCCTTGCGCCATCAAATTGCTATCAGAGCATAGATTAAATAAACCGAGAGATTGAGTTTGTTCCATTTATATTACTTTTGTCATGTATCATCTTGGTAGCTCTTTGTCATCATCCAACGAGGCTAGAATCATTGACAAGTTCAATGGTTCTAACTTCTACATTTGGAAGTTAAAACTCTAGATGATGTTGATAGATAGAGATCTTTGGGATGTAGTAGAAGGGGTGCTGACCTAAAACCAAAAGATGGTGATCAAGCCAAGGCATGGAAGATCAAAGATCAGAAGGTCTTAGCATGTATCACACTCAATCTGGCCGACTCCCAAATATCCCATGTTACCACATGCAAAACCTCTAAGGATGCATTAGATTTGTTATCAAATCTCTATGAGAGTCATGATGTAGCCACTAGATTACATCTTAGAAGTTCTCTACTTTTAACATGTCTGATTCTACTGCCATCACTTCTCACATCAACAACTTCAAATCTTTATTGGATTAGTTATCAGTTGTAAGATGTTCTATTCAAGATGATGATGTCGTTATGACCTTGCTTTCTTCTCTTCCAAAGTTGTATGAACACTTTGTGGTGATGATCTCCACACAACCCAAACTCACTCTTCAAAAGGTGATTGGTCACCTACTTCAAGAAGACCAGCAGCATGTCCATCAAAGACAAATCCATGGCTCTATACACCAAGAATCTTACCCTTGCCTTTGCCTTGTTTTTGGCGTGTCGCAAGTTCTTTATTGGATTAGTTATCAGTTGTAAGATGTTCTATTCAGGATGATGATGCCGTTATGACCTTGCTTTTTTCTCTTTCAAAGTTGTATGAACACTTTGTGGTGATGATCTCCACACAACCCAACCTCACTCTTCAAAAGGTGATTGGTCACCTACTTCAAGAAGACCAACAGCATGTCCATCAAAGACAAATCCATAGCTATATACACCAAGAGTCTTACCCTTGCCTTTGCCTTGTTTTTGGCGTGTCGCAAGTGCTTGATCCTCAGTTTTTTGACATCTAGCTTTCACCATCTCTCGTTGTTGCTCCTCCTACATCAAGATTTCTATGAGCTCATCAAAGGTTGATAATCTTTCTCTTGATGCTATCCCACTTACAAACATTTGATAAGGTTCTGCAATGTCGCACAAAGCATTGTGCACCAGCTCAACATCACGTATGCGCTCACCAATAGAATGCAGTTCACCCCTCATTGTCTTGATTCTAGTCATATAAGTCTGAATGTGCTCTCCTTGTTCCATTCGAACACTATTCAATTTTGACTTTGACAACATAATCCTTGATGGATTTGACGTCTCAAACTGCTCCTTTAGCACATCCCATGTCTGTCTAGGTGTAGTGGTATCACTTATGTGAGTAACGATGTGGTCTTTCATTGACAAGTTGATGAAGGTCAAAGCTTTCCTCACCTTCTTATCAAACACTTTAATGTCCGCTTCATTTGGCGGTCTTCTCTTATCACCTGTGACGACATCCCACAGTTCCTTCTCTATCAGTATGTTTTTCATTTTGAATTTCCACGCTGCATAGTTGGAAATCCCGTCCAATTTGTTATTTTCACTCAAAATGGACTTTAGGGCTTGTAGACGTAGCTTTCGTTTTTCTAGAATCGTCATACTACTGGGTGTCTCTAGTGTGGATAGGTAGGTTGCTAAAGCTGTATACCACTCAAGAATTGTGTCAACGTCTACCCTCAAAAGTTCTCTTAAGTGATCAGTCTCCCACTCATTGTCTGTCTCAGTAACCTCTCCCAGCTTGCAAATACAATCGTTTAACCCTTGCAGTTTAGGTGGCTTGCTTTGGAGGGTGTAATCAAACTCTTGAAGGGAGATTATCCACTTCATTAATCAGGAGGTTCTAGTTTATTCATCATCAAGGTGACTGCAGTACTCTTGGTAAAGAAAGTCACTTTCCGATGCAATAGGTAATGCCTTAGTTTGGCGGCAGCGTAAGCTATCCCCAAACAAATTTTCTCAGCCTTACTATAATTAAGTTCGGCTTTGTTTAGTTTTCTCCCCCTTATAAAAATAATAGGGTGATATTTTTTGTCCCAAATCGGCCAAGCAACAGTTTATGCACGTGTCTGTGGTGCTCGTGAAAACGAAGAAGTCTCTGTCGTACAGAGTGTTGAGGATGAGGGTTGAGGATATGTGTAAAATGTGTGTTGAGAGTTAGGGTTGAGGATGAGACCCCTAACTCTCAACACACATTTTACACATATCCTCAACCCTCATCCTCAACACTCTCTCTCACCCCTAACTCTCAACACACATTTTACACATATACACAAATACAAAGAGTTGGCTTCTTTTTATAGGAAAATCCAAGTGTCCCCCTTCAAAATGAGGCTTTGCCAATTTTCATGCCCTTCAAGCCCTCTTTGCCATTTGTCCTCAACCCATTTGATAGTACACCTAGTGGCCTTCATAAGAGAGTGGGGGAGTGGTGCATTCAAGGCTCTCTTCCAAAACTAGCCAAGATGCCATTTTTGTCAAAGGCTAGGGAGGCCATTTAAGTTTCCCCTTTTGTACACCCTAGAAGCCCAAAATGTCAATGGCTAGTGGGTGTACCTCCCAAATTTTTTAGCCAAGGTATTTTGGCATTTAATATCCAAATTTTGGGTGAGGCCCTTCAACCCCTATTTTTAGTAGGCGGCCTTCATTTTTTCTTTGAGTACCTTCGTTTTTGGCCCTTCTTCGTTTTTTCAAGGGCCGTGCGTCTACTGCTCATTTGTCTGGATTTTTGGCATGTTGGGTAACCACTTGGCCCGCACATTTCGTTAATTGCCCGTAAATTGTCCAAACTTTGCCGTTAGGATTTCCGTGACTCCTTGACACGGAATCCATATTTCCCGGTCCCGTTTTTACCCTCAACTTTTCTTTCTCGATTTTTTCTTCTGTGGTTGAATTTTTCGGCATTCATGACTAGGGCTCTCACGACAACACGGTTTCCCTAAAAAATACACTGAGTGATCATATATTAGTAAAAATGGACTCAGTACATGGTGAGATTTTAGCACGGTCATACCGGCTATTTTTTTTACAACTGGCCATTTTTTTGAAAAGCCGTAAAATATTTATCGGCCATTTCTCAGGCCGCAAAATTTTCTCTAGCCTTATTTAGGGCGGGCTGGGACCCAATTCTAGGTGGACCGACACTTTTGGCTCGGTCTTACAAAACTCGACCACAAAATATTTTGACGATTTTTTTGAAAGTCAGTTTTTTACTTTTAAACTGTGTCTAGCCACTTTAGGGCGGGCTGGGACCCAATTCTAAGGCAAATTTGTGCCGGTTTTTCTCTAATAATCGGGTTTTACATGCTGGTTTTTTCAATTATTGCAATCTTAAACTTCAATATTAGCCCAATTTTCCATGTGGAAATATCGCCTAACACTTAGAAAATAAAGACCATAATATTCACAACATTGAAGCACAAAGTAAAAAACTAAAAAACTGCCAAAAATACCTCATCAACTGGTGTATATGAATGTGACATAGACATTGTAGTCGGCCATCAATGGGTGAAATTCCAAGGATATGAGGGTGTGATCCTTCTTCTTATACCACTGCCTGGCGGACTGCTTCAGTTCGTATATGCTTCTTTGCATTCGGTAGACATAGCAGATGAATCCTGATGGTTGGTCCATGTAGACCTCTTCATTCAACTCGCCATGTAAGAAGACGGTCTTTTCATCCACTTTGTGGATCTTGAGATTGTATGATGCTGCATATGCAAATAGTAGGCCTATAAATGAATGTTTTACGACTAGAGAAAAGGCTTCAGTATAGTCAGCACCATACTTTTGAGAGAAATCTTTTGCTACCAATCTGGCCTTGTACTTTGATACATTGCCATCAGGTCCATACTTGTATTTGAAAATCCATTTGCACTTTACAGTCTTCTTGTCTGCTGGTAATGGCTCCAGATTTCAGACTTTGTTCTGCTCCATGGAACTTATTTTGTCTTCCATTGCTTTAATCCACTTGTCCTTGTATGATAGCTTTCTCATATGTTTGAGGTTCTCTGCCAAATCCAAAGAATTCTTCTGTTGAAGAAGATGAGTCGTCAGGGACGAATCTGACTGGTGCTCTTCTTTCTCGCATGGATCTTCTTGGAAAGTCTGCAGTCAAATCGATGGCCTTGTCTTTATCAAGTTTCTTGTCTTTGTTGACTGCTGAACTGTGGTGAGTAGCCGGTGTCCTGGGTACAGGTTGCACGTCTTGTATCTGAACAATCACTCTATCCTTTTGGAATTTGAACATCTTGTTCCGAATGCTCATGGTCCCCCTCCGTCGATGTTGGCATGTCATAGTAGCCTCTGGTCAGGATTTCATAGTCGACTGGATCTCCGTCAGCCACGCCTTTGATTCATCAAATCTAACGTCTCTGACAATCTTAATTTGTCTGTTGTCAAGCATGTAGATCTTGTAGTACGATGAATGAACATCATATCCTACGAGGAATCCCTGCTCCACCTTTTCATCCAGCTTCTTTCTTTTCTGATTTGGAATGTGGACATATGCGATGCATCCAAAAATGCGCACATGTATCAGACTTAGTTTGTTGCCCCACCAAACCTTGTGTGGCATGGTATGTGCAACACTGGATCTACCTGTCTTGTTCTGCAGGTAGTTGGCTGCAGCTATTGCTTCAGCCCATAAAAGTTTTGACGCCTTTGAATAGGCCATCATGGATCTCGCAGCATCCATGAGAGTCCAATTTCTCCTCTCTGCCACACCATTGTATTGTGATGTATAGGCTGCAGTCTTCAAGTGAAGTATGCCATTGCTGGTGCAAAACTTTGCAAACCGTTTGGAGACGTATTCTCCTCCTCTGTCCGTTCTTATCTGCTTCACCTTCTTGTTAGCCCAATTCATGAACCTTGTGAATTTGTCCAGGGCCTCTGACTTGTTGTTAATAAAGTACATGGCTGCAAACGTGTTGAAGTCGTCAATAGAAGTGATGTAGTACCTTGAACCTCCCAGGGAGACTACATCAATGGTCCATAGATGTCAGAGTGTACTAGTTCCAAGAGTTCTTTCGTTCTGAAAGAGTCCTTGGAGAATGGTATACGTGACATCTTGCCTTTGTTACAGGACATGCATTGCATGACTTCAGGCATGGTGCATCTTTGATATTGACTCCAATGAATACTCTGCTCCTGCTAGCATTGTATAGAGCAACTATATTCATGTGATACTATCTCTTGTGCCATATAATATCCATCGATTCGTTGATCTGGTGAGCTTGCTCTGGAGGTACTCGGATCTTGAGGTGATACAGATTTTCCTTTCACTTTCCTGTGGTGACAAGCTGAGTGGTTGTGGATTCAACCACTTCGCAGGTATCGTCTTCAAAGGTGATTGTTAGTCTTGCATCTACCATCTTAGCAATAGATAGTAGGTCCTTCTGAAGAGTGGGCACGTATAGAGTGTCATCGAGCCTTCTGTCTCTTCCTTTGGTGCCTAACCACAACACTTTAGTTCCCTTGAATCTGTGTCTTGAACCATCTTCCAAGATTATATATCTGGAAGATTCTAATTCTTAATAATCAGTGATCATGTATCTTATTGTCACAAAGTGTGACGTTGCACTTGAATCAAAAACTATTTCTTGTGTATCTAAAGTTGATGTCGCACAGACATCAGTACACAAGTAAGATGCTGGGTTCTTGCCATTGTTGGTTCTATCTTCGGCCGTCTTGGAGGACTCGGGTTCCTCCACATAGGATGAGCTGTTGCGCTCTCCCGTCTGATCTGAGCTTTCTTGTTTCAAGGATTTTGGTAGCATTCAACAGCTGTGTGACCCCTTTTGTGACTGTGGTATCTTTGGATTGAGCCAACACTTATCAATAGTGTGGCCTTCTCTTGGAAAAATGCAACAGTAGGCCAGAAAACATTTCTAAGGCATTTGTTAGACAATGTTGCATTTTTTCGAAAAGCGAAAAATGCAACAGTGTCGGGACAATTGGCCAAAATTATTTTCTAAGTGTTTTTGACTTAGTGTTGTATTTTTCTCATGAGCAAAAAATTGCAAACTATGCGACGAAACAGTTCAAAAATGCAGATTGTGCGAAACATAGTTCAAAATGCAAAAGTCAAGAAAAATAGTAAGGAATAACTAAAAAAAATGCTAAGGCTTTGAAAGATAGAAACTCTTAGTTTCTTAAAAAAAAAATGTGAAGTTGGACTTCGACTGACTTTTTCAAGATGCTCATTACTTAGTGGATTTGAGCATTGAGATCCAACATTCTCCCTTAATGTGGATCCTAAAAAGCTTGGATCTTCAGATTTAACATGTCGTTAAATTTAAGATGGTGCTTCTTTGATAGAGTTTTTTTGAAGTAATATGCTGCCATTAACTCTGTCTTGGAGTAAAACAATGACACTCCTTGTTTTGCACTTTTTTCCTAAGTAGTGATTCCTGATTTCAATGTGTTTGCTCCAAGAGTGAAATCTCGAATTTAGAGAGAGTGCTATTGTGCTTTGACTATCACAATAAATTGTCATTGGATGTTCTTGAATAAGGTCGATATCTGCAAGCAAGTTCCTTAGCCAAATTGCCTCCTTGGCAGCATTTGTGGCAGCTATGTATTCTAATTCGATTGAAGATAATGCTATTGAGGTCTGCTTTCGGCTGTTCCATGAGATTGGGCCTTGATTCAATAAGAATACAAATCTAGAGGTTAATCTTCTAGTGTCGATATCTCTTGCCCAATTTGCATCTGCATATCCTTCAAAAATATTGGCAGATTGGCTGCTTCCATAAAATAGATGTTGAGATGTTTTGTAGCTTGGACATACTTCATGACCTTCATGAGAGCTTTCCAATGAGTTGGCCCCGGATTCGATAGGAATTGGCTGAGAGAGCTTATGGAGCATGCCAAGTCGGGTCAAGTGCAAAGCATAGCATATATGAGTGACCTGATGATGTAGTGAAATGGATATCGCTTCATTTCCTCCTTTTCTATCTCGAATTGTGGACACTGCTCCTTTGACAGATTCAAACTAGGGTCGAGTGGAAAGTAGATCGATTTGGAATTGGCCATTCCATATTTTTCCAATTATCTTTGTCAATTGATGAAAATCTGCCTACTGGGACGATCTCGATGGATGTGGATTCCGAGACAGTAATGGACTGGACCCATATCAATCATCTTGTACTCCTGTGCTAGCATGCATGTTGTATCCTTTAGTAGATTTAGTTTGTTACTAAAGAGTAACGTATCATCTACATAAAGAGTGATGATAATGAAGGAAGTAGAAACAGACTTGAAGAAACATTCGAGTCTGCTGAGTTTGGACTAAAACCATTCTCGATTAGAAATGCATCGATCTTCTGAAGCCATGCTCTTGGTGACTGCTTCAAACCATAAAGATCCTTGTGAATTTTTCACACTAGGTGCTCCTTACCTTTCAGTTCATATCCCTCTGGCTGCGACATATAAATTTCCTCTTCGATAGTTGAGGAAGACAGTTTGGATATCCATTCGATGGACTTCTAGATCGACTATAGCTGCATAGGAGAGTAATAGACGAATCGAAGCATGCTTAATGACTGTGCTGAAGGTCTCTGAATAATCCAAATCTGAAATTTGGGCGAAGCCTTTGGTGACACCTTGTATCGATTGAGTCTTCCTTCAGTATCATGCTTTGCCTTGAATATCCATTTGCATGGAATCATATTTCGATCCTTTGGCAGCTCAATAATAGTCCATATTCGATTCTCGACAGGAGAATCGATTGTAGTGTCCATTCTAGATTTCCATTGATCAACATCAAGTGTCGACATTGCCTCTTAAACAATGGTTGGTTCCTGCACAAAGTAGCAGGCCTAATCATCCATATATCGAGATGGAGGTTGTTTGGACGAGTTCGATATTCTGGGTTGAACTTCGGTCCTCTGATGCGATCCAACTTGTCGAGGGTCTGACTCATTGTCGGAGGAGTCGGAGTTGAGCTTGTGATCAATCACGAGTTCAAAGTTGTCGACTTTGGGATTGGAAGTCGATGGAGCTTTTCCCTTGTGGTCGAAGAATCGGTCTTCCACAAAAATGACGTCTCTACTGGTGAACGATTTTTGAGTGTCCAGATTGTAGAGCTTGTATGCCTTGTGATCTGGGGAATAACTGATGAAGTTTGATTTTCTGCTTGTGTCATCCAGCTTCTTTCCTAGGTTTTCAAGGATTTGAGAGTAAGTAATACATCCAAACACTCGAATATGATTGAATGATGGCTTTGGTCATGTCCATACCTCATGGAGTGTTTTGCCATTCAGGGCCTTAATGATGGATTGGTTTTGCAGATAGGCAGCTGAAATAGGCGACAGTCCTCCGAGAGAAATCACCAATAAAAGCTAGAAAATAAACGGCTCCCCCTGTCAAAGCAGTCTGCATTGGGCCACCAATGTTGTTATGTACAAGATCAAGCAAACCTTTGGAAGTATGAGCTGAATCAGCAATAAAAGGACTTCTAGCATGCTTACTGATAATATAGCTTTCACATAGAGAAGTTGGTTTGCTAACAAAAGGAAGACCATGCACTAGATTCTGAGTCGACATTTGCTGAATACTATTGAAGTTAAGATGGCCTAATCTGAAATGCCAAATCATACACACATGTGTGGAGCCTGTTCCCACGTGTGAAAATAGTGTACTTGTCATGTACCATAATCATATAGGTTGTACATATGATTTAATTCAAGTTCTAGTGGCTAAAAAGGCCAAAAACTAGTTTTCTATACATATGACACATGGCATCAATCTATTGCTTGCATGAGCCACATCCTTTGTAGATGACAGCTCACATGTGTGGAATAAGCTGAAGTAGACGAATTTTGACTTCTAGAAGATTTTCAAGTAGGAAAATGGACCAAAAGTGCTCAAAATAGAAGGTTTTGTCCAAGTGTTAGTTTTGCATGATGAATCATCATATGACAAAGCACCTTCACACATGTGGGATCAAAGGGATGATCAGTACCACGAGCTCCCACTTATTGTATATATAGAGCCACATTTGGCCATAATTAGTGTGAGACACCAATCTTGGTTTTGGAAGCAATTTTGAGTGATTCTCTCATTTGTCTACATTTGTTTTGATTGTTTTGAGGTTCTATCAATGTGTACTTGATTTTCAGGTTGGAGTCCATACTCAGACAGTGTTTCACACATGTGAAACCAGAAAATACACTTACCTTCAATTGATGATTGTTCTTGTTAGGATTTTGTGTCTAGAATTGATCTAGATTGATCTTAATTTGAAGTAGATTGATAGATCAAGTAATCGAACAACCAATCCCTCTTGAGGATCAGATTAGGATCCACTCTTTGTCCTTTTTGTACTTTTTGCACATGGTATCAGAGCCTAGTACAAGAGGTGTTGTTGATATTGATAGGGTTAATCCAAATCAAAGCCAAAATTAGCAGTTTTTTGGAAAGCAGTCGAATTTTGTGTAGCGAGTTGGATTTGATAGATATTCTCAAAATTTTTGGACCAGAACTTGTTGTGGGATGTAGGAACTCTTTTCACACGTGTGAGGCCATACAGCTCCGTTTTTTACTGAGAAAATTCAAAAATTTGTACAATTTGACTCACAACCCAATTTGAGAGATTTTTGGTGCAAAATCAAGCATTCTCTATAGAGAATCTAATCCCTTGATTAGGTCTTGGATTAGATCAGCCAAGAAATTAAATTTGAAACTTGAATTAGGTGCATTTATTGATTATCTCTGATTTTTTGAGTGCATGTTGAAGTTGAGAGAGATTTTGCCAAAAATCATAGATTAAGGAGTGATATGCAAGGTGAGAGGATGAAATCCATTGTACCATCACTCTAGATTTGTTCAAGAGTGATAGGTTCAAGTTTAGAAGCATCAATTTGCTACAAAACATCCTTGGATCTATCCTCCAAGTGAAACCTTTGAGAGTTTCTAGTGCATATAAAGCATCTATGCAAATCTTTTGTAGAATTTGACATAGATTGGCTTCAATTGAAAGTTCTAGAAAAGAGATTGAGATCCAAGTCACATTATTCAATCCTACTCGATTTGTTTGAGTGTTTGTGAGGTTTGAAAAGAGTCATTAAGGTGTCTATGGCAAATGTGTAGAGAGAGATCCAATTTTCTAAGAGTTCCTTCCTTTGTAGAGGACAAGATCTAGAAGCTCATTTTGTGTTGTTATTGGTGAAGAATTTGTCTTCTCCTATGTGATCAAATCTTTCTAAGTGGCATTAGCTCTTTGAAGCACAATATCTTAGTGAGAAAAATCACAACTTTTGATTTTGAATTTCATTCCAAGTCTTAAAAGGTAGAGTAATTGGTGGAATCCAATAGGAGTGATTGAATTCAATTTGTTGAGCAAAAGTTGACATAGTATGTATGAAACTCAAATTAGTTCTATTCAACTTTCTTTGTGAGAGTGTGAGGGTCAATTTGTAATCCAATTTGATGTGTAGAATGAGGAGGAGTCCATATTTGAGTATTCATGTATGGTTGAGATCTTTGTGAATCTCTAGTTGTCTAATTTTTAAGCTTTGTGAAAAATTGGTGGTATAGTTTGTTTTCAAATCAAATCAAATTCATTCTAAATCTCAAGAGTGAGATTATTTGGGACAAGAGTGAGTCCAAAAGAAGTGATTAAGTTTGATTTTCATGTGTTTGAAACAAAACCCATCTTTGGTTCAAGAATGTCAAGTGTTGAGAGAACTAGTCAAGTGAAAAGGAAAATCTAGGTGTCAAATCTTTTCATATCCATTTCAACTTTCAAAAGAAAGAGTCATTGGTATTTGATGTGTCCAATAGGAGATTGGATCTGATTTCTTTTGTGATTTGATTCAAATATTGTATGCTTTTGGCTTAGTGATCAAAACAAAGTTTCCAAGTGACTAGTCATTAGTGTGAAGATTGATTCTTAGGTTTGTGAGCTAGATCTTTTGTAGATCATTCTAGATTATTGAAGACGTTCAAATCTAGTCTCTTGAAAGTCACAAATTACATTTGTAGAATCATATCACAGGTTTTTATTCACATGGCATCAATAGGTGGCATCCTATTGAAGGAAAGAAAGGACCCTTAGTGCAACCTTTGTGGCAAGGGAGGATATTTTTCCTCAAGATGCTACAAAAAGAAGACCAATCCATCCAAGAAGAACCAAAGCAAGGGGGCCGAGGAGAAGGATGGAGCTTCAAGTTCGAAATGCAAATACAAGAAGGACAAGTCCAAGGAAAGGTGTTTTCTTTGTGGAAAGGAGAATGAAGCTTGGAGTCTCACAAGGACTTGCAAGATTTGTCTTCAAGAGTCCATCACAATACATGTCAAATCTTTTGAAATTTTTCATTTGGAAGTGCATTGTTTGGTTCAAGATGCAAAGATAGATGTCACTTTCATGAAAGTAACTTGGATTTATTTTATGTCCTTGGAAAGTATTTTGCTTGGAACTTTAGATAAGTTCAAACGTATTGTTATGATCCAAGAGAAATCAATCAAGAATAAGGAGCAATCACAAAATGAAAATAGTTTGATCTATGCTCTCATGTCAACTTATGAAGAACCATTTTGCTTTGAAGAGATTTTTGTATCTCAAAGGTGGATTAAGGCAATACTAGTTGAGTGTGATGCCTTAAAAGATAGCAAAATATGTTTTCCTTGTAAGCTTACATTAGTTATGAAGTCAAGGAAATGGAAATATCCTCATAATGTAGGATATTTTGTTTTCAATAAGATCATGAATGATGTGTTCATTCATAAAGATGAAAATTGTAAGTTTTCAATCTTAAAGGCAAGTTGTAAACTTCTTATGAGAATAAGTGAAGCATCCAAAGTGGACACTTATATCCATAAGCAAGTAGTTAGCCTTATTGAGATGGAAATGCCTTTTGATTTCAATATTAGGAAAATCATGCCAAGTTGTAGTGATTTTTGGACTTATGTTTCTAGCATAAGTAATTTTGATAATCATAGGAAGTGCATATTGTGTGGTCATAGTTGTTGTGATCATTATGAGACATGGAGGTCTCGGATTTCCATCAAGAAGGAGCACCATGAAGAGGATCTTAAAGAATCATCTCAAGGTTCAAGTGTGCCAAGGATTGAGGAGGAGAGATCTTCTCAAGTTGTGATTCCAAAAAGAAACTCAAGAAATATGGTTGATTCCATGTGGCTCACATTTCAAGGGAAAGAGGAGCATATCTCATGTGGTATACATCTCATACTTACTTCTCTTATGTCATTTGATAAATTAATTTGCCTTAGTGAGAACATTGCATCTCCAAATTGGAGTAAAGCCATACTAGTTGAGTATGAAGTCTCTCTTGAGAACATAGATGATGTTCTTAAAAGGTTGAAATTGATTTTAAATCAATTAGAAAGCAAATGGTTATTTCATCAAATGTATGCTCTTGAGTCATGTAAGAGCAAAAGTGATTTGTTCACTCATAGTTTGAAAATTTGTATTGAGGCAAATTGTAAACTCTTTATGAGAATAAGTGAATCATCTTCTAAAGACACTTATCTCCATAATGAAGTATTAAGCCTCATTGGATCTGAGATTAGCATGGTAAACAAGCATGAAGATATGATGCAAACACTTTGTTATTATAGCATGCATAGTTTTGCCAATTTGGATAAGTCTAATTCTCTAGATCATGGTAACATGATGTTAGATCTTTGTGATCCTAATAAGTCAAGAAGAAATCTTTATTTTCTCATGGAGGAGCATGCACATGAAGAAGGAGCAAGCCTCAAAGTCAAGCATCTACATGAAATTTGGAAGGAATCGATTTCGAAGATGCTAGGATGGTGCAAAGCTCTCAAGTTCATCAAAGATGTCAACATCAAAGAAGCACTATCATGGATATGGTGATTTCAGATCAACATCAAGCTCATTGGCTGATCTTCACACCTTTTGAACCAGCAAAGACCAATTCAGCCCATGGAGTCAAGTTCAAGATCATCATGTTTTCCATCAAGCTAGATCTACCAAGCTAGATTTTTGAGGAGGAGTGTGAAAAATGCAAAAATAAGCTTGGTAGAGGCCAAAAATCTTGTATATAGATAAACACACATGTGTGGAGCCTGTTCCCACGTGTGAAAATAGTGTACTTATCATGTACCATAATCATATAGGTTGTACATATGATTTAATTCAAATTCTAGTGGCTAAAAAGGCCAAAAACTAGTTTTCTAGACATATGACACATGGCATCAATCTATTGCTTGCATGAGCCACATCCTTTGGTTAGGTGTCACATCCCATGTGTAGAGGACAGCTCACATGTGTGGAATAAGCTGAAGTAGACGAATTTTGACTTCTAGAAGATTTTCAAGTAGATGTCCATGTAGAAGAAAAATGGACCAAAAGTGCTCAAAATAGAAGGTTTTGTCCAAGTGTCAGTTTTGCATGATGAATCATCATATGACAAAGCACTTTCACACATGTGGGATCAAAGGGATGATCACTACCACGAGCTCCCACTTATTGTATATATAGAGCCACATTTGGCCATAATCATTGTGAGACACCAATCTTGGTTTTGGAAGCAATTTTGAGTGATTCTCTCATTTGTCTACATTTGTTTTGATTGTTTTGAGGTTCTATCAATGTGTACTTGATTTTCAGGTTGGAATCCGTACTTAGACAGTGTTTCACACATGTGAAACCAGAAAATACACTTACCTTCAATTGATGATTGTTCTTGTTAGGATTTTGTGTCTAGAATTGATCTAGATTGATCTTAATCTGAAGTAGATTGATAGATCAAGTAATCGGACAACCAATCCCTCTTGAGGATCAGATTAGGATCCACTCTTGGTACTTTTTGTACTTTTTGCACATGAGTGACCTAGCTGAAGTAGCATTGACTTGTTGTTGTAACTGCTTTTTCTTCTAGTTGTTGTACTTCAAAGTTCGACAATCCTTGATGAGATGGCTGGTCCTCTTACAATATTTTCAAAATAGTTTATGCAGTGGCTGGAATGATGAAGATCCTGAAATTGATGGTGTGTTTAATATAGGCTGCTGCATATTGCTCCTCTTGTCAGTGTAGTCTGACTTTGTAGACTTCTTGGATCTGAACTTCTGATTTTCTTTGTGTATAGAGCTTGTGAATATGATCATGAGTCGGAGGAGGAAGCATTTCTTCTGATCTCCTCTTGTAGTAGCATCGAGATTACTCTTGGTAGAGTGATATGTTGTTGGGTTAAAATAGCCATAACCCAAGTTTCATAGGCATTAGGAAGACTCGATAATAGAGTCAGTATTGCATTTGAATCTTCAATGACTGATCATGTTGCAGTCATTTGTTTCATAAGATTTTTGAAAGTGTTGAGATGGCTCGAAACACTATCTGCTTCAGACATTCTGAGAGTGAAGAATTTCTTCCTCAAATGTGGTTTGGAAGTGACATCTCTGATGTCATAGAGAGTTGTTAGGATGTCTCATGCATCCTTAGTGGTCTGAACAGCACGTATGTGGCTAATCTGAGAGTCTTTGATATTCAGAGTGATCAAGGCAAATGGCTTGCCATCTCTCTATCTCCATTTGGTAATGTTGGCTGCATCAGTCTCTGGTTTGATCTCAGTGCCATCAATGATGTCCCACAGTTCTTTGGCAAGAAGAACTACTTTCATCTTGAACTTACATAGATGGTTGTTTTCTCCGTCGAGTTTGTCAATCAGAAATGAACTAGAAGATGGATCCATTTTGATTTAATGAATGAGATCATTGGTAGAAACAATGATGCCGAGAATACTATTTGTTGAGATGATGTCTTGGTAGAAACAAGACTAATAACCTGCAATAAAAATGCAAATTACTGAACCACCTGCTCTGATACCATGTCGTAACATGGTAATGTCGGAGAATATCGACTGATATCGGATCAGAGGAGCTCTGGTAGACACAGACGCTTTGATACCGTGTCGTAAAATGGTGGGTTATCATAGATGAGCTTTGATTGCATGTCGAAAGACGAGAGACAGATCAATAGGATAGCAGCGGAAGTAGAGCAGATGGTAGATGGATCAGAAATGCAACAATTACCAGCAATAATAAAGATGAATCAATAGTAGCAATGTGCAATAGAACAATATAGTAGTGGGACAAAAACTTGCACTCTGATTGATAAGGAAAAATGAGTACAAGAGCATGAAGCAGCGCAAGAGGGTTGGCGCAAAAAAATGTTTCAGCTTTTTATCGTTGAACTAACCTTTTAATTACATGGCAACTTAGTTACTTAACTAGAATACAGATTCGGAGAAATATGGGCTCAAAATGGGCCCTTTAAGAAGTTTGACTATAGAGAAAGATTAACAAGAGAGAAAAAACTTCCGGCACCATCTATGCTTGTTTTAATGATTTCGGAACTGCCCACTACCCAACTTATATGGTTAACATGCAACCTTAATTTCCATAAGCAAATATGATAATATTGCACATTTTCTCCGTTGAAAAGTGCTTCGAGAGGTCCCACACCCTTTTCCCCTGTGCAACTGGCGTTTGGAACTGGCGGGCGTAATTGCGCCAGTGTGTGCTCATTCACTTCTCCTTTGTACTTCCAAGTGATGGTGCGAAAGCTTTCCAAACCCTAATATCGGTTCAATGCGCAGATCTGCTATCTGACTGGTCAAACAGGCCATTCGCACATTGAATGAAATATACATATTTTTAGATGAGGGATTTTTTCTGATCTTTGACTGCCTATAACTTCTTAGCCATACGTAGAATTGATCTTTAACAAATATTACATCTCTACTTACAAAAGACTTTTGTGAAAGTGGATTGTAAAGCTTGTATGCTTTGTGGCCGGGAGAATATCCTATGCAAATCAATTTTCTGCTAGTATTATATGCTTCTTTCTCAACTAAGCAGGGATTTGAGAGTATGCAATACATCCAGAAACTCAAATACTTTTGAGGAAAGGTTTCGATCATGTCCATACCTCATGAGAGGAGTTTTGTTGCTGAGAGCCTTTGTGATGGATCGATTCTGTCGATAGGCAGTAGTTGATATCGCCTCTGCCCAAAATCTTGTAGGAAGGGAGGCATGGGCCAACATGCTCTTTGCACTCTCTATGAGCGTTCGATTCTCCCTTTCAGTTGTACCATTGGACTAAAGTGCATAGCTTGTAGTAAATTGTTGATGTATCATGTGTGCCTTGCAAAAGTCCTTGAACTCATTCAAGATGAATTCTCCTCCTAGATAGCTAGTAAGATTGAAGAGAGATTTAATCAGTACATCAATGCAAGAACAAACTATAGTATGAGACAAAATTGCTCTTGATAGATCAGAGTACATAATGCGTGAAGCGCGCACTTTTGGTTGTGCTAGTTTCAAAAAGTTTCACGTTGATCATTGATTTATAATTCTATCTTATTTATCTATCTACTGATATTTGTAGTTGAATGATCATTGTAGATCAGTGACTAAGTACAATATAAATATACATCTTCATTGGTTCTACTTGATCCGTCCTATGTTAGATAGCAATCATTGTAGATAGTAGTGAGAATGTACATACTAGATAAACTATCAACGCCATCCTTTGATTGCGATGTGGGTCGAAACAGTTGACAGTATCGAAGTAAGTGTCGGATCAAAACAAGTGCCGAGTTGAAATAAGTACGAGTTGAAATAGATTTGAGTCGATTCGATCCATGGACCCAGGATCGAAATCTATTTCGATGTTCTGCGGTTGAGAACAAACTTAGATCTTCTTTGCATATCTTTTCGATTTTTGTAGGTATTTACATTTTCAGAATGCTCATTACAAAGTGCGTTTCTGTTAGCTGATGCCACGCCCCTGCGTATCGATGCCGTGCCTCATCACCCAAAAAGGGTTTCCAGTGGAGATGATGTTGAGAGCCGAGTCTGAGAGCACAAGAATTACTAGTGATACGCTAAGTGCATATACTGTGAGCCCCATGGTGATTCCCGAAAGATGGAAAACCATGTGGGAGCTAGTAATTTAGGTTCTCTCAACTTGAGTTGTATTTTTAATAAAGAGGCCTCCTCATAATGTGTAAGAGGTGGAACCCAAAGGATTATAGAATGGGGTTCACTCACTAGTCAAGAGGTGGAACTCAAAATGTTATAGAATGGGGTCACTCTTTGTGTGCACAGAGAGGAGCCTCCTCCACGAGATCCATAACATGTGTTGTGTATTGTAATGTTGCTAAAATGTTTAATGAAGATCCTTCAACCTGCAATTCCTTCTATGCTCCATCTTCATGCATTTAGTTTGGGTCCTGATGTATGAATGTGATTGTTGTTGATTCTTCTCTTAAGGATTGGTTTGGCATTAGTATCAGGTAGATGTGCAGGACTTGGAGGCTGATCCACCATTCCACTCAGTTCTGATGTTTCCTAGTTTCTGGCTCTCTGAGGAGTTCTTATTACAACTATTGAGTGATAGTTGTAACAAGCACTTTGTAGGATTCCCATTGCTTCAGTGTAGATGTTGTGTTGTTGATTTGTGATTCCAGTAGGATTAGATTTAGTTATGTTCCCTGTTTCTTGTGTAGATTACATTAATAATAGTCTGCACTTCACTACATATATATCTTTTGGATTTTGAATTGACAAGGAATAACTATAGATGCCTTGTCGAGGATCAGAACATTTACAAGGATCTATCAATGACAAAGTGGAGCTATCATGTGAATCAACAATTTCATTTCATCATGACAATGTTCTAATTCTATTGTCCCAAAAAATAAGTAAATAAAAAAATATCTTCAGCTCTCTTGTATTTTTATGGGGTTTAGATCCTCATAAATTATGTGTTGACTTCAATTGTTCTTTCAAATTTTTTTTATGATGGTTTTATGAAGTCTAATTTTTTTTTTTTGGTTAAATATTATTTTAGGCTAAATTAGGTAATCTAAAAAAATGCCAAAAAATTACTTTTTTTAAATCCCAACGTCCTAAAATATATGTCATAGTGTATTAGACAATCAATCCATTCCTTTCTCTATATGCATCAAATTATTTATCCATCTATTAAAATCCTTAATAAGTCTACTAAAGAATCTATCTATTCATGGCTACGAAATTCTAAATCAATCCATTAAATAAGCGATAGATTCCCACACTTTGTAAGTTGGTGTATGGTGCGTGAGTTGGGCTTGCCCATGCACGTTTGATATTTTATAATCCCACAGATTGTCAATACCAAAAAGCATCAACTAAACAACCTATTGAATCCTATATGAGTCTGTCTATGAAATCTTAAATCAATACACTTATCAATTGCATTACATAAATGAAACAATATTCTCTCTCTCTCTCTCTCTCTCTCTCTCTCTCTCTCTCTCTCTCTCTCTCTCTCTCTCTCTCTCTCTCTCTCTCTCTCTCTCTCTCTCTCTCTCTCTCTCTCTCTCTCTCTCTCTCTCTCTCATTCATTTTATAGAAAAAGAGCACAAAGATTAGCTTTTGGTTGCCCCCCCCCTCTTTTTGTAAGAAAATACTGCATGGAAATTTCATGTGTGTTAATGCAGGCAAATTTTGCCACATGGTATCCATGCTCAACTCTTGAGTGGTTTGGCATGGATAATCGTCCACGTGGTAGCGGTATCCATGCTCGAGTCTCATGTAACCTAGTTTTAACTTTCACAAAATCCATTTTCCAAGTTTTTAATGATTGGCTAAATGTTGGAAAAATTTGTCAATATAGATGTTCTATGCTTAAATTTTGCCATGACAATATTCATGCCCATAATATCTATGTGAGCTCTAAAGAGCCCATGTTAGCCATGTGTTAGTTTTGTAAAAATGTCTTTGAAAAATGCAATGGGGAGTTGTCGTGCTTCACACACAAAAAAAATGTTGTGCGTATTGTGGGGGAGAAGGCCCTCCCTCGAGGGTGGGTCTTGGCCTCAAAATTGCCAAATAAACAATCAAACTAGCTGACAATTTTCACAATAATCTAAAAGAAGAAGGAAGTAAGGGAATTGCTTTGCTTTAGGTAATTGAATCTAGATCTCTTGATAAGGTCAATAGCTTTGTGATATATGTGACTCTCAACTAACAAGTCCCAAGTTATTGTGGAGATAATAATTGTGAGAGACCTCTGTTTTGGGATAAAGGTGCTACAAGATATCTTTGATGAAAGCTTTGGTGCTAGTTATGGCATGTTTTATAATGCCTGAAGTCTTCTAGATAGCAAGTAGGCCTTTGGCTTGAGTTGCACCTCGCAAATCAAAAGCAAAGGCAAGATCCAAGACTCATAGAAATGCACGAGAAAATCGGCAAAGCATAGAAATAGAACTCGCACAATTGTCCAAAAATCGATATCATAGCATCTTTGATGGTTTTCTACATGCTCATATAATTGCTTTTACGGGTAAATGGTCTTGAGGAAATTGAGAAGCTTCAAAGAAGTGCAGGTTTTCGAGGATAAATAAGTTACAAGAGGTTTCCTTGAGCCCTGACCCAAAGTCTCAAGAAGTCCAACCATACTGTACAAATATGGTCATTGGTCAAGTGAGACTTTGTATGTGGACTTGGTCCTTAAGACTAGACTTATATTTAGATCAGGATTCGGTCTTTCACGTGAGACGTCCCATATTAGAGCATGGGAGGGACGCGGAGGCTAGAGGGCCTGAAGCGCTGCCCACTGTGGAAGCACCTCCATTGAATATGCGTTTTGCTGCCTCTGCTGCCTTCCTCCTCTTTCTCCCCTCCCCTGCTCAGACGAGGCTCTGAGCCTGTGGATCGTGACGGAATTCTGAAGCTATGGCGATGGCAGGAGCGTTGGCACGATCCTCCATCAATGGTGCTCTATGCGCAGCTCATCTTGCACAATATGATGTGCGCATGTGTTCTGATTCTTTGCGTTGCTCGACGAAGCTTTTCCAGTTACCCTGCCTATTGTCTTCTAGGTGCAAATGGCTGACGAGACAGAGGATTCCTATCATAGTTTCTGCAGAAAATACCATGGTTTCAGAACAGAGTAGGAATTTTGTTTTTTCTGAAGAGCCCCGTGCTCTTGTAGGTGTTTTGAAGATAGGTGTCTTGATTTTACTGTTTTCGAATTTTCCTATTCTACAATTTTTATGATGTGAATTCAGGCTTGGATACCAGAAGTCTTAGTGAATCTTTGGCCTCTCGTGAAATCCGCAAGGAGAAAGAAATTGGTGATGGCGCACTGGAAAATGACTCAGGAGGAGAATCAACTGTCACAATTACCGTTGTTGGTGCATCGGGAGACCTTGCAAAAAAGAAGATTTTCCCAGCATTGTTTGCACTTTTTTATGAAGGATGCTTACCTAAGGTTCGATAATTGTCAGTCACGTTATCTGATCTGTGTTAAATATTCATAGACGTTTAAACGTATTCACTGCAAAGCGTGCAATCTAAAACTCAGAGTCTTGGTGCAGTCCATTAAGTCTCTTTAACAGCGTTTCTCGGTCGATCCGTTGCTATTTACACTATGCGTGCTCGCACTTGTTTTTCTAAAATAAGTTTTGGTTAAGTTTGTGCATGCTGTTCATTTTCTCATATTCGCGGTCTGTGCGCTGGTCATGATAGCATTTCACTGTTTATGGCTACGCTCGGAGCAAGATGACAAATGAAGAGTTGAGAACAATGATCAGTCGAACCCTGACCTGCCGAATTGATCAGAGGTGATCAACTTTTATGTATATTTTCTCTTTCACCTCGTTTACTTCAACAAGCATAGTTTTTTCTCTTGACCTGTTATGTGCGATAGCAGATTTACTCAGCTTATGCTGCTATATCTGTGTGCACCTCCATGCTGTGGCTCTTACGTGATGGATAATGTTTCAAGCATATACATAAACCTAATTTGGCCCTTCAACTGCGAACAAATTTGTGATTATCTCTCTTTGAGACGTTACCACTCCATCTTTTGCAGAGAAAATTGTGGGGACAAAATAGAGAAATTTCTTCAGCGGTGCTTCTACCAGTCAGGACAGTACAACTCTGAAGAAGATTTTTCTCGCCTGGACAAAGCATTGAAAGAGCATGAGGTAATTCGATTTTGAGATGCTGGCAAATGTTCATCAGACATGAAATTACTGCTGCTGTGTAGCTTATATATTTTCCACTTATTATTTCACTTATTCAGTTTCATGCAATGTATAAATTCTGATTTAGTTCCACCCATGCTCTGATTTTGTTCCACCCCAATGCCTGTTCAACTATTCGAATCATGCAAATACGCGTTACTCCTGACCAGGAAATGAGTTTGGCCAATCATTTGCTCCTTTTTTTTTAATTCTGGGCACTGGCTGTACTGTATGCTTTGAGGTTGATCGGTTTTAAAACTTAGTCGTTAGTAGATGATTACACATATAATCTTTCATATGGATTAAATCTTTACTCGTCATCAAGCTCCATTTTTTACATTGTTCTCTTTCTCTACATGTTTGAGGCCAAACAAAGCTAAGTTTTTGCTGTAATTTGAATTTCTATTTCATTGACCAGTCACATACAAATGGTTATACTTGTCTCCCTTTCTATTCAGGGAGCTCGGAAATCTCTAGATTATGTCTTCATTAATATGCTCCTTAAGTACTTGTTAGACAACCTCATGCAACAAGGGATGTACGTTTGATGTAGTCTGTGATGATCAAATTATTGAATATACAAAAGCAAAACACTTCTTCACAGAAAACCAGACAATTGCAAAACAGAGACTGGTGATACAAAAGGAGTAAGAGTATTCTCGTCCTATCTTGCTTATATAACCAAAAAGGTGTACATCAAGAAGTGACATGTGGCTTAGCTTCCATTTCATAGGAACGGGTAGTGTATGACTAATTAACTAACTTATGTCTTCAAACCCTTTCTCACTACTCATTCTGGTATTCATCTAATCATCTACACTTTCTGTGTCTATCATATTTTTTTAACAAATTGAAATGTGTTTATGTGTTTACTTCTCTTATGGAAGCCAGAATTTTTAGTAGGAACAAACATCATTGGTTGTTTGTATACAATATAATGCTTGCAGCAAGCTCTTTACCCATAAGTACTCTTTGCTAGCATGATAAAGGCTACCCTGCCTCTATTGAAGAAGGTGCTACTAAGTTTTGCTTCCGGGAGCTCCAGCTGACATCCAAGCTGGCCAACATGATATTGTATCCACAGGTGGACCTTCTATCGTCTGGGTTGGGGTTGCCCTCATAGTAAAATCCGAGTGTACTTTCTTTGTTGCTGTTGAATAGGATCCCTTTGTTTCCTTGAGATATTTGAGCACCCTTTTAGCCAATGGTTTTGATCAGGATCTGTTAAAAGTGAGTTGATTTTGTCACAATTGTTGCAATATCCCACCAGACTTCTATAGGGTTTTGTTACATACTACAAATCCGAAGACCACCACGTGCCAGTCATCACACGAAAATGGACACTCACGATCCACCCCGCCATAAAACCCAATCCAGATCCAACCCCATTTCTAGGCCTGAGACTTGGAATCAAGCAAGATCCAAGCTCCAGCACTAACAACGTCCTATACTGCCCACGAGCACCTTCAGCCATCACTTGCCTCCAGCTAGCTCCATCCTAGCTATGCGCATGTGCATTGCCATCCACCTTCTCCTAGGTAGATAGAATCAATGGTTTGAGAGTCCTCCCTCCCAATCTATACCAACAGGGTAGGAGTGTCCATGCCAAATACACAGCCCTGATTACAACAAGTGGCGTACATGCATTCCACGAGTCACTGGTCAAGTCAACAGGCCATGGTCCAACGTCCAGTTTCAAGTAGGGATGGCCCTTACATTCCCTCTCGCTTAAAAGAATTTTCTTCTAAGGAAGCATATCTAGGAATCTTTGTCTTAGGTTGTGTTCCTTTTCCCAAGTGTCATCATTGGAATTGCCTTTCCAATGAACCAAGTACTCAGTCATTTCCTAGTTTCGGAGTCCACATTGACGTACATCAACAATGGCTTGAGGTTCCTTATATGCAAAGGTTGACAGATCCTCTAATTGAACCATAGTTGCACTACGTTTCTGAAACGTGTTTCAGAATCGCGTTTTGGAATTTTTGAAAAAATTCCAGAAACACTTTTTTTTTTAAAAAAAAAATTGGGTTTTTTTTTTGGGCAATATGGGTATCAGATGAAAGCTCTAATTAAGAGCATAATTACTGTGTAATTTGCCGACTATTTCGGGTGCAGGATGGTCTAGTTCAGGTGCATTAATCCATGTTGGGTTCTATCAAGGATAAAAATTCAAAACTAACCTCTAGCATGTCTGTTACGATCACAGATGGTCCCAGTAAGTGTGTTTTCGCTAGGTAATGGAAGGCCAAGTCATGAAGAGGCCTTACCCCCGGACCTTGCCGTTGGGGGGCGTTGCCCCCCAAACCCCCCACCGGGGGGCTACCCCCCCCCGGACCCCCTGTTTCTCGGGGGGCTACCCCCCCCCCCCCCCCAAACCCCCCGTTTTAATACATCAATGTTCAAAAATACAAATTAATATCCATTGTAAGCTTTGTTGGGCCATAAGGAACTATTAGCCTAAAAATGAAGGGTGCTCCCTCTTTGAACCCCTCAAAATGCCTTATAAGAATAACAAGCTAAATAGGGCCTATAAAACTCTCAGAAGGGCCTAACAAGAGCTAATTGTGGTAGGTGATAGTTATGGTTAGGATTGGGCCTTGCCTTTAAGCAGGCATTGGACGTCCATCTTGAAAAAATCCTTCGCTCACTTGTGATTAAGTGAACTCGGAGAGCCAACGAGATCTTAGCTAGGTTCATGTGCCCTAACACATGATTGTGAAATGTTCTAGATATCAAGGTGGAGATTAATGTGAGCATTTCTACCTAGTATTCTATTTTTGTAGCATTATTATCTCTGACACATTGTGATTTGGAGTAGAACAGTCACATTTGTCATATTGAAGCAGTATTTCCAACATCTTAAGGGTCTATCCAATATTCTTTTGCTTCCTCTTCTGTTACTTCATGTTTCTTGCCTAACGACAACGATGGCAAGGGTAAAGGGACGTGACAATGACAAAGATTTGTGGAATGAAGCAATGAGAAAAGAATTAGATTCATTTGCAAAATATGGTGCTTGGGAACTCACAAAGCTAAGTAGTGGGGTGCAAATGGGTATTCAAAATCAAATACCATGTGGCTGGATCAATCGAAAGAGGGCCAGGTTGGTTGCCAAAGGATGCAGGCAAATCGAAGGCCTTGACTACATTGAAACATTTGCGCCAATTATGAAAATGACCTCATTTAGATTCTTGTTGACATGGGCAACAATCTAGGATATGGAAGTAGAACAAATGAATGTAAGGAACACATTCTTACATGGGGACCCAGACCAAGAAGTTTATATGAGATAGCCTCCTAGGTTTGAAGCTAATAATCATCAGGTTTGTAAATTGAAGAAGGCGTCGTACAGATTAAACAATCGTCAAGACTTGGTACCAAAAAGTTGACAAGTTCTATCTTAAAGCCAATTTCAGTAGATGCTATTCTGATTTAAGTTTATACATGTACTATAGATATCTTGTTCATTGTTTTTTTGTCATAGATATATATCCAATCCTCGGATCCCACCCCTACTTGAAACTGGACATTGGACAGGGTTGGATCTTGCTTCATTCCAAATCTCAAGCCTAGGGCATGGAGGGTGGATCAAGATTGGGTCCTACTGCGGGGTTGCAAGTGTTCGATTTCTTTTGATTATTGGCACTTGGCAGTTTTTGGAGTTGCAGCATGTAACAGTTGGTATCAAAGCCACCTTTAGTTGTTTTTATGCATCTTTGGAAGTCTTTGCATATCTGACTCTGCTTACACTGTCACCCAGTGACAGAAAAATCATCAGGTAAGCATGCCTCTCCCTCCCTGGTTCCCCATGCTTCGCCATGACTGTATTGACAGCGATTCCCTCTCTGTCACGGTCAACAGCATCGCTCCCATCAACCACCCCCCACAGCCCCCTCTCTTCTAGGATCAGCTTCATCTTCCGACTCCAATTGGCATAATTCGACCTTTCCAACTTCTCCAAGGCTTGCGAATCTACCAACGGGCTCACTTCTGTCACCATGCTTGAATTTAACAGAAAAACAGCTCGTTCTTGCAAATTTTGAGGTTTCAAGAGCTCTTTCCTTCCCTTAATCTCTCTTTCACACCTGTCTGTTAGTACAGCAGCGTACTGTCTGATGATTGATCGACCTAGTGACATGGGCCCATAACCATTGAAGGCTATTATCAGTGTGGTACCTGCACGATTGAAATAATCTAACCAAGCAATAGGCTGACACGCACAAAACAAGAGTACAAAAAGCTTGAGTGATCTTTACATTCGATCCACTCATATTTATTCGCTTAATGGATGTCCATCAAGTATTGGACACATACATGCCAAGATCCTAATTACATAAGGGAGTATCTTAGTCCCCAAGAACAGGCACACGACCTTATAACGGTTAACTGGTTTCACATCAACCTGACTGTAACTGAAGTTTACAATTGACCCAACATCGGTCACATTCTCAATTTCTGCAGGCATCACCTCTTGCAAGTCTGTGATCAAGCTTTCATCTCAACCCTTGTCAAATCGATTATGGACTTGGACGTAACCTGTAGTGATTGCTGAGTGGTGATGTGGCTGCACGTAAATAGTGGGCCTATAACCTTTGATGATGATCTAATTGTTTTGTTGAACATACAAAAGAAATTACTTCACCACACAAAATCAGACAACTGCAAAATAGAGATTGATAGTAAAAAAGGAGTAAGAGTATTCTCGTCCTATCTTCTTCGTAGGTGTACTTCAAGAAGTTGACATCCCAACAAGTGGTCGGGTGACATGTGGATAACTTCCTTTTCATAGGAATGGGTAGGGTAACGACCATATAACCTACTTAATGTCTTCAATTTGCCACTTTTTTAGAATTTAAGTGGTGACGTGGTTCAGTTTGGCTTCTGGAATCATTTCAATAGATGGGATAAAATTGCTCTTTTAACATGGTTTATTAGATTTCTTCTTTGCCACATTAGACCAAAGTTAAGATTGAGATAGTTCGACGCTTTCAGGGTATCAGATTGGCGAACCGCCTCTTTTACCTGTCAATTCCTCCGGACATATTTATCGAGGTTGCAAGATGTGCAAGTCTGCGCACTTCTTCTTCAAAGGGATGGACCCGTGTAATTGTTGAAAAACCCTTCGGCAGAGATTCGGAGTCCTCAGCAGAATTGACAAGAGGACTGAAAAATTACCTGACAGAGGAGCAGATATATAGGTGAGCTTCTTACTGCCACATCCCAATTCCTAGTGTTATATTTAAGCATACTGTTTAGTGGCTGCCACAGTCTAGTTTTGGTTGTTTCGTAGCTTGGATGTAATATCCCTAAGTTCCAAATAGCTGTAGAAATGAGAAATCAAGGATGATATGATAGAAAGTTCATTTTTTGGCATTTCAGGATTGATCATTACCTGGGAAAGGAGCTTGTTGAAAACATGTCAGTTTTGCGCTTTTCCAATCTTGTATTTGAGCCTTTATGGTCAAGGCAGTACATAAGGAACGTGCAGCTTATCTTTTCAGAAGATTTTGGAACAGAGGGCCGAGGAGGGTGAGCCTAGATTTTTGGAAACTTTATAGGCAACCTAGCATGCCGCACAACAGTCTTTGGACCTTATTTTTGTGGATCATAGCATTTGTAGATCGTATGCATGATTCTGAGCTACCGCAATGATGTGAAACTTTGGCAGATACTTCGACAATTATGGCATCATTCGTGACATCATGCAAAATCATCTACTTCAGATACTCGCCCTTTTTGCTATGGAACCTCCTGTTAGCTTGGATGCTGAGGACATGAGAAATGAGAAGGTCAGTTGACAATCTACTTTTTGTGCCCTACAATATTGTCATTGTCTTCTAGTATGAAACGACTGATGCCATTAGGTCTCTGGAGGTTTTAGTTCCTCTTGATGATTTCGCTAGATCCTTACATAAGTAGCTTCTTGATCCCATTCAGTCTTCAATCATACAAGTGTTCACAGTCGTTTGAGCTAAAATATTATCCCTGCAGGTGAAGGTTTTGCGTTCAATGAGACCCTTGAAGCTTGAGGATGTGGTGGTTGGCCAGTACAAAAGTCACTACAAGGGTGGCATCAAATATCCGGGATATACGGATGACAAAACAGTACCTAGGAACAGTATCACCCCCACATTTGCAGCCGCAGCTTTATTTATTGATAATGCTCGATGGGATGGTATACCATTTTTGATGAAGGCCGGAAAAGCTTTGCATAGTCGCCGGTAATTGTGTAACAACCTTAGTTACAGAATTTTACTTAATGTTGACTATACGTCTCCACTTTTGTTAGGGTTTCTGAAAGATTACAGATTCTATTGGCTACTGCTGGCGGTACCGTACTTAAGTTAAGGTTTAGTTGCCATTACGCTAGATGTAAGCTAGTGGAAGTTCAAAAAATGCCAGAGGAGTTTCTCTGCATTTATCAGGCTTTCTTTCAATAGCTTGTACAATTTTGAGACAATCGTCTTACTTCTCGAATATTATGATGATCATTAAAACATCACAGAACAGAGATAAGGGTGCAGTTCAGACACGTGCCTGGACATCTTTTCAAAAGGAGTTTCGGCATGGACTTGGACCACGCAACCAATGAACTTGTAATTCGTGTGCAACCAGATGAAGCAATCTATCTGAAGATTAATAACAAAGTCCCTGGACTGGGAATGCGGCTGGACCGGAGCAATTTGAACTTGTTATATTCTGACAGGTAAAATTGTGAAATGCTATTCAAGCTGACATTCTTTTCAGAAATTCAATTCAATATGAATTATCATTTGCATGCTCTTAAAGGCGCGTGGTTTGTGTGCATGCTGCAACTGTATGCCATTTTGTTCCTTCAGATGCAAAGATTATTATATTATGTTCTGGACAGCTATTGGTGTGCCTTTTTGACAAATTTTGTATCATTTCCCGACTGAGGTGCAAATGTGCTCATTTAGATACTCTCGAGAGATTCCCGATGCATATGAACGCTTGTTATTGGATGCTATTGAGGGGGAGCGGCGTTTGTTCATAAGAAGCGATGAACTGGATGCTGCATGGTCCCTTTTCACTCCTTTGCTGAAAGACTTGGAAGAAAAGAAAGTGGCACCTGAGCTCTACCCTTATGGCAGCCGTGGCCCAGTTGGAGCTTATTATCTGGCAGCAAAACATAATGTGAGATGGGGTGATTTAGGGGCAGAAACGCAAAACACTTGAGCTAAGATTTCTGATTCAGCTTCTGTAAAGCTCTGAAACTAAGTTCAATAGCAACTGTGGGAAATGTGCCTCACTGCACATAGTTTCATAAGAAGCTTTCGGATATAAGGCACACCTATATTCAAGGGAACATGGATAGGTCACTCAGGGCTTTATAATTGTAAGTCTAGAGGGTGCAATGGCTGTACAGGCCCCAAGCATGATGATATCATAGGTGACGATTTTAGAGATATGTTTATGTCTGTTGTTAATTTTGTGAGAAGTTTTCACTTTGTTTTGAATCTTAGGCAGGATGCTTTGGCCACCCAGGAAGTGAGTCTATAGTGATGAATTCATGTGTAAGATGGACGCGGAATGAATAATTTTGCAATCAGGGGTGTCATCTCATATACTAACTTTTCTTCTCGATTTGGGCTTTGGTGCAATTGTTTGTCTCTATAAGTCTCAAAGCTTACATAATCTTTGCCTTTGCCTTTTTGTTGATGACATCGCCATAGATATGATGAAAAACTCAAAGAGCACACATTTTCTATAAGACTTTCCTTAAGAACATTGATATCCATTAAGTTCACTTGCGGTGGTTTCACACTTGACGTGGAAACCAGTCCTCCACTTGGTTTGTTAGAGAGGCCTCACCCTTTTTCATACTCTTTGAGCTGCCACCTCGGCAAGGGCCCTCTTGCCATCTAGCGGCAATTTAAACCCATTTTGGACCAGTAGATATTGCCCAACATGTTGAGGAGCGAAGGGCTAGTTAAGGAAAATGAATTATTGGCATTGCATTTATTCAATTGGGACAATCAACTTGCAACATTTCATTTGACACACTTACCTCCAAGGTTTGAAAGAGAGGTGGTCCGCAAACGTCATTGCCGCTAATGTGAAGCCACCCTATAACAATATACTTTACTTAAATTTCTCATCTCTTTAGAAGACTTCTTAATTCAAAGCTTTGATATAAATTCTTGTTGTTGGCTTTATCTTTGACTATATTTTGATTTAAAGGATAAGCAAGATTTTATAATATTAATTGATTCTTAGATAACCACAATGTAACATTTTTGGCTATAGTACATATGGCTAAAAGAGTCTTGTTCATGTCAAAAGAGTCAATAATTCCAAATTTTTTTGCAATCAAAGCTTATCTTTTCCTACGTTTAGCCATTGACACGTTTATTTTGGTTACCAAATCTCGTATATAAGCGTATAGGCTCTTAGTAGAATGCATTTGTCTTCTTTTGTTTTGAGAACTTAAAAAATGATAACTTGGGCTGTAGGAATATCTTCTTAAGGTGTTGCATCTTTTGGAAGCTTCTCTTGTGTTGCATGCTGGCAATCGTGATTTTTATGTCCTTGTAGGTATTGTACATTATTCAAAAAACAAAGGACATGGTGGAGATTGTCTTCCTAATTTTCTTGCTTCCATTTATCTTTCTCCTTCTATTTTCAGTCCTCGCACTAGTTTTTGGGATTAGTTTTTCTCTTTTGAGTGTGCATTAGGCTCCTTTTAGGTATTTGCTTTTTAGCAATAAAGTGAAAGAGCCAAACTTAGGAGCCAAAGAGCTTCCAAAAGAATGAACAAGACAAAAACAAGAAGAAAATACCAAATCAAGCAATAGAGAAAAAAAAAGATGATGAACTAGCATTAGCTCAAGTTGTATGTGTTAAGATTATATTTATCTATACTATTATGGTAATAAATGATAGTAAGACTTGACAAACTAATTTTGCCTTGATGTAGGAGTGCAACAACACTCAACTTTTGTACTCTTAGTAACTATCAATTTTATCTTAAATAGCCATGCCTGTTCTCATTGGATCCACTCCATACTACACTATGCGATACTAATTTCAAAAATCTATCACCCACTCTAGTCTAGATCTGTCCAAAACCCTGATATATTCTACAAACATAAAACATTAATGTTTTTTGTATTTTTCACACTCCTAAAAAATTAGCTTGAAAATGATATGATAGATTTATCCATAACTCCAAGGGATGATCTTAGCTTGATGAATGGATCCTTTGTCAAGGATTTAGAACCTCCTTTGATGTGGAAGTTAATTTTTTGTACTTAAATTTTGTTGAAGATAGTAAGATAGTCTCTTGCTTTTTGGAAAGCTCCCGATCATGCGGTGATCATGTGGTTCCTAGCAGGACTACCACGTAGCATCAGGAGAGAACTGAAACGACGAGAGCAATACTCTACTCTACAAGAAGCTATGGAGGATGCCATCAGGGAAGAGGATGAGGGATCAGACGATGAATATCCATCCACCCATACTCCTAATCCCTCGATAGCATCGTCATCATCAAATGCTTCCATAGAACTAATGTTGGAACAGATGACAAAATTACACAAACAGCAGATGGAGCAGCTTACGACGCAGTTTAATTAGAAACTGAAAGCCTTATAAGGAGCTGTACCAGCAACGTCAAATCTACCAGAACAGAACCAGCTATATTATCCCCGACGCAAAAATGTATGGTGTTCAGTATGCACACAAAACCATATAGCGGACGAGTGTCCGATCCTTAAACAAAATCTGAGACTGACCCATAGATTTTTCCATTTGTGCAACACAACATCGCACGATACGACATTTTGCCCATTTAACCCCCAATTTGTCTAACAGAAAAGGAGTCTTATCAGACTTCTTATCCATATCATCAAGGGGCACCAAATGCAGCACCGAGGTACGGCGCATCGAATAATCAACAGTGTATGGCCTTACCTGCACCATCGGGGCCAACCAATCAACAAGTGGCCCACGTAAACTTGACAACAACAGAACCAGAGATGCCAGTACCACCTCAACCTGAGCAGCAGCAATGGTATGGGTCGGATGAACCATATATGGATCCTGCCATAAATGAATATATTGCAGCCTATGCAGCTCAAACTCAGCGTCAAGGCGGAAGAAATTACGGCTGCTACGGATGAGACGAAGGATACAGAATTGCTGAATGTCCTTACAAGAGACAATATACATCCTTTTGTCGAGAATGCGGTTATGGACACTGCTTCAAGAATTGTCCATTGAGACCTGGGACTAGCGCACCATTGAACTTTATTGCAATACAACAAGCAATAGTTCCAGAGGGGATGCCACCGAAAAGGCAACATTTCCATGCCCCTGTGTTAGCCATTACGCGAGCACATAAGAGGAAGGAAGTGGCTCCCTCACCACCACCATTGGTCACTTATGACCAACCCTCAACTTCAGCGCCATATCCGGATGTGAGGGAAGAAAGGAGACAATACCAGAAGATACGGCACTGGGTACAGAGAGCACAAGCGGAGGAAAAAGAGCAAGAAAAGGAAAAGGAAAAACCTATGGAACCTCCTGCTGATGACGAACGAGAACCACGAACGGGCTCACCATTGCGCACTGATCAGAAAAGGAAAAACCTATGGAACCTCCTACTAGCGAGTCGTGTTAGTTTACCCCTTGGGGAATTACTGCGGATTGCACCACAAGCTAAAAGCCTTTTGGCTGAATGGGTCAAAGTGGACGCGGAGCCAGTAGTGCCAGAGCCCATATATTGTACGGGGGCTACGAAGAGACTAGTAACATCCTCCACATTGGAGCAGCATGGGAGAGTGAGGAACACAACATCACCCTGCCAATCAAACACACGAGATTCGAGGACGAAGCAGTAGTAGTAGATGGAGGATCAGCTGTTAATTTGATATCCACTACTTTGTACCGAAAGTGGGGTTTACAGGGATGATTCGCCATCAAGCTAGCGGATCAATCCTGTGTAAAACCGAAGGGTGTGATTGCCGATATCCCTATAAAAATAGCAGGCATGCAGTTTGTGACCAGCTTTGTAGTAATGGATATAACTGAATTTCCATCTGCATACCGTGTTTTACTAGAAAGACCATGGGTGAGGACTACACATGTAATTTGTAAAGACAAATTGCTCCTAAGTGATAAAGACTTTCCCAGCTTCCAACCTAGATAGACTTTGATGATATAGAATTATCAATGATCAATATTCTTTTAGGATATTGTATGAATTTATTACTTTAATGAATTGAGTAACAGACATTGACACCTGTAGAACTAAAAATCTTCTATGAACCATGTTTGATGGTATTATGAACACTGATCTTTCTTTGAAGGGATGTGCAGTACACACGAACGTACATGAAGAATCAGAACAAGAATAAGAAGCCCTCTGGGCTTAAGGACTGACCTCTCTTTGAGGGTATGTGCAGGTACTCGAGAAAGTGCCAGGAGAAACAAGATTCGAAACAAGAAGCTTTCTAAGCTTAAAGACAATAATCAAGAATGCTTTTGACAAAGTCTATAATGAAGGCTCAACAGAGTCTATAAAGAAGGCTTATTACTAAGTCTATAATGAAGGCTCAAAGGAGTCTATAAAGAACAGGATAAGGCCTAGGGTCTAATCACCCTAGTGACATTTTCCACCATGATTGAGGTGGGCAACCTCTAGAAAATAAGTGCGAATGACCATGATTGAGGATGGGCAACCTCTAGAAAAAAAGGGCCTAGGAATTGATGGACATTATGCAAAAACAAGATGGACATATATTTGATTTTCATTAAGTTGATTCGAGACTAGCTTTATGTGAATGATAAGCCAATTAATTTTTTTGGCCTTTAAGAACTTAGGACAAGCCTTCACCCTCGAGTTCACAACACAAGTAGTACACAACTGGGGTACGGGGAAACTCACCTTTGAGAACAGAGAGCAGGCTGTAATGGTCGATCCAACCACATGGGCGGTGAAACCACTTGCACCCAAGGCTGATGACGGATCATCCACGCAGATTACACGATAGATCGCCCAAGGCAAGCCAAGGGTGGTCACTACGATTCAGAGACGGATGTCGTGAGATGGACGGATGCATTAGCAACGATTAATTGCCAAGCATGTCAATACAAATTAGATCCTGAACCCAACACATCTTCACTCAAGTGTTACACCATGGACACACCAATTACATTTGGAGTGAATATGATAAACGTAGCATGGCTGTCAGCGGAATCTATTGAGAACCTAGTGGACGATGATTTAGTCCCTTGGCAACATGCTCTGACTTACAACAAGGAGACTGAACTGACTGATGAGCAGGTCCTACAGCACATGGACACAGATCGTTATGGAATTAAGAAAATACCAGCTTAACTGCCGCAAAAATCTGCTATGGTAAAAGTTTCAAGGATAGATCCACCAAGGGCACTTGCGAACAAGAAGAACCAATTGAAGCAACGCTACAATCAGGTGATCCGATGGAGTGACCTACCTGAAGAAGCTATAGCTATAGTGGATGTTGGTATTCGCAAACACGAGACGAATGTCACACCAGTTCTGAAGAAAGACAACAAGGACGAATCCACCGATATGACAAAAAGAAGGTGTTGGATTTCTTGAAATCAATCAGGATGTTTGATACAGCGTCATCTTCTTCTCAGATGACGAAAAATCAAAAGATGACTAGTCGGGCTAAGATCAATATGCTGAAGGAGGAATCTCGACAAGCACCAATTCACGAGATGCTTGAGACCTTCAATGATTATACCCTGGACGACGTGGTAATTATGATGTTGCAAGCCCAGCGAGAACCTGATCAAAGTCAGGCACCAGCGGAACAAGTCTTCGAAGGACCTGCACGAACGCAACCCATGAACCTTGCCGAGCCAGGTGAAGAAGAAAAGAGCGTATACGTGGGAGAGCAGTTAACGCCCACACAATTCAAAAGACTATGATCATTGTTGGTGGAGTACAAGGATTGTTTTGCTTGGAATTATAGTGATCTGAAGGGCATTCCACCAATAGTAGTCCAACACACCATACCCTTGGTGGATGGAGCAGTCCCCAAGGTGACGTTACTGCCGCTGCAACTTGAACTACACGGAGCTGATCAAGTAGAAATTGCAGAAGCTGTTAGATGCAGATTTCATTTACGAAATCGAGCACACCGATTGGGTACCGCCGATAGTTATAGTACCCAAGAAGAATGGCAAAATGCAGATCTGTGTGAATTTGAAGGCGCTAAACGTAGGATCAATTTCTTTTTTCCTTTACGAAAAGTGTCCTTGATAGAGTAGCTGGTTTTTGGACAACTTCAGCGGTTACAACCAAGTGAAGATAGCACCCCAAGACCAGCATAAGACAACATTCACCACAGAATGGAGAACCTATGTCTATAAGGTTTGGATTTTGCAATGCCCCAAGCACTTTCCAATGAGTCATGCAGACGACATTCAAAGAGTATTTGTAGAAATTTCTGGAAATTTTCTTGTTTTTTGTGCGTGCATGGACCAAACTCTGAACACTTATCCAATCTGGAGAAGGTGCTAGAAAAATGTCACGAATTCCAGATCTCCTTGAATCTAGAAAAATGTCAATTTTGGGTTACACATGGCTTGATTATCGGCCATATAGTGTCTAGACACGGGATCGCCAAAGACCTATCAAAAATCAAGATCATTGTTGATCTACCACCTCCAGGAATGATCCGCAAGGTCTACATTTTTATGGGTCATGCTAACTATTGCAGAATTTTCATTCTAGATTTTGCGGAGTTAGCATGACCAATTTACAAACTCACAACGGATCTACATTGGAACAAGAAAGCCCTAAAGACTTTCCAAAAACTTAAAGATGCATTGATTTTAGCACCAATCTTACGTCCGCCCAATTGGTCCATGAGCATACGGATGCATCGAAGTATGCAGTTGGAGCAGTCTTAACCCAGCCAGGAGAACACAAAAAGGATTTTTTGATCCGATTTGCAAGCCGACAGCTCAGTGATACAGAAATGAATTATTCAACCACAGAGAGGGAAGCACTGACAATGATATATGTGGTTAAGAAGTTTCAGCACTACATGATGGCCACACACTTTGCTTTTTATATGGACCATCAACCCTTACTCTATCTCGTTAACAAAACCTGCAACACAGGGAGAATCACTCGATGGCTACTTTTGTTGTTAGAGTTTGATTTTCGGATAGTAGTTCACAAGGGAAAACAACACTACATGGCAGATCATGTATCGCGTATCAAAGAGAAGGAGGTTGCACCCCAACCCGACGATGAGTTGCCCGATGCTGCCGTACATAGACACAATACCGGAGTGGGCTGCCGACATAGTTGAATATCTAATGAGGGGCCAACCAGACAAATCACTACCAAAGGTGGATCAACGAAAATTGATCTTGAAAGCTAGACCTTATTAGCTGATTGCTGGCCAATTGTACCGGAGGACCAGATGAGATTCTTTGGCGGTGGCCAACGATTTATAAGGATACAGAGGAATATTTGAGGAAGTGCGATGTGTGCCAAAGGGCAAGGAGACCAACGAGATTGAATTATGACCTTCTGCACCCGATCTTAGCCCAAGCACCATTCGAAAAGTGGGGATTGGATTACATTGGCCCAATTCACCCTGCAGCAAGAAGTACCCAGGCTCGATATATAATCATGGCCACCGACTACCTCACCAAGTGGATCGAAGCCAAGGCAATAAGAGTAGCTGATGCTAGGACCACTGCCAAGTTTTTCTATGAAAATATCATTGTGCGCTTTGGGTGCCCGGTGGAGATAGTCAATGATTGTGGGAGTCATTTCATCAATGAGAGCATCAAGGTCCTGTTGGAGGAATTCTTCGTGATCCATAGAACTAGTACGCCTTATTATCCTCGCGGTAACGGGCAAGCATAATCATCCAATAAGATCCTGTGTAGCGTACTCATGAAAACAGTTGAAGCTAGCAGATCGGATTGAAAACACAAGTTGCATGCTACTCTGTGGGCATTCAGGACAACATATAAGGGAAGCACTGATCAAACACCATTCCGATTGGTATATGGTTAGGATGTTGTAATGCCAGTAGAGTTTTTAGTCCCTTCATTAAGAATTGCCACAACACAACGCCTTGATGAATTCAGATCTCTACAATTACGCCACGAAGCTCTGCATAAGCTCTGTGAAACACGCTTACTAGCTGTATATGCACTGGCAACTGAAAAGAAAAGACGCAAATCATGGCACGATTACAAGTTACAAAAGAAAGATCTTCGATCCGGAGATCTAGTCCTGGTTTATAAAACCAAGGCAATCAAAGAGAAATTAAAATTCACAGTCGAAGGTCCTTATCGGATCAAAGAAATACTTAATCACGGAGCCGTGAATCTGGAGAAGCTAGATGGGACACCTTTCGACACACCCATCAATGGTAGCCAGTTGCACAAATATTGGCCACCCCAGTGAGACAGATCTAGGTTGGTGGTGGCAGTTTACGAAAAGCTCATCTGCAAGGCCATCACCACTAGATCTAGGAAGATCAAGACAGATCAAGCTAAATCTAGCCAGATCTGGAAAGATCAGAAAAGATCCAACCAGATCCAAGAGGTATCAAGGTCCAGATAGGATCAAGAGAGAAACAGATCATCAGATTACACCAATAAGCCTCCCAATTTGCAAATCAAAGACCTCGATCTCTGTAACCATGGCAAAATAAGGACAAAATTTACCAAAACTGATGGATCTGCTACCAAATATCTATCAGAACTTCCAGAGAGTTACTGACAGTCAGATCTAACATGGATGTAACAGATTACCAGTTTTCAAAAGTAAAAAATTAGAGAATCTCAAGATCTCGTCAAAAAACACTCTAAAAGTGCACTTTTTTCATGAGTTTTGGAGATCCCCTGGGAAATAGCTCTTGAAACTTGGACAGTCACTAGATCTAACCCAGATGCATCTATGAAAATCTCTACGAGAGTTACTAATGAAAAAAATATCATTTTTTAATGTATGCGAGGGTTCCAAGAAGCATAATATTCAGAACCTTCACAGAGCATCAAGATCATCAAACCAACTTTCGCAAGGGGCATAAATGGAATTAGAGCAGTGAAATTAGCCTGCCTACATGGTCTGATCATGAAAATCCTACCACGGGAGCAAGTTGTGCGAGCATTCAATTCCTGCAAGGATTGAACCCTCGCAGTACCTTCGTATTGTCTCCGGACACTCTAGTGTGGATGCAGGTCATCAACTTTTCACCACCACGCCAGACCACTTCCGCCCCATCTTCTCCTTCTGTTCTCCACACCACCCTATAGTTTCCCTCTGTTCCATCCATTCTCTCTTTTGGACAAACTGTCCCCATCCCTATTTCCACTTATGTTCCCACCACACTGCCCACTCCTCCATCGAAGGCTGCCGAGGGCGACCAACCGTTGTCTGACGACGCATTTGTACAAATGATTTTTATTCCATCACCAGATCGGATAGATCCCACGGCCCTAGATGACAAGAGATCACTGGAGAACCTCATTGAAGACAACGACGATGGCATTGTACAGGTTGTCGAGGCCACTACCACACGAACCCCTACAAACGTCAATGTATCGGCTACTCCAACGGACTTAATGACGACCTACCAAGTCTTGGGAGTATTCATCCAGGACGTGATAGCAGCCATAGAGCCTCTCCAAAGCGTTGACAGATGCCTTCACCAAGGTGTGGGAGCTTCAGTCTGAAGCGTCCCAACGGCTTGCAACTCCAGATATATGAAGCAGAAAATACGTGCCTGGGGGCGGAGGTGCAAGCCCTGCAAAGCGAAAAACTCGCCTGATTAGGGGTCCTGTTGGGGGTATTCCCAACGTATTGTAAATAAATAATATTGGCCAATAAAATATGTTGCGAGGGCATGGAATCCTGCATGTATAAGCCCATGGTCCAATAAGCATACAAGTTGAGCTGTAAATAGAATAATAGTTTTGGGCCCTTTTGTAATTAAAATAAAACTTGAGGCCCAAAGTCCAGTTAGAAACTTAGTGTTAACTCTTTTAAGTTGGGTCCAAATGGAGACTCACATGAATCATGTGAAATCCAATGTACTTTTTTAAGACCTTTGGATCAAGTTGGGTCCAAGATGAATGGATAGGATTAGTGTACATATTAGCCAATAGTATTTCCATATTTAAAGTTTTTGCATTAGCAAGCACAAGGAACCTTTGAGCTAACCTCCACCCTCACACACTCTCTCTCCACCTTCTCTCTAGGGGTGTGTAGTGTTAGTGGTGATAGAGTTAGAGAAAAAGTAGAGAACTATCTAAAAGTATCATCTATTCATAGTTAGACACCTATCCAATGTTCTAACCCTTGTTGACAGGCGGGAGGGCTACTACTACGCAAGATCTTCGACCCTACACTAACGAGCATCGATGACAAAGCCTTAACAACATGGCTTAGAATCACATTTCTACTAGAAGCAAGCCATCTCAAGAAATTCAACATGCAGTGGACCAGTAAATGGACGAATAACAAGTCGGGGGGGGGCTTACCAATTCATTTTATGGCAATTATAACAACAAAAGCATGTGTAAGATGGATGGTCAAATGCCACATCTCTTGTACTTTTAAATATAGATGCATGTGCTCTTTAAGAGCTCAAGTTAAACTTCTCCATTGCTCCTTAAACCTTCACATGTGCTTCACATATACCAACTCCTATTTTTTAGGAGCTTATGATGGTGTGGCACACCTTTTTTGGAAGAACATATCTAGGGTTGGGTTTAAGATGTAAGGTTTAGGGTTACTCTGAAGTGTTTGGTGTGAAAATTATAGATCCAAAACACAACTAATGGATCTATGATCTTGGGCCAATGTGGTATGCACATTTAGATTTAGTCACAAGATAGAATTCATCAAGATTAGCATGCTAGAATTGCATAAATCACTAAGATATGATCATGAACATGAAAATACAGTATGGTATTGTCCATGTTTGTACAAAAGCAGTAGCAGGCTGTCCTTCACACATGTGGAACCAATATCAACCATAAAATCAACATTCTACACATAGAAAACCCAAGATATCAAGAGATAAACACAAGAGATGGACATAGAAACTCAGAGATGAATTCTCCATATGAAATGGGAATAAAATGATATTTTCTCCACACTGGTACCATTATTTATAGCTTCCAAAATTTCATTTTGCCACTTGCCAATAGTATGTCCTAAAATGGAAACTTCTAGGTACGTAACCAAAAACTTAGAAAAGCTAGTCCAAATTCAATGTACTAAAATTAGCCAATTAGAATGGGTCCAAACATGACCTCATCCACTTATCCACTTATCAAAAATAGTAAAACCACTATTTAAGCCTTTATTGAAAAATATGAAACTATCTCTAACTTGAGATTTCATTTTGACCTCCAAAAAAACCAAATAAAAGAACCAAACTAGTTGACAATTTTTCACACTCCCTCTTCAACTAGTTTTAGCATAGATTTAGATAGAAATCCAAGTGAGGTTCTATGCTTCATAAACAAGTCTTTTCCCAATGCTTTGGTGAAGATATCAGCCACACACTCCCTTGAAGAAACATGTTGAAGCTCCACCTCCTTTGCCATGACTTGTTCTCTCACAAAATGATAAGCCACTTCAATATGCTTACTCCTTGCATGAAAAATAGGATTGCTTGCCAATATTTGGGCTGAAAGGTTAACAAAAAAGATGATTGGACTCTTTGAAAAATCCAGCAAGTGAAAATACTTTGGATTTGTTTTTGCAAGTTATTGAAAACTCAAGTAAGGTCAAGGGAGCAGCAAGAAAGTGTTGTTCAAGTTTACTTTATTTGTTCTATCTCATGTTTGAGCTATTTCATGTGAATGTGTGCAAATTGTCAAGATATGGTGAAACTAGCTACATTGTCTTGCAATATCTTGTTGTTGGAGTTGTACTAGCATTCTTGGTTGGTTTTGCTGATAGAAATGAAGCTATTGGAGGCTCATTATATCACTCATTCATGATTAAGTCATCAAGTGTTGATGATATCTCATCACAAGATGGACATGGAGGCTCATTCATTGATTTTCATGGTGAAGACATATCAAGGAAGGACAAAAATGGAGGAGACATGCAAGCATTGGATGATGACTATCATCTATTGTTTTATTACTGTTATTTTTCAGAGAGTTTAAAGTTTGAAGCATGGAGGACTCATTACACTTACATTCTATTTGGTTCTTCATGTTCTAGTTACATCTTGATGTCTAAATTGATGTAAGAAATAGTGAAACATCCAATTTGGACACTATTCTCTATATCAATTATGAAAGTTATTATAAAACCATAGAAAGGAGGTCTATACTCAGGATGGAGATCATTCTTAAGATAGATCAAAGTCGTGTGGTAAAACTAGCTAAAGAGGGAGTGTGAAAAATTGTCAACTAGTTTTCTTGGTTTGGACAACTTGAAATCTCAACTCAGAGATAGTTTCATATTTGTCAATAAGAGTCTAAATAGTGGATTTACTATTTTTGGCAAGTAGATAAGTGGATGAGGTCGGATTTGAACCCATTCTTATTGGCTAGTTTTGGTACATTGCATCTAGGCTAGAATTTCTAAGTTTTTTATAAAGTATCTAGACACAAAAAGGAAGGAACTCAACTCTTTGATTGCACAAATGAAATTTGAGAACATGAAATACAAAGGATTTGGCCTTATATATTTGGGTCCAAATGAGTTGAAGTGGCACTTTTCTATTGGCTCATTTCTAAACTTAATAGTCTAAGTCAACTTCCTTTTCTTTATTTCGGCAAGTAACTTGACTTTACAATGTTTTTGTATTTCATATTGAGCCACGCCACATTTCCTATTGTGTGTTTGGTGCCTTGCCCAAGGGCATTACCTCTCATGTGAAATCACGCCCTTGTGTTGTTAACACTAAGTCTTAGCAATCTCAATTGATCAAAAGAATGACTCATGTTTCACATAACATTAAAGGCTGTGTAAATCACATATTTACACAACCTTACTTAAGAAGGTTGTGTCAAGCAACATAGTCACAAAATGTCTTCAAAAAAATCCTTCTAAACATGATTTTATAGGGAAACCCCTAGGTCTATGATCCATTTGCTAGCAATAGGGTCTTCCCCATTGGGGTACTGCCCACCAAGACCTTTCTTTGTTTGCCATGTCACCCATTAGAAGGCTCTTTATTAGGTGTGTTTCTCAATCCTTGTTCAAAAGTATTTTATTTTAATATCAGGGTGATATTTGACGCTATGACAAGCTTTGCTTCAAATGTTTGAGATTCAACTGGATGAAAAAATTTGCTTAATTCACCACAACCACATTGTATTAAGTTTTGTGGTTAAAAACACCTATGTGCTCTGGACATCCAGTTTGATGTTGTCCAAGCGGTGAATCGAGATTCCTAGGAGCCTCCCATCATTGCAGCACAAAAGTACAACCTTGCTAATCGCAACTGATCTTTGACACTGTCTGAAGCCATTGGTTAATCTAGATTGAATGCCAACGTGAGAAGGCAATCATCCCATCGAGTAGCAACGGACGCCAACATAGTCAAGTTTAATATTGACGCTGGTCCGCTTCTTGCATGCCTTTTCTGCACTCAGAACTGCTACACGTGAAGATCAAGCCAAATCAGTGGTTTTGAACCCTCACAAATAGTGAAGTTTTCACTTCTTGTTAGAGTTAACTCTCACCCCCATGTCACTAGTAGCGGTGGCTCAAGATTGGTTTTTCAATTTGTCAGAGGAAGAAAAATCCACTTGGGAAGCGGTTAAAGCAGCTCTCATCACGCGTTTTAAACCAAGGAAGTTCCTAGAAGACACATTTCTCCTGCTCAACAAGGTCAAGATGGGAAAAAGATAAAGGGTGGGGGACTTTCTGGAACGGATCAAACATATACGATCCGAGTGTAGTGCAGCCCTCAAACAGAGGCAGAGAAGGAAGAGATGAAGCAATATCTGTTTTGCTCCATCATCGAATAAGTTTTGCTCTTTGCTTAATTCACCACAACCACATTGATAACTTTTAGGGTTTGCAAAAAAGCTAAAAATATTGAGTATGTAGGCCAAGCATAATTTCCTGCATCTTTCACCGCCATATGTCCTAATAATAATTGGAGATGCCACTCACAAAGGCTAAGATTGTGCACTTGATCCCCAAATCCAGGAAGCTGAATGATAATGAATTAAAAGGTCACACTAGATTTTGGTGCCCAAGCTTCCGAGATATAAATTACATTCTATTTCTCATTAACTACCTGTAAAAAGAGGGCGATGAGCTGGAATCTGAGGCCTCCCGTTCTTTTCTTTTCTTCTGGCTGTGGCTGTATGTATCTACGGCCTTCTGGGAAGGAGAGAGCAACCACTGTGGCGCTTCGCTGTCTTCTGCCTTCTCCTTCTCCTCCTTTCCTTCATCTTCAAACAAAGCTTTTAGAATTTTGAAGCTGATCTGTTGTTGCTGAGAAATAAACTTGTTGCTAAAAAGCTGAGCTTAGCTTGGATGCAGAAGCGACTCTGAGTTGAAACATCTCCTATCAATCGCAGTTTTGCTCATCTATGTTTTGGTTTCCATCATCAGTTGCACTCGAAAATTTGGCTTCTAGACTTACCGATCTGTTGTGATTTCTTTAGAAATCCAGTTGCAATCTTTAGAGCGTTTGTCTTGTGTTCTTCAAGCAAGTCGATCTGTCTCTCAATTCTGGAAAATTTTCTTGAGAACTAGCATCGGATCATTCGATGGAGCTCACAACGCAGCCAAAATCCATGAAGAAAACAATTACTCAATCTCTGTTCAGCAAGAAGTCGGGGATGAATATACTATTGGTTGTTCTCACGGCTCTGCTTTCTTCTTCCTCGGGGAAGAATGTTGTTCCTTCACTCAAGCCTATGTTCATGTTGCTTGCATCTCGCTTGCACGAATCTCACGAGGCACAGCATTCTGCTTTATTTGTGCTGGTTAATGTTATAGTCATAGCTATTTGGATCCGATCGAGCTCAATTTCGCCACCATCAAACCGCAATCCCGAGAAAAAGTGCGATAGCACGCCGCTGGCGGCCTTACCTGCGCCAAGATTTTCATCTGAAAGCAAGGGGAGCACTTTGAATTCATTGCCTCTGGCTTCTGATTCGCAATTCCAACAGAAGCATCAAAATTGGGATCGGTTGGAAAAAGAGCAACATATTGGGACGCATTTCCATGCAGACCGACAGGTTGCAGCGCGGCAGCACTCCAAGGGACGAAGAAGAAGAGTATCAGACCCTGATGCCAATGTACAGGAGACTCGCCTTGTGGATCCAGAGTCACATTCCTCCAACATCGCCGAGCGACATGAAGAAATTTTGGTTCACAAAGAGGATTTGTCCATTGAAAGAATTGAATCTTTCATTGCAAGGCATCGTGAACAGTGGCGACAACAGAGGCAGGAATCCATCCGAAAGAGGAATCAGATTTCATGGACGAATGAATATTAGACCAAAATTGGGCAGACTTCTACACACACTTCAATAGCAACCATCTGTACGATGATGATTAGCTCGCTGTGAAATCCAGTGATACGTCAATTCGCATGAACAACAAAGCAGAAAGTTTTAATGCAATGCAGCAATTGAACGGTTTCGCACAAATTTGAGTTGCCACCGAAGTTATTGTGCTGCAACATGTCATTACTATTCAGCAAATCTTCATCTACCAGTGACGCCAACTATCCATTCAAAAAGCTCGAGCCAACCATGATCAGCTTCTTTGATACACAGTCAATATCTGATCATGTCTACGTTTTCTGGTTTGTCAATTTTGCAGGCTATCCATGGACTACGACACAAATGCTGCAGAGATTCACACAAAAAAATATGCATCAAAATGTCATCTGATTGCAGAGGTTTTTTCAAGCAACCGTTCAGCCATTGCATGAAAAGGTAAAGGATCTGAGATTAGAATCTGCGATGATAGATATAACTTCCATGCAAGACAAATATACATTGTAAATAGTATATAGATACTAGTCATGAATGAATGATTAGAATTGTATCTTCTTACATCTTAATATGGATAACTAGTCTGTTTTTTCTTGCATTCAAGTTAAAATGCATGTCCAAAGAATCAAGGGGCTTCACATCATATTCAAATTAACTAAAATTAGTTTTGACATTTTAATGAAGAAAATGGTGGAGCCTCACAGAACGGAATCTCTGGCAAAAAATTTTACATGCACCTTCCGAATGTCGGAAGGTGCACGCAAAAAAGTTTACAACAAAACAAAAACGCAAAAAAAAAAAATACGAATTTTGCACCAAGGAAGGACGCCTCAAGTGTTCCGCTTGGGGAAGGGCGTCCTCTACCCCCACAATCTCATCCAACAACAAATGTTTTGCACTAGATGGCATACAAATAAGCACCAAGTGTTTCACCCTTTCACTCAACAATGGGGCTAGTTTTGTTTGGGACTTCCAAAGTTTTGATAAGAAACTAATCAATTATTAAAACTTGACGCATCTACATAACTCAACTCTCCAAATATTTTGCAAATGAAAGCAGTAGCATTGATGTGCCTAGTCTTTTGTATTATCTGCAAGATCAATAGTCTTTTCCAAAAGCTCTATATCAAAGCTTTAACCTTTTGTTGCATATATCTATCACAACTAAGGTTTATATTGCTAAAACATGTTTGGATGGTTCACTAAAGTGGGATAAAGGAATAGTAACAAGTTGAGTTTTTCATTAAATTGAACATGCTAAAACATGTTTGGATGGTTCACTAAAGTGAGATAAAGGAATAGTAACAAGTTGATTTTTTTCATTAAATTGAACATCTTCTCTCTCTCTCTCTCTCTCTCTCTCTCTCTCTCTCTCTCTCTCTCTCTCTCTCTCTCTCTCTCTCTCTCTCTCTCTCTCTCTCTCCACTAGAATTGTCTTCTCAATAAACGTATTAACTTAGTGCTATATACTGAATAGTCAATAGTTCGAATCAAGATCGATAGCTCATGAATGAACAGGCTTCGACAATGACGATGGTCGATAGCCGTTGAGAGTTGTTTGACTTGGACTCGGATATATACATATAAGTCGAATAATGTCAACCTTTGTTCTATCGTGAAGGCTTGAAGGTTGCGATAGTACTACCTTCGACAGTTGCTTTGATAATTGCCTTCGACAATTGTCTTCAATAGTTGGCCTCAATTTGATAGTTCATCTTGCAAACACATGTTAGTGATTTTCGTTTATTTTTGCATATTGTCAAATAACCTTTGTATTTTGCAGACTGTGCAACTATACAAGTAACTATATGCAGCAAATGAATGGATCTAGATTAGCTATTGGATTAGGGGGGAGAGAGAGAGAGAGAGAGAGAGAGAGAGAGAGAGAGAGAGAGAGAGAGAGAGAGAGAGAGAGAGAGAGAGAGAGAGAGAGAGAGAGAGAGAGAGAGAGAGAGAGAGAGAGAGAGAGAGAGAGAGAGAGAGAGAGAGAGAGAGAGATCCAACACCCCCTTTAATATGGATCCTTGAATGCTATGATTACCAAATTTAAGATTGCACAAAAATTCTTGTGTGTCTCTTGATTTAATATGTCAGTTGCCACGTATTGGGTTCTACAAAATTTTAGACATACTTCCTTGTTGAGAATTCTGCTCCTAATGTGGTGATACTTAATTTCAATGTGCTCAGTGCTTCTAGAATGAAATCTAGGATTTATCAACAATGCAATAGCACTTTGATTATCACACTGAATAATTGTTGAAGCCCTAGATAGTAAGGTCGTTACAACATTAGAATCTTTGATGATTGAATCTATTGTTGCCATCTACTCAAGTAGAGTCTTGAATTGATTGATGTGTTTAAATGTCTCTACTAGCATGGACAAGTATGCCAGGACAATTTGTTGTGTACTTTTGTGAAATGCCGCTCTTGCTTGCCAATGATACTTTTCCATTCGTTGTGATGACCATATGTTGAGGCTACCACTATTTCTTGCAAAGAATGATGCATGATGTCGTAATATATGTTGTATTACATACAATATAAAAATAACTCAGCAGTCACAGAAATCTAAATCAGTAGCACAAAACTTTTAACAATAGCTTGAAAGGTGAATTTTACCATGCAATGAGTTATGTAATCTACTCCCCATACACTTTGGACTACATCAACAAGCTCACCAAATTTTTTTGGTGTCAATTGCACATCGATATTTGTAAATTTCTCTTAACATAAATATCTCACCATGTTATCAAGCTTTTTCCAAACACTTCAACTTTGAGTAGTCGAGTAAAACCACGTTCTTCAAAATCTTGAGTAGCAGCTATGATTTCTTTCCAAACTAAGTATTGAAATTTGGATTGTTTTTCGGAGTAGTTTGATAAAAATCTACGAGCCTTTGATCCTCCAATGCTTGGTTAACAGGGAATATTTCTAGATTGGGCCTGAAAGCTTGTCGTCCTTCTTGATTTTGACACGGCCTTTATGTAATCCAGCTTAAGAAAAAACATCTTCTAGTCTAGAAATGGCTTGCTTTGAGGATGACTCTGGTTCTGTATTCCATGCAAATAATATGTGAAGGTATATTATTTTTTCTATTATATGCACCTCTGCATGGAGTGTACAAATATGAACACTATGTATAGGAATAGGCAACACTAGTTTCCAATTTGTATCTTCTCTGTCTCTTGATATCCTTGTACTCCTCGTCATGTCTTTTGATGTCTTCATGCAATAAAAGCAAGGGTGCTTTGAATTAGCTCCATGGGAAACATTGAACATGCATTTTAACGTTTTCAGCTCATCGGCCAAATGCCACTCCATGTTAAAATTACCAATTTTAGAAACACTTAGTGGAACTCCCTCCATGTGATTTTTGATGATAGTAGGAGAGGATGTTCTACTGAATATCCATGAAAGGATATCATGTCTTCTTTTAACACCTATCAAAAAAACATGGAAGGTCTAATCATAATAGTAAGACAAAGAATATTGTTCATATGGAATTTACATAAGTTCAACTTCACAAAAATTCACAAAACTTGGAAAGTTGCCAACCACCATATATCATTCTTTGATTGTGTTCTAAACTTGAAATAACATCCAAGATGTGCAAGATGCTAAGAAGAAGAAGAAACCAGTAAACAGATCCTCCCAAGTTGAGGATCTGGCTACATTTGGCACCGTTGCTACTTGAACCAACACATTTCAAATCTGTGAGTGCTGCAATACTGCCCATGCTTAGAATCTTGTCCAAAACCTCTAAATCTTTGAAAACCTCTGAGCATTATGTGACGATCGAAGATGCAAATGCGGAAGTGGAGCGACATCATTCAATATGAGTTGCAGTAGAACCTGCAACACATTAGGGGTGGGATGATGTTGGCTGATTCTGACGAATCCCCAAGATACTCGGCCAGAGCTACCCACGAGCACCTCTCACCTTAGACCGAGGAGGTTTATGAGAAGATGAGACAAACGAAGACTGAGAGCTGAGTATGAGAGCCAAGAAGTACTAGTTAAGAATGACAAGCAACAACTGTGTAAGCCTCATGGTGAATCCCGAAAGATGGAATGACCATGTAGGAACTAGTAATTCTAGTCTAATGTAATAAATGCAAGTAGACCCCTCTTAGAGAAGGTAGAGTGAGCCACCTTTTGATGGTGACGTCTAGTGGAGAGCATTATTCCACTTGTAATTTGTGAAATGTGGAAATTCCACTAGGATGCCACCTAGGAGCTCTCTTGTTTATTTAGGAGACTCACCTTTTGTAGAAGGGAGCTTTTTGTGTAATGCATCTACTCCATGTCCAAATGAGAAGAGCCTCCATGAGTTTGGTGCATCCTCTGAGCTCCTTGATCATGATTGTTTTCTTGAGTGATTCTCTTTTGGTTTGAAAGTATGTGATTTCAATTCAAGAGAGACACCCTTGAGTTGTCCTCTGACAGGCAGGACATTACTACAACATTCACAGGCAGATTTGTAAACAAGATGCTAAGCAGAAGAAGAAACCAGTAAACAGATCCTCCCAAGCAGAGGATCTGTCTACAGAAAAATTAAAGCATTTGGATTTATGGTCATTGGGAATATTATATCATATCGATCCAAATTCATTAAAACATCTTGATTTGTATTCAATTACTCAGTTGACAATTTATATGTGCCATGGAAAAGTGGTCTTTTAGATTATTGCGAGAACTTGAAAACATATGGTAATGCATATTCAATGTAAAAAATATATTTTCTAGGAGAAAAATTAAAGCAAATATCAAGAGAGTATCATGATACACAAATGAACTTGAAAATTTGTTTGGAGGCAAATGAATTCCTAAAACAACGGATTGAGATATATATCTCCATATACTGTTTGTGCGGAATACCAAACCAAAGCCATCTTCAAAGCAAGCCACTTTCATCTTAAAAGAATTTTGTCTAAAGCAGGCTTACATAAAGGCGATGTTCAAATAAAAAAAGGTGACAAGCATTCAAGTAATCAGAAAATATTCGTTTTAGACCAAACATTGGAAAATCAAAGGCTTGAAGATTATTATCAAATTATTCTGGAAAAGAATCCAAAATTCAATACTTGGTTTGGAAAGAGATAACAGTTGCTACTCAAGATTTTGAAGAACGAGCTTACACCCGATTATTGAAAGCATAAGTTTGGAAAAAGCTTGACAACATGGTCAAATAGCTTCAGCATATGGTCATCACAAGAAATGGAGAAATCTCATTGGCAAGCAAGAGCAGCATTCCACAAGAGCACACAACATGGTGGAACCATCACATAAAATAGCTACATTTTACAACTTTTTCAATGGCTTCTACAAAAGAGTGCAAACATGTCATATTAACACAAAATCGATAAATTATATATGTATTTAGAAAGCATGTAAATTTATAGCTCTACTTGATCCAAGCTTTGAAGTCACAAGGATTGATACAATCGATTCCGTAGATGCACACGAATTCGATAAGTATGTGGAAACGTGAATAGATCAAGCAAGCAAGTCGGAGCTAGAATTTACAATTAACATTAATTATCGATCACATGAACACTTCAACGTACAAATTATGTTATCCTTATCAACAATAGGAAAGTTCTAGATTTATTCCAAACCCTACTCAAATATAGGCTAATTCAATGTACCAAACATTCAAATTTAAATCTTCCCAAAATCGACCTACTTACTTTTCCCACACTTTTCAAAAGTGGTAATTCAAATGAACTTAGACCAAAATAACTTCAAAATGTTTACCTCTAAGTTTAAAATGCATATTGGCCTAAATTGCCAAATGAACTAGATCAAACAATTTCTCACACTCCCTCTTCAACCTGGTTTAGAATAGACTTTGAAAATACACCAAGTGATGTTCTATGCTTTGTAAAAAAATCTTTTCCATGTGCTTTAGTGAAGATATCAGCTACACACTCCCTGGATGAGACATGTTGAAGCTCCACCTCCTTTGCCATGGCATATTCCCTCACAAAATCATATGCCATCTCAATATGCTTGCTCCTTGCATGAAAGATAGATTGCTTGCCAATATTTGGGCTGATAGGTTGTGACAAAAGATGATTGGACTCTCTGAAAAATCCAGCGAGTGAAGATCCTTCAACATCCTTCTTATCCATAGCATATCCTTTGTGTATGATGTAAGTGCTTTGTACTCGGCCTCACTAGATGATAATGAGATTGTGGCTTGTTTCTTTGACATCCATGAGAGGGTTGCATCACCTGTGAATCTGGAGCATATTGTGCAAGGATCTCTATCAATTCGGTTTGTTGGTTTTTGGCATGGACACCAATATTCCTTCATGGAATAAATTTAATTCAAATGATGCAAAGTATGTTCGCACTAGCAAAGAGGGTACTTGTTGATGAGGGACACTTTGTAGTCATACACACTAGAAATGAGATGTTCGAACAACTCACATATATCAATTCCCAAGTAATCTTGTGCTCCACTATAGCCTTCTATGACATGAACGAGGAGGTGAAGTCATGTGTTTGCATATTTGACTTCTTTTACTTGTTTTATTAAGTTTTTCCCATTTCATTATGATCATATTAATCTCAAATGTTGTTGTGTAGGTGCATATGTTACATATGTCTAGGTTTAAAAGAGACATGAAAGTAGGAGGCCGCTATAATATAGAGCGCTTTCGAGGGTTGAGAAGTAAATGTTGGATTCCATTTAGAGATTATGTTGAGGAGAACATCAAGAGTAGTGAGTGGGAACTCGATTCAAGTAGCAAACCATGGAAAGGTGAGATTACATTCTTTTGCCCACATGATGGATTGAGTTGTTGTAATTTTTTCATAGGTGGAGCGCAAAGAGAAAAAAATCTCATGAATTACATATTGTACAACTATTTAGCAATCTTGGAAATGTCATAGTTGATTTCAGTGTTTGCTCAAACACTTTGTTGCATGAGGCCAGTAGCCTTGGGATGTTTTTGATTGGAAAATTAGACTGATCAATACAAATGGCTGGTGAATTATTGGGGGGAGCCAAAGGTAAGTCCTACAACTTGATTTTTGCAGCGAATTATTGGAATGCTAGAACTTGATTTTTGTTATGGTCATTTGCGAATGTTTAAAATTTTGCATATCTGAATTGATAATTTATTCATGATGTGTCGCAGGTGTGAATATGTTACATGAACCAGAGGAGAATGATGTTTAGGCATTCACTATTATGCACCAAAGACATTAAAGTTCTAAGTATATCATGTCATAAAATAGGTCTAATGATTAAGTCTTGTGTAATGAGTATATTAAGCTTTTTATATTTTCTGGCAACTGTAATCCATGTACAACAAGTGGTTAAAAACACTTGAAATTGTTCACACATAAGTTTGAGATTCTATATTGTTAAATGTTTTGAAGTTTATGTACTACACCAATGAACCTCACTCGAATTTCATACTCTCAAATATGTTTTAATGGGTTTCTTGTCAAGATTAATGTTTGCAAGCTGTATAGGAACAAGGTGTTTGTACAGTATGAAAGCAAATTTATATGGGAACCAACCTGTACCAAAATTGGTTCATTTTTTTGTATTGGATTTTGGTTGTAATTCTTATTTATTTTATATAGTGCATGTATAAACTCACACATTCATTAGTTAGCACCTGGCACATTGAGATGATAATCACACTCATGTTTAGTAGAGACCACCACATTATTGTGAAAAGCTCGCTTGTATTTTTGAAAAAGCTCGCTTGACCAAGCTCCCATCTCCCAAAGCAAATGATGACTTGCAGATAGACAAGAAGATCAAAGCTCTTAGGAGCAACAACAGCGGTGAATACATCTCAAATGAATTCAAGGATTACTGCTTAGCCAATGACATCGAGCAGCAGTTTGTTGCTTCCTATTCTCCACAGTCGAATGGACTGGCAGAAAAGAAGAACATGATCTTAGTCGAGTCTGCCAAATGCATGATAACTCATGCTTTGTTGCCGAAATCGTTCTGGCAACATGCTGCATCAACATCAGCTTACGTGCAAAACTGATGTATAACTAAAGGCCTCCTTGACAACAAAACCCCTCATGCAGTCTGGACAGGATCCAAGCCTTCATTGAAACATTTGAGAGTATTTGGATGTATTGCCTATGCTTATGTCCCAAAGGACAACAAAAATGAGCATTCATTCAAAACTATTTTTGTTGGCTACAATACTTCTGATGGAATGTATAAAATGTACAATATAAAAACCTATAAAATTGAAGATCAATTTATTGAAGGGCAAGGACCAGATGCATGAGATGGTGGGAACAACGGTAGTAGCGATGGCGGTGATGAGAAGGGTGGCTAGAGTAGCAGTAATTGGGAAAATCGGATAGGATGTGGGAGGAGCGTGACAATAATGGATGGGGACTTGGTGATGCCAAGAGTAGTGACTGGGGAAGAAGTAAAGACGATGATGGAGGACGGGATGAGCGAAGGAATGGATGGTCGGATTGTGCTAGGGACGGGTGGTGGAGATGGTGATGTGGTGAAGATCGGTGAATGTTGGCAAGCCTCGAGTTGCATGATCATATTGGGTGTGGTTGGGAAGGGCCAACTGCTTGGGCATCGTGAGTATGTATTTGAACACCTAGATTTTCAAGATGGGTGATGACAAGATTTGTTAATAGACGGGCCATCCATCAGGGTCACCATGAACACAATGAGTTTGGATACACGTAGGGGACGGTGTCTTGCTATCGCTCTATCTCTTACTATCACTATCGTGAAGTGCTCTTTCAAGAATTTCAAATTGTTTATGCATTGATTCACATTGTTAATATTGTTCTAATCTATATTGGTACTCATCAGATGATGGATTATGTAAACTAACAATCTTAACTAATTTGCAGTTAAGTGGTGACCAATACCTTAACCTATCGCTAATGACAAAAGTCACCACGGCCACAATTTGAAGCCGTTGAAGTGCGGTTGTGAAGCTTGAATAATATTTTGTAGGTTGACTCGAATATTTTATGGTTGAGTTAAAGGTAGTTTGACTTAGGTCGACTTAAAAGTTGACTCAATTCAAGTCAAAGGTCAACTTGAATATGTGCAGAATATTTGTCAAGTCGAATTTGAGTGTCACGACCCTATTTCAATTTTGAGTTCAAAACTACAAATTGTAGACTGTTGCAAATATTAGTATATTCATGTAGACTCCAAGTTTTAGCTATATTTGACAAACCAATTAGCGGCAAAATAAGGTAGGCATTTTAAATATCAGCTTGATGTAGTGAGATTAAACACCAACAACGAGATCACCCTTCCAGTGAGGCATAATATTCTATTAGAAAGTTCGACATACACTAAATTAAAAGGGATGAGGAAGAAGAGATCGAGAAGCTCCAGGATGTCCAATCCTATTTCAAAACTTATAAATTTCAAAACTTATGGATTTCAAAACTTATGGATGAAGTAGTAGTGGTGCTGCCCAAATCATGAAGGGATGACAATGAAGACTCTTCTCCCACTCAATTATCAATATTTGATGGGCCAACTAGAGCAAAATCTTTGGACCTAGCTCACTCAGGTGAGGAAAAGAGAGTGAGTGTTTGTCATTGTTGAACAATATTGTTGGTGATCATGATTCCAAATTCACTAGCAAGTTATGGTAGTCAATTTTTGAAAGACATGAAACTACTATTTGTTTATTGTCTTCTATCACTAGGTTGGCATCTATTCATGCCTCATAGGATGCCACCTAAAGAGGTAAGTACTATCCTATATATTGAAAGCGTCGTCTGAGCCAATTAGAGAACAAATTTTGGAGTCCTATCCATTTACCACCCTTAGAATATAATATTTCTCTTGAAATTGTTAGTTCACACCTTCCAACATAGCACCCCAATTATAAATTATATAATAACAAACATACTAGCTAAGCTAGTATATAGGGCATGACATTGGTAAAATTTGGGGTGCAAATTTGGTCATCATTCATTTTTGACATGGCATCTTTTTAGTAAAGTTGATGCTCATATGCTCACTTTGTGAAATGCTTTTAAGTCACCTTTTCAAAATTTTATTTCTCATATAAGATTTATTTTTATTAGTGACATTTCAAATAGAATGAGAGAATTATGACTAGAAGTTTTGAGTGTCTTTGAAAGGTACAAGGCTTTTTGCGGAGCATTGCAATTTGCAAATCCAAGCTTGTTTTCTCACACTTAGACCCACTAAAATCACTCTCAATAATCCTAGATAGATAATAAAGAGCTGAAAACAACACCAGATGAGCCTTTGCTAAGGATGGAGCTAAGTTGCATGTTGAAGGTGAGCATAGTGTTAGTGCATTGTGAGACCTATGATTGCAAGGCTTCTATGAGGCCAGCACTTGGCCTTTGACATCACGTTGAGCAAGCCCATGCTGTGGAAATAAGATTAGGACCTGCGCTTTGTTTCAAATTGTTGGAGATGACGTTCTCCAAAAAGTTAAGGCCAAGGAACAACGAAGATTCATCTACGTCTTGTAGAGGGTGGGGCAAAAGAACCTCCACAACCAAAGCCAAAGCCAAATGATAATGGGGGGGGGTGGGGGAGGTCACCATCCAAACCATTCCACCAGGGAAGGGCCTTCGGTCGAGGGCGGTACCCTTGGCCTTGGAGGGTGACCTTCCGTGGCGTGAAAACTTCCACGCGAAAGGTCATTTAAAAAAAGGTAAATTTTTTTTAGCACCTTCCGCATCTAGAAGGTGCATGTAAAATTTTTTGAAAAACAAAAGGAGGGACAGAGATTCCTATTTGTGAGGCGTCCTTTTTTTTCATGAAAAAGCAAAAACTGATTTTAAGGGGGATGAAATGAGCAAAGCACTCTTCGAGAAATTTGCATGCTCGGCAGGAAAGGAAGACTATCTCTCAAGGGACTCGAGAGGGTGAGGAATGTGGTGATGCCTATGCTTTTGAGGCCACCCTTGAGGCTTGGGCTCAACATCAGTACTGTTGTAGCTCCGGGAAGAAAATATCAATTGTCCGCTAATGCGTGAATGTGGGCTCCAATAAGATGGCCTTGTGGCTTGCCATTACTAATAGCTCATCTTTCTCCGAGGACGGCGAATCGCGATTACCGAGGTTAGACGGGGGATGCTTTGACGGATGGTGTTCTGCCGTTAGTTAGTTAATGCATGGTGACTCAATCGCATTGGAGCCGTGCGGCACATTCGCCGTTAGACATGACGGAAGTTCAGTAAAATAGTTTACTGAAATTCGAGAGATTCCTTCTTCTTCTTCGTCTTCGTCTTGTAATATGCTTCAAATTTTTGCTATTATCAAGCCGTGGCTTCGTCTTTTCATGCAAGCAGAAACAAATCAATCTATTTATCAGAAGGAAGGGGAGCAGAGAGGGTAGACGATGAGGAGCAGGAGCAGCGGAGGAACTGGCGTGATAGAACGGTGCTTCTTGGCATGGTTAGCTTTGATTTCGTGGCAGATCAAGGAAGTGTAATAAGAGGGGATCAGCGTCTTGCAGTTGGTTATTTGTTTCATGAGCGGCCTGATATAAGAACTGATCTTCGTACTTGCGTGTGGTGATTTTCATTGAGATTTAGTTCGGAAGCAGGATGATTAAGAGGTGGTATGCTCCTTGAGCAAGCTTCATTGACTGCACCCGTTATAAAGAAATTTGCCTTCATATGATCTCTAATCTGTTGCTCCTACTTGTCGGGGTGTATGTTTTTTCCTGCTGATAGTACATAGTAACTTTTATCTTATCTCCAGTGAGTGCAGTTTTCTAACATCTCGGGTCTTTTCGCATGCAGGATCTAGATCCTGAAGTGGCCGAGGATGCGCTAGCGCTGAGGCACCTATTCGCCTTAGAGATAACACTGGAAGTACATCCGAGTAACTCTTAGTGGGAGGATAAGTGCTACACTCCCTAGCTGTCAGGAAAGCAAACTTGTCAGCGTGTAGAATGATGTTCCTCCCATTCTGAGGTTGTTCTTTCAAGTCCTCTACTTACCTTCCCTGCCAAGATCACACGGTTTATCAGTAGTTGGCCAAGCCAATGACTGGTACTCTGTGCCTCTATCGACTGAAAGGTGTACCGACTTCAAATAGCGACTTCAGGTAACCACCCTCTTGCTTTGTTGATCACTGGATCACCCCGCCTTTGTGCAGACATGCCCTGGTCGTGGTTTTTGGTCTGAATTCGTGCCTGACAACTTGGTGCAAAACTTCTCTGGAGAAGAGTTAAGCGATTTGAAGCCCTTTTCCTAACGTTCATCTTGTAGCTTTCTCGCAAGTGGCATCGTTACCTGCTGCTGGCTAAAACAAAATTATATCGAACAGATTTGTGGTTGGTTAATATCCCGGATAACGATGGGGCAAATCATGTTTTTAAAACGCGATGTGGTTGTCCTTTTGTAACACATCAGATTGATCTAAAAAAACGTCATGCCTCAATGCACATAATGGAATGCGAATCTCCTGCTGGATTTTCTTGCAGCCATATGTCTGGAAGTCATTCGTGGCGTCCGCTTGAAGATGGTTCACTTCTGCACGTTTCGAGGACTTTCAAACCATTAGCAACATTTCCATGCTCTGTTATGAGACATCTGTTATAGTTTGTGTACAACAGAGCTTCCATTGGCGAGCACTTCTTGAAAGGTCATAGTAAGAGTCTGTTGCGCCACATATTTTTCGTAAGTCACGCAAAGCAAGGTCAAGATTTTGAACTCTATGCATTTGTCTCTTAAGCATTCAAATGCAAGTTAATCGATGGACTTAAAAATGATCTGTAGTAGTTATTCTAGAGGAACTTTGCTCTTATGGGTGCGCTTATGGGGCCAGTTCCATTTTAATAAAATCAGCTTGTTTGTTGGTTTGGGAGATTTCTCTCCCGAGCTTTGTCGTAGTTGTGTGGTTGTTGTTTGCTTCTTTTTGTTTCCAATTCTATCATTTGTCAATCTATCGTCTAGAAGTGATGGAGTGCAATTTTCAAAACTCAAATATATTATCAATTTACAATGTATATGCACTGACGAGAAAAATTTATAAGATGTCGCAGGTCCTCTAGGACTTATACAGCTTACGGAAGGTGTTTTGTTTGCCACACTGCAAATTTACAAGAGGTCCGTTAAGTTATTCATTGTCTGAAAAGGTTACATGCTGAGAGCAGGCAGAAAGCTGATTGGTAGAGAATCGGAACCTGTAATGGATGTGTACGAGGCTGATATGAAGCTCTCTTCCTTATTTTGATCAGTTTTTTATTGGCTGCGCAATATATGCTTAGTTTTGGAAACAGAATTTTTTGTACATTCTACTTACTAACTTTTGCATGGGATCAGGAAACTGTTCACTTGTGACATAAATTTACATGCTTGTTTAGGTATTTCATCTTCTGTAAATCACCTTGGAACAGCAAACTGTTCATATCTGTTTGTAAATTCTAAGTTCATCATTGCCCTTATCTATGAGGAGTGCATATAATAGGTTTCTAGTTCATATTTATTTTCTCCTTGTACAGTCAAGGCATTCTCTACGTTCATGTTGTGTGTGGTGTTCTTTTCAAAATCACTTGAAATGAATCTTGCTTATAAGGGCTACTGAAAGTTTTAGCATCCTCTTATCCGACATAGACATCGAATGATCACTGGTGTCTCAAAACCTGTTCCAGGTTGCTGTCATGGTATCCCAGGTCATTATGCAGTGCTATTTCTTCAGAATCAAGTGCTATTTCTACCATATCTATCCTGTACTGAAAGTAAGGATATAGTAAACACTTGCATGTTTGTAACTTTGTTATGTTCTACGTTATAAAGATAAAGTAACAAGTTTGATCCAGTCTATTTGTTGCAATACTTTATTCATTGATAGTTTCATGTATGAAATATATACTGTTACTCAAAGACTCTACATCAAGTCAAAACAGAATATATTCATCTTTAAGGAATTCACCTCTGACATCTGCATCAAGGCTTTAAAGAATTCCAAGAGGCCCTTGCTCTATCACATTTGCTACATAAGAGCAAATAGGTTGTTGAATGTTTTCCAAGCTGATCTATGTGCATGGAGCAGAAAGGTAGTTGAATTAGAGTGGAATGTAACAAGTGCTGTATTTTCCCAAAAATTTGGTTGGTTTTAGCATTTTGCAATTGAAGCACCTCATTGCTGTTATCTTGCGCAATTTTGGTGTGAGCAACTCAAATCTACAGAGTTTGTTTTCATTTGCCCAGTTGTAAGAATAAGTTGTTGTGCAGCACACTGAAAGCTGAAAGTGTTTCATGCTCAAAAGGAATTGCAGATTGCTTTTCATCTCTCTGTTCAAAGTATCAGTAGATGCATACATACGGGTTGCAAAATAATTTTATCACTTTGAGGCATTGCTTTTGTACTGGAGTCCTCTTCACTCATACTAAGGACACTGTACTGGCATTGTGTTTTTGCATTTCTAACTTTTGCAATCGAGATTTCTCATAATATTTTGAACCCTGTGTAGTCTCTAGAAACTACAATCGGATCTCTTTTTCATTGCAGTTCCTTATATAATCACTTAACTGTTGGGAGCCACTCAGTAACGATTTATCACGTTCTTATTGTCAATTCAAATTTCTCCCTAGTGTTGGTGTCAAATTCAAATCAGTTGAATCCACTGCTGTGAACAGTGAATGCTTACATTTTGCAAATTGAAATCTGCAATAAGTTTGAATGTGATTTCTGTAGGGACCCTGCCTGTTGTTTTTACTGGGTTTTTGTTTTACGTGCAAGAAGGATCGATTCCTCACAATCAACAAATCTGAATCGTGGCACCGTATTTGTTTCATATCCAAACAGGATTGTTTCCTTAAAATAACTGCCTTAAACAAAACCTAAAAAGTTAAACCTTTCAAGGGTTAGGAATGGAGGATCTATTGTTTTGTGTGCATTGAAATGAAAATTCCATCAAAATCAATGTTGCATACTCCGAGGATCATTACTTGGTTATTAATTTCTACCAGATGAAATGTGTTTATCCATAAACTCAACTCAGGGAACTGGAAGTTGTCCAATTATCAAATATTGACACTAAAGCTTGGGAGATTTGCAACATCAGTGTGCTAAGTTAAGATGACCTGTATGCTTAGTCTGAAGTTCCGAACCTGTATATCTGTAAGTTGTTCACGAGCTACCAAGATTTAGACAACTTGGACAATTCGCGACCCCGGTGTACTAAGTTAACTCTTTCTATATTTTTTCTGAAAGTATGAGATTTCAATTTATAATATGTAATCTCTATGATGATGTCAATTTTCAATGTTTGCACTAAAGCCAGCCTTGCCATCTGCGACCGGATTGTAATTACAGCCCTTAGCCCCAATTTTATGGGCCTTGTTTAATAAAAAAGGTCGACTTGAAGACGTTAGATTTTTCAAAGCAGCCCTTGAGGCAAGTAAAAGGAGCGCAGGCGAAGTCCTCAAATTACCTTCTATGTAACAATATCTTCACCAAAAGAGTAGTGTGTTTTTTCGCTGCAACCCAAGAGAAGCTGTTGATGTTGCTTAAATTTTTGGTGCCAACACCTTTGTCTAAGTTTCAAATCTAGTATTTTAACTTTGATGTATCAATATCTTTATAAATGCAAGCTTATCATCTGTACTATCATGCAGAGAATGTTCTATTTGAGCTTATGTTTGAGCTTGTGTCACCTCAACTTTTGTTTGTTTGAAATGTAAGATGAAACTAGACTTGTTACAGCAGGAAGGAATCAAGAATCGAAGACTTTTGAGGATTCCGCTTTTCAAAGTGAGTAGTCTACCGCCAAGATGTTTCTACATGGTAAGAAAAACTAATCAAAACAATATGACAACCAACTGTACGAAATTTTAATTCATTATAGTGTTTGCTTTATGCTTGAAGAAAATATTTGACCTTTCATGATCTTGAAAGCTGATCAGTTGAAATGTAAGGTCTTAATATAGGAACTTAAGTAGATAAATTTGTAGAAGTCTTGCTACAACAACTGAAGTTATGATGAATTAATATTCCCCAGGACGTATGGTGCTGGTGATAGGTTGGTTATTGCATGTGCCCTTGTGGGACGTACTTTCATGTACTATGAAGGCAAGGTGCAGCTGACTAGAAAGACTGCTCTAGATATGGTACATCATATATGCTGCCTCGTTTGTTTTCAGTTTCAGTTTCAAGAGTCTGATAGCTGACAGTTTAATTTTTAATTACTCTAAATTCTCCAGCTTTCTCTAGAGAGTGGGTTGTAGGTTGTAGAAACCCTTTTTACCAATGTACTGAGCCCCAGTAACATGAAATAGGAAGCTCCTTTTTTTTCTACTTACCATGTCATTTCTTAGCTAGTTCTCTGCAAGATGTGTAAACTGTAGGATCAGTTGTTAGTGTCTTTATTAGTCCTTATACTTTTTTGGGGTCCATGTTGCATTTAGTTACAGGTCTCTTGTAGCCCCGCTTCTCATATGGGCTGTGATCAAAGGAAATTCAGCCACTGGAAAAAAAAAAGCAAAGCAACTTGAGTCCTGTGGCCGACCTGCATAAAAAACTTGCTGTTGCTGATGTTGAGGCTCACTGTCAACAAATTGTAACTGGTTCAAATATCAAGTAACATTTTGCATTTGCTCTCTGCTGTTACATACTACGACTGTTGAGACACTTGTGATCGACAATGGAGTTTGTTGTCACATTTAAACGTCTGGAGTGATCTGAACCTGTCAGCACTCGTTTACCAAAATTTCTGACTGTAATTAGAGCTAATTTTGTAGCAAATGGTGCTCCGTTTTTTTGTATGTGTAGTCAATGCTGTCATGTTAAATATGCTGACTGAAGTTGAGTGTTCAATCTCCAGTCTTGTGATGATTGCAAGATAGTATTTTACTAGTAAAGATAGATGGATAAACCTTTTCAAGTATTTGATTCGATGTAGGACTATTCTGTGTGCATATTCTATTTGGTATTGTAACCCATGTGTTGCAGTTTGTTGCATGCCTCCTATTGGATAAGGGACAGGTTTTGAATTTTTGACTTGTTTGTGAAGAGAATTCAGTCGAACTGAGGGTATGTACAGGATGGGCTACACTTACAAATATTTGATTTCAAGTGCAGCAGGTTTGAGTAACAATGTCTCATGTTTGGAGGCTTCATTTATTTCTTAAAGTGACTTTCATGCATGCTTGGCAATGTAGGCTCATGCAGTAAGAATGCCTGTCAACCTTGAGTATAATAGTTTAGTTTATCTGTTTTTCTGTTTATTGTGTATTAATGGTACAAGCTGGCAATTCGATGTTCAAATTGATCATAGACATCCAATTTTGAGATATGCACAAAGGAGGTATGCGATTTTATAAGTATTACTTTTTGGAATGGGACATGACACTTAAAGTGGATGAATCCTACTATGTGAAGTACATTCTGTAGTGATAGCTACCACAATGTTACTGTTCTATTACACATTTGTTTTCACTTCTCAACTGATGGGGAAAATTGTGGATGGATGTGTGTTGGTCAAATATATCTGTGGGTTTTTTATTGGATCTATTAGTTTCCAGATATGTAAAGCCCATTTGAAATCACTGTGGAGTTTGTGGTCAATTGTTACAGTAGGAGTTACTGCTCAGTAGAGATGAATTCATGGACAGGTGTTTGGCCAGAGATTATCCGCTTGTGGTCGCATCAAATATCTTAATGAGGTGGAATTAACGGAGTTTGATAGTGAGGATCAATAGTCCTTGCATAATACTGTAACCTCCTCATTTGTAGTCAACTGCTCGATGCTTCTTAGTATAGTGTGCTACTAATTTAGACGTTTCTGTATTGCAGCATATAAATGAGAGCCTTGGAAAGAGTGAAATTACCAACCTTTAATGCGAAATCTTTAAATTGTGGTTTACTCTCACTTAATAGTAGTCTCAATCAGTAGTAGGTAAGGTAAGCATGTGAATTTGGTCACATTTCCTGAAGACAATATTCAGCTCCAAGCAAACAGAATATTTTTTGTTGTAAGCAGTGTGGGCAGAACTTAATTTTGACTGATTGTACTACATTCAAATCATAACATTTGCTGTCTTTTGTAGGCTAAACGAAACCTGAATTATATGAATTCATCTTCTTGAGCGTTTCTTGTATTTAAGCTTCTTCATCAAATATCTTACGTGCTGTGGCTAACAGGCAGTATTTAAGCTTCTTCGTCAAATATCTTACATGCCGTGGCTAACAGGCAGCCATATCGGAGGTTATCAAGGGAGAACATGACTTCCTATTGTTGGATGGCAATTTCTTTGAGAATGTGATCGTGGAGCAAACCTAAAACATATACTGCATTCAATAAACTTTGGAAAGTAGGAAGTTGTCGTTCTTTACTGTAGTTCACGTTAGGTTTCATGTCAGGTGCAAAACGCCAGATTATCCCTTATTATAATGCAAGTAATGTCATAGTTTATGACTTTTAAAAGAGCTATACCAAATATGTTTATTAGTAGTCACAGAGGTCGTTCTTTACTGTAGTTCACGTTAGGTTTCATGTCAGGTGCAAAACGCCAGATTATCCCTTTTTTTAAGGCAAGTAATGTCATAGTTTATGACTTTTAAGAGAGCTATACCAAATATGTTTATTAGTAGTCACAGAGGTCATTTGATTGCATCATTGGAAAGGTGCAAGCTTGATAAATTTTTCATGTAAAGAGTCGGATCTATGAGTCCAACTAATCAGAGAATTGATTTCAAAGAAGTCGCGGAATCCGGATGCAGAGGTAGACAAGTTTGGTTTGGCCTATCATTCTACATTTCAGTCAATGCATTGGCTTTCTATAACAAAGGAAGCATTTTGTAATTTTGTAAAGGAGTTTTGTGTGGGCAATTTTAAGGTTGTATCATGGAGAACCAACATGTGGAACCAATAATAGCGATTATCATCCCAAACATCCATCACTGATTTTGGTAACTGGAAGATGGTTAGTAGATGACTGTATATAGTAAATTAGAGGATAGTATTTTGGTACAATAGACCATACAAACACCTTTCCTAGCAAAGAATACTTTTGTGAGCAAATTCCAGATGCAATGCCACATTTTTCATTGATTCTTTGACATGTACATTTATTGAAGTAGAGAATCTAGATGACATACTTTAAATACCTCTTATTGAGGTTGATTTTCTTGCACGTTGCTCATTACAATAGCGAGACTAGTTTTTGGAGTCTTTTTTCAGTTGGCTCCTTAGAATGTATTGCCTAGCACTAAGCTGTGATGTAAAATCGTTTTATTAGTTGCCATCACAAGAGGAGGGGTGATCAATGATTTCTATGTGCAGCGCACTGGCTGTTATCTATTTGTAGATTAAGTCAAATTTTGGTGAATGTAATAACAACTCCAAATGGTGATTGATGGTTTATATTCCACAAGATTTTACAAAAGGCTGTTTGGCTTTAGTGTGAATACGATAGGTTGCATTTTGGGTGTATGTTGCTCACTATCAAGAAGTTGGCCAACACTTAAGATGTTCTTTGTAAGCTTTGGGACAAAAAGAACATTGTTGAGAAAGAGATCTTTAGAAGATGCAAGCTTCAAGGGAATAATCCCTACTCCTTCAATATTGCGCTCATGTTTACTTGCAAAGTATATGGTCTTCTTGACTCCATCATAGAATTTGAAAATGTTTAAAATACAATTGTACAAAAAAGAAACTCGTTGTTAAAATTGACTTATATTTATGAAATGATGCATTGGATACTCTAATTTTTGGTGAAACAATAATGAAATTTTCTAAATGTGGAAGTGTGCAAGCAATGGTAGAGAAAGCAAATGAAACTGATTTTGAGTTATATTAAACAGCCTTTCAAGTAGGTTTATTGTAAATGAACTGCATTAAGTTGTCATTGTCGAATAAATTGAGGCATTAGTTAATCTTGTGCTCAAGAAGATGTGTGATATAGTTAGTACAAAGAACTTATTTAATTACGTGCTAGTTTCTTTGGATTATATCGTTTGCTTGTAGATTCTCATTTTAAATTGAGGGGTGACTTGGAAGAATGGACACTTTTGTCTTGATTGAAGTTCGATTTCTCAATCACTTGGTATTTAAAATTTGTGATGTCTTGTAGAATTTGCCCATGAATTTCATTAGAAGTGCAATTCTTGTTAATTGGTATAAGCATAGTTCTGCAATGCTAATAACCACTAAAGAAATCATACATGAGAAACTAGTGTGAGTGTTATTGTGGTTTTTGATAATCAGCAAGATGCTGAAATTTCATAACAAAAAGCATACAAGCTCCTTTTTTGGTAGGGCGCCAACAAATAAGCTTGTTGTAGATTCGGTAGCTTTGATACCATGTAGGAAAGCAAGAGTCAAGTCACCAACATCTAGTTATCAATCAATCTCCATAGAAAACAAGCGAGAAGAGGCTGGGCACCCAACTCTAAGAGAGAGAGAGAGAAAAAAAAAACAACAATAAGAGCAATGGAGAGCATTAATTAGCCAAATCATTAAAAATGGAATAGACAATGAGCATCTAAGTAATCTACTTGGATGTGACCAAATGCTACCAAACCCTAAGGTTAATCACTTACTAAATGTAGGGCACCCCCAAAAGTCAAGATAGGGCTCCTAAACAAAATTAGACTCTAAGGACCCACGAGTCAGTACATGACCAAAATTGGGTTCAACTGAACTTAAGACAAACTTAAGATGGCCTAAATAACTAAATACCCATGGTTACACAAATCTCGACCTTTTGGGTCAAAGTAATCTATTAACTTTAGCATAGTCATTTATTTCTAACAAAAGCTATAGCAAAATCCGACCCAAAGGGTGAACTTTGAAAATTTGATACTGACTCAAAAAATGAGTAAGAATCTCATAGGATCAAACAATATCAAAAGATCAGATTTCAACATAGAAGATCGAATCGGTCTAGATAGCTTCCATCTCGATTCATGGATGATCTGGCCTGCTACTTTGTGCAGGAACTCAACACTATTTCAAAGGCAGAGTCATCCATTGATGCTGACTAGTGCAAGGCAGAAGAGGACACAACACTTGTAGTTCTAAACGAGAATGTTTTCTATCTAAACTCAGTAGACTCGAATATTTACTTCAAGTCTGTATCGAATCCTTCCATTATCACTACTATTTATGTAGATGATACACTATTACTCAGTAACAATCTGATTTTGATGAAGGATCTGAAATGCATATTAGCACTGGAGTACATTTCTTGAATCCGATCCAATAGACTGATTTCATTAGTCAACATAAATTCGACCCATCAGCCAAGATTCTCAAAGGCTACATAGATACAGATTGGACAGAAAGTATCGACACCAAAATATCGACTTCTAGATTTATGTTCAATCAAGGTCCAATCTCATGTAACAGCCAGACCTCAGTAGCATCATCCTCCATAGAACCAGATTTTATAGCTGCCACAAATGCTACCAAGGAGGTGATTTGGTTGAGGAACCTGTTTGCAAACATCTATTTTATTTAGTCACATCCGACGTTCATCTACTATGACAACCAAAGCACAAGGGTAATTTCTTTGTTTTACTACAAGACAGAGTTTATGGCAGCAGATTACTTTGTAAAATTTGACACTCTCAACTTAGAATTTTTTCGATACTGTATCAACTCAAAAAATCCGAATTTTTTCGATATTTAAAAGTCAAAATTTTCCGATACGTGATCTACTTGAAAAATTCATAATTTTCTGAGTCATTGTAATTTTCGAGTCATTGTATATTTTTCAAGTCTTTGTAGATTTTTGATACTATCAGAAATCCGACCCACGTTGCGACGCTGACAATCCGCCTACCTCTGTACAGACATTCACTGTAAAATGATGGCTACTTACTGCAGGACAAATGTAGTTAATTAAATAGGTCAATGTAAGCTTTCAATGTACTGATCATCTGACTTTCAATCACCAAGGAAGATCTACTGGAGTAAGTGCTCTGATCAGGTTATCATCCTGCGGGCATTATGTTGTAACTAGCTAAGTTCAGTTTTTCGAGTTTCAAGTTAGCCATCAACGAACTCAGCTGAAGCATGTTTTGAGTACCCACTGATTTGTGCCCAGCTTCAAGCATTGTACTTATGTTTTTGATATCAATCTGAGTTCATCGTTCTACTACTGTTATGTTCCTTTATGTACCATCAATCAACAAGAATATGTTAAGTGTTGGTCAACTTGTGGAAAGTGTTTTGGATGTCCACTTTAGGCAAGGACTTTGTTCCATTTTGAAGAATGATGTTTGCATTGCAAAAGGATTTCAACATAGAAGATTGTTTAAATTGGAAGCTAATATTGCTTTTGAGAATGTGAACTTGGCAAAGGAGGAGATCACTCAAGTGGAGAACTTGTCAAAGTGTGATCTTGCTAACATTGAGGAGGAGCATCAAAGAGAGGAAGATCTTGAGGATCAGCCTCAAAACATGAGAGATCCAAGGATGTCCTCAATGACAAAAACCGAGTCATCAAATTGCATGCAAATTGTCCATTCAAGTGTGCATCTTGCAAGTGTGGAGAGCATTGGAGAGACTACTATGGACAACATTAGTAGACATAAAGTGGCTTGTTTATTATCTTTAAGATTCATGGTGTTTAGTACTTTGTATGACAAGACAATGAAATTGGATGTTTTCAAATCTACATTTGTTGTTGATAAGGCAATTTCATTGGATAACTATATTTGTAATATTTTGAATAGAGTCATAAATTATGAAACATCATTTGTTTTGGAAATCTTTGTGTCCACATGCCTTGTGCATGATCATTCCAATGTAAGGACCAAAGATTATCCTACTTCAATGATAGGAATAATGGTAGTGTTTTGCTCTTCAAGTAGAGATTGTAGAATCTACATGTTTTCCACCAAAGAAGTTGTCAATGGTGGAAATGCGACCTTTCAAGAGTGGAAGATTTGTAAACTTGAAGAAGCATCTTTGGATCAACACCTTATTCAAATCATTGTTGTTTTGGAGTCAAGTCAAGTGGAGGAGCAAGCTCAAGACCCGAGGACTCCAAGAAGAACCTTGAGTATCAAGATGGAGCCATCAAGGCTCAATCATTTGGACCAAGCAAGGCAAGCTGTCTTTGGCAACATTATGTATGTACTTAATAGTTTAATCGATGTATCTTCAAGTGCACAAAATGCCTTGGAATTCATGGCTTGGCATGATGTATAGTTTTTGAAGTGTGGTACATGTATATAGACAAATCTGTGGAACATCTTGTAAGGGATCCTTTAAGAGGTGGTGAAAGATCCTTCATGGACATCATTCTCTATTGGAGTCTCAAAAGTTCCTTGTTTGTAGTTGGATTTTTCAGACATTTCTAAAAGCATTCATTCATCTAGCAAAGTGAGTTGTAAATATATCAAGCTAAATTTGAGGAGGAATTGCCAAAAATTGGTAAATCTAGCTTGATCAAAAACCATGTAGAATAATGTGAATTATGTGCATAAGTGGTTCCCACATGTGTGAGGCCATGGAGACACATGGGAAACCTACCCTAGTATAGGTTAGATCAATTCTAATGAGTTGGTCAAGTCAATTTGGTAGTGATTTATACTTTATAGAACATACATCCTAGATTTAAGGTGAAAATTGACCAACTAGCCACCTACTTGGCATGACTCTAGGAAAGAGGCTAGGGTTGCAAATTAGGGCAATAAAGCCAAGTTAACTTCCTTATTACATGCTGGAAATTCATCAAATTTTACAAAGGAGGTCACTTTTGCTATGTATTCCATCTCTCCATAGTGAGAACATGGATTATATTTGGAGCTCATTGGCAACTACTCCACTATGTACATTGTGATTTTGTGATCCAAATGCAACCAAGTTGATTTCTACTTCATTCTCTTTCTAAAGGCCGTATAGAAGGCTTTTGTTCACATGTGTGGACTCATATAAACTGATGATGAATGTCACATGATGATAAGTAGTTGGACATTTCGTGTGACAGATACTCTGGCCCACTATCTGTGCACAGGGTCTTGAGTTTTTGACCAGTCTGTGTCTCAGCAAACTACTTGAATTTTTTGAAACAATTGAATGCCTCAGACTTGTTCTTGATGAACATAATACTAGTGAATATGTTAGGTTCAGCCGATCTGGCTATTGAACCGTTGGCGTATCCCCAAAGTTCTTTCTCAATGAGTATCATCTTCATTTTGAACTTTCCACGGGGAAATCGTCACCGTTGAACTTATGGATCAAGCGGATCTCTGAAGATGTCCCTTCCATAATGAATGATCTAAGAAATTTAAAATAGTCGTGAATATTGTAACAGGTTGGACCTATGGCTCTTATACCACTTTGTTTGGTTTGTATAGCGGAATATACTATTTATCAACTCTAAGCCCGCTACCTAGTCCATAGTATTGTCTTTTGGAAGGCAATTCAAGTGCAGTTTTGATCACTTTTTTGTCTCTTTTCAGGTTGAAGGAGGGCAGCCATCAGAGATCTTGGAGGAGCAATTTTTGGCACCTAAAAATTAGAATCTCAAATCTGATTTTTATGCAACCAGTTTTCAGTAAGTTTTGTTTGGAGGAGGGCGCCCAAAAATCTGCTACTAATTTTTGGTTGTGGTGCCTTCTTATCTTGTTGTTTTTGTTTTCAGGTTTGCATTTGTGTAGCAGGGCGCCCAAAATTCAACAAACCCTATTCAGGGTTAGGTCAACTTGTGGCTGGAAATTTGCAGATTCTCAACTAGTAGGGTGCTTTCAACAGCCCTATTGGAGTGTGTGTTGATCACACTATTTGGCTTCCTAATTATGTTTCGGTGTAGGCTTCAATCAAAGCTAACCTAATTTTCAAGAAGCTGTTTTTTTTGTGCAGAAAGACAGCCATCTTTCCATTATCTTTTGGGCACTTTGGTTGCAGATTGAAAGACATCTTGTGCTCCTACTTTCAGCTCTGTGTTTGTTGCAAATTTTTGAGTAGATTTGGTTGTGGAAAGGCTCTCTTTCCTATCTACTACAAGCTGAAATTTTGTTGGAGGTAATGGCTAAAGAATCGGAAGCCATCGGTTCTTTGTTTAGTGAAGATCGGTTGGATGGCACAAACTACTCCTTGTGGAGTTACATGATGAAGAATCTTCTCATAGTGAAAGGGCTGTGGTATTTGGTGAATGGTGATGAGGAAAGCCTCCGTCTTTGGCACCTCCTACACCTCATGGATCATCATCATCAACATCATCTTCTACATCTTCGGAAGAACAAAAGAAGTGGGATAGAAGGGATGCACAAGCACATTCTATGGTTGCTCTTGCTGTGAAAAGATCTATCTTACCTCATATTAGGTCTTGTAAGACATCTAAAAGTGCGTGGGATACACTTTATACTATGTATAGAATCAAAAATCTAGCAAGAGTGGTGTATCTTAGAAATCGGCTTTCTTTGTTGAAGATGCAAGAAGGGGATCAAGTGACCAATCACTTGATGAAGATCAAGGATCTTTGTGAGGAGCTTCTCAATATTGATGAGATAATTCAGGATGCTCAATTTGTTTCCATTACTCTCAACTCATTACCTTCATCTTATCTTCCATTTGTTTCATCTTTGAGTATCTCTCTTAGGGGACAACAAATCTCCTTTCATGAACTTGTTGGGCTGCTTTTTCAAGAGGAGCAAACGAGACAAAACTCTGTGGGTGACACTCAACAAGATCAAGCTTTCTCCACGAAAGGCAAGGGCAAAGGAAAGTCAAAAGGAAAGGGGAATCCTCCTTCCAAGGATGAGAAAAAGCCCGTTGTAGGTCAAAATGTCAACACTCAAAAGAAGAAAGGGAAGTGCCATTATTGCAGAAGGTATGGACACTTCATCAAGGATTGTAAGAAGAAGCTTGAAAAAGGGGAGAGTAAAGGAATTGATACTAGTGCTTCACTTGCTACTTTGGAGCAAGAGCTTGAAGCTAGTGGTTATCTCTTCAACCAAGACTATGCTTTTGTGTCTAATATTGCTTCTACTAGTACTACTACAGCTATGAGAAATTCAGATTATGTTTTGCAAGTTGCTGATTTTCAGCCCATTGAATGGGTGATTGATAGTGGTGCTACTTGTCATATGACTTTTTGTAAAGAAGCATTCACTAAATTAGCAAAAGTGCAAAATGGAAGTAAGGTACAATGTGCGGATGATGCATCTGTTAGAAATCAATGATAAACTTCATTGTTCCTGTTTATGATGTACATTAATCTTGACAGTTGTTACCAGCTGTAATTAGCCGTAGGCTAGTCTATTAGTCTACTCGTAGGTTTTCTCTCTCTATCAGGGTTCAGGGTTTATATGTACATTTTATATTTAGTATGATTAGAGTGTGATAGAGTGATATTGTGTGTTTGTCTTTTGGCTCCTTACTTGGTGACTACTTATGGTGAATGCTTGATGTTGCATTTCTGATTGTTGACAGCATCTTATTCTATTCATGGAATTGGAATTGTAGCCATCATTTTGCCTAATGCTGAAGAAAAGTACATTAAGAATGTGCTTTATGTTCCGCGAATCAAGAAGAATCTTCTTTCGGTTTCAACTATGTTGGAGCAAGGACGAGTTATTGAGCTCAAAGAAGATAAGTGTCTTGTCAAGGATCCTAAAAGATCACTCTTGATTATTGTTTTAGGAACATTGCATGCTGGCTTATTCATTATGGACTACAATCTCTCACTTTCGCATTTTTGGTTGTACGGCTTATGCTTTTGTTCAAGATAAACTTCGTACAAAGCTTGAGGATAAAGGAGTTAAATGCATTTTTGTTGGCTATAATAGTGAAAGCAAAGGCTATAAGCTGTTCAATTTGAGCATTAACAAGATTATTGTTAGTTATGATGTGCATTTTGATGAAAAGAATTCATTGGATGTGGCCCCAACTCATATCTTGAAGGGGGACAACCCACATAGTGTGAATGGTGAAGTCCTTCTAGATTTGGTACCATCTTCTATTGCTGGAGATAAGGGGAAAACAATCAACCAGTTTTGACCTGCCCAACACCTCATCAAGTTTAGAGCCTAATGTTCATCAAGAACCGCCCATTGTTGCTCATAATCAGCCTGCAGGAACTGTTGGACAGCAAGGACCAATTTTGGAAGATCTTGGACAGCCAAGTGCGGTGTCGGAGGATCTTGGACAACAAATTATAAGAAGAGACATGGTTGTTGGATAGCCCAAAGCAGTCCCACGGTGGTTGTTGTCGACTTTGCGGGACAACAAAGTAAGTTCATTTTATGATGGAAAGACACGTGCCTCTACAAAATCAATGGACTATGCTGATTTTTCAGATTTTGCTCTTACATCTCATGGAGATGTTGCAGAAGAACCTGTTTTCTATGAGCAGGCCAAGGGAGTGAAATGTTGGGAGGATGCGATGCAAGATGAGTACGACTCACTTATGAGGAACCAGATTTGGGTTCTTTTTGATCTTCCTCATGGGAAGAAGGCAATTGGTTCTAAATGGGTATACAAAGTCAAGTATAAGGCAGATAGTACCATTGAAAGGTACAAGGCAAGGCTCGTTGCCAAAGGCTATGCTCAGCAAAAGAGGATTGATTATGAGGAGACTTTTTCTCCTACTGCTCGGATGACTACCGTGAGGGTAGTAGCCTCTTTGGCTACCCACTTTGGTTGGCGTTTGCGGCAGCTTGACATAAAGACAACATTCCTCAATGGTGATCTCAATGAGGAAGTGTACCTTCAACAACCTAGTGGTTTTTTGATTGAAGACCAAGAAGATAAAGTTTGTCTTGAAGCAAGCTTCGAGGATGTGGTATCAAAAGATACATGCCTACTTTTGTGATCGAGGGTTTACTAATAGTCCTAGTGAGTCTACTCTTTATGTCAAGCATACTTCAGATTATATCATCAATATTTTGCTTTATGTTGATGATATTATTATTACAGGAAGTAATGAGCAGTAGATTGATGCCGTAATACTTGATCTTGGTATGGTTTTTGAAACCTCAGATTTAGGCCTATTGCACTTTTATCTTGGTCTTGAATTTGTACAAGAAGGGGCTGGAATTTTCATCTCTCAAGAATGCTACATTGGGCAAATTTTGAAGCGGTTCAAGATGGAAGATTGCAAGCCGATTACTACACCTATGGAGACAGGTCTGAAATTAAGTAGTCAAGGTGATGGAGAATCATTTGACACTACTTTATATTGTAATTTGACACTACTTTATTTGATACTATGTAATTCAAGACCGAATATTTCTTATAGTGGCTCACTCATGAGTCAATTCATGAATGCCCCGATGACATCACATTGGAAAGCGTTGAAGAGGATCTTTCGATATCTTCAAGGAACAAGAAGTTATGGACTCGTTTTTCCTGCTTGTGATGATGCATATTTGGTTGGTTTTAGTGACTTGCATTGGGGTGGAGATCAAGACATTGGTGGCTACAGAAAAACTTTGATAATAATAATACCCTTAGCTTGATTCAACTAGTAATATATATTTACAAGTAAAAAATATCCTACAAGCATTGAATGCTATTTACGCTAGTCTTTGTATATGTACAAAGTAGGTAACTGCCCTTGGGATATTTAGCTGTCTAGCTGTTTTTAGGGTTGATAATAAGTTGGCGACGTCGGTTTGCCACTGTTGCGAAGGTGCCTTTGAACAGAGAAATCATGTAAATCCCGAAGGTATGCCTAAAACGGATGTCAAGGCATTTTCGTTACTATGTCGCATTTTTTCGAAGGTGCGAAAAATACGAAGAGGGTGAAAAAGATGAAGGTGTCTTAAAAATGTTTTAAGGCAAAAACGAAGATTGCAAAAAATGCGAAGGTCTGAAATATGTAGTTAGCCTTTGGCTATTTTCAGGATGCTCATTACTTGAACGATTGTTAAGGCTGAGTATTAAAATCTAACATTCCCCCTTAATGTTGATTCTGAAAACCTCTGATCTTCAGTTTTAACATATCGTTAAATCTGAGATGATGCTCCTTTGATAGAGCCTTTGTGAAGTAATCTGCTGCCATGTATTTTGTCTTGTAGAAAATCAATGTTTGAAGTTTTTAGCATGTGTGAACTTCACCACACACCTACAGGATCTTACTGAGGTGTTGTGATTGCACAAGATTGATCAGAGAACAAAACATTTGAAAAATCTATGGCAAGAGCACAATGGCATACATCTGACTGAAAAATCTAACTTCTTACTATGAGAATTGAATGTCAGAAATAATTCTAAGTGCTCAGTATGGAAAAAATAGGCTACTCTCGGGTAGAGAGAGAAAATCAATGATGAAACACTCGAGTAGAGAGAGAATGAGTCCAAAACACCAAAATCTCATTATTCACAATATGGCAAAACATGCCAAGATTTCCCTACATGAAAGAGACTCGAATTCCTACAGTGGAGTTGCATGGAAAGTCCACTTAATTCAGTTAACTCAACTACTAAGGATCCACATGTGTAACTGCATGCATGGATATTGCATGTACTGCATGTCAACTCATAAAACTGCCTAGACATGTGTAGATCACAGAAACCACTTTGCATGTTGCATGCACTGACTGCATGTGGCTTGCATGCATACAGAAAGACATTGCATGCTATCTAAACTTTTGCATGTCATCAAATTTGAATCTACCTAAGTCAAACTCGACCTATTCTAGAAGGTTATGTGCTCAATTCACATACCTTTTATGTACAACATAGATTACAATGGAAATAACCATGGACATGACCCCAGAACTCGAGATAAGAAAATAATATTTTACTAATCTTCACACTCCTCCTTAAAATTTATGTTCCTATCCAACATAGACTTTGAAATGAGGCCAAGGTTAGACCTCATCTTGATAAAGACATTATTGACTTGGTGAGAAGATCTGCAACACAATTTGAAGATTCAATGTGCTCCAATGAGATCTCTCTCCCAATGAGTTTTTCTCTTACAAAATGATGAGCTACCTCGATGTGTTTGCTCCTTGCATGGAATACTGGATTATTTGCAAAAGCTTGAGCAGAAATGTTATCATTCTTAATAATTGGAGGATCTTCATCTGCATAACACTTTAGCTCCAAAAGTAGCCTTTTGATCCATAAAACCTCCTTTGTTGTGGTTGTAAGAGATTTGTATTCAGCTTCACAAGATGATAAGAAAATAGTTGCTTGCTTCTTTGATAACCAATAAACCAAGTTCCCTCCAAGAAAAATAGTGTAAGCACTTGTGAATTTTCTATCCAGCCTGTCTCCTACAAAATTTGAATTTGAAAAAGCAATCAAAGTCAGATCTTCTCCCTTGTAGAATAATCCATAATCTAAGGTAGAAGATATATACCTCAAGATTCTTTTAGCCAACTTCCAGTGATATAACTTTGGATCCTACATGTGCTGACTTAGCTTATGAACACTAAAGCTTAGATCAGACCTAGTCACTGTTAACCATATAAGTGAGCCAATAAGACTCCTATAAAGAGTGATGTCCATGAAGGATTTTTCATCATCTTTCATAGGAACTTTTACAATGTGCTCCATAGGTGTATCTATGCCTTCAAAGTTTTTCATTTGGAATTTCTTGAGCATGGAAATTGCATATCTACTTTGACTTATAAAGGCTTGACCTTTCCAAAAATCTTTTTCAAGGCCTAAAATATAGTGAAGAACTTCTAAGTCCTGCATCTTAAGCTCACTACCAGGTGCATGCTTAGTTTCTTCAACTAAAAATAAGTTTGTCGAATAAAGAATTACCTCCAAATACTACGATCTTTATTCCATTTATTATTTAACAAGTATTCCAAAAGCCTTGGTTCGTTCAATTTTAATGATAAAAAAATCATCAAAACCACAATAACCGACTGATCGGTGTTCCACCGATTTGAAAGGGAGAAAAACAAAACACAATTTAACTCTATTCAATTGGAATACCAATACTCCAGAGTTAATTGGTTTAAATAGTATCGTACCAAGGAATTGGATTCCTAGACCGTGTATATGCCTGAGAACTGTACCACTTTCTTTGTTCCGTCAAGATCGGTTTAGAAAAAATTCAAACTGATTAGTTATGCTTGACCATGAATTCAATGGTACCCAAGTTCCACAAAATCTGGGCTTACTTACAGAAAGCCAAAATTCAAAGTTGATAAAAGCCGCATATTGTCCATGGAAAAAGAAAATCCTGATTACTTCTAACCAAAAAAAACTGGAACAATATATAAAGCCAAGGTTTGAAAATCTTGAGATCCAGGCACCATGAAATCGAAATTTCAATGCTGGGTGCTAGTAACTTTAATTTTCTGAGTTGATTCAGCAATTCCATTTTTAAACCAACTTTAAAGTTAACAATCGTCAAAATCTCACAACCCATTTGGTCGTCCGACATGTAATAAGCATCGATGCACATAGATAGCAATTCACTGAATTACCTATCTTACCATGCAACAATTCAGCTTAACACCCATACACATGCATGCAAAAAGTCCTTAAGTATTAAGAACTTGGTATCTAAACAACCATGCCTAAAGCGTGCAACAAGGGTTTCCCATGTAAATGCAACTAGGGTTTCCCAAGTCCTAACTTCGAATTGGTCGCCATTACACTAGTTCAAGAAAGAACTCAACCGTGACCCCATCGAGTGCGTGAAAGAGAGAGAGATCAGTCAGGGATAGGTGCAATCAGGAGACTGGATCGCGCGCCCCCCTTCCTCACGGCATAACACACAGCTGACACAGATGGAACTGATTTTCCATCCACCATTAATGAAAAAACCATCCGATTAGCAACTTCTTCAACTCTAAACTTCATTGGATAATGGACCAATGCTCTGCTTTGTTGTTCCAATCGAGCTTCCCACATCGTTTGCAGCCTCACTTTCATCCCCTACAGCTGTAAAAATGGAAGAAAGAGACGATGTTGGCCTACATCGAACTACCATAGCCATGGTTCTGTGCTCCAAGAAAGGAAAAGAAGTCATGCCCTTATTTCTACCGCTGCCTCTACTGCTAGAGATCATATTGACTCTCGTTTTTCTGAGCAATAACCAGCGCATATGCTCTCCATTATCTATCTATTCTGGGAGCAACCCAACTTTAGGTTACAACTGCAAAAAGCAAAAGCAGCAACAAGCATGAACCACCTACCCTCACGGGTTTCAGCAGAATACGACAGAGTTTCAAGAACTCATACAAAAGTCAAAAAGAAGGTTTGCATGCCAGGTTACATATCTCTTATAATCTCTACTCTTACACAGACTCTTAATCTTGTAAATTTTTTAAGAGTCTTGTAAATTTTTAGGTTTACAGAAATAGAGAGGAGATCAAGATCTTGCAGGGAACAGCACTTCTAGGGAGGGGGTTGGTCTCTACTTACATTCATAGCTTATCTTTCCACTCAAATTAAAGTATAAGCAACTGCAACTCTACCTTATATTTCTAACATGCATTTTACAGGAGAATTTGGAACAAGAATCCTAATTCTCAACATGTTATAACTGGAATCATGCTCTTATGTTCCTAACAGTCCATACAACCTGGACATATTGATTTACAATCAATTATCTATGAACTTGAACAAAACAAGCAGATTCAGAACATTGTGAGCTGATGCATGCTATTCACAACTTTAGCTGAGCAAAAACCAGCAATGAAATAAGTAACTAAATCAGCCATTGCAGATCACTCAATACCATTTGAAAACTTCTCCAAGAAATTATGAAATTGCATCTAGATTCCTACAAATTCGCAGCATTCTTACCAAAAACCCATGTAGAAGTGTACTCTACCATGATTTCAAAAAAGTATGTTACTTATCTGGAATTTGTGAATCCAACTCCATAATTCCCTTGAGAAAAAACAGCATTCCTTCCGGGATGTAAATCCAAGTGCTTCAACTTCCAAATTGATGTAGGCTTGTCTCCATCCTATCCAAAACCGCATCTTAGCCGGGCTCTGATACCAATGTAAGGACCCTAAAGGATTGCCCCTAAGACGAGTGTTGGAAAGAGGGGTGTGAAACGAAGATAACTCGAAAAGAAACGAACACGAAAAGAAGCAAACTTGAAACTCAAAAAAGAAATGAACTCGAATGGAAAATGTTCGTGCGCAGCGGAATAAGTTATCTCACTCTTTTCTCAAGCATGACTATGCCTATCAGACTCGAATAGATTGTTAGTGATAGAAATCACGTTCGATCTGATTACGTAGCCAAACATTAAACATCAAAAACATCAGAAAGATAATTTGTCGCGAACAGCTAGACAAATTCGATCTGATTACGTAGCCAAACATTAAACATCAAAAACATCAGAAAGATAATTTGTTGCGAACAGCTAGACAAATTATTGGTCACGAATTATTCACGAAGAGCTAGACTGATAATCAGTCGCGAATTAGTCGCGAAAGACAAGACTAAATATTAGTTGTGAAAAGCTAGACTAATAATAATTCGCGAAGAGCAGATTACCAGATTAAGTAATAAGAGAGTCAGACAGAATGTAGAAAAGCATTGCAATATTGACACAAATCTAAATGCAGAACAAACAGAGCTGTAATCAGATTAAGTATAACAAAATATACAGGTCAATAATGTAGGTGAGCACAAAACAATAGCGGACATAACCGCGTGCTTCACAAAGCTAATCACACTATAAAGGTGATAACCTATTATTGACAATACATCTCGAAGAAAAGAATTGATGCATGAAAGCATCTACAATGTCTGTCTCTAATTATCAGTAATGTTTCGTTCTCTCTCTTCTATTCTAATGTTGACATGCTGTGTTTCACATGCTGAATACGCAGATGGTATTCAATATATACATAATTTTTTTACAGGTGTGCAGATGCAAAAAATACAAAAGTGGATGTGCTGTCTGTGGGAGATCATGGGTGGTTGTTGTCGTTGTCAAATCTGATTGCACAGTGCATGGGATGAGCGTGAGAAGGTCGCGACGTCAACTTTCGCTGAAATTAACGTTGATGAAAATGCAAAAAATGCGACACTCTAAAAAATGCCTTAAAATTGATTTACAGGGTGCCTTCGCTTTTCTATAAGGGCACTTTTAATATTTGTAGGGCCATGTCGTCTTTTTTGCCTGTCACAAATCATGTGTAAAAACACAGTGTCATCTTTTTCGCCATTTTCGCCTATGGAAATTTACTTGTATTTATGTAGACAGTCGTGTTTTATTCACTTGTCTTATTGTACATGTAAATATGCAGTCTGTGCGACAACACAAGTAAAATACAGCAACATGAATGGAGGTAGATTAATATAGCATTTAGGAGAGTAGAGGAGAAGATGAGTTTTAATAGCTTGCAAGATATATAACAATTTGGTTTTCTACTAGATCAATTTATCAATTATTAAGATGTCTAAGTATCATCTCCATATTGATCTTCCTACAAAACATGCTCCACTGTTGAAAAAAAATCTAAAAGGATCCACCTTACCAGCTCACCAAATCATGGATCATAGGACGGAGGACATGAAACATTGTGATCTATGGGTTGATGGAAGTTTATATCCAGTCAATCCAAGCTCAATGCAATATCCAAATGTTAGATCAGTCACACAAATCATATTGTTTTTGTGTGAATGACACAATGGTCTATTGGGTTATTGTGAAAGATTGAAAAGTTATGGCATCAGTAATTCAATGGAAAAAATCCATTATTTGGAAAATATGTTGAATGGTTTGCTTACTGACTACAGAGAAAAAAAAAACTCTTTTGTTGCAAACAAAAGAAGAGAATGAAATTTTGAAGATAGATAATTCTCATTTGAAAAATATTATATCAAACCTTAACCAAGAAAATGACAATATGAAACTAATTGTACGAACATTGCGTACCTTATATTGTCAAATAAATGCAGAAGTAAACACATTACGGAAGAAAACACTGAACATTAAGCGAAAAAGAGTTATTTTAAAAGGTATTGACGAGCTTTCATCAAGTGGGTGTCAACAGAAAAAAAAGAATATATGCTTTTAAGTAAGATTTTGTTTTAAACTATTCATGTGTTTTGTTTCATCTCTCACATCAATGATTGTGAATTGTTTTTTTTTCTAAATCTTATTCTTATTTTGCAGATCAGCTTTAGTCACCAATCAAAATGTGAAAGATAAGGACATGATTGGAAAGTCTTTGAGTACAATACTTATAGCCAAGTCAACGACAAGTCTACTAGGAAATCAACAATATTCTTGAATCAAGTCCAAGATTGCAGAGGCCCTTATGGGCAAAGTCGGCAAGATTATTGACCGAAAATTGATATAAGGAGCATGTGATTATTTTGGTATTAGTAGGGATGCATCTGACATAATGTTTTAAATTATCAAAAAGGCATTTGGACAAGTATATATAAAAAAAATTTCTATTCCCCGGCCATTTCAAATCAAATTAGAGAGGGATGTGTTAAACATGGATTTGCAAAACATCATTGGTATTCCTTATCATATCAATGAAATTTATAACTCAAAACATGGCATTTTGTCATATGATTCCGCCAACAATATGTTTGTAGATTTGAATCATTTACTGAGATTTATTGTAAAGTTTCATGGAATCACAAATGAAAGTGTTGAAAAATTGATATTAGTTCTCAAATTAGATGAATCAGAAGTAGTAAAGGGCCAAGCTGGAGAGTAAGCAAGGTTAGCAATGTGAAGCAGACTGTTGTGCCGGCACCTCAAAGGGCACTGAGACTTGAGCGATTTCCCCAACACGTGCTTAAGTCTAACATTCATCCATCATGCACTTACGTAAAAGCGAACTCAGAAACGTAACAAGCTTAACCATTCAGACTTAAGAAAATTGGAATCCCAACCAACCCGAAAGCCAACTTAGAATCCGTCCCCAAAAGGTAACCAAAGGCAAAGACAAGCCACACATGAAACCCAAGGCATAGTGGTCGCCAAACTGACCGATTGGCATAGCGGCAAGCCACATGTCGGTGATGTGGACCCTTAGGCGCCGACAACGCAAAAAGGTTGTAGCAAGGGTCCTTCCACTTGGACCAGTCCCGGAGGCGAAACCGAAATGGTAATCATCCCCAAAAATCTGGAAGAGGTTACATTCATACATAGACTAACCGGTCTCGGGACCACCAACACGTGCTGGGCATTGTGTCTGGATCGTGCTGGTAGAGGGAGCTGAGACCTGACGACTGTATTCCTGGCGCTGGTTGAGCTGCCCAAGTTTCTGTCTGCCGGACTCCCTCTATAGTTCTGGTGTGATTCGGCGAACCCCCTCTATCCTGAAACATAGTGCTTTATGGTAAAGCACGTTTTTTAGGACTTAGTTTTTATTTCGCTGATTAAGCCTGGCAAGCCTGGTAGAATCAGTCTGGCTCCCGGACCTGTGTCCCGGGAGCCGTTTCGGCTGCAAAATCATCTTGCTTCCTGACTAGGCCATGACTTGAGCTCCAGAGCTAGCTCATGACTTGTGACTACTTGACTGGCTCACCACAGATCGGAGGCTCAGTCCTTGACGTTCTAACTTGCTCTGGGACCTTAGGGAGCGTCACCCCTTAGAGTCTTACAGGGCACGCTGGGTGCACCTGAGTCAGCTTTACAACATCCTCCCCTCATTTGAAAAAGCTGATGTCCTCATCAGGGCCAAACTAGACCTAGGACGCATGGCACGAGCTTAATTCACCGGCCTCAACAACTTTGAATTAAAAATATTGGCAGTAGCACAGGAAAAGTGTAGATAAAGTTCACTTACGTAAAACCTGTGTAAAGCTGCAAGTGATTTATTGACAAACTTAAGAAAGATACCTGGAAGTTCCTTGAACTTCAGAATGGCCATGAGTATTCATACAGGAGGCATGCCGCCAGGTAGTGCTTTGTGTGCCGATATGGGAAAACGGCTATTGCCTTGATTCTTCTGCAGATAATCTGTCGCCAACGCATCTGCACCATAATTCTCTCTGATTTCTTGGAGTAGGACAGTCACCCGAGTTGTCACCGTTGCCATCAAGTGTTCATGTCTACTTAGTGCGTCCGCCACCACATTGTTCTTTCCCGCTGTGTGTACAATGTCTATATTGAATTTTGAGAGAAAGTTTTGCCATCACATTTGCTTTGGCGTGAGCATACCTTGGGATGAAAAGTAGTTGAGTGATACATTATCAGTGAATGCCTTAAAGGGTTTTCCTGCCACATAATGTCTCCAATGCTCCACTGCTTGAACTACTGTGACCATTTCTTTTTCATGAGTTGGCCATCGTCGCTCTACGTCACTCAATTTCTTTGAAAACTATGCAACAGGTTTTCCGTCTTGCATCAACACGGCCCCAATAGCAAAGTTCGACGCGTCTGTATGTATTTCAAAAGGTTTGCTAAAGCTCGGTAAGGCAAGGATGGGTTCTTGAGTGATCCGTCGTTTTAGTTCTTGGAACGCTGCTTCACATTCCGGTATCCATGTCATCTTCAGATGAGTCTTGGTCTGCTCCAACAGTGGTGCCACAATTTTGCTAAATACCTCAATGAATCTCCTGTAAAAGTTACATAAGCCCACAAAGGATTTGATGCCGTGAACAGTTTTAGGAGCCAGCCAATCCAAGGTCTTGATCTTCTTAGAATCCATCCAAATTCGTCCGTAGCCTATAACATGTCCAAGGAAATCAACTTCCTCTACCACAAATTCACATTTTTCTCTTTTCGCGAACAAGCTGTTCGTCCTCAGTCGTTGGAGGACCGTCCTTAAATGTTTAATGTGATCTTTGAGGCTACGACTAAACACCAAGATTTCGTCGATGTACACAATGACAAATTCATCTAAGTAGTCTTGAAAAATGTTGTTCATCAACGTGCAAAAAGTGGCTGGTGCGTTTGTTAGACCGAACGACATCGCCCTGAATTCGTGGCTCCCATACCGTGTTCGAAAAGTCGTTTTGTGCTCATCGCCTTTGGCTATTCAAATTTGGTGATATCCAGATCTGAGATCTATTCGGCTAAAATATTTGGCATGTTCAAGCTGGTTGAACAGGTCATCAATTCTAGGCATGGGATACTTGTTCTTGATGGTACCTTTGTTGAGCATGTGGTAATCCACACACATCCGCAGTGTCTTGTTCGTCTTTTCCACGAATAACATTGGGGCTCCAAAAGGCGAAGCACTGGGTCTAATGAATCCTTTGTCTATCAATTCACCAAGTTGTCATTTCAATTCCACCAACTCTTCTTGGGACATTCTATAGGGTGCTCGTGAAGTTGGTTCTGTTCTTGGTACCAACTCAATCTTATGGTCCACTAGTCTTCGAAGAGGTAACTTAGCTGGGAGTTCTTCCAGAAACACATCGCTAAATTCCTCTAGCAAATCTGCCACCTCCTTTGGCAAGTTTATTCTGTTGTGCGTTTTTCCCTTCTGGAACCTCTCTACAGATACAAAAAAAGCACTTTGACCTTTTTCCTTTCGCCATGCTTTTAATCACAGATGCAGCAACCATATTTTGTCCAATATCGGTACCCTTAGCGTTCCCTCCAGGCAGAGCTTTTGTCATACAGATCTGTCCCTTGTAATCCAAGAGAACCAAGTTTGAGCTCCTACCCAAAACTGCAATACAATGTTCATTTAGCGGGGGAAGGCCCAAAATTACATCGAAGGCATCCATCTCTAAAATCAAAAAGTAAGTTTAGCCTTCCATCTCCCAATTTGCACCGGGATGTTCAATATTGCTTTGTCTGCGTTCAGTGCTCCCTTTGCTGTTTCTACCTTGAGCGTTGATGTTACATTTCTGGTCTGCAAGATGAACTGTTCCACTACGCTCCTTGAAATATAGTTATGTGAAGCTCCAGAGTCGATCATGAAATCTGATTTCCTCCCCGCGATCTTTTCAGATAGGAATAATAATCTTGAACCAATCTTGGGGGTTGCCCCATAGAAGCTCCTTTCCATACTTGTATGTCGTCCACCCACAAATGTAAACTCCTCCTTCAACTCCCAACTAGATCAGATCACCTGGAAGAAGTTAAGCAACCAGAGGTTCTTCAGGTCCAAACAAACACACCACAAACAAACATAACAACCAAAGCAAACACAGAGGATCCCTCTCAAGCCACATTCCCCTTGGGACCGGACATAGGACCTTTGCCTAGCCGCGCCCACTCAAATCTATCATAGAATTAGCCCACGGGGAAACATCCATTCCACCATCCGTGCTTTCACCATTAAGCAGCACATTGCCTCAGTCACGCCCCACCACTTTTTGGTCGATAGCCCTTATAGCTAAACGATCGGCAGCTATCCCACACCGGCAGCTAACCACCCGTGCTTTACACTCAATTCGAGCAGTATCTTTGTATCAATGGTTAACCCGTATAGTTCGATATGTCACCCCGCACCCCACAAGGCACAGACCGTGCTTTCACCAACCTAATGGCAGCACATTATCTCATCTGTCCTACGTGTAGACGACGCCAGGCTCGAACCGCGGGAATTGACCGTGCTTACACCTCAAGGACAGCACCTTGCCTCATCAAGTCCCCCGTTCTGTCGACCACCCCGATCGTGGACGCACCCGTGCTTACACTGTGGGCAGCACCTTGCACAACGGTTGTCCTGACAAATCCCAAAACATGGCCATGCCTGTGAGACTTGCGTAGCTGACCGGCTAGTCGGCTCTGATGCCACATGTTGCGCCGGTGCCTCAAAGGGCGCTGAGACTTGAGCGGTTTCCCGAACATGTGCTTAAGTCTAACATTCATCCATCATGCACTTACGTAAAAGCCAACTCAGAAACGTAACAAGCTTAACCATTCAAACTTAAGAAAACTGGAATCCCAACCAACCTGAAAGCCAACTCAGAATCCGCCCCCAAAAGGTAACCAAAGACAAAGACAAGCCACACATGAAACCCAAGGCATAGTGGTCGCCAAACTGACCGATTGGCATAGCGGCAAGTCACATGTCGGTGACGTGGACCCTTAGGCGTAGGCGACACAAAAAGGTTGTAGCAAGGGTCCTTTCACTTGGACCAGTCCCGAAGGCAAAACCAAAATGGTAATCATCCCCAAGGATCAACACATAGACTGACCGGTCTCGGGGCCACCAACACGTGCTGGGCATTGTGCCTGGCTCGTGCTGGTAGAGGGAGCTGAGACCTGGCGACTGGATTCTTGGCGCTGGTTGAGCTGTCCAAGTTTCTGTTTGTCGGACTCCCCCTATAGTTCTGGTGTGATTCGACGCCCCCCCCTCTATCCTGAAACATAGTGCTTTCTGGTAAAGCACGCTTTTTAGGACTTAGTTTTTATTTCGCTGATTAAGCCTGGAAAGCCTGGCAGAATCAGTCTGGCTCTCGGACCTGGGTCCCGGGAGCCGTTCCGACGACAGAATCAACTTGCTTCCTGACTAGGCAATGACTCGAGCTCCAGAGCTAGCTCATGACTTGTGACTACTTGACTGGCTCACCACAGATCGGAGGCTCAGTCCTTGACGTTCTAACTTGCTCTGGGACCTTAGGGAGAGTCACCCCTTAGAGTCTTACAGGGCACGCTGGGTGCACCTGAGTGAGTTTTACAACACAGACCCTGGCCCAAGAGAGGCCAGAATTGTACAAAAAATTTAGGAATGGCTCCATCAGGCCCGAGAGTCTTACCAAGAGGTAAAGGAAAAAGGGTGACATGAATTTTGTAAAAATTACAGCAAATAAGGACCCTAAAACACTTGAAATGATGAGGGAAACAATAGATTATGATCTCATAAGATTAGCACAAGTTGAACCATCAAAATCCATCAAAAATCTATGCTTGAACCTCACTAAATGGCCCAAATCCTTGAAGAAGGCTTCACACGTGTGAAAGTACGGCCTCCCATAGTCTGAGTACTGTACACCAGACCTACATTCAATCCTATAATCATTAGTAATCACAAGTACTCAAACAATTATGAACATAGAGAGCAATTGCACCATTATGAGAGAAAAATCATGAAATTGCTTGATTGATTTTGGTGAGATATCATCACCTATATATACATGATCCATCACGGTTTTGGGCAGGTATGAGTAGCCCTAAACCTATCCCTAATGCTAATTTTGGTGGATCTTTCATCCCTACCAAGTTAGGGTTGGAATCTTGGAGATCCCTCAACAATGCAAAAATTACCAAAAATAGCTCCTATTTTTTCTCCCTTGTATCTAAGCATAATTTGGACTCATTCCAAAGGTTCTAACACTTAGGTCTACTTGAGAACATCCTTATGAATGGAATCCTATGCTATTTGGCACGTGTGACAAGCCACATCATGACCATCTAACTATTTACAAGTCATATGACCAAAACTAGTCAAGCTAGAATTGTGAATTTTTAACACTCCTCCTCACTATCTAGCTTGATTCAATCATTGCTTTACTAATCACTCCAAGTGATGATCTGAACTTCATAAAAGGTGTCTTTTGAAGTGGTTTAGTAAGTAGATCAGCTACACATTCATTGCTTGGAACATGCTCCAAAGCAATCTCCTTGGCTTGCACCATTTCTCTCACAAAGTGATGGCATATCTCAATGTGCTTAGATCTTGCATGGAAGATTGGGTTAGATGCAAGGTGTTGGGCTGATATATTGTCATTGTAGATGATTGGTGCCTCCTCTGAATCCATGATCTTTAGTTCCACCAATAATCTCTTGATCCAAAGTACCTCCTTTGTAGTGGTTGTCAAAGCTTTGTACTCGGCCTCGGTTGAAGATAGAGATATAGTTTCTTGCTTTTTTGAAAGCCATGAAACCACACCTTCTCCTATGAAAGTTGAATAGGCACTTGTTGATTTCCTATCCCTCTTGTCCCCTGCAAAATCTGAATCACTAAATGCATGAAGGTTAATCACATCTCCTCTATATAGAATCCCAAAATCCAATGTACCCGAGATGTATCTTAGAATCCTCTTAGCCTTTTTCCAATGGATATTCAATGGCTTTTGCATGGATTGGCTCAACCTACATACACTAAAGCTAAGATCTGGTCTAGTTATAGTGATCCACATTAAGGAACCTATAAGTTGCCTAAACAAAGTGATGTCCATGAAGGATCTTTCATCATCTTCATTTGGCACTTTTACATCTTGCTCCATTGGTGTGTCAACACTTTTGCATACTTCCATCTTAAACTTCTTCAAAAGACTTTGAGCATAGTTTACTTGACTTATAAAGATAAAATCAGACCCTCTAAGTACTTCTATGCCTAAGATGAAGTGAAGACACGCTAGATCTACCATCTTGAACTCTAAGGATAGATCTATCTTGATTTTTTCAATACCATCAACACTATTTCCACTAATGATGATGTCATCTACATAAATGAATAAAAGTACAATACCAACATCATCAAACTTAATGTAAAGAGTGGGATCATATTCACTTTGAACAAAAGAAAGTGAAATAAGATAGCAATGTAGTCTTGAATTCCAAGATCTCGAGGCTTGCTTCAAGCCATAGATGCTTCTTTGGAGATGGCATACTTTGTTCTCCATTCCATGCTTGATGAACCCTTGTGGCTGCTCCATATAGATATCTTCTTCCAAAAAACCATTCAAGAAAGCATTAGAGACATCCATTTGACATAGAATCCATCCAAAATGTGATGCAAGTGCAATGATTAGCCTTATTGTGACCATCTTGGCCACGGGTGCAAAAGTTTCCTCATAGTCTATCCCTCTCTCTTGAGCATAACCTTTTGCAACTAATCTTGCTTTATGTTTGTTAACACTCCCATTTGCATTCAACTTAAGCTTGAAGACCCACTTGCATCCTATTACATTCCTTTGAGGTCTCTCAACAAGCAACCAAGTTTCATTCTCAATCAAGGCATCATACTCATCCAACATAGCTTTATACCATTCTTTGGAGTTCAATGCATCTTCAACATTAGACGGTTCTTCAAAACTAGATAAACCATAAGAAGTGGATGAGATACCCTCAGCTTGCTGTCCTTTGTCTTGATATGTGAGCCTTGATGGCTCCACTTTTGCCCTTGAAGATCTCCTTGGTGTGATAGGTGGGTTTGGTGCTTGCTCCTCCATGAGCTCCTCCTCAAAACCAAGATCTTGCTCCTCGGCCATCTTCTTCTTGATTGTTGGAGCACTTGAGCCTTCTTCAAGCATATGCATATGATGTTCATCAAAGATGACATCCCTTGAAACAACAAATTTGTTCAAGGATGGGAGATAGACTTTGTAGCCCTTGCTTGAGCTTGCATATCCAAGCATGATCCCTCTTGTGGAAGATGGATCCTCCTTGGTTCTTGTTTCCAATGGCACATGCACATAACATATACACCCAAAAACTTTCAAGTGATTAAGATTGGGTTTCTTTCCATACAACATCTCATAAGGAGTTTTGCCTTCAATTGCTTTGCAAGACACCCTATTCATCAAGTAGTTTGCACATACAAGAGACTCACCCCAAAAGGATTTGGGCAAACAAGCATCTAATCTTAAAGCCTTAGAACATTCACATAATGTTCTATTCCTTCTTTCAGCAACTCCATTTTGTTGAGGAGTGTAAGGACAAGAAGTCTCTTTCTTGATCCCTTCCTCCTCACAAAAGGCCTTGAACTCATTGGAGATGAATTCTCCACCATTGTCACTTATAAGAATCTTGATGCTATGATTATGATGCTTTTCCACAAACAACTTGAACTTTACAAAAGTATCAAATACTTGAGACTTGAAGGAAAGTAAGAACACCCAACAATATCTTGAGTAGTCATCAATGAAGGTTAAAAACATGGATGAACCTCCATTAGATTTGGTGCTAGCAATGTGCACATCCGAGTGTATGAGTTCAAGAGGATGAGATGACTTTGTGATGGAGTCAGGAAACACCTTCTTATGTGCCTTGGATAAGGCACAAGCTTCACAAACCTTGTCTTCCTTCCCAATAGACCTTGGTAGGCCTTAAGCATACTCCTCCTTGATCATAGCCTCCATGGAACCCAAGTTGACATGTCCAAGTCTTTTGTGCCATAAAATAAAGGTAGATATCTTGCTCTTCTCGGCCAACATGACAACATTAGTATCCACAAATGCATCCAGCTTATAAAGTTTGCCAAGTCTAGTGCCCTTAGCCACTATCTTACCCTTCTTCTTGATGAAACATTCATTTGAAGCAAAGTCAACATTGAAACCATTGTCTACCATTTGGCCAACACTTAGTAGATTCTTTGTTATTGTAGGAATGTACAAAACACCTTCTATGTTGATCTTTTTGGAAGATCCTAAGCAAAGGGGAATGCTACCAACTCCTTCAATCTTACAAGCTTCATCATTTGCTGTATAGATAGACTTTATAGGTCCATCATAAGATAAGAGAGAAGAGAAAAACTCCCTTTTACTAGTCATGTGCGAACTAGCACCCGAGTCAATCCACCAAGGATCTTCTCCTTTGAAGCTTGTTGAAGACAATATGGACATCATGAGAGAGTCCTCATGTGAACTCTCCTCCTCCTCCTCTTTGCTCATGTTGGCTTGGCTTTGATCTTGCTTCCTCTTGAAGCATTCCGAGGCATAATGCCCCATCTTGCTACAATAGTAGCACTTCACCTTTGATTTGTCCTTCTTGACTTTGGTGGTTGATGGAGATGCCTTTGGGGGTCCTTCTTGATCCTCAAGCTTTGTAGACTTCTTGAATGTTGATCCTTTGCCTTTGGACTTGCCTTTGCCTTTGGTGAAGAGAGCTTGGTCATCTCCACCTTGGATGGAAAGCCTATCCATCCTCTCTTGCATTTGGCTCCTTCTTGATTCCTCGGCCATGAGTGTGCCTTGGAGTTCTTCAAGTATGGGTAGCTTACCCATAATTGCATATCCCTGAACCAAATTGTCAAATTCAAAGCTTAGTCCATTCAATATGAGTTGAACAAGCTCTTCATCCTTGATAGGGTCACCTATAAAGGCTAGCTCTTTGTTCAATTCCTTTACTCTTAGGACAAAAGTATGTGCACTCTCTCCTTTCTTTTGATAGCTTCTATAGATTTGATTCTTCAAAGCTAACATTCTAGTTTGGTTCTTGGATTCATAGACCTTTTGCAAAGTCTCCCAAGCATCTTGAGCTGAAGTGCAATCTCCTACCTCTCTTAAGAGTTCATTTGCAACATTCATTTTTATGCAATGTAGTGCAACATTGCACCTCTTGATGTATTTGGCTTTTTCTTGAGGATGAATAGGTTCACCCTCCTTACCATTTACAATTTCCATCAGATCTTGCATGATCATGATAGATTCCATTCTAACTTTCCATATGGAATAGTTAGTTTTGTTGAGCCTTTCATTAGTATCCAAAAGATATGCATTTATAGATGCCATCTAGTCTCCTAATCAAGGACTTGACACAAATGAAGGTTACTTCTATTGATTTGATTGAAGGTCTACCTTATCCCACTTCTTAGGGACCTGAAAAGATCAGTAATAGACTTCCTATAAAGATCTAAGAATGATCTCTAACAAAATCAAATCATAGAATACTAGAAACAATGCACTTGCTTGATTGAAGTAGACAATACTAGTAGAATTGCCCCTCTTTCTATAAAGAACATTAAAGCTTCCAAATGATCTGATCAAGAGTGAATTTCAGCAACCTAATATACTTCCAAAATCACTTGTAAAAGATCTAAATGGAACTTAATGAGGATGCAACACAATCTACTATCCAATCACAAACAAAAAATGATCAAAATTGATGAAAAATTGATCTAATTTGGTGCATAAGTCAAGCAATGGTTGGACTGAACCTAAATCACTTTAGGAGGTGCCTACTACACCTTAGAACAGCCTTGAAGAGTCCCCAAAACTCTGATCTTCCCTCTCCTTGAATGCTAGAAATCCTCCTCTATGAAATCACCTCCAAAACTCGCTTAGAAATCAATGCTTGGAGCAAGCAAAACTTGCTATCTTGGTAATGTGAATTGAATTCAACTTTGCCTCTGGTTTTAGACACCTAAACACCTGCAAATGAAGTCACACAACACCAACCTCCAATGTATTTGACTCACTTTGAGTTCTAGAATCAATACTAGATGCTAAGATCCAATCTACACAAGATTTAGATCAAAAATTGTGATCAAATTGAATGAAAACCAAGGATTTAGCTCATTTCAGCCTTTAGGATCTGATACCATGTAAAAATTACAGCAAATAAGGACCCTAAAACACTTGAAATGATGAGGGAAACAATAGATTATGATCTCATAAGATTAGCACAAGTTGAACCATCAAAATCCATCAAAAATCTATGCTTGAACCTCACTAAATGGCCCAAATCCTTGAAGAAGGCTTCACACGTGTGAAAGTACGGCCTCCCACAGTCTGAGTACTGTACACCAGACCTACATTCAATCCTATAATCATTAGTAATCACAAGTACTCAAACAATTATGAACATAGAGAGCAATTGCACCATAATGAGAGAAAAATCATGAAATTGCTTGATTGATTTTGGTGAGATATCATCACCTATATATACATGATCCATCACGGTTTTGGGCAGGTATGAGTAGCCCTAAACCTATCCCTAATGCTAATTTTGGTGGATCTTTCATCCCTACCAAGTTAGGGTTGGAATCTTGGAGATCCCTCAACAATGCAAAAATTACCAAAAATAGCTCCTATTTTTTCTCCCTTGTATCAGCATAATTTGGACTCATTCCAAAGGTTCTAACACTTAGGTCTACTTGAGAACATCCTTATGAATGGAATCCTATGCTATTTGGCACGTGTGACAAGCCACATCATGACCATCTAACTATTTACAAGTCATATGACCAAAACTAGTCAAGCTAGAATTGTGAATTTTTAACAAATTTCAGCGAAAGAAAAGGGCTCAACAATCTTCGATGTCTGGTCAGGGGAGAGCAAATGCTCAGTGCAACAAAAGGATTGAAGACAGAAGGGGTTTGGGGGCGAAGTAGGTTCAAAGGAACGAAAAAGAGAGACAAAGGCCTGGACCATAGAAGGAGAGTCAGAGATGATAGAACTGGAAACTGAAAGAGAGTGGACAAAAGTGGAAGAGTGCTTGCGGCGGAGGGCACGAAATAAAAAGGAAGAGGGCAAGTCACCATTACGGAGCCAGTTTAGCTTAGAACGAAGCTTAAGATTGATTGCAATATGATAGTCATGACGACGAAGAATGACTTGGCAATGAAGCTGGAGATCAGAGTAATGAATAGTATCCTTGGTAGATTTCTTGAGCGGCTACTATGCCTTGAAGGAGGGTCAATGCCAAGGACCTGAGCCTGGAACGAGAGCAAGAGTAAGGCTTCCCTTCTTGTCTGAAAAAGGTCGTACCATTAGTGATCATGACTTTGTCAATATTGCTATGCTTTTCTACATCTTGTCTGACTCTCTTATTGCTTAATCTGGTAGTCTGTCCTTAGCGAATTATTATTAGTCTAGTTGTTCACGACTAATATTTAGTCTTGGTTTTCGCGATCAATTATAAGTCGAGCTCAGTCTAGCTCTTCGCGAATTATTTGGGACTAATAATTTGTCTAGCTGTTTGGGACAAATTATCTTTATGATGTTTTGTTGCTTAATGTTTGGTTACGTTATCAGATCGAACATGATTGCTATGACTAATGTTTTGTTCGTTTTTGATAGGCGTAGTCATGCTTAGGAAAAGAGTGAGATAGCTCATTCCGTTGTGCACGAGCACTTTCTATTCAAGTTCGTTTCTTTTTCGAGTTTCGAGTTTGCTTCTTTTCGTGTTCGTTTCTTTTTGAGCTATTTTAGTTTCTCACACTCACACATCCTCTTTTTCCAGCAGAAAGAGGGTGATTGTAATGACCCAAAAGGACAACCCCTAAGATGAGGATAGGAGAACACAATAAGAGAGTCTATGGAGCCAAACCGCCAACCAAACCTAGACCATAATCTGGATCTAGCCCCCAAGCCATGCCATGTGAAGCAAGAGGAGAAGAGAGAAATTGGTGACCTAAACTCAATATGTTGACGGGAGAATCCCTACCTCATTATATAGAGAGTAGAGTCTTGTACATGAAACCATGCAACCCCCATGCAGGTCAACTATAAATAGATAACATCTCTTTATGCAGTTCTCCTCCTACCTATGTCCGTCACACGTACATGCAATACTCCATATGTCTCAATTAGAGTGTCTGGGTCCTCTCGAGGTACTCAGTTAGAAACAAGCCTTGACATGGAATAAAATAACGACGTGACCAATAATCTTGGACATTGGATGGTCTGTCTACCATATTAGGACTATTCCATGTCCTTAGCTAAATCATTGATAGTTATTACTATCACCTAGACTAATCTTTCACATGGATTCCCAAGGGAAAGCCAGTCCTATCATGGACAAGCTTGATGGAGCCAATTACCATCTGTGGAAATTTAAGATGAAAACAATGCTAATGGCTGAAGAATTGTATGACATTGTTACAGGTGCAGAAGAGAAACCCGAAGCTGACGATGCAGCAATCGGCAGATGGAAGCTGAAGGATGACAAAGCATTCGTGCTGATCATCCTCAACATTTCGGATATTTGGATCGGCCATGTATCCAAAGCCTAGACATCCAAAGAAGTCTGGGACATCTTGAGCACATTATACAAAGTGTGAGATATAGCTTCCAAGCTACATCTCAGGAAAAAATTTCACTCCCTCAAGATGGCTAATGGTGACTCCCTGCAGAATCACATCAGTCAATTCAAGAACCTGCTGAAGCAAATGGCCGCTGTCGGATATGTCATAAACGATCAAGACGCAGTGATGCAACTGCTTACAAGCTTGCCAAGCTCATACGACAGCTGAGTGATGATCATCATGACACATCTAGAGCTGACTCTTTCAAGAGTCATCACAATGTTATTGCAGGAAGACACGTGGAGGAATGAAGCCTCTAGTTCCTCAGCTGATTCTCATGCTTGGTACACCAACAAGAGCACGACTAAGCAGAAGAAGAAGAAAGTCCCAAAGCAATCAAAGCAAGACCAGAAACCAGCACATCACAAAGAACAGTCGAATCCGAAGACGAAGAAGAAGCTGTTTTGCAGATATCGCAAACGAAACAACCACGAAATTCAAGACTATCAGATATTACAAGCTAAGAACAACAACAAGGGACATTCGAATCAAGTGGCCAATGCAGCTACAGAAGCTCCACAGCCCATTCAAGAAGCGGGTCATGATGCCTTCATGACCAACTATCAAGGAGCATCCAACGATAGTTCTTAGTTTCTGGATTCCGGTGCCACTCAGCATATGACCAGTCTCATTGTCTATTTCGAGTCCTATAGACCCTACAGTACCAACAAATATGTTCACCTTGGCAATAATAGCACACAAGCTATTAAGGGTGAAGGTACTTTCTGATTGAGCTTTGCAATCAATCTAAGCTACTTTCTAAAGTCCTATATGTACCCAATCTATCTACGAATCTACTCTTTGTAAGGATAATCATAGATCTATGACGTAAAGTAGAATTCAAATGTGATTAGTGCAAAGTAGTTGATAGGACAGGCAAGATCCTAGCACTCGGAAAGAGACATGGATACTTGTATAGATTAAGTCAGTGCTTTTCTGCCTCTAGTCAGGCACTCAATACTTCTATTCAAGCAAATAAAAGTTTACTTTGGCATTATAGACGTGGTCACTTGAATCATGCTGCCATACAACAAATGTCTAAATATTCTATTGTTCTTGATCTAGACTATCCTAGTGATAAAGTCGAATTACATGTCTGTCAAGACTATCTAGTTGGTAAACAACATTTAGATCAAGCCATCAGCATACTGCTAGATGATTCGTAGATATTGTACATTCACACATTTGTGGCCCGATGAAGAATCCTTCTATGCAGGATGCAAAGTATTTTATAACTTTTATTGATGAATTTTTCAGAAGGACTATGGTGTACTTTATCAAGAAGAAATCATAAGCTTTCAATTGCTTCAGAATCTTCAAGGAGCGTGCAAAAAAAGAGACTGGAAGGACGATCAAGGGCTGACATTGGTGGAGAATGCATCTCTACTGAGTTTAAGGAGTACTGCCAGAGCCAAGACATTGAGTAGCAATTCATCACTCCTTACAGTCCTCAGTCTAATGGCTTAGTCGAGAGGAATAATTGTACTCTGGTTGAATAAGCCAAATGTATGCTAACTCATGCATCGCTGCCCAAGAGCTTCTGGGCCGAAGCTGTCTCCACTGCAGCTTATGTCCAAAATAGATGTTCGACCAAGGCCCTCTCAATCTATTAAAGAAGCGTTTTGATTGATAAATTTACTGTCAGACATTAATCTGCATCAGTATAGCCTTACAATTATATTCTGTGATAATCAGAGTGCTATTGCCTTATCGGGCCAACCCTAGGTTTCACTCTAGGAGTAAGCATTTAGATATCACTACATCAGGAGCAAGGTTCTCAACAAGTCATTGTGATCCAAAATATTCAAAGTTTCTTGCCATGATATTCAGATCGATAAGATTGTTTTCCTTTGATGTGAACGCTATGAGTGGATGGAAAGAAACTTTGATGTGCAATATGATTTGCATTTACATGAAAAGTCATGTTAGTTAATGGTAGAAAATAGAATCTTGAAGTATGGACCCCACGCGTTGCGGCTACCCAACTTCCAGTTAACTACACACGTTACTAGTGAGGTCAAGTCATCGGAGTTGTGTGAGCAGACCAAAAACTCAGTCGGAGTTTTAAATGTCTTTTCCCTCTCGGGTGTTGGTCGTCCGACACATCCTCTCTGCCTTTCCAGTCTTCTTCTCCTCCCTCTTCGTTGCTACCCGTTCTTTGCATGATTCTCTTGCTAAGGCCCTTTGTCGCTTCCTTTGGGTTGGGAAGCGTCCTCTTCTTCCTTGGTTTGTTTGTTCAACCTCTACTAAGGATGGAGGCCTTGGTATTCCCGCCGACCCTACTCTTAAATACCGTTCTTTGATTCTTTGTCGACAATTCCCTTCCCTTTTCCCAGATTATCTTAACCGTCTATGGTCTGCCTCTCATACCTTGTCTGATTGGCGCTGTCGCCTTAAAACCGCCCACTCTCTTCCTATAGGGAAACTCAGATACCTTGCCTGCCATATTCTCACCAAATCCTTATTCTTGCTTTCCAAGTGGCCTTTCCTTGATGATCGCCTTTGCCCGCTTTGCCAACTGGCTGAAGAAACGGTGGAACACTTGTTCTTCCATTGTCATCAGCACCTTTGGGTGGAGCTAGGTTACATATTTTCGACTTGGGGTCTCACCTTTTCTCTGGACATTGACACCACCCTCCTTGGTGACTCCCTTCTGACGGATTCCTCTACTCTCATTTTCTGGCATGTGTGCAAGTTGGCTGTTTTGTGGAGGATCTGGACGACAAGGAACCAGTAGGTGTTTGAGGGGGACCCCCCTTCCTTATCGGCGGCGGCTTGTATTAGGCTGGCTATGTTTTTTCTGCGTACCACTTAAGTTAGTTATCACACTATTGCCCTGCGTGGTATGCTGGTTGGTAGCTTTTGGGCTTTGTAAGTAGTCCTCCTGGACCTCAGACTGACTCGGCCTTGGTGCCGTTTTTTTTTTGTTTCGTACTTGTATATTTGCGAATATATGATAGTGCTATTAAGCCTTTCAAAAAATAAAAAAGTGATTGCTTCCATGTATAATTGTCCAGTAACATTGAATTAAGTGCAAGCCTAATATTAGGATTCATCTCTTAGTTCTTACTTGCATTCATTTACCTTCATTCCTCTTGCTATCATGCTCATTTCTGGTGCCTCTTGCACGTTAAATTATGGATACTCCAGATATGACAACAGAACACATAGAGGTGAATAAAAAAAGGAAATTGTATTTTGACAATGGGCTAACCAGAACATCAAATACAAAGTCCTGTTATTGCAAAGAAACAGACGCTTGTTGCACTTAAAGCTATTTAGATTCTTTAGTCATAAAGGTGTGATGTCTCTAGCGTGTAAGTTCTCTAGAAGAGGTTGTGCTTCTTTTCAGCCTTTGCTTCCTTCTTTTCGGCCTTTGCTTCCTTCTTGGCATCCTTTTTATCGTGATGCTCATGAAAGGCATAACCACCAGCTCCGACGGCTCCGGTTGCAGCAAGTCCTTCTTCAATTTTGTGCCTGTGAGCATTCTCCGGATCTTTCTTGGCTTCATGTCTTTCATACTGGAGAAAACGCACTGTGTTAGATCCAAGATCGCTGATAGCAACATCTTTTGTTGGAAAATAGAACAAACGAACAAGCACAATATGATATCGTCAGATACTTTTGACGCCACCAGCCGCAAGTTTGTTCTCTCTCAGACGTCCTTTCCACGGCTAGATAAATTCGAACTCGAGAACTCTAAGGACAGGATAGTACTTCTCCAACACACCAATTCAGAAACCGAAAACTCGAGAACTTTAGGAGAGCAGAGCACTTGACCAACACAACAATTAATAAACTGTGACTCTGGGATTTCCTAAGTACGTCATCGGAACGGGGAATGCAAAGTGAAGATCTGAAATTCCCTGACACAAGTGATAAAAGTATTTGATAAATGAAGTTCAACAAAAATGCTAATTTAAAAGCGTTTGTGTTGCTGCATCACAGACCACAAACTTCGAATTTACTCTCTAACTACATATCAATGCATTCCCAAGTTCTACAATCGGAAAAGCATATATATATCATATTTGCGAAAAAGAATTTAGGAAGGCGAGAAGAAGATCTGATGTTGTAATCTTAGCAATGGACTCAACTCACCAGAGCGCCAGCTCCTGCACCCAAGCCAACACCCTCACCGATGTGCTCATGGCGTTTGTCCTGCTTCACCTCCTCCTGAGGCGTTTGTCCTTCCTTATTGTGGTGGAATAAATGCGCCATAATTATTATAGATCACAAACCCAAGAAACCAGCAAATGTTTCAAGTTATTCAGATCGATTGATGAAGCAAACAATTGCGAAGCTACAGATATAAGAAAAAGCACCTAGTACGTTGTTATTATATACAGGAGATAGAGGCAGATCTATCTTATACGCGAGGAAGAAAAACAGGTCCTCGGACGCGCGTCGCGCTGTGCTGCATTTGCTGACACCTGCACTACCAAACTGACACGATATTCTAACGCTTAAGCTAGCCCTATGGACTAGGTAGCGGCATGAGCAGGCCTCCTACCGTGTGTAGCAGGTGGCCTTCATGCACCGAGCCGCCCTGCGGGGAGATGCGTTGAAGGCTGCTTGCTACCCTGTAGCAGGCCTGCCCATGCTTGCTAACCAACATAATTTGTCATTTGGGCCATTCAACTGCCCTTCAGTTGACAGGTTGTTACACTATGGCTCTGACGTCTGTGTTCAGAGCCAATGAAAATGTGCCAGCTGTCCACTATCAGCCCAAATGCAAATTATGGATTAATTAGACGGGTGAAGCAAAATTTGAAAGGTATACTTTCCTTTGCTGAGGAATTCTATAACACAAGTCTCAACTTTTTTTTTTTTTGAAAAGCTTAATAGCACTATTATATATTCACAAAATATACAAATACAAAAACGGGTTCAAGGCCGAAGTCAGTCTAAGGTCCATATGTACTTACAAAGCCCAAAGGCTACCAAGCTAGCATACCACGCAAGGAAGCAAATTGAAACTAACTTATATGGTACGTTAAAAAAAGATAACAAGTCTAATACAAGCCGCTGCCGATAAGGAAGGGACTCCCCCTCAAACACCTGCTGGTTTCTCGCTGTCTTCCATATCTTCCATAAAACTGCCAGCCTGCACACATGCCAGAAAATGAGAGTAGAGAAATCTGTCAGCTGGGTGTCACCGAGGAGGATGGTGTCAATGTCCAGAGAGAAGGTAAACTCTCAAGTTGAGAACATGTGACCCAGCTCCAGCCAAACGTGCCGATGACAATGAAGGAACAAGTGCTCCACCATTTCTTCACCCAGCTGGCAAAGCGGACAAAGGCGATCACTAAGGAAAGGCCACTTGGAAAGCAAGGGTAAGGATTTAGTAAAAATACGGTAGGCAAGGTATCTGAGCTTCCCTACAGGAAGAGAGCGGGCGGTTTTAAGGCGGCAACACCAGACAAACAAGGAATGAGAGGGAGACCAGAGACGGTTAAGAAAGTCCGAAAATGGAAGGGAATTGCCAACGGTGCGAGGAGTAGTCAAAGAGAGAACAAACAAGGGGGGTGTCCCAGCCTGAAAGGTCAAAGGGCGGAACTTGAGTAACATGAACCAGGATGGCACACGAGGAGGCCAAGAAAATCAGTCGACGTTTAGTAGGGGAAAGAGTAGAGGAAGGTAGAACCTGGCAGGGAGGGACGTGGATCACCCAACTGACCAAGGGAGAGAAGGCCTTTAGTGGCTAAGGAGAGGGAAAGATGGGGGTGAGAACGGAAAAGGGGTTGAGCATTAGCCGGAAAAAGAGATGAAGTCCAAATGGATTCCGAAGAAGGGAGGGTGGAGATATCCTGCCAACAAAGAAAGGACCGGAGTTGAAGGAATAAATGAGCCAGATTAGTCAAAACAAAAGGTCCTTTAAAATGAAAGGAGCAGCCAAAAGCAAGGATGTGGGCAAAATTGGGAGAAGGACGAAACAAGGGGGGCACAACAACAGAAGAGGCCATAAAGGAGAGAAGAAAAGCATGCCAGTGCTGAGAGGGGAGAGCAAGGGAAGAAAGACGACAGAGAACCAAAGAGAGGTTTTTAATAGCAGGGTTGGGAATACCTAGGCCTCCGTCCTTAGTAGAGGCTGAACAAATAGACCAAGGAAGTACTAAGACGCTTCTCGGCCCATAAGAAGCGACAGAGGGCCTTAGCAAGAGAATCATGCAAAGAATGGGTGGCGTCAAAAAGGGAAGAGAAGAAGACCGAAAGGGCAGAGAGGATGTGGTGAACAACCAAAACCCAAGAAGGACAAGACATAAAATGAGGGTCCCAAGATGCAAGTTTGTCCGAAAACGAGCAAAGGAACCACTGAGTACGTTGAGCAAAAGACAAATGAATACCAAAAGGGATACCCAACAAGCGGGTAACAATGTCATGGGGAACAATGTGAAAGCCCAAAGAGGAGACCCATGAGGGCACTGAGTGTGAATGGCATGAAGTTCAGATTTTTGATAGTTCAATAGGGAGGAGCGATAGCAAAGTTTCCTAAAGAGAGAGAGGAGATGAATAACATGAGGTTCAGAGAGGAGGGAGAGTAAAGCAATGTCATCAGCAAAGAGCTGGTGTGAGAGTGGCCCCAAGGGAGAAAAAACCTAGGAGATATAGGAGATCGAAGCCGCCTCGTGGAAGGCACAAGACAGGGGTTTAGTAGCAATGGCAAACAACATAGGGGACAAGGGGCAACCTTGCCGAATGCCACAAGTAGGTGCAAAGCTATCAGGAAGACACCCATTAAAAAGGATCTTAGTAGAAGATGAGTGATAAAGGGCACTCACAAAGTTCAAAAAGGAGGAGGAAGATCCAAAAGCCTGACAAGAAACCAAAATATAATCCCAACTGATTTGATCAAAGGCTTTGTCAAAATCCAAACGAAGGATAATAGAAGGAACAGTTGAGGCAGCCAGTGAGTCCACTGTCATCCAGACATTAAGAATGGAGTCCATAATGTTACGACCTTTCACAAACCCAAACTGCTCATGAGAAAGGAGGGAATGGAGGAGGGGGAAAGAGTCATGGATCGAAACCACTGGGGCTGGTCGTCTGGTTCTTTGTCATCTTCCACATGTGCCCCAGTGTCGCCTTCAACAACTATGCGTCCCTTGTCTGATGTATCGGACTGGGTTGCATCATCCTCAAAGGTGGATGCGCTCGGCTGCTTTTGAGATGTGGAAGAAAATGCTGGCTTTGAAGAATCCATAGCAGCAACAGCTCCATCGGTGTCCATTTCCACAGCTTCACTCTCCATAGCAGTGGTGGCTGCTACTTCGACTACTGGTGCAGCATCGACTGGAACCGGAATAGGTATAGAAAAGATGCTGGAAAGATCTATTGGCTTGGGAATCAACAATCTTCTTGTCAGCATGGTTTTCTCTTGATCGCTCAATATGTCAAAATGAGCGCAGAGTCGAGATACATGGGCTCCAACTCCAGAAAACTTTTGGTGCTTAATCCAGCGCAAAAAGGCTTTGTATGTGATAACGCCAAAGCACACTGGATTACCCGCAAGGGCATCTAATATATACCCAAAATTTTGAACCGAAATGATACCATCCGCATGGGTCAAAAAGATTGCTTGGTTCGCATATTTACAAAACAACTTGAATGTTGTATCTCGTATCATAGGGATTTTGTACCCCTTCGTGGGTACGAAACAATTGCTTAAGAAATGGGCAGCTTCATCCATCGAATCTTTGTTAGTTGAAAGCAGCTTCCCATCCAGAGGTAATCCAAGAGTTGTGCAGAACAGGTTTTCAGTGATAGTGAAGAATTGGCCTCGTACGTGAACTTTGAAGTCCACCTCCGAAATTGAATGGATGGAGTTTACGAATTCAGTACTGACTTCAGAGAGGATGATAGAGGAGTCCACTTTCAAATCACCCAACCTGCATCGATCCAAAAAGGAATGGATGGATGCCAGATAGATTCCTACGCGTGCTTTCCAAATGATATTAGAGCTCGAACCTGATGCGGAAGCCATTGTTCGAATGTTTAACGATATCTTTGTAGATCGCAATAGTTCGCAAAAAGGTGCTTTGATCGCAAAGAGTGAGCGCAGGAAAGCATAAACTTCACAAGTAGAAAGTGTAAAGAGGAAAAATGAAAAATAACTCTGATAAGCAATAGCGGTGTGAAAGGGATGATGACTTGACATCTGTCACTTCCATTTATGGAGGACGTGCATGGCTCAGTGTTTGAAACTATAATTTGCCAGATCGATCTTTAATGAAGAAAGACTGTTTGTAAAAAGAAAAAAAAAAAATTAAGGAAAAACATTATCTGTGAGCGTACACACGTGTGAATAATGATGATCACGTGGCCATCATTTTCAATGGAGGGATACAAAAAGTAGGTCGAGAGATTCTCAAAAGATTCTCAAAAATATGCTAGAAAGATTCTAGAAAGTTTTGCAAAACTTTCTTGAAGGATCTTAAAAAAAATGTACAGAAACTCAAGAAAATTTCTCGAAAATTTTAGCAACATACTAGAAAATTTCTCGAAAAACTGAAGATAATGCTAGAAAAATTCTCGAAAGCGATTTACGAAAATTTGATTAACAATTTTAGTGTCGCAAAAAAAAATTCTCGAAAACACTTTTAAAATGATATTGAAAGATTGAGAGAAGTCAAGAAAAATTCTCGAAAATTTCTAAAAGGAAAAGAAACTAAAAAATAAAAAATAAAAAATAAAAAATAAAGGAATGTCGTGAAAAAAATTTAGATAAGATAAAAGAAAATTCGTGATTATTTTCAGAAAAATACTAGAAAATAATAAGAATAAATAAATAAAAAATTTTGGTCAAAGGTAGTATTTCTTCAGTCTGGACCTGTTAATACGTGTCGGTAGTAGTTCACCTTCAAGTGATTGAAGTTGCACAGAACCATTGTCAAACACCTCTATGACTTTATACGGTCCAAGCCATCGCATATGGAGTTTTCAAGGGAGCCTTTGATGGCGACTGTCATATATCAGCGTATAATCATCAACTTTAAGATCACATTTTTTTATATGACTGTTATATTTCTTCTTTCTTTGTTTTTGGATTTCCTCCGTTAGTTTCTGTGAAGTCTCTCGAGCTTCAGCTTGTTCTTCAATATTAGTGAACCTTTTGTTTATTAATTATGCATCTGTTCGTTGAGCTTGAATACGAAAGGTTTTCACCTCAAAATCAATTGGCAAGATAAGATGCATACCATATGTAAGGAAATATGGTGTCTGTCTTGTCGTGATTTTCTCTGTGTTGCGATAAGCCCAATGAATTGATGGTAGTTTCTGATCCCAATCCGTTGCATGTGCAATAGTAATCTTAGTCAGGATCTTATTAGCTCTTTCTGTCAACCCGTTTGCTTTGGATTATATGGTGTAGTTTTTCTGTGTTTGATCAGGAAATAGGTTGTCAGCAACCATATCGTATCATTTAGAAAATGTGTTCCTCGGTCACTTACTAGTTCAAGTGGACAACCATATCTTGTGATTATACTTTTGAATAAGAACATTGCGACAGTTTTCACATCGTTTCGTTTCGTCGCCTCTGCTTCAACGTTAGAATATAACGACATTTTGTATGTCGGGTAATAGGTTTGATTGGACCGACAAAGTGAGTCCCCCACTTCTCAAATGGTGCAAGAGGCAATATTGGTGTCAACGACCAATGCATTGCTTTTGTAGGCTTACCAGATCTCTGGCATGGATCACATGAACGAATAAAATTTGATACATCCTTGAACATTGTTGGCCACCAATACTTGGCAGTCAATATCTTATTAACTGTATTCTTCAAAGCAAAATGTCCACCAGCATCTTCTGAGTATAAGGATTTAACAACCTTTTCAATGTCTTCAGTTTCGAGACATCTTCGTAGTTGATGGTCAACACCAAACTTGTACAAAACATTGTTAATAATTGTATAAGGTGTTACCTTATATTGAAAAACTGTCTTTTGCTCCAAATCGTAACCATCCGGATATATCTGATTCTTAAGATAAATAATTATATCAGAATATAACGAATTTGTAGATGAAATCTCAAATAAATGTTCGTCTAAAAAATCATCATTGATAGGGTATTCAATTTTTCCGGTATTGAGTCGCGATAGATAATCAGCATTTGTATGATATTTTCCTTGATGAAGCTCTACTTGATAATTAAATTCTTGCAAAAGTAGGACCCATCGAGCAATTTGTCCTGATAGATCTGGTTTATTTACAAGATACTTAAGAGCATAATGATCCACATGAAAAATAAATGCATATCCCAGCAAATAATGTCAAATTTTTTTAACAGTGAAAATCATGCCAAGTGCTTCCTTTTCTATAGCCGAATAATTCTTCTCTGATGCACTGAGCTGTCGACTCACATAGTAGATGGGATGATCCTTCTTTTGGTCATCCTTTTGGCTTAGACAGACACCAATAGCAAATGCAAAAACATCCACATAACTGTGAAATAAAATAGCCCAGTTGGGTGGTCTCAGAATAGGAGCTTTAATCAACCTTTGCTTAAGATCTTCGAATGCTTTCTGCTATTCATTCGTCCACAAGTATTCTCCTTGTTTCTTCAGTAGATGTGTAAGAGAGGCAGCAATAGAAGCATGATTTTGAATAAATCTCCTGTAATAGCCAACATGTCCTAAGAAAGCTCTTAATTCACGTAAATTGGCTGGTATCTGGAGATTTTTTATAAGATCAAATTTATCTTTGTCGACTTCTATTCCTCTGTTAGATATTCTGTGTCCGAGCAATATTCCTTCTTTCATACCAAAAAAACATTTCTCTGGATGAAGAGATAAACAAGTATCTCGACACCGTTGCAATGTTAATTTCAGCTTTTGCAGGTGTGTCTTTATATCACTGTATACACAGAAATCATCAATAAATATTTCGAGAAAAGTTCTCAAGAAGGCAGCGAAGATTAACATCATAATTTGTTGAAAAGTCGTTGGAGCATTACAAAGACCAAAGGGCATTTTGTTGTAGGCATAAGTGCCCCAATCTGTAGTGAATGTGGTCTTTGAACGATCCTCCTTTCGCACTCCAACCTGATTATATCCAGAAAAGCCGTCACAAAAGCTATAACGCTCTTAACCAGCAACCTGATCTAGAATGGAATCAGTGAAAGGCAAAGGATGATGGTCCTTCCTTGTGGTAGCATTGAGTTTGCGGAAATCCAGGCATATTCGTATTTTGCCAGTCTTCTTCTTTGGGACAACAATAATGGGTGAAACTCATTCACTACTTAAGACGAGATAGATTATACCTGCCTTAAGGTGCTTGTTAAGTTCGTCCTTACCCATGAGAGAGTACTTAGGATTGAGACGATACTGTCATAAACTCCTCTCTCTCAATGATCGAGACTGAAGTGTGAGATCAATATATGTTCTACGGGACGAACAAACACACCTCTAAAACAATAGGTGCGTCGCTCTCGCGAAAGGGTCTAGTTAACGATTAGACTGAGAATACGTTCACCTATACCATATGAGGTATACTTAACTATGAGTTAAAGTTACTCTAGTTTATCATGTCTTTTTGTATCTAGTCGTTTCGTATGGACAACCTAGTAAAGGTTGTCCAAGACAATGTCTTTTCTTCTAAAAAGTCTTGCCCTTAATTACAAGGCAAGTACTTAGGAGATATATTCCCGAAAATTGACTTAGGCCTCTTCATGATTTATACTTATCCAGCTCATATCTTCATTTTTGAGTATATCATGCCATATTTATGTTGATATTTAATATTTAACATTTTCGTGGCATCACATTGTCGAAGGACCGATCTAGGTCAAGATCTAATATGCTTCTTGGAGATGTTCATCTTTGTTCTAACTTGGCTACTGTTGAGGATAATGATGGTGTTTCAAAGGTTCTTCATGGCAAGTGCAAGCATGCAAAAGGTAAGGAAAGATCTAACTTCATCAATGGAGGTGAAGGTTCTTCCTTGGAAAAGATTGTTGTTAATGATTTCTTTGATCATATGGAAAAAGATGTTGCTAGGTGCATTCATGAAGAGGATGGTTCTTCTACATTATTTTGTTATGATTCCAAGAAAGTCATTTTTCCAGCAAGTGGAGTCACATGTCTTCATAAAGAGAGTAGATCAAATGGTTCTATCAAGAGACTTGGTGAGGGAGATAGTCACAAGTCAAGAAGAAGAGAAGTACGTGAAGAGTTCAAAGTAGGATGTACTTTGAATGATGTCATTGTGAATGATAGTGAGGAGGAATCATTATCATGCGAGTCATTATCTAAAACATTGAGTAGAAGTTCTTGTTTGAAAAAAGAGAGTACTTCAATCATCCTTATGTTGAAGGTACTAATCATTTTTTTCATGGCTTCTAATGTCTTTGAGGTTTCTACTTCTTATGATGCAATCATTAAGAGGGAGTCTTATGAAGGAAAGAGCAATGAAAGATTGGTTCTTGGGAAGATCCAAGGCATGGATCTCACATCTTTTCATCAACTCAAAGGATTCTATGATTGTGAATTGATCACTCATGATCGAGATGGCAAAAGGTTGGTTGGAGAAGACTACATGGAGCAAATGGAGAGGCAATTTCTTCAAGGCAAGGGAGATCTCATTGGTGAGCTTATTGAGGTTTGTTATGGACTCAAGAGGGCTGGATTTATTAGGTTTGATACTCATCTTCACCTACTCTACTTCATGTTGGATGGAAAGTTTGGAATCTATCTTTTGATTTATGATGGTGACATTGGTGACATTGTTTTCACTAACCTTTGTGGAAATCCGAGATCTAGGATTGATGAGTTCTTGTTGGATCTAGATCATATATTTGAGAGGGAGTATTTCCAGAGGTTCAGGTCTGAAGATATTCATATCTTTGATATCTTTGATGATCAAGAGAAAGGTAAGCAAGTGGAAGCGACACACTTTGCTTTACTCACATGTTTTGGAGAATTCTCTTGTGTAGATGATGCTATGCAAGTGGATATTGGTTCTCATGGTTTTCATAAAGGAAAAGCAAGTAATAGATCTGGAAAACAAAGTTTGTTCAATTAGTCAATTCTTCCAGGCTCCCAGAGAGATTGGTAAGTTGGTTGCCAATCTACAAGTGGTCATTGTACCTTTCGCGGTCTCCACACAAACAGGAGTCACATTTTCTTCACATTGGATGTCCAATTCCCTTGTCAATTTTTTTGACAAGTAGTTATGTGACGCCCCCAAGTCTACCGTAGGAAATCCATTAGTTCTTATTGTATTTTCATAGGTGATGGAGCTATATCATGGATGTCAAAGAAACAAGGACATTACTCTCTATAGGAAGCTAGTTGGTTCACTCATCTATCTAACCATTACTAGACCTGATCTAAGCTATTGTGTTAGAAGATTGAGTCAATTCATACAAGATCCTAGTGAGAAGCATTGGAAGCTAGGAAGGCAACTTTTGAGGTACATCATTGGAACTCGAGATTTTGGCATATTGTACGAGGGATCATCACCTAATCTTTTTGGATTTTCAAATTCGGACTATGTTGGAGATGTAATATTAGAGATGGAAGAGCTTAGAGCAATTGTATTTGTATTTTTCTTTTATTTCTAGTGAGTCGATCATTGTTGTTGGAATATCAAAGAAATGCAGATGATATCAGATTAGTAGAGCTCTTAAGAAAGAATCAGAAAGAATCAGTATTTGCAGCAAAAGTGGTGTGCGGGTGTTGGATCAGAAATATGGCAGTTACCAGTAAGATCAAGTTCAAGTTTAATCTGATAATACAATGCGCAAGTAGAGCAGAATGTGAAATTTCAGAGAAATAAAGACCAAGAATGGATCTAGATCTAATCTTCAAGAGGTGTTGGAAGCTAGATTACATGATCTACTAATCAACCTATGATTAGATCAATATTTTGGTTAATTGTCAATAAGAGGCCAAAACTCATTTTAGACTTAGAGACAAAATTTTTTAAGTTATATTAGTTTAAAATACATTCAATAAACACTTTTGGAAAGTGTGGGAAAGTTGGTAGTCGAGTTTGAGAGAGATTCAAATTTGAACTTTGGGTACATTGAATCTAGACCCAAAAATAGTAGGGTTTACATTTTGGAGGGAAAGCCAAGTGGCCAAATAGGGTTTGGAAACTCTATAAAAGGATGTAACTCGTGGAGAGACACATCTTCGCTCTTCTATCTCTCATTTCATCACTATACATGGTTCTCTTTGGGTTCTACTACTCATTGGTGCACTACCTTGGTGTTATCTTGCAATTCTATGTGTAGAATGATCATTTATTGCTATTTTCGGTTCCACACGTGTGAAATACAGTAGGGTACTATAATTGTACGGACATCAAACATATTTTATGTTTTGGTTCATGTTTGGTCAATATCTCTTAGAGTTTGCATCTCATTTTGTATGTAGATGCTGATTTTTCTACATTGGCAGGATTGTTGGTTTGCTCCTTATTGTAACCAAAGATTTGGGACTTGGATTGGATCTTGAATGATCTGAAATCCTTCACAGTCTACTTCTAGAGTGTTGACTCTAAGAAGGAAAATCTTTTCTTGTTTGCAAAAGAATGAAGAAAGTCCAAGTACTTTTGTTTTGAGGATGAAAGCATTAAATGATGAGTTGGCTTGCATTGATAAGAGCATTAAGGAAGGAGAGCTTGTTCAAGTGATTCTTAATGGATTGTTGGAAGATCATGCTAACATTGTTCAAAGTATTGCTATTCAAAAGACTTTGCCAAGTTTGATGGATCTTCAAGAGATCTTGATCAATGAGGAATATAGGCTTCAAGTGTAGATCAAGTAAGAAAGAAGAGGAGTGGATCTTGAGTATCAAGCTCTTATGAAGAATGGATCATGGAGATTGGTGGAGTTACCTAAGGACAAGAAATCTATTGGATGCAAATGGATCTTCAAGGTGAAGACAAACCAAGATGGATTTATCAACAAGTACAAGGCAAGGTTAGTGGAAAAAGGATATGCCCAACAACAAGGGATTGACTATGATGAGACCTTTGCACCCGTGGCAAAGACGGTAAGCATTCGAGTCATCATTTCACTTGCTACACTTTATGGATGGGATATACGGAAAATGGACATTTCAAATGCATTCTTAAATGGTGACCTTGAGGAGGAAGTGTACATGGATCAGTCTGAGAGCTACATTTCATCTACAAAGCCAAATCATGTGTGTCTACTACAAAAGAGCTTGTGTGGCCATAAGCAAGCACCAAGGAGTTGGTATGCTAAGCTTAATACTTTTTTACTCTCTCAATGCTTTGTTATGAGTGAGTATGATCATTCACTTTATTAAAGGTTTGCTGGAAATGATGTTACCATCTTGCTAATCTATGTGGATGATATCATCTTGAGTGGTGGAGACAATCAAGATGTGGAGGATATTAAGAGTGTTCTTAAGAAGGAGTTTGAGGTGCATGATCTTGGTAATTTGCATTACATTTTGGGAATAGAAGTCATTAGATCTTCTCAATCTACTTTCATTTGTCAAGAGAAGTATGCTAATTCTATTCTAGAAAGATTTCATATGGTAGATGCAAAAGCTAGTGATACACCTATGGAGTCTCATGTAAAGCTAACTATAAGAGGTAATGAAAGATCCTTCGAGGACATTACTCTCTATAGGAAGCTAGTTGGTTCACTCATCTATCTAGCCATTACTAGACTAGATCTAAGCTATTGTGTTGGAAGATTGAGTCAATTCATGCAAGATCATAGTGAGGAGCATTGGAAGCTAGGAAAGCGAGTTTTGAGGTACATCATTGGAACTCGAGATTTTGGCACATTGTATGAGGGATCATCACCTAATCTTTTTGAATTTTCAGATTCGGACTATGTTGGAGATGTAATGGATAGGAAATCCATTAGTGCCCATTGTATTTTCATAGGTGATGTAGCTATATCATGGATGTCAAAGAAACAAGCCACTATCTCATTGTCATCTAGACCCAAAATAGTAGGGTTAGCAATTTGGAGGGAAAGCCAAGTGGCCAAATAGGGTTTGGACTTGTTATAAAAGGATGTAACTCGTGGAGAGAGTAATCTTCTCTCTTCTCTATCTCATTTCATGCTTATACATGGTTATCTTGGGTACTACTATCCATTGGTGCACTATACTTGTGATTGCATGCAATTTTATGTGTAGAATGGTCTATATTTGTTATCTTTGGATCCATATGTGTGAAATATAGTAGCTTGCTGGTTTTGTATGGACAGCAATAGTACTTTATCATTTCATTCAAGTTTGATCAAGTTCTATTAGTGTTTGCATCTCATTTTGTGTGTAGATGCTAATTTTTCTACATTGGTGAGATTGGTAGTGTATTTCTCTTTCTAACCAAAGATCTTTCGAGTGGATTGGATCTAACCAAAGATCTTTCAAGTGGATTGGATCTTAATGATCTGAAATCTTTCACATTCCTTAGGCATCAAAGACAACCATCATCTGATCAGAAATTGAGGAGTCATAGAAGTTCGTGATCAGAGTGAGTGAACAAGTGTGATCAAACAACAATGAAGTGGATTCAAATCACAACAAGCATTCATCTACTTTATACATAGATAGAAAAGCATGCTGCTGCTATATTACACTAAACCACAACAAAATAGCAATTACGACCAGAATGATGACGTAACTGGGAGGTTCAAAATCATTCATCTCATGGACGGAGCATCATGTAGAGTGTGCCCGGATGATCCATTTATAGATTTCATCCATGTATTAACTACAACAAATGTTTGTCACCTAATTAGGTAAGCCGTTGTACTTGGAAGTATTTGGCTTTTGTGACAACTGTACATAGTATATACGGTCAATGAATCAGAGAATGTTGACGCGAACGAGGACGCTCTTACTTCACATTTTACGTGAAGTGGCTTCTCTCACTTCGCAAATTCTGGGAAGTGCCTGGAATGTTCCTCGCTAAAAATAGATGACTGTTGGGATTTTTCCCTCTTTTTGGGATTTTGCGAAAAAACCGATAGTGCCCTTAAAAATGCAAAGGTGCCCTTAAAAAGCCGATAGTGCTCTTAAAAATGCGAAGGTGTCTTTAAAACCGTTTAACTTTTGAACTGCACATAAGTTAACTTCTTCAAAATAGTGGAGGTGTCATCAATGGAGAACGAATCAGTATACCGAGTGACGTAGACTGGATTTTCTCCAAAGAGGTAAGTGCCATTTGCAAGCACAATATTGACCTGGGTGAAAAGAAAACTCTTTGCCTAGAGCCTAAGAACCTAGGACTTTGACATTCAAAGGGCCCCAATGGATCTCACCAAACCTCTTGGCACCATCTGCGTACGAGAGTTTTCCCATAAAGTATGTAACAACAATAGTGTCAACAAGCAATGCAAGGTAATAATTGAAAATAACAGGGTGAAGTTGGAACGAACGCAGCTTCAGAGTATCAAAGTGGGATTGTCATATTTGCTACCAAATAGACCACCTGAGCTGGATCAAAGTGAGCAGGGCCGGGTCGGCAGGAGGATGAGCCTGTGCTTTGCTCCATAATTGTTTGATAAGTGTCTTGAATGCAACAAGGGTGATGGGACTGCGGCTGCTCCTGCACGACAGGCCTGGAGGCAGGAGGCCAAGTCTTCTGTCGTCGGTGCTTGCCACCATGGCCGTTGAAGAAGGGGACAACAATTCTGAAGGGGGAGGCACGAGGCTTGAATCTTCCATGTCGGGCAAAGAAATGAGGGTGAAGGCAGGGAGTGAGCAGTATGAAAGCCCACTAGACCAGAGCAAGGATCCAAAGGCGGGAAGGTAGCCACAGAAGGTGGCAAAAAAGAGGGGAGTTGTGTTGTCTGACAAGAGTTGTTAGAGGGCAGAAACTTGGCTAAGCGCAATGTTTCAGATATTGTAGGAGGCTCCAAAGCAGCAGCGCGATCCAAATCCAAAGCAGAAAAAGAAGAGTAGAGAACGGATGAAGCAGGAGGATAAGGAGACCATGAGAAGACTCAAAAAGTGTGCAAAGCGTCAAGCTTGCCAACACACGTGCGGGGTGGAGTAGCAACACCTTCACCATGTCCATGAGGATTTTCCATCTCCATGTCTACGTCGATGGAAAGTGCCTCGTCTGCATCGCCACCTCTACAATTACCTTTTCTTCTTGCCAGTTGTATCTATTTCAATTGGTTATATTATTGTGATATGTACTACATAACGTATAGATACCTTGTGAATATTAGGCCCATTTTTGATCGGATTAAAAAGCAGAAAATATATGAGCTTTTTTTAAAACACATTCTGCACTTTTTTGCTGCCCATTTGTACGACGTCCGTAGTAGGACTGCCATGTGGCACGTTCATAGTGGTAGATCAAAGTCAAATTGCCTATTATGCTTCGTAATGTACATGTGAAAAAGTTTAAGGTACCCATTACGCAATGGAAGGCACCCAAGCACATGCCATTTTGTCCAGTTCGGCTTTCCAAAATTTTCTAGGCTTAGTCCCTTTGGGCCTTCCCCGAATATTTTTGGAAATCCTTATCGGGCAGAATAGCCTGTGCCTGAGCCCTTCCATAGTTCATTACACATGTAGTACGATATGTACTACATTACATTACACATGTGGAATTCTATATGTACTATGTAATGGCCATTAGCAGGTCCATTACCACATATAATTTGAGACCTCGACAGTTGAAAGTGAGTGATGAATGTCCATAAGCTTTTGGACGACCTGATTATATGCGGTAAGGGCCAATCCAATGGAACGTCACGTAATTGTATTTTGCAAAAAAATTCAAGTAGCTATTTCATACATTTTTCTTTAAAATGGGCATGAATTTATGGGGCTATAAGCCTCCAAAAGATCTAAAATTCATGCCAAAGGCAATTACATACACTTTCAATCAAAAACAATAAGGCCAATCCTAGGAGGAGCAAGAGTTGGTTGCAAGCAAAGCCCTTTGTGCAACACGCCCGGTTGGAGGATATGACTAAAATTTCAGTTTTAGATTAACATCATTTATTGTCCTCATCTTCCTAATTCGTTCTTGATTTTCAGATGTAGATGAGTAGAACACCTAGTTTCTGTAGTCTAGTGGGGAATAAGTGAAGTTGTTTATTGTTCCAACACTCCTTTGCATGCGACAACTCAAAATTTGCAAAAATTTGTAAATATGCCAATCCATTGCAATTTAATTGTACAAGATTCACCTTACCATGAATAAAGTGAAATATAATTTTGGTTGTCAAACTAAAGATACAAAGATGAAGGTTTTCATTTTTGTAAGTTGATGCCATTTATTTAACCTTTTTTACTTATATATTCCTTAGTAGCAAATTTGTATTTTACTTCAAGACTTGATAATGATGTGGCTCTATGCTATTGGTATGTCAAGAAACTAATCCACCATTCAAGGTGTAGAAAATATGGTCCAACAACCATGTGCACACGCTCCCAGCTACTGTAGGGGTTTCTCCTCATCCACCTTCACACCCCATTTCCAAGATCCAAGCAAAGACAAACCAAATAGGTTAAGAAGTGGTTTCTTCTGTGTTGTCACATGGGAGGTCAATCTCAAGGAAGCAATATCTATTCACAAAGTGTTAGGCAAGCCTATGAAGAAACCCTAACCTTTGTCAGGCATTTAACTCTCCAAAGATCAAGCTTTCTCTCTCTCTCTCTCTCTCTCTAAGATAGCAACAACAAGCAAATCGAACAAATAGCAAATGCAACAAATAGAAAGATAGCAATAAACATGAGAGATGGAGGAGAAGGAGAAGCAAGGACATCCAATGCCAAAAATGGTAGACTCTCCACCTTTCTTTGGGCTCTAGCTCTCTGCTCACTTCATCTCTCTTCTGAAGCAACTCTCTAGTCCTCAGCTACTCCATGCTATGAATAATATAGTACAATTGTTACCAGATTCTCACACTATCTTCTAATGGATTTTTAGTTGTTGCAAATCGTACGAGAATATCCAAATGTGGAATTGCAACCCCATGACTATGGACAACGTTGACGGAAGAACAATAGTGGCAGTTCCAAAAATTATATCTACTAGAAACAAGCTATCATAAGAAGGTCGACGAAGTAATTAGAACTACAATGCTATGAAGTCAAACACCATTAGATGATGCAATGTACTCGCAAGCCAAAGGCATGAGAAATAATGGTAGAATTGTTCTCAATGGGCTCAAAATGTAAAAAGGGACCCAAGCAATTAAATATGAATTTCATTAAAAGCTTTTGTTCAACTCAAGTTGCTATATGGCACATGGTTTTGGGAACAAATAAACCTAGCCACGAACCGAAGACCACAAGGGCACAATGAGACTCAAGTACCTCCAATACATAGACGAAGTCATGTTAGGTATTATTGGCAGCAAATAAAAAGCCATGAACATCGAGAGAGAGAGAGAGAGAGAGAGAGAGAGAGAGAGAGAGAGAGAGAGAGAGAGAGAGAGAGAGAGAGAGAGAGAGAGAGAGAGAGAGAGAGAGAGAGAGAGAGAGAGAGAGAGAGAGAGAGAGAGAGAGAGAGAGAGAGAGAGAGAGAGAGAGAGAGAGAGAGAGAGAGAGAGAGAGAGAGAGAGAGAGAGAATATTCTCCTCTCTCTACTTCCATTTTCTAAGAACCTCCTATTTTATTTGTATGTGATCTATTTATGCATGTTGCATGCTTGTTTTGTCTTTGTTAATCATGCTATCACATTCAAGCTTTATCGTTAGCACAAGCATTATCCACTCACTAAATCCATAAGGTCCACATTCCAAGAAAATATGTGTTAGATCTACACGCCACAAGATGTGATCATTAAGATCCTAAGATCGACCTTCCATGGATTCATAAAAAGGGAGATCCCAGATGATTCTTGCAAATCTACACCTAGTAGCTGTGAAACATCGAAACAAGCTTTATATAATCTCATAAATTTGCATGAGACCCAAGATGTCACCACTCATTTATTGCTGCTTTAAAATGCTTCTCATGCAAGATGTCAGAATTGACTTCAATTAGTGACCATGTTAATCACGTTCGATCATTAATTGATTGTTGACATCTTCAGAGCCTATAGAATCTGTTAACTAGTTTTTCTTTGTTTCTTTCTTCTTCTGGCTATCAGCAAAGACTGTGGGCACTTCTTGAGATTATCTTTCTTGTTTTAAGACCCCAGATTAGGCAGAAGGGGCTGATAATCATTATAGTATTGTCTTGCCTATCAGAGGACATCCAGATGGGTCTCTCTTGAACTGAATGCACATGCATAATCAACCAAAATGCAAGCCAATGCGTTCAACAAATGATCTACGTTACTGCTCAGTTGAACAACAATGGATTCCTACTTCTACTTTGCTGCAAAATGAACTAAAGCTCCTACACTACTTTACTTGCATAAATTGACAAAACAAGAAACAAAAACTAATTTACAACATGTTAGAAGTCCAAGAGTCAAGAAACCAGCCAGTCTTTTGATTCTTGGACATCCCAAGAACATCAAGAACGAGAATGTTAGAGAATATGCAAGAATTATGACACATTTCTAGCCTATTTAGTTTACTTGAATGCTGGCTCCCACATTAATCCACAAGAAAACATGAAATCTAAACCACAACTAGGAAAGCAAGAAAACTAATCCACTCTAAATCCACAACCACACACAATATGAATGGAAGGGCATGATCATAGGGGCATCACTCAAGAAAACCATCATTATCAAGGAGCTCAATGGATGCATCTAACTCATGGAGGCTCTTCTCATTTCAGCATGGAGTTGATACAATACACAAAAAGCTCCTCTTCACAAAGAGGGAGTCTCTTAGATAAGCAAGAGAGCTACTTAGGTGGCATCCTAGTGGAATTTCCACATTTCACAAATTACAAGTGGAATAATGCTCTCCACTAGAGGTCACCATCAAAAGGTGGCTCACTCTACTTTCGTTAAGAGAGGTCTACTTGCATTTATTACATTTGCTTAGAAATACTAGTTCCTACATGGTCATTCCATCTTCCGGGATTCACCATGAGGCTTACACAGTTCTTGCTTGCCATCCTAACTAGCATTGCTCGACTCTCATATTCGGCTCTCAGTCTTCATAAGTCTCGTTTTCTCAAAGACCTCCTCGGTCTAAGGTGAGAGGTGCTCTTGAGTTGCTCTGTCCGAGTATCTTGGGGATTCGTTAGAATCAGCCAACATTGATCAACTCTTCCATTGCCAACAACGATGTGGTCATGACACTTCTAGAAAGTCTTCCGACCTCCTATGATCATTTGGTTAGTTGATCTCAACATAGCTGAATTTAACAATGCAGAAGGTCACCTCGATTTTCCTTCGAGAATTTCAAAGAAAGTCAAATGATGTTTCACATCAAACAGGTCGATCGCACTCTATTCGAAGATGAAACAACACTCCAAGAAGGTTGCTCCCAATACTTCAAAGTCAGATATGCATCCATCACAGGTCGATAGTGTCTCGTGACACTCGAATCTGTCGACCCAATCTGCACCTCATTTCCCAACATTCTAAAACCAACTAAGAGGAGTTGTTGGAGGAGGATTAATAGTGTCATACAAACTGATTCTCAAACTAATGTAGTGAACTATATTGAAGCCTTGTCCACATTGGATTGTTTACGATTTGATGTAATATCAACCAAACAATCACCTCGGTCAAGGTTTGTCAGGGTTTGCCCATCTGTCTTCTTAGCCTTGTCTTTTCATATTTGACTTGTGACCTTGGCTGTCGATCTTGCTGATGTTGTTGTTGGGAGTGTAAGTACTCCAGTGGATCCAAGCAGATCCACTCTCTCCCCCCCAAAAAAATCTGTTGGTGGGGATGATGTTGCTGGTAACTGTTCATGCTCAGGATTGGATCGACGTGTGGAACACGTAGTTGAAACTTGTTGAACATGCGACTGGACTGAAGATTGAACAAAATTTGTTTTGATCTTGCTGTAGTTGACTCAAAGAATAATATGGCACTGAGATGCAGGAATCAACTATAATTTGACATGGATTTCTCATATGTCTCAAAAATTCTAAACTGCTATACAAGGTAATCTGAAGATGGATAGATGAATGAAAATGTGTTCTGGAGATGCTCTTTAGAAGACTCTCGTGTAGTAGCTATTCCTCATGCAAAAATCAATCACACAAAATAGGTGAAGAGAAACAAGGAAATAAACAAACGTGACAAAGAGTGAGAACTGTATAGCACTTGTCGATCAAAACTTGTAGTCATCAACATTGATAAGTTACCTTGATAGTTGCAATATTTCAGTTGGTTGTAGAGTAATGTGACTTACTCTGACATGCCCTTGTCAAAACAAGGCAGGGTTGGTTACACTAAAATCTACCATTATTGATAGCAGATGTTGTAAGATATAGCTTGAGATGCAGGTATGGATGAGGTACTATGTCTTGAGGACCTCTCCAAACAAGAGATTCAGAACCGAATCTCTATCTGGATTTTCGAATCCGAGAAATATTGTGGATTGGCACATTGAAAATCTTATCAACATGTGGAAAGACAAAATAGATGTGAGGTTGTAGAAGGGGAGAAAAACTGTCAATTCCCTGTGGAGGTTGCTCTTGGTTCGACATTGTAGCAGATGACGGAATATCGGTTTCACTTTCTTTCGACAAGGACTCATTTCATATTGTCTTTTTGCATTATGGAGTTGGTGTATTGCGTGGTATTGTAGAAGTTTGCTAGAAACTTCTCGAGTGAGCAGCAGGTTGAGCGGGAGGGTGCTATAGTGCTCGTGTTGTTGTCGTGAAGATCCTATTGTGATTCATAACTGATGTGACGGGCAGGTAGGATCTTAGCTGGTTGTTTTGGACAATCTTTGAAACTGTGTTTTCTGATACAGTCGGGACACTCAACATGGTACTGGGTCTTAACTGGACAATCAACCATGAAGTGGCCAGTTTCACCACAGATGAAACATTTGGTGTGCAATGGCCCTTGTATGACAACATTGAAAAACTTACAAAAATCAGAATATGCCTACTTGAATGCACGGATCCTTCTATTTCGATAACCTCCTTTTGAAAGCGTTTGAATATCCTTGCAACTTTGTCGCTTTTGCTTCTTACTTTCAGCCTTCTTCTTTGCCAAATCCACATCCTTCAATAATTGTAAGTTTACAATACAAATAGACTGTAAGACTGATTGCATTTGCTCTAGTTCTGATTTGATATTGATTGTTATCTTTTGTAATGATTCATTATTTTTTTTAAGTTGTTCATTTTCTTCTAACATCTTTTGGAGATGACAATCTCTATTCTGACAATAAGAGGATATCCGAGTTAAACTCACCTTCTAAAAAGTGAACTTTATTCATATAAAGTTGTTTTCCATGGTTCTGCAATCTTTCACAATATCCTAGTAATCCACTATGCCCATTGCATATCCATGTAGCTAAATGAGTATTGAAGAGAATGTGGGATGTGTCAAAGTGCTTGGATCTTGTGGATATAATTTCCATCTATCCACAAATCCAAGTTTTTGTTTTTTCCTTCTGCCCTATAACGAGAACGATCCTCAGCAGATATTTGAATTCTTTTGCCTCCTCTTCTCTGCAAAGGTGCCAAATCAATAGGGATATCCACATGTAGATGATACAATGTCATCATCAACAAAACAATAGAGTAATCATTGCATCAAAGTCCTATGACCAGATTATATGAAGCAAAACAAAATACTCATCTTTGATTATATTATATACTATGTACGATCAATCCAATCTCCATGCTTGTATGCTTGATTCAAATTTGGAAATGCCGCTCATTTTTTCATTCCAATAGGTAGTTGGCACTCATATTTCCATTCCAAGGTGATGATGGTGTTCATAATTGGAGATGGCACCCATATTTCCATTCTCGTGGAAGGAATGCATATGTAAACATTTTGCAAATTTTCTTGATTCGAATTTGGGGATGACAAAAATATTCTAGATCCAGTGAAAATATTGTTCTTTTCGTAACCAATGGAGGGAATATTTTTGAGTTTAGTCAAGTTAAACTGCGAACTGTTTACAGTTCTTAACTGTGACTATAGACACTGTGGTTAGATCATTGGGAGTTGGGGAGGCCTTGGGAGTGGTGGGGGCAAGCAAATAAACAATATTGTTTTTTTTATTTTGATATTTTTCTATATCCTACATGGCATTCCTTAAGGGGTCTTTTTGATATTGAGAACTCCTCTAATGTTTCACATCGAATTTTACAGTGACGCAAGCTGGGCATCCATGAAGGATGATAGCAAAAGTATTTCAGGAGGTTGTACTCTAGCATTTGGCATAGCCATTCTTTGGATTAGCAAGAAACAAATAGCAATAGCTCAATTTTCCCGTGAAGCAGAATATGTAGCAACAGCCAAGATGGCAAACGAGCTGATCTAGATTAAACAAATATTGGATTTGATGAATCTATTTCTGAACCTTATGTCTTGTTAATGGATAACACTTCAGCAATCTATCTTACGAAAGATCCTGTTTTGCACTAAAAAATGAAACACATAGCTATCAAATATCACGTGATTCGGGACTTAGTCGAGAAGAAGATACCGAAAACAGTCTTCATACCCATAGAGGAAATAACAGCTGATATCTTTACAAAAGCCACTCAGTAAAGCTTTGTTCGAGAAGCAGCGAAAATTTTTTGGGGTTAATCCAACTGCCACTTTGAGAGGGAGCTGTAGAACAACTGATCAGACAGATCTTGATTCTACTAACAAAGGATGCAGTTTACTTGACAAAGGATGAGAAAGAAACGAACGCGAACTCGAAACATTTCTATTCGTGACCAACTCGAAAAGATTCGCAAAGGATTCGCAGGATTTGTCTTGCAGTCAACTCAAAAGATTCGTGAAACAGTTTCTTGTAGAAGCTCGTGGCTTTCTTGTTGAAGCTCGAAAGATTCACAAACAGAATCTTGTCACAAAATATACTATTTTCTGTTCAAGCCTCAGATGTCGCAAAATTGTTGCAAACAATTTGCGAAATCTTCTGTGTTGGAATTTATCTAATTCCTACTCATCCCAACAGCCCTCCTTCGTTCTCCAAATATTTACTCTCTCAAATGTAACCTGTAGAAAAATGAACTGTTTTTAAACAATCTGCAATTTTTGTCGCTACAGTCTGTTTTTTCCCAGTCGAAAAAGAATGTGAAAACTCAACACTATGTTTTTACAGGGGGTTTTTGACAAGCAACAATAGGGCAAAAAAATGTGACACCTGCCCTACAAAAGCCAAAGGTGTCCTAGAGGTAAAGACAGAATCCAGAAGGTGTCGCCGAAGGTGTCTTACAAATCTCGGAGGTTGCCCTCAAGTAAAGGCAAAGGCCAAAAGGCCAAAGGGTGTCATATTTCAGTCTGCAGAAATTCACTTTCCATTTCACTATCAGACCAGGAAACCTTCACGTTCCATCAACGATCCAATCCCCTGATCACTTTGACAGTTGTTATCAATCTTGTAATTGTAAAGTTAAGTTAGTACGAGATTTTCAGCTAATATATATACATGTAATTGAGCGATTGAAGTAAGGAGAAAAAGTGAATACATGAATACGTGAGGTCAGATAGCAGAGAGTGCAATTCTACCAGTAGCTGACTCCTCAGAGTTAGTGAAAATATATATAGAGAGAGAATTCAGAACTTAGGACCATGCGCTTGTCAGCGCAATTGTATTGTGGTCATCGGCTACTCAATGTCACATAAAGCATATCGCATCTATGATGTTGATTCAGGTTAGATCTCAGCCAGCCGTGATGTTGTCTTTCTTGAAGACAAGTATCACGATCTCAAGCAGAAGCAGCCAATGCAAGAGTATGCCACAACAGCTCCACTATCCATCGTTAGGCAACGACCTACAACTGTTCAAATAAAGGAGTTTGTCCCAACAGCTCCGCTTACCATCGATGGGTCCCGACCCACGATTGTTCAACCACAAGATGCTACGATCCTAGTCATTTACCAAGGAGAATCATCCACTCAAGCACCTGCAGCTCGAAGGTCTACAAGATAACGACAAGAACCTGATCATTTTGTCCCTCAGGCATTCATCAGCCACGATAAACCTGCCACAGTTGCAGAAGCTCTGTCAATGCCCAATGCAGACGATTGGAAGGCTGCCATGGATGTTGAGTATCAGTCTCTAATGAAGAACAAGACTTGGAGTCTTGTCAATCCTCCTACTGGTGTAAAACTAATTGACTCCAAGTGGATCTTTACGCTGAAGCTTAAGCCAAATGGATCCATATTCAAATGGAAAGCTAGACTGGTGGTTAAAGGCTTTGAACAAGTATATGGGATAGACTACACTGAGACCTTTAGTCCAGTGGTAAAGCATCAGTCTATTCGTACTTTACTGGCTATAGCTGCTGCAGAAGATCTGGACATTCACCAGATGGACGTCTAGACAACATTCCTACATGAGCTTATACAAGAAGATATATTCATCTATCAACCAGTGTTGAAAATTGTCACTTCTCACTTGACATTGGTTCATGTAAATATTGATCAAACATTAGAATATGTTGATGATATGATTTCACACGTGTGGAGCATGTTCCCATGTGTGAAAGGATGTACTTTTCATGTTTGTATATATCCAAATTGATTTTGTATCATTCTAGTTAGTGTGAACATGAAATGACTAGTTTTTAGTCAAGTTGACTAGTCACCTACAAATTAGCTTTTCCTTGCATGTGCATGAGTAAATGCTCCCACATGGCAAGTGGATGTTCACATGTGTGTATAGAGTACTAGAAGATAAGAGTTGACCATTTTCCTTAGATCCTATTTTGTAGGGAATATTCCTATATTCTAGGAGACTAGCTTTTTGGATTTTAGTCATATTCTAGAAGGTCAACTATTGGATAAGGATCAAGGATGGATCAAATGGATAGATATGAGTGATGTGGCACTCTTCACACGTGTGAAGGCCTGCTGGACTGTACCAGACTCATGGATGTACTTGATCCATAAAAGGATCATCATTTTGCTAAGAAAATTGATGAGACTTTTGCACTCTACACTTTTGTGAGATTTCTAGTCATTTGTCTTGTGATTTTTATGCATGATTGCTATCTAGTATCATTGTACTTGTTGTTTCAGGTGCAGGCCGTACAGTGGACAGTACTCCACACGTGTGAAGCCGCTCTCACTAAAAAAATGATGTGTTGATCCATTGCTCTTGCTTAAATCCAAGTGTAGTGAATCTAGATCAAGATCTAATGTGTAGAACTTGATAGATTCATTGATTAAGCAACCAATAACTCTCTATGATTGTAAAGTACAATCATTATTGTCCTAAAAACTGTAAAATTTATCATGGTATCAGAGCTAAGTAAGAGAGTGATCATTGAATCATAAATCTTGTAAAGATCATTGACTAGTCACCTACAAATTAGCTTTTCCTTGCATGTGCATGAGTAAATGCTCCCACATGGCAAGTGGATGTTCACATGTGTGTATAGAGTACTAGAAGATAAGAGTTGACCATTTTCCTTAGATCCTATTTTGTAGGGAATATTCCTATATTCTAGGAGACTAGCTTTTTGGATTTTAGTCATATTCTAGAAGGTCAACTATTGGATAAGGATCAAGGATGGATCAAATGGATAGATATGAGTGATGTGGCACTCTTCACACGTGTGAAGGCCTGCTGGACTGTACCAGACTCATGGATGTACTTGATCCATAAAAGGATCATCATTTTGCTAAGAAAATTGATGAGACTTTTGCACTCTACACTTTTGTGAGATTTCTAGTCATTTGTCTTGTGATTTTTATGCATGATTGCTATCTAGTATCATTGTACTTGTTGTTTCAGGTGCAGGCCGTACAGTGGACAGTACTCCACACGTGTGAAGCCGCTCTCACTAAAAAATGATGTGTTGATCCATTGCTCTTGCTTAAATCCAAGTGTAGTGAATCTAGATCAAGATCTAATGTGTAGAACTTGATAGATTCATTGATTAAGCAACCAATAACTCTCTATGATTGTAAAGTACAATCATTATTGTCCTAAAAACTGTAAAATTTATCATGGTATCAGAGCTAAGTAAGAGAGTGATCATTGAATCATAAATCTTGTAAAGATCATTGGCAAAATTTGTTTTTTGGCCAATACTAGTGAGGGCGAGTTCTTCTAGAGTGATAGCTTGTAATCATTTGGATCAAAACGACTTGGAGGCTGTGTATGTACTTTTCACACGTGTGAAACCGTACAGCAACTTTCAATTCAAGTTACTTTGTGTTTTTTGGTCCCAAAATCACAATACTAGTTCATTTTTGGTGCTTTTTGAAGCATAGTATTGATCTAGATTCATTCTAACTAATGCCTATGACCAAATAGTGTTTTGGATCATTGAAGCATTTCTTTTTAGAGTCTAAGATCAGATCTAAGAGGCTGATTTGTTCAGATCCTTAGTTGAAGTGAAATCTCTAAGAAAAGTGTAAAGCAATTTTTTTTTGTGAGAGTGAAAGCTAGAAATTTTTGGTAAGATCTTTGAGTATCATTCAAGCTTGTGTGTTAGTTTGATAGAGACAAGCCTATAGGCATTCTAGTAAGCTTTAGGCCACTTCATAGATCTTTTAAAATTCAAAAATATTTGTGATTTTTAAAAGAGCATTCATTCTAAAATGTCATCCATGGGTGGATATTTGATGGAACCAAGTGAGAGACTCACTTCCACAAATTATTCCATTTGGAAAGTGAGAATGGAATCACTCCTAGTGATCCATGATCTATATGACATAGTTCAAGGAGTAGAGGAAGAGCCTCAAACTCCCCAAGAACAAGCCAAATACAAGAAGAGAGCAAGATTAGCTCTACATTGCATAAAGTTAAATGTATGCAATGACCTCTTGAAAGAGGTGTCTTCTTGTACCTCATCCAAAGAGGCTTGGGATTCATTAAAGAGCATTTATGAATCCAACAATACTTCAAGAATCCTCATGCTAAGAAATCAAGTTTTCCAAAGCATGAAAGGAAGTGGAGAGAGTGGACAAGAGTATGTTCTTAGGATCAAATCTCTTAACAAGGAGTTAAGTGCAATAGGAGAGAAGATCCAAGATCAAGAACTAGTACAAATCATTTTGAATGGTCTAAGTGATGAGTTTACCAACTTAGTCCAATCATTTGCCATTCAAGACTCTCTTCCATCCATTGAAAAGTTGCACAATGTTCTTGTGGCCGAGGAGAGTAGGCTTCTACACCTCAAGACAAGAATGGATAGCATGTCACTTAATGGAGGAGAGGAGAAAGCTAACTTTACATCTAAAGGCAAGAAAAAGCAAAATCCATTCAAGAAAAATCAAGGCAAGGAGGCCGAGATGAAGAATGGAGGATCTACCTCCAAAGGCAAAGTGAAGAACAAGGCAAAACTAAAGTGTTTCTTTTGTGGAAAGAAAGGACACTTTGCCTCAGAATGCTACTTGAAGAAGAATCAACAAGCCAAAGGAGATCAAGGGAACATTGCTCAAGAGGAAGAATATGAGGATGGATTCAACACATCCTTAATGGTTGCATCTACACCAACTTCAAGTCAAGACACATGGTGGATAGATAGTGGGGCTAGTTCCCACATGTCCTTTAACAAGCATTATTTTTCTACTCTTCTATCTTGTAATGACTCTAAGAAGTCAATATACACTGCTAGTGATCAAGCATGCAAGATAGATGGCATAGGATCTATACCTCTTTGTTTAGGCACATCTAAAAGGATAGATCTAGATAATGTTTTGTATGTTCCTACCATTTCAAGAAACTTGCTTAGTGTAGGACAATTAATGGACAATGGACTAGATGTACATTTCAAGAATGGAGTTTGTTCCATCTTGAAAAATGATAAGTGCATAGCTAGTGGCATTAAGCAAGGTAGACTTTTCAAGTTGGATGCTAATGTTGCAAGTGAAAGTGTGAACTTGGCTAGGGAGGAGCTAACTCAAGTGGAGCTTTGGCATAAGAGATTAGGCCATCCTAATCTTCAATCTATGGAGTCAATGGCAAGCAAGGAACTAGCTCTCGGCCTACCAAGAGCTTTCAAGAAGTGTGGAAAAATGTGTGAGGCATGTGGCCTTGCAAAGTCACACAAATCTTCTTACAAGAAATCTTCATCAAGATCTCTCTCTCCCTTGGATCTCATACATTCTGATGTACATAGTTTTTCACATGCAAGTAATGGAGGTGCCTTGATGTATGTAACTTTTATAGATGATTGTACTAGATTCACATGGATTGAGTTACTATCAAAGAAAAATCTTGTTTATGAAGCTTTCATTAAGTTCAAGTCTCTAGTAGAGAAACAACTTAGTACTTCTATCAAAGCACTAAGATGTGATAATGGAGGAGAGTACACCTCCAATAAAATGAAAGACTTTTGTGAGATCAATGGTATTAAGTTACAATACACTTGTTCCTACACCCCTCAACAAAATGGGGTGGCCGAGAGGAAAAATAGGAGTCTATGTGAGTGTGCAAAGTCCTTGAGGCTTGATGCATCACTTCCCATCTCATTTTGGGGAGAAGCCATAACATGTGCTAATTATTTGTGTAATAGACTTCCTAGTAGTGCTATAGATGGGATCTCACCTTATCAAGCCTTGTTTGATAAGAAACCCAATGTAAAATATTTTAAGATCTTTGGATGTACTTGTTATGTACACATTCCTTTGGAGACTAGAAGGAAAGAAGATGCTACCTCCTTCAAAGGAATCTTTGTTGGCTATGGAGAAAATAGCAAGGGATATAGGATATATGATCCTACATCCAAGAAAGTAAAGGTAAGCAAGGATGTACTTTTTGATGAGTCACAATTTGCTAAGAGCTTGTCAAATGGATCTAACCCATTGTGCATTGAAGATCTTGACAAATCCGAGGAGGATCTTGACAAACCCGAGGAGGATCATGACAAACCCGAGGATGGAGATTTGGATCCAAGTCAAAAGGGGCCAAGAAGATCATCAAGGAGCAAGGCCGAGCCCTCAAGGCTTACCTATGTGGACAAGGGAAAGCAAAAGGAAGGCTCTACATCTTCTACCTCTTACTCTTTTTTAGCTACATTGATTGAAGAACCATCATCTTTTGAAGAAGCATGTAAATCTAAAGTTTGGAGAGATGCAATGCAAGTAGAGTATGATGCATTAGAAGAAAATCATACTTGGAATCTTGTAAATCTTCCAAGAGGAAAGAAACCACTTGCATGTAAGTGGATTTATAGAATTAAGTACAATCAAGATGGATCTATTAGTAAATACAAAGCTAGGCTTGTTGCTAAGGGATTTCTTCAAATAAAAGGATTGGATTATGAAGAAACATTTGCACCTGTAGCTAAGCTTGTAACTATTAGATTAATCATTTGCATTGCTACTTTGTTCAAATGGGATCTCTACCAAATGGATGTGACAAATGCCTTCTTGAATGGCTTCTTAGAAGAGGAAATCTACATGATGCAACCCGAGGGCTTCATCAAGATTGGTGAGGAGCAAAAGGTGTGCTACTTAAGGAAGAGCCTATATGGCTTGAAGCAAGCACCTAGAGCTTGGTACTCTAGGTTGCATGATTTTCTCTATTCCCTTGGCTTTGTACTAAGTGCTTATGAACCTTCTTTATATTTCAAATGTAATGAAGGAAAGATCATCATTTTGGTTCTTTATGTTGATGACATCATTATGACAGGAAATGATGATGATGGCATAGGCAAAGTAAAAGTTGACTTATCTAGTGAGTTCAAGATGGTAGATCTAGGCTTCCTAAAGTTTATACTTGGGATAGAAGTGTCTAGAAGTAGCAATTGTACTTTCATAAGTCAATCTAAGTATGCTACTTCCATTCTTGAAAGATTTGGTATGAAAGATTGTAAGGGGATTGACACCCCTATGGAGCATGTTGTGAAAGCAACTAATGAAGGTGATGAAGCATCCTTTGAGGACATCACTCCCTTTAGGAAGCTTATAGGCTCTCTAATCTATTTAACCATCACTAGACCTGACTTAAGTTTTTGTGTAAGCAAGTTGAGTCAAAGTATGCAAGCTCCTTTAATTCATCATTGGAAAAGTGCCAAGAGAGTACTTAGATATGTTTCTAGTACTAGATTTTTTGGTATACTTTATGAAGGATCTAACTTGCACTTGAGAGCCTACTCGGATTCAGATTTTGCAGGTGACAAGATGGATAGGAAGTCCATTAGTGCATTTGCAACATTTCTTTGTGGAGGAGTGATATCTTGGCTTTCCAAAAAGCAAGATACAATCTCACTATCTTCTTGTGAAGCCGAGTACAAGGCATTGACTTCAACAACCAAAGAGCTCTTATGGCTAAGAAGACTCTTGATGGAACTACATGTGCTAGAGGCCGAGGAGATCCCTTACATATTTTGTGACAATCAAGCTTCTCAACAAATTGCTTCAAATCCTATCTTCCATGCTAGAACAAAGCATATTGAGATAGCTCACCACTTTGTGAGGGAGAAGGTACAATCCAAGGAAGTGCAACTACATCATGTACCATCATCCGAATGCATAGCTGATATCTTAACCAAACCATTGTCCAAAGATCCATTTTTTAAGTTAAGATATGCTCTTGGAATTGTAGATAGATGTACACTAGATTTGCCAAGTTAGAAGTGAGGAGGAGTGTTGAAAATTGTCACTTCTCACTTGACATTGGTTCATGTAAATATTGATCAAACATTAGAATATGTTGATGATATGATTTCACACGTGTGGAGCATGTTCCCATGTGTGAAAGGATGTACTTTTCATGTTTGTATATATCCAAATTGATTTTGTATCATTCTAGTTAGTGTGAACATGAAATGACTAGTTTTTAGTCAAGTTGACTAGTCACCTACAAATTAGCTTTTCCTTGCATGTGCATGAGTAAATGCTCCCACATGGCAAGTGGATGTTCACATGTGTGTATAGAGTACTAGAAGATAAGAGTTGACCATTTTCCTTAGATCCTATTTTGTAGGGAATATTCCTATATTCTAGGAGACTAGCTTTTTGGATTTTAGTCATATTCTAGAAGGTCAACTATTGGATAAGGATCAAGGATGGATCAAATGGATAGATATGAGTGATGTGGCACTCTTCACACGTGTGAAGGCCTGCTGGACTGTACCAGACTCATGGATGTACTTGATCCATAAAAGGATCATCATTTTGCTAAGAAAATTGATGAGACTTTTGCACTCTACACTTTTGTGAGATTTCTAGTCATTTGTCTTGTGATTTTTATGCATGATTGCTATCTAGTATCATTGTACTTGTTGTTTCAGGTGCAGGCCGTACAGTGGACAGTACTCCACACGTGTGAAGCCGCTCTCACTAAAAAATGATGTGTTGATCCATTGCTCTTGCTTAAATCCAAGTGTAGTGAATCTAGATCAAGATCTAATGTGTAGAACTTGATAGATTCATTGATTAAGCAACCAATAACTCTCTATGATTGTAAAGTACAATCATTATTGTCCTAAAAACTGTAAAATTTATCAACCAGAAGGTTACATCCTTCAAGGCAAGGAGCATCTGGTATGTAAATTGCATAAGGCTTTATGTGGCCTTAAGCAAGCTCCCAGGGCCTGGTATGACAGAATTAATTACTTCTTGTTGCAGCACAATTTTACTTCTTACTCCGCAGATTGCAATGTGTATCTCAGGCATAAAGAGTCAAGCTATGTCATAATAACATTATACGTTGATGATTCTTTAATTATCAACAATTCAAATCAGTTATTACAGAAAACCAAATCTATGCTTTCATCAAATTTTGATATTACCGATTTAGGCCCAGTCCATTACCTTCTTGGTATGGAGATCAGTAGAGATCGCGCAGACATAAGGATAACTATAAGCCAAGAATCCTACCTGACTAATGTACTTCGCAGATATGGCATGGAGGACTGCAAGCCCATAGACACACCTATGGATCCAGGAGCTAAGTTGTCCAAAGACATGTGCCCCAAAACTCAAGCAGATCAGCAAGAAATGTGCAGGTATCCTTATCAATCCGTCATAGGATCAATTATGTATTCTATGATCTGCACACGACCTGATCTAGCATATGCAGTAAGCACATTGTCTCAGTACATGTCCAATCCAGGCCTACAACACTGGAAAGCTCTGCAAAGAATACTGAGGTACATTCAGCAACAAAGCACTATGCTTTGAGCTATAATGGCAATATAGAAGCTGCACTCACATTGACCACTTATTCAGATTCAGATTGGACAGGAGACATGGATACCAGAAAATCCAAATCAGGCTACATTTGTTTTCTTGCAGGAGGACCCATCTCATGGAACAACAAAAAGCAAAAATGCATTTCTCTGTCCTCCATAGAATGCGAATATGTTGAAGCTACATCAACAATGAAGGATATAATCTGGCTAATAAGGCTGCTGCAGGATCTGCAATTCCCACAGATCAATCCAACAATACTCCAATGCGACAATCAGAGCTGCATAGCTCTATATCTGAACCCACGAACTCATAGTAGAACTAAGCATATAGAAGTTCAATTCCATTTTCTTAGAGAGAAAGTTCAAAGTAAAGATGTTCCACTAAGTTACTGTCATACAGACAGTATGTTGGCTGATATTTTGACAAAGCCATTGTCTAAAGATAAGCATTCTACTTTAGTAGGTATGTTAAATCTCAATTGCAGATCAGATTCATAGCAGTTAGCTTAAGGGAGAGTGTTGGAATTTAATCTAACTCCTACTCATTCCAACAGCCCTCCTTCGTTCTCCAAATATTTACTCTCTCAAATGTAACCTGTAGAAAAATGAATTGTTTTTAAACAATTTGCAATTTTTGTCACTACAGTTTGTTTTTCCCAGCCGAAAAAGAATGCAAAAATCCGACACTATGTTTTTACAGGGGGTTTTTGACGGGCAACAATTAGGGCGAAAAATGCGACACTTGTCCTACAAAAGCCGAAGGTGTCCTACAGGTAAAAACAGAATCCTGAAGGTGCCGCCGAAGGTGTCTTACGAATCTCGGAGGCTGCCCTCAAGTAAAGGCAAAGCTAGTAGATATAATTTCTGGAACTGCCAGTGTTGTTCTTTTGTCAACGTTGTCCGTAGTCATGGGACAATAAACAACTTCACTTATTTTCCACTAGACTACATAAACTAGGTGTTCTACTCATCTACATCTGAAAATCAAGAATGAGTTAGGAAGATGAGGACAATAAATGATGTTAATCTAAAACTCATATTTTACTCATTCCCCACTTATGTGCAACCTCCAACCAGGCGTGTTGCACGAAGGGATCTGCTTGCAACCAACTCGTGCTCCTTCTTGGATTGGCCTTATTGTTTTTTTATTAAGAGTGTATGTAACCTTTGGCATGAATTTTAGATATTTTTGGGGCTTATATTATATTGCATAATATAAGCCCCATGAATTCATGCCCATTTAGAAATGTATGAAATAGCTACTTGAATTTTTTTGCGAAATAGAATTACGTGACGTTTCAATGGTTGGGCCATTACCACGTATAATCAAGTCATCCAAAAGCTTATGGACATTCATCACTCACTTTCAGTTGTCGGGGTCTCAGATTCTATGTGGTAATTGACCTGCTAATGGCCATTACATAGTACATATAGAATTGCACAAGTGTAACTTAATGTAGTGCATATCGTACTACATGTGTAACATACTACGGAAGGGCCCGGGCACAGACCATTCTGCCCGATAAGGATTTCCAAAAAAAATTGGGCAAGGCTCGGAGCGGTAGAGTCTATCTTGCAGTTTACACTTCATGAGTACACATCAAGCCAGGTGTACAGATTCAGACAAGAAATTATCCCGAGTATACTGGCTAAGGCAAGGCTTCAGCCTCCCGTTATTGATGATGGTGCAAAGGATGATGTTGTTATACTAAATTAAGATCAAAACAAATACAGATAGCATAGAACAAAAATACATGTATAGAATTCATAGATAAATATACATTGATATATCAAATGTTGCTCCATTTTATGAACTGAAATATGTTGGTAGATTGGTTTGTAATAGCATGAGCTCTGTTCTGATAAAATCAAGCTTCCAATGCTCTTCCACCTCAACCATAGTCAAATATTCCTCATTGTAGATAATGCTTATCTCTATTCGGTTTGTGTGACCATTTAGTTCAAAGTCTTGATCCAGTGGTAGCCATGTACCTTCAATTTTCTTGTATCTTTGGTAGCTAAATGTCAGACTGAGCATTTTCTTTTCGATATGATAACGAAAGATCATTGAGGACTTTTAATTCCTGCATTCTATGTCATTATTTGTTTTACTATCCCAACCTTGATCCATGAGATCTGACAAAGTCTCATCTGATAAATCCTTGCAAACAAATAAAGTTGGTGTCCTATGAACACTAGCATGTCATTTTTGCTCTTTTCTTTTGTCGAAAATTGGCCTTTGATGATGGATGCAGCAATACCCATGAATTCTTCGTATATTTTGTTGGCTTTCAATTATTAGCTTCATCTTTCTCATTGTAAAGAATCACAGACTGGGTAGATCTGGGTCTCCTTGCCATTGCTATTTTCAAAGCTTGGGTGCCAAAAATCTCTCTGATATGATACTTAATTTCAATTTTTCGTATCACATTTAATCTAATGTGAATGCCAACATAGTCACAGTTACTGCGTATACCATATTTTATTTAACTGTTCATACTGTATTTCTATAACTGTAACTAGTATAGTTAGAAAATCTCATTATATTAACCAGCATAGTCAAGTAAATTTAACTTGAGGTATTGACGTCGGGCAGATTAGCACATGTCGGGCAGGAAGAAGAAAGCAATGGGATATGTCCATGCTGCCCGGACACAAATTTCAAAGTTTTCTATATTGCATTTTTATTTCTCAGTTAATTTGAAATACGTTACGTAGATTTCAAATTTGTGCATTTTGATTGGGCTTGGTGACGGTCAAAACTAAAGAAAAAAAATAAAAGTATCTTTACAAAGGGTCTTTTTGATATTTAGAACTCCTCTAATGTCCCGCTTCCTTTGAATAACACAGTCCATAGTCTTTCGTTTCCTGGAGATATTGTAGTATTCTCTTTGCCAACTTCCAATGTAACGATCCTGGGTTCTGATTATATTGGCTCAGCTTGTATACTGCATATGCTATATCAGGTCTGGTGTCGTCTGCTAGATATAACAATGATCCAATTAGCCTACGATAGGGTGTTTTGGCCATTCGTTCCTCTTCCTCGAGAGTCTGCAGACAATCTGCCTTGCTCAGCATTGTTCCAGGTATCATGGGAATGCCACACCTTTGCATTCAAGCATGTTGAAGCCTTCAATGATCTTTTGAGTGTACTTTTGTTGGTGCAGACACAACTTACCACCTTCAAAGTCTCTGACGATCTACAAGCCTAGATAGATTTTAGCTTCTCCTAGGTCAATGATCTCAAATATTTCAAAAATGTCTCTTTTGACATCTGAAATTAACTTATCTCTTCTTGAGAAGATAAGTGTGTCATCAACATAAACAGCTAGAATGACTATTTCATTTTGGACATGTTTGATATAGACATTTGATTCAGCAAATAGAGGTTTGAAGCCTAAGAAACGTAGTGCTTCGTCTTTCTTTCCGATACCATTGTTTGGATGCTTGTTTCAGACCATAAATGTTTTTATTCATGTGACATCCGTATCCTAGATATTCTTGGTTTACAAAACCAAGTGGTTGGTCCATGAATAAGTCTTCTTCCAATTCTGCGTGCAGGGAAGCAGTTTTCTCATCAATAATATGGATTTTCAAATCTTGAGCCATTGCATACGGGAATAACAAGTGAATTGATGTATGTTTGACTACCGGTGAGAAAGTATCAGTGTAGTCGATCCCATACTTCTGTGAAAATCCTTTAGCAACTAACCTTGCCTTGTATCTGATGTTTTCTCCATCAGGACCTATTTTGATCTTGTAGATCCACTTGCACTTGACTGGTTTTCTGCCATCAGGAATAGTGCAAGTGTCCATACATTGTTCTTATACATGGATGACATTTCATCCTCCATTGTCTGAATCCAACGATCTTTATCTGGTCCATCTATAGCTTCCTCGAATGTTTGAGGTTCGTCAGAGAAACCGCAAAATTCAATGGCTATATTAAAAAAATTCAGACCATACCTTTCTGGTGGTTTTCATTGTCTGTCAGATCTTCTCATAGGTGATTTCGAGTTCAATTCTGCAGGTTTTGAGTTTGATTTTGATTCGAGTTTTTCTCTTGGTATTCGAACTGGTGATTCGAGTCTGTCAGGTACTCGATCTTGACCTCCTTCTGAATCTGGTAATTCTCTTTCATCTTCTGCTTGTTTCACTTATGTCGTCGTTGGTAGCTCATAATAGTTTTTGAGAATTTCATAACCGACTAGATCAGTCTATTATGTATTTCGACTCATCAAATTTAACATCTCAAACAACTTTTATCTTGCCAGTTTCGGGTACATAAACACGATAATATGATGAATGTAACTCGAATCCTACTAGAAAATCTTTTTTTGTCTTTTCATCGAGTTTCTTTCTCAGCTTATCTGGTATGTGCATATACACTGCGCATCCGAATGTCCGAACGTGTGCGAGATTTGGCTTCGTCTCTACTTTTGATTTTGACTCCTTGAATTCTCTGACTTTTGTTGGCTTGGTACAAGGCTTCCATGTTCATGTGACATAGCCTCTTGTGCCACAGTACATCTGTCGATTCCTGAGTTTGATTGACTTGTTCGATTCTTGTTCGAATGTTCACGTGATATAAATTTCCTTCTTTGTTGCCTTTAGCAACCAGGTTATCAAAATCTTCCTTGAATAATTTACATAAGTTCTTTGTGAAGGTTACTCACATGCTTGTATCGACTATCTTAGCAATGGATAGAAGATCTTTATCAAGAGTAGGGACATAGAGAACTTCCTCCAGTTTCTTGTCTCCCTGATTCGTGTCCAGCCATAATACACCAGTTCCATCAACCAACCATCTCCAAGTATAATGAATCTCGAATACTTCTTCTTGTACTCAAACAAAATTTGTTTTGAGAAAACAAAATGTGAAGTGGCTCCCGAATCAAGTACTAATTCTCAAATTGAATTAGATGAACAACATAGATCAGTACTAACATAAGCTGCTGAGTTCTTTGTTGTCATGTCTTCTACTGCTCTAGAGCATTCTGCTTTGTCTTTGACATAGTTTGAATCTAAAGCTTCGCTTCGATTCTGCTCCTTTTTGTTTCTGGGATTTTGATAACAGTCTACTGCTGCATGACCCTGTTTATGACAATGAATGCATTCAATCTTTGGATTTAGCCAACACTTTTCTTCTGTGTGACCTGATCTTCTGCATTTGTTGCAGATCTTCTTATCACCAGAATTTTTCTGTTGTTTTCCAGATTGTTGTTCATTAGTCTTAGACTCGATCTTAGACGACTCCCTCTTAAACTTAGACTTCTCAGAAGATTTATTCTTCTGAGTAAAAACAACATTTTTTGAATCACCATTGTCATCATAGCGTTCACGAGCTTCTACTTCCTCCTTCACTTCGTCTATTGCCTTTTGAAGTGTCATTGTCGTATCTTTCGCCAATAAGGTTCTTGTTGTGTGGAATGACCTGGGTAGGGCTCGAAGAAAATAACTAAGCTGTTTTTCCTCAGAAATTGTATTTTATGTACCAGAATTTTGCAAGGAAATAAACAGATCTTTAATCTTTTGCACAAATGTGTTCAGATCTTTGCCATCCCATTGTAAGTAAGTTAACTGGTCTTCCAAGAACATGATCTGATTACGAGATCGAGTCTTATTTTTGGTTTGCAATTCTTCTCATAAATCCTTTGCGTTTGAAATTGATGTAAGATCTAGCATTATTTGCTATAGCTTTGTCATTTTTTAAACTCCATTCTCGAAGTTCTTTACCAAGAGTAGCTTCTGGCTTCTCCTCAATTGGTTCTAACCATTGCCATAGACCTTCACCCTTCAACAAGAGTGAAGTCTTTAATTTCCAAATCAAGTAGTTTGAACATTCTGGGTCCAAGATTGTAGTGATCTTAGCTTGAATATTGGTGATCGACCACATCCTTTAATTCTGAATAACCTCCAGATAATTATTCTTCCACAAAGAACACGATGCAAGCTCGCATAAATCAAACTAGTATCAGTGTCTTCAATTGGAATTGTATCTTATCTATGTACTAATAGAACAATATTAGTTTTGATTGAATATGCATGTGGAAATTATATGTAGAAGTAAGAGACAACTTAAGACAATTTAGACAATAAGAAACTATTGATCAAAAACGAATTTTTATAACTTTGAATCTGATTTATCAATATACATCTCTTGTTGTCTTATCTCGTTGTTGTGTCTCTGATTGAGAGAGTGCGTTACAACGAGTAGTGCACATGTATTTATATTGCTACAAGACAGGTCTTTTGGCCTTTTATTTACAAGTCTTTTGGCCTTTCAATGTTGTAACAATAGATATCTAACCATTTACGACGGTTGATATTCAAATAGACGCTCTGTTTTCATGCTCGAATAAATTCTGTTCGCGAATTATTCGTGACAATCCATCTCTTCGTCTTAGCTTCGTGTTTAGCGAATTGTTCGCAACACTTGTCTCTTCATGACATTTTTATCTTTCGCAAATTGTTCACGACAGATGACAATTCTTGAGCTTGAAGAAGAAATCTAGAATATTTCGCGAACTGTTCAAGATAATTTTGCGACAGGTGAGCTTGAAGAACATTCCAGAAGATTTCGCGTATTGTTCGTGACAATTTCACGACATCTGAGGCTTGAACAAGAAACATAATATTTCACGACAAGATTTTGTTCGCGAATCTTTCGAGCTTCAACAAGAAAGCCACGAGCTTCTACAAGAAATTGTTTTGCGAATCTTTCGAGTTGACTGCAAGACATATTTCGCGAATCCTTTGAGAATCTTTTCGAGTTGGTCACGAAGAGAAATGTTTCGAGTTCGCGTTCATTTCTTTCTCATCCTTTGTCAAGTAAACTGCGCGCTTTGTTAGTAGATTCAAGATCTATCTGATCAGTTGTTCTACATAGTCTAGTTGTTCGCGACTAATATTTAGTCTTGCCTTTTGCGACTGATAATCAGTTCGCGACAAATTATCATTATGATGATTTGATGCTTGATGTTTGGCTACATAATCAGATCGTGATGGCGTACGCAAATTACAATGCCACTGCCAGATAACGACAAATTCATAGTTCCTCCCAACAGGAACTATGTGTACAATGTCTCTCTATTTGGAGCATATTTACACAATTTCGGCTTTCCTCGAGGACCGAATGTAGTCACCAAGACATTGCAGAAGATCGAGACCACATCATACTTCAAGTACATTGATCCATCTGTTGTAAAGTGGAAGACCAAGGATGGGTATCGGTTTGAAGCCATTAATGGTCAGGTTCTAGCTGCTGCTTGTGCTTACTTAACCAAGTACACCCAGCGTTACAAATCCAAGATTGCATGCGGATCCCGATGTCCCTGTTCCACATGACGGCAGATTCATGACTACATGGCCAAAATCTATATGATTGGGCCCAATATGCCTCGAACTGCCTTCATGAATGTATCAAAAACAAGCAACCAGCCACCATGCTTGGTTATCTCATGACAGATCTCACTCTGACATAGGTGAAGAACGGATCCCAACTCCACGGGTTACTACAAGTAGCAGACAAAGCTTGGGACATCCCTGTTTCATCCAAGAAGTCCAAGCGATCCAGAACACAAACGTCGTCACCACAAGGGCTAGCATCAAAAAGGCCAAATCCAAGTATAATCAAGCTGGTGACAAAGCAGCCTACACCACCAGCCTCCCAACAAGATCCAGCAGCAAAAGGATCTTCAGCAACACAAGAGACAAATACCTCCAAGGCAAAGCTGTCTGAAACACACCAGCAGAGGACGAGAACAAAACTCATGGCAAAGAAGAGATCTACACATGCCACAGACTCAGAAGATTCATAATGTGAGGGCGAGCCACTCCAGAGGAAACCATGAGCTACGAGCCAAGCCACTCCATCGCATTCGACATTGTCGAGCTCGACAGATGGTAGCTCAACCTCCGCCACAGCATCCAAGCAGAACTCCTCACCATCACACACACTCGACAGGGGTGATGGAGCAGCCACATCTACGCCAGCAAACACGGGCACAAATACACAAGTTGTGCCACCAGATCAAGCAACCACTCCCCCCATACTGATTACCATGCCAACGTCGCCAACCTCACCAAAGGCACCACTTTGGAGGGGAGAGGGGAATATCATTCCCCAAGACATGGGAGCAGCTCAGCAAGAACAGGCCTAGCAAGTCCACGTTCTCACGGACACTTCAATATACTTTGATGTTGTGGACCTGATGGAGATTAGTGATGATGAAGAGGGCAAAGCGGATCAGTCAAGAGGAAGTCTGTCTCCACCTCTAACCACCACCACCACTATTCCAATAACCACCACTACCGTCTCTACTAACATCATCTCTCCACTTCCTCCATTGTCACCTTCACTTCCTCAGCAACATATATATTTTGGATTAACTTCACACGCTCATGCCTCTGATCAGTATCCAACTCTAACCCAAAAGAAGAGCTCTCTGAAGCAGCAAAGCATTCGATGATTAGCTTGTCCCATCAACTCCCTATTGTTCTCCATTGCTAGTATTGGGTTCATGTCAAGTTAATATATTGTAGAAGACCTTACAATATGTGTGCCAAAGGACATAATAAGACATCAAAACATGTTTGAATGATATGATTCATAGAGTGTAGGGCACATGCGCATCCACAAAACACTTGATTTGGTCTAAAACTTGCTTTCTATTGGCCAAAGATGAGACCATTCATGAAATTATACATTAATGGTTGTAAGCAATATTAGTTAACTAAATTTGAATGCTTGAGAATTGGTGGACTATTGGATCCATTAGAAATTGCCAAAATGAAGTGAGACTATTTCATTGACATTGTAGTTGGTGTTCTAATGTAGAAAGGTAGTGATGCAATCTGGATAATAGCTGATCACTTGATTTGGCTACATTCATTCCTAATAAGTAACTACAAAGGGATCTAGTGATTATTTTGACTCTACAGACTATCCAAGGACATATTGCGTGATTGAAATGCACAATCCACTGGACACTTGTTCACTAAACACTTGTTCGATAATGTTTAGAAAGTTGGAAACATCTTTTAGTATGCCAATTTTTTTATCATCTAGAACGTGATGGCCATACACAAAAAATGAATCAAGCTATGGAGGATATGGTTCGTGGAAATGTGTTCACTAACTTGAGTGAAAGAAGTACTTATTCATGATTGACTATGCTTTTAGTGGTAATGCAAATTTATCCATAGGTTTTGGTATGTTCATGCTTATGTATGAGTTTTAACCTAGGTTGACTACTATTGTTGAGACAAAGGAAAAAACTTTATAAGGTAGTCTATTTCTTGAATGAAATACAAGAAATGTTATAGTTGACATGTCAAGAGTGCTCAACATTAGCTAGACATCTAAAGAGATCACCTTGTGAGTTTCAAGAGGGTGAATGGGTGTATTTGAAAATACCTAAGGACTCTAAAGTGATGTGATCCAGGAAATAATACAAGCTTCATAGCATGGAGTGTGTGTAGGTCCATGCACATTTGGTTGGGGGTTTTGAGTGTTGTTAATCACATATTGTCGAATGAGAGATCTTAGCAAATGTTGCCAAAGAAGCCATGTGTTTTTTTAAAGATTAATTGAATCACAATAAATTTAGACAATACAAGCCTTTATATTTAGATCTTAAGCGAAACCAAAAAAAGCTATATTCCACATTGTTCATGTTAAATTCATTACACTGTTGCAAATAGTTCCATAAAAAATGTTACCTTATAAAGTGGTTGTGTTCTCAACAAATGTGTGTGCCACATTAACAAAAACTCTCTACATTTCAAAGTAATACATTATGAGCCTAGAAATATGACTTATCTAGTGTTGAAATTTGACACCCATCATACCCTTCAAAGGGACGTATTTGACAGGCACTTGTAATTTTAGGCCATCAACATTGAATGCATAGTCTGCTTAAAAATCATCATTTTGATGGGCTACAATGGATTTCAAGTGCCATGAGTTAAGGTGTTTGTATAAGTTGTAATAAGTACATGACACATTTTTAAGACTTGAAATTTCAATCTTTACAACTTAATGTCGGAATTGAGATCACAAACTTCAAACCTCAAAGATTTTGCACTTTAGCATGGGCCATCATAGAGCTTGGCCCAAAGTTTGAAGTTTGAACAATGGGCTAGGTTGCCAACTTCCAACTTTGGAGTTATCCAAACTTTTCAAGTTTCAAAGTTCATAATTCGGTCTTCATGAAAGTTGAAAGAACTGGGAGGATCTAGTGTTGAAAGAACTGGGAGGATCTGTCTAGATTTAGCCTAGAAGCCTGCAATCTTGTTTAATGAATGGTTTGCTTGAAATCTACACAAGAAATGTAAATAGGACAATCTTATACATTTTCTACTTGAAACTTAATATTAAAATTTTTAATATAAAATTTGCATGAAAGTACTATCCTCTACAAAATAAAATTTAAAGGGCAAGTTATATGTAAGTAGTCACATGACTCCCATGAACATTGTCACAAGACTCCCATGAACATTGTGAAAGACATCATGAAACAAAGCAAGAAAGGGCAATGCAACCCGGAACATCAAATTTCAACACTAATTTATATCTCTCATTTAATTACATATTGCACGTTCATTTATGAATACTCCATATATCCCAACAATAAGAATTTCCATCATGCACGTACTTAATTTACAAATACTCCAGATATCACAACAATGAGAATTTCGCAATAAAAAAAGCTGATCTCGATTACTCGGTCTGCTAACCAGAACGTCAAATATACAAACACGGTATTGCTAAGAAACACACGCTTTGTACACTTAAGCTATTTATATATGTAAAGTAAGTTTGCTTAAAGGTATGCTGCCTGGAGCGTGGAAGTTCTCTAGAAGATGTGGTGTTTCTTTCCACCCTCAGCTTCCTTCTCGGCATCCTTTTTCTCATGATGCTCATGTAAGGCATAACCAGCAGCTCCGACACCTCCCGTTGCAGCAAGTTCTTCTTCGACTTTGTGCTTGTGAGCATGCTCCGGATCTTTCTTGGCTTCATGTTTTTCATACTGGATGAAATGCATTGTGTTAGTTATAGGATTGCTAATCTGAGAAATGGACTTAATGTTTTCTTCCAACAGTAATAGCAACACCTTTTGTTGAACAACAGAAGCAAGCGCACGAGTACATGATTACTCTCTCTTGGGCGTCCTCAAGTGGCTTGGAACTCGAAAACTCTAGGACAGAAGAGTACTTCACCAAAAAATCACTTCAAAAAACCAAAAACTCGAGGACTCTGAGAGAGCAAACTACTTCAGCAACACACCAATTCAGAAAAGTGACAATTATGCCACTCGAACAGGGAATAAAGTGGAGGCCTGAGACTCCGTAGCACAAATGATACATTTTGATCAGATTTGAAGTTGAACAGAAAGGCTAATCTCTAAAAGCGTTAGTGCTCCTCCATCACAGCGACACAGACTGCAAATTTGGAATCGACAGAGACTAAAAATTTGGAACTGCTCTCTGATTACAGATCACTGCATTCTAGAGTCACAAAACACATTCGTCACGTATGTCTAGAGTCATAAAACACATTCGTCACGTATGCGTGAAAGAACTCAACAATGTGAGAAGAACATCTGAGGCTTGAGGTAATTCACATCATCTTGGAATTTTGGCAATGGATTTAACTCACCAGAGCGCCACCTTCTGCACCCAAGGCAGCACCCTCACCCATGTGCTCATGGCGTTTGTCCTGCTTCATCTCCTCCTGAGGAGTTACTCCCTCTTTATTGTGCTGGAATAAATGCGCCATGATTCTTATTGTATATCACAAACACTCCCAGAAACCAGCAAATGTTTCAAGCTATTCAGATGATCAGATCGATCGATGAGAAAAATTGCAATGCCAGTGCGCTGTTATCGTGGAAAGATAAGAGACACAGACAGATATATATATATATATGTATGCATCTGGATAAGGCCTAAAGGCAGATTTGAATATTATCGGAAAACTAAAACAATGGTGAGCTGACACGCGTCGCACACTGCTGCAACTTGCAACTTTACTGACACGTGCACTTAAACGCAGTAGCATGTGACGCGTGTCACTGCTGCTGCATTTTCGTTGGCACTTATCTGAAAAGCAAGCCCACGGCAGTGCTCTAAAAACGGCAAACTATACCAATGCAATCCACAAGTTTTTTCAAAAATCAACATCAAAAAATGTTTGACAATTTTTTATACATCGTATATACCTTTTTATAAAAAAAAGCTTTTAAAAAATCGAGAAGTTCTATAAATGCAAGTTTTTTTAGGATAGCTTAAAAAAGGTTCCCGAGGTAAGATTAAGGACAATGGTGTTGGAATGTGTGGTCAACACATTGCTCACAAAAAATCATTTTTTTAACTTCTAAAAAACGTACTAATTTTTTTTTTTTGAAAGCTTAAAGATAGAATTATATTTTCACAAATATTCAAGATGGCAACTCGAGGCCAAGTCACTCAAAAGTCCAAAAGGACAACCTATACAGAGCCTATACAGGCAAGGACTTTAGCACACCACGCAAGGAGATAGTCCAAACTAACTAACTAGTTTGCATAAAGAAAGTGGATAGACGAAGACAAGCTGTGGCCGAGAGAGGGAAAGTAACACCCTCAAAACTTGATGATTCCTTGTCGTCCAGATCTTCCACAGTACCGCTAACCTGCACACATGCCAGAGAGTAAGAGTAGATCGATCTAGCAAGTGAGAGTCTCTCGGCTAGCTCCAACCATAGGTCCCGTCGACAGTAAAAGAACATGTGCTCAACCGTTTCTTCTTCCAGGTGGCAAACATGACTAGTCATTCAAAAACGGCCATTGTCACATAGTCTGCAGAAATACTCTATTATCGAAGACAAGCACCATAATGACAATTGACTTGTCGAGGAAGCCCAACTTGACCGACTTATCGGGGAAGTTGGACTTGTCAACTCAACCGACTGTCGTCGAGGACCATCAAATGACTATTCTGACTTTAATGACGACATCGACACGCTCGACTCCGAATAGTCAAAGCCTTCTCATGCCCACTTCCTGTACTGTGCAACTACTTTGACAATGACAGCAACTGCCACGATCTACTCCAGATGACACAATGACCCCATGCCACCTTCTTGTACAAGCATATGCATAATTGTAAATTGTATATAGATGATTATTGTAATCAAATATAAAAACAATGTTGAATTAGAGACAAACACGATAGATGCTTTCATGCATCGATCTATCGATAATAAGCTCATAGCTTTTACAGAGCGGAGTTAGCTTCTTGAGCACTCAGTTTTACCCATTGTCCTGTGCTCATAACATCAATCTGACATGTATTTCCATACACTAATCTGTATCAATCACTATCTTTTTATTGCGTTTAGAGTTGTATGCTTTGTTATTTCATTTCCTGTTTGACTTTCTCATTGCTTTGTCTGATTGTCTGCTCTTTTCTATTCCACAAACAACCGCACAATCAAGCTCTGTTTTTGTTCACATATTGATGTTGTAGTGCACGCACCGAGGATTCTCCCCGTTTTTTTCTCGAAATTCCGACATGGTATTAGAGCAATAATGACTATTATCTGATTCCTTAATCTAATACTTACATAGTATCAAAAACTTCCCATAGGACTTGGTTCTATCAGCTCGATAAGCTTCCCATAGGACTTGGTTCTATCAACCGATAGAACAATTGTTTTCTTGTTATAAACACCAGAAACACATACCCAACACAAAAATGACACAACAGTACCCAATGGCCGACAATACAGATTCTAAAATCCCCGAAGATTATCCATACGAGATCAGGTCCTCTGTAGCTGAACAAATCAGACGTCATAGGTTCTACCGAATGCGGGCCCAAATACACGAGCCATCCACAAACCCATTCGAGGGACAAGAACCTAATAGAGCTGAGTTCTCAAGAGCACGACCCCAATTTTATGGTGTTGAACACTCACAGGCCAGAACCAAACTTAATGGAGTCTTTGCTACCCACGATGCTCATCATGAGAGACGTACACCCAAGCTAGATCTACCAAAGTTTGACGGTAGTTCGGATCCTCAAAGATTTTTGCAAATCTTTGAGAATGCATGTGATGTGTATGGCGAAACATCTCCCGATGCTATGGTCCAATTGTTTTTGATGACCATGATCGCTAAAGCATGTGATTGGTTTTTCAACCTTGATCGTGAAGATAAGACAGACTAGTCAATTTTGAAAGAATCCTTGATCAAGCATTTTAAGCCCTTTCGCTTGATCGAGAGCCCTTTTGTCAAATTGAGTAACATCAAAATGGCAAAAGACGAACGTGTAGGAGACTATATCAAGCGTTTCAAACGCCTCAAAAGTCAAGTACAGGAACAGCCAATCAAACCTTGCACAGGTACCTTATAGACGAAAAACAATATGGTGCTCACACTGTCGAGCTACGCATCCTGTTGATGCTTGTCTGACTTCTCCATCCCTTGTGATGACCCTACACTCAAGCTTCCATATGTGTTTGCAAAAAATGTTGTATGATCTCTTAGTATGTGCTGCATATGTCAAAATCATAATGTTAGTCTTATGTTTGGATCTAAATATATATGAAAAATTGAAAGCATCTTAAAAACTTTATACTAACCATGTAATGAGTGATGTGATCTTCCCCCCATGCTTTTGATACTGCATTAACAAACTCGACACAAGTCTTTTGGACAGCTTTCTTATCATAATCAGAGTATTTTTCTTTTCTTAAAATAACAATCATACTATCAAGCTTCTTCCATACATTAACTTTTAGTACTATGGTTTTGCCGTCTTTCTCGAAGTCCTGAGTGGCAGCAATAATATCAGACTGAGTGTTGAATATTAGAAGCCTTACCAGTATGATTTGATAGGAAACGACGTGCTTTTGCTCCTCCTATACTTGGCTTAGTTGGCATGTTCCCATTCTTTCCTGAAAGCTTTTCATCTTTTTGAATTTTTGACATGTCTCTTATGGAATCCTGCTTTTGATAAAACATCTTCTAATTGAGAGATAGCTTCCTTTGCTAATGATGTTGGCTTAGTATTCCAAGCAAAAACTATATGAAGATAAATGATCTTTTATATTAATCTAACTTCTGCATGAAGAGTGCAAACATGTACATTTTTCAAGCGAATAGGCAGCACAGGCTTCTAGTTTGGATCTGCATATTCTCTAGTAATTTCTGTACTCCTAGTTACATCTTTTGCCATTTTCATGCAGTACAAACAAGGGTGTTTTGATGTAGCACGGTGAGAGACATTATACATACATTTCAATGTTTTCAAATCACCTGCTAAGTGCCATTCAACATTGAAGTCTCCAACTCCTGGAACATTCAGAAGTCCTCCATCCATATGGTCCTTGATGATCCTACGATAAAATGTCCTTAAGAATATCCATGATAATATATCATGATCCTCCTTCAGCACCTGTCCAAAGAATTAATCAGACTTAGTTTACAATGAATTAATACTATTCAATGAATGTCATGTAATAATGAGGCTAGTTACCTAAAACGCTGCCAACCACCATATATCATTTTCTGACTGGACACTGAATCTGAAATCTTCTTGGTTCTCTGTTTGTGATAGAGCACCATTCATGAGAGTTATACTAACCCTCTCCATCTTCTGCCCTTTCACAATTTCTGACTCATCTAACTTAAGTACTATGATTATTTTGCCATTCACCTTTTCATAGGTTATATTATAGAATGTGATGATGTATCTCAGCAAGTAATTTAGATCAACAAATAAGTTGTTTGATGAATTATAGAATATCGTTCTTCCATCAGTTTCATACACCTCCTCAATATGAAATGGAGTTCCAGTGATCTTATGCATACCTATGTTTAATGTATCTCTCTCTTTCTTCAAGTGATATGTCCTAGGGATTGGGACTTTTCTAATTTGAACTTGCTTAAAAGATTCTCTAATTAGTTTAAATATTGTTGCATGTGCTTCCCTGCTAATACCTGCAAAATCACAAGCACCATGAACTATAGTCTTATCTAAAAAATTTTGAATGTCCACCATCAAAGACTCTGCTATTTTACACTTTACATTTGAACTCCTATTGTTCATTATGATATGCTAAGTGGATTTGCCAGTCAATATTGTGCCCAATGACATTCCTAGTGAAGCATTGTCTTTAATATTCCGAGGAGCTACTAATGTAGATTTGCAAAAAATATAGATAGTTAACAGAATATCACCATAGCTGAAATTTGTATGGCTAATGGTTTTGGACTTTCTGGTGAATATTCGGGATAAGTCAAGGAATGTCGAGAATGTGATGGTGGTGCTTCATATTGTTGGACTTTATGTGCTTGGATAGGCGGATATGTCAGGATGATCAATATAATGACCACGTACTGAAGTGGAATCATCATAAATGCATGAATGATGGATGAGGAAAGCCCATCTGGGATTGAAATGCCGTGAATTCTTCATCGGATGGTCTGCCTCGCCCATCCTCAACAATATTTGATAAAGTCTTAGTTAGGCATTCTTCATCGGTCATAAGTCCCTCCTCCTCATCAAAATCAATACCAACAACAAGGTCATCTGTTTCAAAATCTACAAAGTCAGAGAATTCGAAAATTGTGCCGAATAATAAACATAGAACCTCATCTTCACGATAGTCAAAAAATTTACATAAATCAGCAGTAGTAAAATATACAGTCATTAATATAATATACAGGCAAATTGAAAAGATATTTAGACTCCTCTATAGGAATCGATTCATTAGTAGATGTATTTTGGCCAATAAAAGAATCCCGGAGAACATCAATATTTACATCAATAAAGTCACTTTCCTTATCAAAGATGTGGAGATAAGGAAGTGACTGATATTCTTAATAGCTGACTGAACAGAGGATGATGCAAAAGGAGGGTCAGCAACAAAAACTTCCTCATCATCTGGGATTTGAACTAACAGGAAAAGTACAAAACCACTCTGATATTCTACCAATCGACATTTCTTGTTGCAATAAGGACACATTGAACTACTTTTGAAAAGATCAAACAATTTGGTGAACATTCTATCTAGTCTATGTCTGAAAGCTAGGAAGAAATGAACAAGATCAGTATAATGCATGTACTGGAGTGAACCTACGGAGAAAATAGGCTTACTAAGCATATCTCTGAATCTAACATAATGTTCATAAAATACGTCAGAATTTGGCTGTGCAGTCCTGAAAACATGTAGATATGGCCTGAATAGGCTGTGGAAGTAGTCTAGTTTTTCAATAATCCCAAATTCACTAAGAAATGAACTCAAGCCTGAATCTCGTGAGGATCTTGAGGAAGAGGCCATGGAAGTAACGTAGATATCGCACTTGTGCGCGAGAGAGAACTGAAACAAAACTGACTATCAAGATTCTGCACAAGAGGGATATGCACGGCAGGTAGATACCGAATATTGCACTTGTGCGCAAGTAGGTATCGTTGCAAACAAACGGACAACAATGTGCGCGCACAAGAGCGATATGCCGTGAATTTTGAGAACAAAAAAGGTAAAAAATTAATTGGGTTTCGTGCCATTTATACTAAATTTAAGCACGTGTGGTCAACGATCAGACACGTGTCTACTTTCAATTGGACTACAGGTGCTGGCACGTGTGAGTTGACCCTGGACACGTGTGAAATGACACCTGTACATGTGTCTCGTGTTCATTCGTTTGTTCGATAACACGTGTCACTCTCACATTTGCTCGTACAAATCCCACACGTGTAAAGTGACAGGGTGACATGTGTTGCTCTCGCATTTGATCGTACAAGTCCCACACGTGTGACAGGACGTTCTTCGCACGTGCGAACCACGATATAAAATCACAAACTTTGATGAATTTTTCATTTTTTTTTTTACTCCGCATATCGCACTTGTGCGCATCCTTCACAATCGATATTCTTCCTAAGACAAGGAGGGACTTCTTCTTTGCTGGCTTGTCCTCAACTCCGGCGGTTGCCATTACACCTCTCGCTAGACCTAGAATGCGCAACCGCAACAGGTGGCTCTCTGAAATACGCAAGTATCAAAGATTAACCGCTCTGTTGATTCCAAGAGTTCCATTCTACCGTGTTGTCCAAAACATAACTAGAAATGATCTCGGACAGTTGGTTAGATTTCACATCCAGTGCTCTTCAGTGCCTTCAGGAGGCTGCTGAAGATACATGAGCCTTTTTTTTTAAGATTCATTTTTGATGGCAATCCATTCCAAGAGAGTCACCATAATGCCCAAGAATTTTCAGCTCCTGATGAGAATGAGGGAGAGGTTTTGCAAATTGCACGTATCTCAGCCTGCTGCTCCCAGACCAACTCCTCTAGATAGGACTGATCTTCCTACCAAGCGTCCTAGGAAGCAGACAGCACCCAAGAGAGCTCCAAAGAAAGTAAGGAGGGTAGACACCACAGAATCTGTGAAGCCTAACCCGGAATCAATTGTAGATAACGCTGCTCTTAATACTGTTGTAAATATAGCTACATCTATTTTGGATACCCCTTCAATTCCTGTAGATACTACACATCCACCTCCTCCTCCTCCCTCAAATTTTTATACATATATAGATTCGGATGATTATCTTAAATTTGAGAAGGACATATCCGATGCTATAGATACAATTGGTACTCCATTTTGTTAGATGAACTTGATTTTAGTATAAATTATAGAGTTCTTGATTGTTTGGATCTCAAAGACAGACGGACTTCTATCAGTGATCCTGTGATAGAGTCCAGACTTACACTCTTGCAATATGACATTGCAAGATATTCATCCAATGAGTTGCTGGTGCTGAGCAACTTTTTGTTTCAGGCCTTCAAGGAGAATAATGACACATTGTCACAGTGTTTGACTAGTGGATTCACACCAGCAACAAAGTATATGCTCATCCCTTATCATACCAAGTAAGATATATTAAATGCTTCTTGTTGTTTGATGCAGTAACATTGGCATTGTCAATGGAAATAGTTCTCAGAATTGCAGCTAAAGAAATTTCAATCTTATTTTGCAGTGACCACTGGAGTTTAAACCTGATCTCTATTAAGAGATCTGTAGATAATAGTATTAAAGGTTTTTGTGTCAACATGAATTTGGCGAGCAATACGCATAAGGATGTAGATATATACCTTCCATATTTAAGTATATATATTCCTACAGATGTTCCCCATTCCGTGGACTGGCAGATCGTCAGTTTGGAGGTAAATTCTGTCTTTCTTAATAGCATTTTGAAATCAGTATTCTAATGTATTTGCTTCATTCTAATTCATTATGTTTCATAATTGATTTCTTGTGTGCTAAATTTTTTGCAGTCACCCAAACTTTTTCACATGTACATTACGAAGCATAATAGGCAATTTGACTTTGATCTACCACTATAAATGCGCCACATGATAGGCGTACGGATGTCATACAAACAGGCAACAAAAAAGTGCAAAATATGTGTTTAAAAAAAAGCACATATATTTTCTCCTTTTCAATCCGTTTAAAAATGGCCATAATATTCACAAAGTATCCATTAAGTTATGTATTACATATCACAATAATATAACCAATTATATATACAATTGGCAAAATAGAAAATGTGATTGCTTCCATGTATAATTGTACAATAAGATTGAATTACACATATAATCAGGTCATCGAAAGTCTCATGGACATCACCATTCATCATCGATTGTGTTGGGTTGCAGATTATATGTGATAATGACCCTCTTAATGGACGTTGCAAATGTGTAACGTTATGTAGTACATATCACAATAATATAACCAATTGAAATAGATACAATTGGCCGCAAAACTTTATGTAGTACATATCACAATAATATAACCAATTGAAATAGATACAATTGGCAAAAAAGAAAAGGTGATTGCATGGATGTACAATTGTACAATAAGATTGAATTAAGTGCAAGCCTAAGATTGAGATTCATCTCTTAGTACTTACTTGCATTCATTTACCTTCATTCCTCTTGCTATCATGCTCATTTCTCGTGCCTCTTGCACGTTAATTTATGCATACTCGAGATATGACAACAGAACACATAGAACACATAGAGGTGATAAAAGAAAGCGAATTGTATTTTGGCAATGGGCTAACCAGAACATCAAATACAAAGTCTTGTTATTGCAAAGAAACAGACGCTTGTTGCACTTCAAGCTATTTAGATTCTTTAGTCATAAAGGTGTGATGTCTCTAGCGTGTAAATTCTCTAGGAGAGGTTGTGCTTCTTTTCAGCCTTTGCTTCCTCTTTCGCCTTGCTTCCTTCTTTTCAGCTTTTGCTTCCTTCTTGGCATCCTTTTTATCGTGATGCTCATGAAAGGCATAACCACCAGCTCCGACGGCTCCGGTTGCAGCAAGTCCTTCTTCAATTTTGTGCCTGTGAGCATTCTCCGGATCTTTCTTGGCTTCATGTTTTTCATACTGGATAAAACGCACTGTGTTAGATCCAAGATCGCTGAACTGAGAAAATTTACTTACTTTTCCTACGTTAATAGCAACATCTTTTGTTGGAAAATAGAACAAACGCACAAGCACAATATGATAACGTCAGATACTTTTGACGCCAACAGCCGCCAGTTTGTTCTCTCTCAGACGTCCAGCTTTCCACGGCTAGATAAATTCGAACTCGAGAACTCTAGGACAGGATAATACTTCCCCAACACACCAATTCAGAAACCGAAAACTCGAGAACTTTAGGAGAGGAGAGTACTTGACCAACACAACAATTCATAAATTGTGACTCTGGGATTTCCTAAGTACGTCATCGGAACAGGGAATGTAAAGTGAAGATCTGAAATTGCCTGACACAAGTGATAAAAGATTTTGATAAATGAAGTTCAACAAAAATGCTAATTTAAAAGCGTTTGTGTTCCTGCATCACAGACCACAAACTTCGAATTTACTCTCTAACTACATATCAATGCATTCCCAAGTTCTACAATCGGAAAAGCATATATATATCATATTTGCGAAAAAGAATTTAGGAAGGCGAGAAGAAGATCTGATGTTGTAATCTTAGCAATGGACTCAACTCACCAGAGCGCCAGCTCCTGCACCCAAGCCAACACCCTCACCGATGTGCTCATGGCGTTTGTCCTGCTCCACCTCCTCCTGAGGCGTTTGTCCTTCCTTATTGTGGTGGAATAAATGCGCCATAATTATTATATATCACAAACACTCCAAGAAACCAGCAAATGTTTCAAGCTATTCAGAATCCAGATCGACTGATGAAGCAAACAAATGCGAAGGTAGAGATATAAGAAAAAGGACCAAGTACGTTGTTATTATATACAGGAGATACAGGCAGATCTAAATACGCGAGGAAGCAAAACAGGTCCTCGGACGCGCGTCGCGCTGTGCTGCATTTGCTGACACCTGCACTACCAAACTGACACGGTGTTCTAAGGCTTGCAAAATGACACTGTCTTTTAAGGCTCCTTTTATTTTTAGCACCCTTGAGCACGCGTCAGGGTGGTGTTGTAAAGCTGACTCGGGTGCACCCAGCGTGCCCTGTAAGACTCAAAGGGGTGACACTCCCTAAGGTCCCAGAGCAAGTTAGAACGTCAATGACTGAGCCTCCGACCTGTGGTGAGCCAATCAAGTAGTCACAAAGTCATGAGCTAGCTCTGGAGCTCGAGTCATGGCCTAGTCAGGAAAGCAGGTTGATTCGGCCGCCGGGACGGGGACCCATGTCCGGGAGCCAGACTGATTTTGCCAGGCTTAATCAGCAAAATAAAAACTAAGTCCTAAAAAGCGTGCTTTACCAGAAAGCACTATGTTTCAAACCAGAGGGGGTGCGCCGAATCACAGCAGAACTACAGGGGGAGTCCGGCAGACAGAAACTTGGGCAGCTCAACCAGCGCCAGGAATCCAGTCGCCAGGTCTCAGCTCCCTCTACCAGCACGAGCCAGGCACAACGCCCAGCACGTGTTGGTGGCCCCGAGACCGGTCAGTCTATGTATGAATGTAACCTCTTCCAAATCTAATAAAGTTGATCCTTGGGGATGATTACCATTTCGGTTTCGCCTCCGGGACTGGTCCAAGTGGAAGGACCCTTACTACAACCTTTTTGCGTCGCTGGTGCCTAAGGGTCCCTGTCATCGACATGGGGCTTGCCGCTATGCCAATCGGTCAGTTTGGCGACCACTATGCCTTGGGTTTCATGTGTGGCTTGTCTTTGCCTTTGGTTACCTTTTGGGGACGGATTCTGAGTTGGCTTTCGGGTTGGTTGGGATTCCAGTTTTCTTAAGCCTGAATGGTTAAGCTTGTCACGTTTCTGAGTTGGCTTTTACGTAAGTGGATGATGGATGAATGTTAGACTTAAGCGCGTGTTGGGAAAACCGCTCAAGTCCCAGCGCCCTTTAAGACGCCGGCGCAACATGTAGTATCAAAGCCGACTAGCCGGTCAGCTACGCAAGTCTCACAGGGATGGCCACGTTTTGGGATTTGTCAGGACAACCGTTGCGCAAGGTGCTGCCCACAGTGTAAGCACGGGTGCGTCCACGGTCGGGGTGGTCGGCAGAACGGGGGACTTGATGAGTCAAAGTGCTGCCCTCGAGGTGTAAGCACGGTCAGTTCTCGCGGTTCGGGCCTGGCGCTATCTGCATGTAGGACGGATGAGGCAAAGTGCTGCCTAGGTAGGTGAAAGCACGGTCTGTACCTTGTGGGGTGCGGGGCGACATATTCGAACTGTACGGGTTAGCCATTGATACAGAGATGCTGCTCGAATTCGGGTGTAAAGCACGGGTGGTTAGCTGCCGGTGCGGGATAGCTGCCAATCGTTTAGCTATAAGGGCTATCGACCAAAAAGTGGTGGGGTGTGACTGAGGCAATGTGCTACTTAATGGTGAAAGCACGGATGGTTGGATGGATGTTTCCCCGTGGGTTAATTCTGTGATAGATTTGTGTGGGCGCGGCTAGGCAAAGGTCCTACGTCCGGTCTCAGGGGGGTTTGTGGCTTGAGAGGGATCCTCTGTGTTTGCTTTGGTTGGTATATTCCGTTTGTCGTGTGCTTGCTTGGACACAAATGACCTGGTTCCTACTTGGCTCTCAGGTGATGTGGGCGTGCTAAGTTTGAGGAAGGGATATTTTCATTGAAGCTGATTTAATAAAGAAGAAAAGAGAGCTGTGGGGCCCGGCTGACAGAAGGGAGAGCTTCAAATATAAAAAGGATTGAGGCGATAATCTGTTGGAAGTACACCTCTGACTATAATGAAGGACCATCTTGAAGAGTTACGAGCACTGACGGACGGAGAAGAGCTGGCTCGAGAATACAGCTCTCGCATGCATCGAGATGGCACCAGGTCCAACTCGAGAAAGAAAGAGCGTATGCACTCCACAGTGGCGCCCCTCCATGAAGAGATGGGTGGCCCTTCTGAACCTACACCAAGAGATAAACCCTTGCGAGAGGCGCAACAGGACCTCTTTGAAGTGAAGATGCGGCAATACTTATCAAGCGCAATGACGGCTATGCTTAGCGAGGTGAAGAAGGATAGAGAAACCGAAAGGAAAGAATGGCAAACATCCTTGCGAGCCATGAATCTTACTCAAATTAACCTTGCTAGAGAAATGAGAGACGGGCTAACACAGCTCAAAGCCAGGTTTGAAGAGTTGGAAGCAACTAGGGGGAATGCAGTGGCGCCTCCTCCACAGATACCAAGAGAACCACGAGCGCGAAACACGGAGGGCCCAAGAAAGACTGCCAAAGTGAAAGCACCACCTACTTTCAAAGGAGAGCGTGACATTCGAGTTGTGGAAGATTGGTTGTTTCACATGGACCATTACTTCCGTCTGATGAACACTCCTGAGGAAGAAAGAACTGACTTGGCATTAGCATATTTTGAGGGCTACACTACAAATTGGTACCGGATGGCAGGAATGCATTTTCAAACATGGGACGCATTCAAAGCCGCGTTACGAGAGGAGTTCATACCGAAGGATTCACACATGAGATTGAGGACAGAATTATCGGGGCTCAAACAGAAAGGGTCATTGCGAGAGTACCTCAATAAAATCAGACAGAGTGTATGGGTTATTGAAGATATGTCCAAGGCGGACAAAACTCATTACCTATTGTCTGTAATGCAATCCTGGACCCGGCGTGCGATACACAGCTACATGCCCCATGATTTCAATTCAACTATTCGAGCGGCTGAAATGGTTTGTGATTATGAGAGCACATTGGCACCAGCTGCTCCCGCAACCTCAACAAGAGTATTTAGTGGATCCAGACCGAGTCCGAGCTTCTTTTCAAGGGGGGACTCAGCTCCAAATGGCAACCAAGCCTCGAGTAGCGTGAACAAATTCCCAACAAAAACAGGGTTTGGCAACCAAGGCAACAAATGGAGGGAACATGTTCCAGAGAAGAAACAATGTTGGACCTTCAGCTAGTCACAGCAACAGCTCACCAACAGCGGGCAGTTCCATGCGTTGCTTCAACTGTCATCAGCAAGGTCACTCTTGGAGGTCATGCCCCAAACCATTGAATAAGCAAATCATGGCTGCCATTGAAGGATTTGATAGGATGGAGAGAGAGGCATTTGATCAAGAAGATGGTGAACAAGATGATGAAGAGGACCCAGAAACGGATTTGACGGAGTCTGACCTGAATGCCTTGCAACAGATAGGGGCACTTGCGGCGTATCGTGAACATCTTATGGCGACTCCTGCGAGAGGATCCAAGTTATTGTACCTGAAAGGCTGTATTCAAGGCAAGATCATTTACTTCATGGTAGACCTGGGGGCGTCACATAACTACTTGTCAGAAAAACTGACTGGAGAATTGGACATCCAATGTGAAGAAAATGTGACTCCTATTTGTGTGGAGACCGCGAAAGGTACAATGACCACTTGCAGATTGGCAACCAACTTACCAATCTCTCTGGGAGCCTGGAAGAATTGACTAACGTTCACAATCTTGAAGATGGATGCCTTCGACGCTATTTTGGGATTAAGCTGGTTTAACGAACATGTGGTGGCCTTCTTGGCAAAAGGGGTTAACCTTGTGTTATTATATAATGGCAGGAGACCTTGTGTCGTTAGAGCTGTGCCAGGGGACCAACTAGAAAAGAACGACACAAATGAACCTGAGCCAACCATTCCTCCCAATCTCATTCACCTATTTAACGAAGGACAACCAACAGTGACAGACCAGCTGACACGGGAACAAATGGAGCCAACATTGCCTATAGTCTCTACATCAAAGGTGAATTCAAGTGCCGATGCAGAGCTCAAGGAGCTCACCTTGTGTGACCAAGCGAAAGCTCACTTTTTTAACGAAAGACATCCAATAGTGACAAACCAGCTGACGCGAGGTCAAATGGAGCCAACATTGCCTGTAGTTTCTACGTCAAAGGTAAATCTAAGTGCCGATGCAGAGCTCAAGGAGCTCAACCTGGACGACCAAACGAAATATCTAGAGTCCTAGGGGACTCATCCAGATGTGCGACGACAACGACATATCTGAGGCTTAAGGGAGCCGTGAGTACCTTTTTCTTTCATGCTAATAAAGTAAGCCGCATTTCTCACTGAGGAGTGGGCTCCAGTTTGATGTCTAAGTGCAGCAGCTTCACACAGGTTTTACGTAAGTGAACTAGATCCACACTTTTCCTGTGCTGGGTGTAAAACACAATATCATTACTCCGCTTTACAGTTGGTTTCCTTTGGCCGGTGAATCAAGCCCGTGCCCTTGTATATGTGACTAAAGTCTGGCCGATGAATTAAGCCCGTGCCATGAGTCTTAGGTTCTAGTTTGGCCCTGATGAGGACATCAGCTTTCTCAAATGAGGGGAGGATGTTGTTAAGCTGACTCGGGTACACCCAGCGTGCCCTGTAAGACTCAAAGGGGTGACACTCCCTAAGGTCCCAGAGCAAGTTAGAACGTCAAGGACTGAGCCTCCGACCTGTGGTGAGCCAGTCAAGTAGTCACAAAGTCATGAGCCAGCTCTGGAGCTCGAGTCATGGCCTAGTCAGGAAAGCAGGTTGATTCGGCCGCCGGGACGGCTCCCGGGACCCATGTCTGGGAGCCAGACTGATTCTGCCAGGCTTGCCAGGCTTAATCAGCAAAATAAAAACTAAGTCCTAAAAAGCGTGCTTTACCAGAAAGCACTATGTTTCAAACCAGAGGGGGTGCGCCGAATCACAGCAGAACTACAGGGGGAGTCCGGCAGACAGAAACTTGGGCAGCTCAACCAGCGCCAGGAATCCAGTCGCCAGGTCTCAGCTCCCTCTGCCAGCACGAGACAGGCACAACGCCCAGCACGTGTTGGTGGCCCCGAGACCGGTCAGTCTATGTATGAATGTAACCTCTTCCAAATCTAATAAAGTTGATCCTTGGGGATGATTACCATTTCGGTTTCGCCTCCGGGACTGGTCCAAGTGGAAGGACCCTTACTACAACCTTTTTGCGTCGCTGGTGCCTAAGGGTCCCTGTCATCGACATGGGGCTTGCCGCTATGCCAATCGGTCAGTTTGGCGACCACTATGCCTTGGGTTTCATGTGTGGCTTGTCTTTGCCTTTGGTTACCTTTTGGGGACGGATTCTGAGTTGGCTTTCGGGTTGGTTGGGATTCCAGTTTTCTTAAGCCTGAATGGTTAAGCTTGTCACGTTTCTGAGTTGGCTTTTACGTAAGTGCATGATGGATGAATGTTAGACTTAAGCGCGTGTTGGGGAAACCGCTCAAGTCCCAGCGCCCTTTAAGGCGCCGGCGCAACAGGTGGGCCAGACAGGGAGGTTGTTTTTTTTTTTTTTTTTTTTTTAAATTGCTTGCCCTAGTACCACGTGTCGGGCACTAGGGTTTATCCCATAAGCGAATCTCTGAGATAAACCAGTGCCTATATATAACTGAACCCACCTGCTTACTCACATGTGTGCAGGTGGGTGTGAAGCTGCCCAGCGCCACCTGCCCGGTTCCCATGCCTCCTGGGCATGCCTGACGCCACCCACCTGGTTGTTGGTTCCCCTGCATAGCGCTACCTGGGTGCCTTGCCTGCCTGCCCGGCGCCACCCACCCACCTGCCTTCCCGGAGCCACCCACGTGGCGCCGGTGCTGTTGTAAAGCTACCTTTACAAGCTTTACTTCCGGCGCCATCAGCGCCAGTTGGCGCCAGTTATGTCCCCGGCGCCAGCAGCGCCCCTGCCGCTCCCGGCGCCGCTCCCGACGCCACTGTGACCAGAATGGGCATGCCCGACGCCACCCACCTGGTTGTTGGTTCCCCTGCCTGGCGCTACCTGGGTGCCTTGCCTGGCGCTACCTGGGTGCCTTGCCTGCCTTCCCGGAGCCACCCACCTAGCGCCAGTGCTGTTGTAAAGCTACCTTTACAAGCTTTACTTCCGGCGCCATCGATGCCAGCTATGTCCCCGGCACCAGCAGCGCCCCTGCTGCTCCCGGCGCCACTGTGACCAGAATCCAGCCGGTGCCAAGTTCTTATGGCTGAAAATCTTTGATCGGTTATAGCGGAGTCCAGAGAGCTCAGATCGATGTGCAATCACCTCACACGATCTAGGCATGATTATAGGAAGCCTGGGGATCAATAAAATCTAGAGAGAGAAAATGACTTTCTAGAAAGAGAAAATTCTAGAGAGAGAAAAATGTGCTTTACCAGCTTGGGTAGAGTGCTTGGTATGAGGGGGAGTGCCGAATCACACCAATACTATAGGGGAGTGCGGGTTGCGACTCAGGGCGAGCTCCGACCAAGTCTTAGCCTCCCTTGCTGGAATGTTGTCATGGCTCTCGCCTTGGCATGCTAGCGCCCCGGAGACTAGGGTCGGTCACACACTTGAAATGTAACCTTCTCAGATTTATCAATAAAGTGGGATTTTTCTCAAACTGACTCTGATTAACTTTTGGGTTTCAGTGTTCGGTAAAAGCGCCAGTTGTAAGGCCGCTTCCAAATTTTTTAATTGGCACATAGCTGAGGGTCGTATCCCGGGACGCCAACAGTATGCCGTCACGGACCATTCGGTCCGTGGCGCCAGCGGTATGCTGTCGGGACCATTTGGTCCAGGAACTGGTTGTTTCCATATCTGTCGCAGCTTGTGGTTCTGAGTGTTCCTTGCATGAACGTGAATGGGTTAAGCTCTTGGGGAACGGGCTCTAACCTGTCGGCTGAGTTGGATGGCTTGCTTGGGTGGAAGTTACCTATTTATGGCTGTCCAGTCTGGCGTGGCGCTAGGTTGGCTTCCAGCGCTCGTGACGAAGCTTTCAATTGGTTAAGTCTGATGTAAGTCAGACCGCTTGCTTGGAATGGATGTTACTCGTTTGTAACGAAGCTTCGAGTTGGTTAAGTTTGATGTATGTCGGGCGGCTTGCTTGGAGGGAAGTCACCCACATCGGGACCCCCGATCTGGCATGGCGCCAGGTTGGATCTCAATGTTGGTTTTCGGAACTTCAAGTTGGTTAGGTCTGATCGTTGTTGGCGAGTTGGCTGCTTGTATGTCAAGTGGGTTTGGATGACAAGAGTTGAAGGCTGGGAAGCTAAGTCGTGGTTGCCGGCTCCCTTTGGGATGCCTGCGCTACAGGTGCCCTTGCCCGGCGCTGCCTGCCCCCTGGTGCATCCGCCCTGGCGCCACGGTGCCCTCCTGCCTGGCGCTACCTGGGTGCCTGCCTGCCTGCCCGGTGCCACCCACCCACCTGCCTTCCCGGCGCCACCCACCTGGCATCGGTGCCCTTGCCCGGCGCTGCCTGTCCCCTGGTGCATCCGCCCTGGCGCCACAGCGCCCGCTTGCACCTTTTTGGCCAGCCCCTGGTTGGCGCACCCTGACGCGCCAGGGTGCTACAATTATGTAAAGCCGTCTTTTTACGCATAAGCAAGCCCTATGGATTAATTAGAGGCTCTGGCGCACCCTGATGCGCCAGGGTGCTACAATTATGTGGACCATCTTTTAATGCATAAGCAAGCCCTATGGATTAATTAGAGGCTCGAAGGAAAAATTTGACAAACTTAAGCTTAAACAAGAGCGAACCTTGCACTACAACTAGGATTAAATCAAATTCCGACATTAAAATAAAGGTGCAAACTATGATGATGTCAGCAGGACTCTGTCAACTGACTGCATTAAATCTAAAAAGTGAAGAGGTGGTGAGTCAACTAATGAAGGGAGATGAGATGAAGCAGACCCAACCACCGTCGTGCGTTGTAGGATTGACAAAGCCTGAGCACGTTGCAAGGCAATGTAAATACGTTGTTTGAAAGAAGGCACAAGAATAGAACCTGGAATACCTTGACACATGCGAAGAAATTCTTCAAAGCATAGATGCAATGTGCCATACATCTCAATTGCCAGGGCAATACGTTGTTTGAAAGAAGACACAAGAATAGAACCTGGAATACCTTGATACATACGAAGAAATTCTTCAAAGCGTAGATGCAACGTGCCATATGTCTTGCCAGGGCAGTGAAAGCATCGGTAGGGGGCCTTCCTTCTCTTGAGCTACCCTAGTGTGAAGGCAAAGCGAGGCAGTAGGTCACCACATGTGGGATCAACAACAACAACATCTGCCAAAGTACGAAGCTCATCCCGGGAGAGGACAATGTCAACACATGCGTGAAAAGTGAGACGCGGCAGAAGGAAGGACATGAGACTGCTCTCTAAAGACATGAAATTCTCCATTTCTAGCAAGAGCGGCTGCTACATCTCTGACAACATCATGCGTAGTGCACTCACTTCCAAAAGGACAACTGAGGAGGTGAATAGTAAGAGCAACAATAGGTTGACCACAGACACACCTAGAGAGACCCAAGGCCGAAGGATGAGGTAGCCACAATCAAAGACGAAGAGCAACTGTGAAGATGGCCGAAGACAATGCAACCAAAAGGATGGAATAACAAGCCGACCTCACAACCAAGCCCCCGCACCTAGACCCGCACAAGAAAGAAGCCGAGCTCGACACATCGCCAAAGGTGCCTTAGAGAGCATGATGGAAAGGGTGAATTTGTGCACGCGCTCCAAGAGGGTGTCCTCTGCAAGTGGTCTGCGTTGAAAGTGAGAAGCTGCTCAAAAGCAGAAAGACGTGTTCGGACAAAGAGGAGGAGAAGCTAACGCGCAGCGATGAGGAGGTGCTGAGTCTGAGGATCAAGGCATTCACAGATCCAGATTAACGGGGGGTGCTGGATTTATCTCCTCTACTCTCCTAAATCACATTTTAATCTGCCTCCATTCATGCTACATTTTACTCATGTTGTCACATTGTCTACATAAATACAAGTAAATTCTCACAGATGAAGAAAAGGTGAAAGAGACATGACACTGTATTTTCACACACGTTTTGTGATAGACGCTTCACCAACGTCCATTTCAGCAAAAGCTGACGTCACGGCCTTCTCACGCTGATCTCATGCAACTGTGCTAACGGATCTGACAACGATAGCAGCCACCCACGATCTCCTATAGACAGCACATCCACCTTGTACCTTCTTCATCTGCACACCTGTAAAGAGATGTATATATATACTGAATTCCATTTGCGTATTCAATAATGGTAGAGAAACCAATTGTGTGTGTAATATAGAGCAAGTATTAGAAGTTTGTGAGATAAACGAAGTAGATGCCCTCACGCATTGATTCTTTATTGTAAGTAACATATTCATTCCTGATTTACAGATTGCTTAAGCTTTGTAGAGCACGCAATTTCGTCCGCTATTGTCTTGTGCTTTATTGCATTGTTGACATGTACATTTCGTTGTACTTAATCTGATATCAGCTCTCTTATTCTATGTTCAGATTAGTGTCATATTGCTATGCTTATTTTCATTCTGTCTGACTTTCCTGTTGCTCACTTCGTGACAAATTACTCTTCTGGTGTTTGTTTTGTTACTGTTTGGCTATGTAATCAGAACGACCGTGATTTCTATCACTAATATTCTATTCGTTTTCTGATAGGCGTAGTCATGCTTAGGGAAGAAGCAATATAGCTCATTCCGCTGCGCACGAACACATTCCGTTCGAGTTCGTTATTCGTTCGAGTTTCAGGTTCTCTTCTTTTTCGTGTTCGTTTTTCTTTCGAGCTATTTTTGTCTCTCATCCTCACACACCCTCATTCCTCCCTCTTTCCAACATACCCTATAAGTTTACTTTGACGATTTAGGAGCACATTCTAAAGAAACACATCGTTTGTCTGTGCTGGAAATTTTTTTATCCAATGTCAACGCTTCGAAATCTCCTTAAACCCTGAAAAATGCCAGATCTGGGTAACACATGGCATCATCCTAGGGCATATCATTTCAAAAAGCGGCATCACAACTGACCCTGACAAGGTCTTGATCATTGAAAATCTGCCAGAACCACGCACTATCCCCGAAGTCTATTCATTCCTAGGCCACGCTAGTTATTATCGTTGCTTCATTCTCGATTTCGTTAATAAAGCACGATTAATTTATAAGATGGTTGTTGTTTCCAAATAGACTGATGAACAACGAGTTGCATTCATTCAATTGAAAGAAGCCCTCACCAATGCACCTATTCTCCGGGCTCCTGATTACTCCAAAGAATTTCATGTGCATACCGATGCATCCAAGTATGCCATTGGGGTAGTGCTCACCCAACCCGAAGAATTCAAAAAGGATTATCCAATTCGATTTCTCAGTAGACAATTGATCCCTGTTGAAGTCAACTACACCACTACCGAGTGTGAAGCTTTGGCAATGGTGTATGCGGTTCAGAAATTTTGCCATTATCTCCTGGGAAAAGTTTTTGCGTTCTTCACTGATCATCAAACACTTCTCTACCTCATCAATAAAACTTGCACAACTGGCCGCATTACTGAATGGATTTTGTTGTTATGCGAGTTTGAGTTTTGCATTGTTGTTAAAAAGGATGTTCAACATTTTCTAGTAGATCATTTATCTCGAATCCCTAATCTACCAACTCCAGACCAAGGTGTGAACGATGATTTACCTGATGCCATTCTTTTTCAAGTTGACTATACCCCAGTTTGGGCCAAGGATATTACTGAATATTTGACTTCAAGGCAGATGGATCCCTCCTTACCTAAACCCGAACAACATGCGTTGGTTCTCAAAACAAAACCTTATACGTTAATTGCAGGAAAACTATACAAGCAAGGATTAGATGTTTGACTATGTCTTACTGAAAGTGAAATAACCTCAGTTATCTCCCTAACCCATGAAGGTGTCGGAGCTGGTCATTACTCTTCCGAAAAGACTGCCAACAAAATCCTCTTGGCAGGATTTTGGTGGCCAACTATCTTCAAAGATACCCACACCTATGTAAAGGCCTGTGATGTTTGTCAACGAACAAAACGCTTTAAAAAAACAGACTATATGTCTATGCCTTTACACCCTGTCATGACTGATCAAACTTTCCAGAAATGGGGGATTGATTATGTTGGACTGATCAGTCCCGCTGCTCGACACACTCAATCTAGATATATCGTAGTGAAAATGGGCCGAAGCTAGAACTATTATAAATGTTGACGCTCGTTCTACCACAAAATTTCTCTATGAACAAGTTATCGTTCGTTTCGAATGTCCTCTAGAACTTATCAGTGATAGGGGTACACATTTCTTTAACTCTGTCATAGCAAATCTACTTTCGAGATTTTTTGTGGTACATTACAAAAGTTCTCCTTATTATCCACGATGCAATGGCTAGGTGGAATCCACCAACAAAATCTTATGTGGTGTTCTAATCAAGACCATCGAGTCCAGTCGATCCGATTGGGAACTAAAACTTCACGCCGCTCTATGGGCCTATTGCACTACCCCGAAGAGAGCCACCCCTTTCTAGCTAGTATCTGGCCAGGAAGTTGTCATGCCTGTGGAATTCCATATTCCATCCCTACTAGTAACATATAATCTAGAGCTAGATAATCGACAGATTCTAGCTAAAGACTATTTCATCTGGAACAACTGTGTGAAACACGACGGATCGCATCCATGCTCAACAAGTCCACAAACGTCAACAAATGGCATGGCATGATCGATTTTTAAAACTCAAAGAATTCCAAATTGGAGATTGTCCTCTTATACCAAGCCAAGACATTTAAGGGCAAACTAAAATTTTCTGGCCAAGGACCTTATGTCATTCAAAACATATTTGCCTTTGTGGATATGTTCAACTCCAAACCCTACAAGGCAATACCTTAGACACTGTGGTCAATGGAAGCAGACTTAGAAAGTACAATGAACCCTATTTTTATCTTGATATGTACTAGTTTGTTTTATTTTCTAGATTTTATCTATTTATTTCTATTTTCTACCTGCTTGCCATTTTGACAATTTTTTGGTATGTTTCTTGTTTAGACCATCAAGATATCATCAGATCAGGAATACAATTAATCTTTTTCTATGCAACCACCAGATTCATTCTTTTTCTAAATTTCTGATGCACAATCATATCAGATAGAATTTGCCTAGACCCATTTTCAATGCGCACTATTCATTTATCACATTTGCAAATTTCGCTACATAATCAAACCTTCCAAAAATAAAAAGACATCAATTATTTCATCAGATCCTCATTGATAGAATTCATAGGTAATTCGCTGAGCCTCAAAATTAGTTCCATGATTTCTTTGTCACATCAACGAATTTTGATCATGCCAATTTTTGTACTATCAGACAATTTCACTCATTTTTGTACAAAAAACCACTGACAGGAATTTGTCGGACCTCAGAATATTGCCTTGATATTCGTGAATCTCACTAAGAAATTGTAGGCATTGAGGACGATTATTGGGTGAAATTGTGATTTCCTGCCCAAAATAATCTATATATAGGACTCCCCATCCTCTCCACGAGTTCATTCTACAATTCTGCAAGAGAGTTCATGTTGAAAATTTCCAAAATTTTTAAAATTTCCAGAATCTTTAAAATTTTCAGAACTTTCTAGAACTCTTTTAGTACTGCTATCATGGCCTCCAAAGATACTTATTACTCACTCCATCACCGTAAGGCCCCCAAACCTTATGTGGGCGATATATTCTTGATCTCCATCAAGAATTATACTGAAGCATTGATCTTGGCCAAGGATATTTTTACTAACCTTGGCTTTGATCTCATGACTTATTTTTCTGATCAGTAGAGTGAGAGTTTGGTCCGCGTGGCCTATTCCACTGACAAGTTCCATTCCTTCCGGATCACCTCAAAAGATGTCAGTTATACCATAATCGACATCTCCCCAGAACATCTACAAAGCATTGGATCTCCTAACCTGGGCGAGACGATTCATGGCAAGGGTACTAGCTATGAGTCCAAATACTTCATGAAGTTCCTGCTGACGGAAAGACCATTGCACAAACCAACGACGACATTGCCATCAGACTCATCAAGGATTCTAAGGCTCAAGGCAGCCTCAGAAATCTTCATTATGATTCATTCATCTTCAATTTCTACTGTTTTTCGACATGTTTGTTTTTCATTGCCTTGGTATGCCTTGCCTTTACCATGGTCTTTTTTAAATAAGTTCAGAATGATGATCTGATTGAATTTTTGCCACAACCAATCCAAACATGCAACATTAGTTCACTTAGATTTGTTGCAGCAAAGCTTTGATCAGATCATCATCTGAACATATCCAAATATGCCAAGACAAGGACAATACAGACCAAGGCAATGAAGACAAAAAATACAACTAATATATACGAGACTTTAACAAGGGCAAGCATCGATTGTAGTGATCACTAGAGTTCAAGTGACTGAAGATCTCCCCAATGGAGATAGTGTATTTTCTGCAGGAGACAATGAATCATGCTATCGAAAACTCATATTATCCAGTTGCAATTACATTGTGTTTTGCACAATGAAAATGGAGATCATAGAAATGAAAGAGCCTCATAGAAAAAGTGGTTCATATATTTTCAAAAATGATGTATACAATAAATTGTATTACATAATACAAAATTCCATAGTTCATAATTTATGGATCTTCAAGTCCGATGTCTTTGCATTTTATATGCTCTTCCTGCCTTACTCTTACACAAGAGAAATTGTTTTAGTTATATATTTTATGAAACTAATTCACTTAGAAATAGAAAAAAAGGAATATTTTTATATGGCATAAAGTACCTTTACACCATTCAATCGAAATTGATAGTACTGAGGTAGATCGAATTGCAACATGTCTAGTTCTGATCAAATGTGATTGAGACACCAATCTTCCTCGACCTCAGCCATTGCAAGAATGTTGTCATTTATTTTCACTGTTATATGAAGTTGCTCTTGAGGGTTGATCAAGTGGCTTCCAAACGTTTTTGCATTTAATCCATCTTCTATAATACAGCAGCAAAGTGAGCATTTGTTTTTCGATGTGATATCTAAATGTCATGGATGAGTAACATACTCTGCACTCAACTTGCTGATTTTGTTTTGTATCCCAACCATCATCCAACAACTCGGCGATTATATCAGCACTCAAGTCCTTACAAATAAACATTGTTTTCGTTCTCCAAACATTGCATTTGAAAAAAAAATCAACAAAAATAGTAAAAGGTAGATACCAACTTAATCTATTATTATTTGATCCAATGCTACATTTTAATATACTCTGAATATCAATATATAGCCTAGATCGAAAACTTTCTGAAATTGCTGCATCAAGAGAAATCCTTTCCTCACTTGAAAAATCTGGTAGAGGATATGGCTCTAATCTACCAACTAAACCATTTTTATCAGGAAAATAGGTGTGATCATAAAAAAAAACTCTTGACTCTAAAAGTGATTTTGGAAAACGACCTTTATATTGTGAAATACCGATATCCGAATGTACGACATCGATTATTCCTGCAATCGATTGAACTGATTGCCATTCAAAGAAATTTGATGGATACAAATCTGCAAAACCAACAAAAACATCTCAAGAAAAATATAATTTAAAGAAAATGCTAAATCTAAAGAAATTGAATCTGAAATTTTAAAATTGCATTTCCTTCTATCATTTGGATTCAAATCATGAATGTTGAGCTCATTGTGAAGATAAGCATGCTGAACTAAAACTTCCGTGATAGATTGAATGGCAAGTGATACTTTAAAATCCATTATCCTGCCTTTCCAAAAGCTTCTATATATGTTATCCGATCTTTTTCTTTTTCGGGATGAGCTTTTTGCAGAGGGATGCATAAAGATCCATTGATCTTCTGCATTTTTTTCATTGCAAATATTGATTGCATCAATGGTTCCTCTTGGTCTACGATTATGTGTAGCCATTAGTTGAAACTACGAGTACACAAGCTGAGATTGGAGAGAATGTAGAGATCGCGAGGTAAACCTAAGAATGACAAGAAAATGAGAGCTAGAATGAAGAAAATGAGAGGTATACCTATGAATGACAAGAAGTTCCTTAACTACAAGGATTAGTTAACCACAGTTTATGACTATTGACGTCAAATCAACCTCGAGTGAACAATGACGGGCAACATAAGAGTATTCGGGCAGTAACTGTGGTCCAATCACATTTGTTTGTTCTGCCCGGCGGGATATTTGAAAATCACGAAAATTTGGCCGGGAAAGTTAAATACAATTTTCGTCCGTCAACCACTGTTACAGTTCGTCACAGATGGAGACCATTCATTGGGACACATAAGCATTGAATGCGTGCGAAGTCAAAAACAACATCTTGACAAAGTGTGTATTTTGAATTCTAATATCCCCTAATGATGATCACACGATATTTATGTAATAACGTGTGTTCACCGCAAATAGTGGGCTTAATGCTAAGCAAGGACAACGCATATTGTTAGTTTCTACACACTTTGTTTGTCTATGATCAACAAAGAAGGTGTATGCATATATGTATGCTAAAAACATGTAGTTTCGATGCTGACAACAATCGTTGTTCCACTTATGAATATTTCTGCAATTGTGGTACTGTTAGCGCTATCAATAGCGGACAGAAGGGCACATCAGAATGTGTAGTATATGGGCGCATCCGAATGTGTAGTACATGGGTGCATCAGAATGTGTAGTATGGGCGCGACCAGATGGGCGTATCGGAACAGTTTTTGTTTGTTATGTGCAAACCATAAGAGTTTCCATAGCTTCAGCGATGGTGATTATGCATCTTCCTATCATCTCCAAACTGTAATTGAAGTGGTAGAGAGTGTAAACATAAAGGAAACTCATCAGATGCAAGAGTAGGTCGCGATCCAATCGTGTAGGTGAGCGCTCTACAACACACATTTTTTTGCAGAGGCAAGGAGAGCGAACACATGAAGAATTTGGTGGGCAATGCTTTGTTTATATAGCCTACCTCTCAAGTTTTTAGGTAAGTAGGTGTGGCTAGTAGGTGACTTTCTTATGAAGCAAACAATCATAACCGTAGGATGAACTTTGATCAAATCTTGACCCTTAATAAACCGAATGACTCTTATAGGGGGTATATACTTTGATAGCCGAATTACTTATTGAGGAGCTTAAAACGAGGAGGGGTGAGTAAAAATTTGATACTATCCATGAGAGAGAGAAAAGGAGGGCCTTTGATGGGCTTCTGACCATACTTGTGCCACGACCAAGTAGTTATTGTTGGCAGGCCTTCGCTGCTAGCTCTGCCGATTCCTGTTGTCAATGGAACACACACGATCCACTTTTTCTGCACCTTCCTGCATATTGCCGCCTACCTACAATTAGAAGCTTTAAAGCAGAAGATCAGTAAATCACAATTATCAACAATATACACGTTCATGCATCATTTCCTGTAGAAGATTCGGTTATCTGATAGATGCACAAGACGTCAAACTTACATCATCTTCAGAGTTCAATGCATGAAACATGGGCGACTTGACACGAGATAGATTCCGAATGTAATTAAGAACAAGTTGTGGAGATAGTAGAGGATTGTTAGCTTATAGTGGTGCAATACAAGAGTTGAGTAGCGGCGATGCTGTAAGATGCGCCAGAAATAAAAATAGTTAACCGTGACAATATTTCTAACCAATTTTGTGCCTTTCATATAAGGGTCTTTCCTCCATCAATAAGACATGCAGGTTTGACCATTGAGTTTCCAACCTTTTTTTTTGCATTAAGGGCTTTAACTCATTTTGTGAATAGCTAGCTTGGACGTTTTAGCCTTAACTCAACATGTCCATCTTCCATTGATGAACCTTAAGCACAAAGTTTAACCATTTGATTTGCAATTTTTTTTCTAGTGTTCAAGGCTTTAACTTAGACCAACAACAACTTGGAAAAGTTTAATTTTTACATTCTTGTTTGATTCCCTTAATAAAGCCCTTTTCACACTATAATCACCATGGTCATGTGTGACATTTTATCGGTTGATGATATTAAAAAGCATAAACAACTACCTTCTTGTTTGATTCTCTTGATACATGTTATTTCCATCCTCTAATCATCGTGCCTATGTTAACCTTGTATATTGATTAGTTTTTCCCCTGATATGCTAGCTTAGTATGCGTAAAAATACACAACTACAAACAAAGCCAATGGTTGAAATTCACTTTGACCCGCTTCAATTTAGACTCGTAAGGTTTTTCATGGTTCAAAATGAGATAGTTTTAGTTATAAATTTGAGGTTATAAGATTTTATTTTAACCTTTTATTGATTTCATAATGATTTTGTGAATTTTTTAAAAGTATTAGATAATAGGGCCCGTTACGAGTTTTTGGGAGGCGAGCCCGGGAGGGCGAGCCCCCAAAAAAACTCATTAACGCGTCCCTACGGGCCCATTATCTAACGTTATTATCACTTTTTAATACGTATGAGTACATCGTATTGTACGTAGGAATACATCGCGAGCCCGTGTCTCTGTTTTTTTTGGCGATGGTGAATTCATGACAACATTTCTTGCCATGGGTTTCCTCGCTACACCGCCATAGCCTTGAAGCTTTACAATCAGCCATGAGCATATGGAATGCCAAATACAACATCCATTTGCAATGCAGTTCAGAGACATTGTGGAGGCCAGCTCATGTTCCGCCGATGAGTCCCAGGCAGCCATGTCTGTAGCTTTGGGAAAACTACTTGCATTGCGATTACTGTTGTGCTGCAAGAATGAGAGATGAATGCATGATATCTGCTCTTCTCTGACTGCCAAGTCTAGCAACTAGCTTTCGCAGATTTCCATTAACATCAAAACAAGAGGAAAAAAATGGCATTTGAGTTGACGCTTCAAAAACAAGCAAACCAAACAATAATGCACAATTCGAACAAACTCAAGATTGAGTGCCATTGATTAGATTTGACATAGGGTCATGAAGTCTAATTAATCTAGGCTGAAATCAGGTCCTCTAAACTTGTTTTACAGGTCTTGAAAGTACATCAAAAAGTGTGAGGGAGATTTAGTCATGTTATTGTCCAAAAATAGCCAAAATTGACAAGATTTTATTGTAAGTAGATTTCACATCATCTTATCTTCATTCCAACTTTGTGAGGGAGTGCTAGAACTGATATTATAAGTCCATTTGTTGGATTAGAAATCTAATTTGAGTGAAAAACTACAAGAGAGAGACCTTAGTTAGTTTTCAGAGACAATCAAATTCATTTCTTGGCAAGATTTGTTTGAAAGTAGTTTTCACTTCATCTTATCTTCATTCCAGCTTTGTGAGGGAGTGATAGAACTGTGATTATAAGTCCATTTGTTGAATTAGAAATCAAATTCGAGTGAAACACTGCAAGTGTGAGACCTTTGTGAGTTTCAAGTCATTCAAATCTATTTCTTGTTTGTAGAAGTCACTAGTAAGATGGGATCTGCTGGAGCATAGCTTCTAGAAGCTAGTGAGAGATTGAATTCTACAAATTATGCTATTTGGAAAGTTAGGATGGAGTCACTCTTGGTGCTCCAAGACCTTTATGAGTTCTTGATGGAAGATGAAGATGAACCTCTAGGTGCACAGGAGTTAACTAGATACAAGAAGAGATCTAGGCTTGCACTTCATTGTGTGAAGATGAATGTGAGCAATGATTTGTTGAGAGAAGTATCAGCATGTACTAGTGCTAAAGAGGCTTGGGAGTCTTTAAAATCAATCTATGAATCTAGTAACACTTCAAGAGTACTCATGCTCAGAAATCAAATTTTGCAAAGCATGAAGAGAAGTGAGGAGAGTGCACAGGATTATGTACTTAGAATCAAGTCTCTAAATAGGGAGTTGGCTTCCATTGGAGAGAAGATTCATGATGGAGAGCTTGTACAAATTGTCCTTAATGGTCTAGGAAATGACTTTGCAAATTTGGTCCAAAGTTTTGCCATCCAAGACACTTTGCCAACTATAGAAAAACTTCACATTGTATTAGTGGTTGAATAGTGTAGGATGCTCCATGCAAAATCTAGGATGAGTCCCTTGTCTTTGCAGGATGGTGATGAGAAAGCCAATTTCTCATTCAAGGGCAAAAAAAATACCAATAAAAAGAAGAAGCATCCAAAGGAGGCCAAAGAAGAGGATGATGCATCAAGCTCAAAGGACAAGTCAAAGCAGAAATGCTTCTTTTGTGGAAAGAAGGGGCATTATGCATCTGAATGCTACAAGAGGCTAAGAGCACAAGTGGAGGAGGACAAACAAGGAAACCTTGCAAAGGAGGAGGAGGAGGATGAAATAGATGTATTCTTGATGGCATCTACATCCTCACCAACAAGCAATAGCAATTCAAGAGACAATTGGTGGATCGAAAGTGGGGCTAGCTCCCACATGTCTTGTGAAAAGGACTTTTTCTCAACCTTACACTCTTTCAATGCTACTAAAAAGTTTGTCTTTACTGCAAATGATGAAGAGTGTAGGATAGATGCACCATGTCTTTGTGTCTAGAATCCTCAAAATGCATGGATCTAGAAAATGTCCTTTATGTACCATCAATCACTTAGAATTTGCTTCGAACAGGAACACAGATCATGCTATATAGTAACACAGACAGAAAACACTCTCCACAACAAGCTCATGTAGCAACTATATTTCTCAAAATGAAATTACATTGTACATATAGTTGTTCACTCAAGCAACCCATGCATGACCCAGGTTGCCGTTGGCGGGATGCGTGTCCCGTCCACTTGCCTCGTGGCGAGGCCAACTGATCCTTATCAACTGATAGGACCCACAGTACAGTAGCACAATGATTCTACTTTAATTCTAACTCTCTCCCTTAAAGTAGAGTCTACTTTTTATACAGTCATATACATAGCTTTAAAGTCAACAAACTTTAAGTACAGAAAGCTTTGATCTAAACTTATCAAACTTTTCTCCAACAAGTGGCTTAGTGAAAATATCAGCTAGTTGTTCTTCTGTGCTACAATGAACAACATGAATTTCACGACTCAGCAGCCTCTCACGTATAAAGTGATACTGAATCTCAATGTGTTTAGTTCTCGCATGGAACATTGGATTCTTTGCTAGCTGAATGCCACTCTGACTGTCGCTATGTAATGTCGTGGGATTTTTCTGTTTCATGCCAACTTCTTCCAAGATTTGTCTCAACCATATAGCTTCCTGTGCTGCACTACACATTGCCTTATACTCTGTTTATGTGGTGGAAAGAGCAATTGTACTTTGCTTCTTATTAGGAAAAGCAACTGCCACAAAACTGGAATACATACCTTGTGGTGGATCTACGATCATCATAGTCATCTCCTCAATCTGCATCCACATAGCCACACAACTCAGGTAAACCATCACGCTTCCTATAAATCAAGCCATAATCTGAAGTGCCTTTCACATAACGCAAAATGCGTTTAGCTGCCTTCGAATGCGTTTCCGTAGGTGCTGCCATTTACTGACTTACAAGGCCAATAGCATAGCATATATTTGGTCTAGTCGTGGTAAGGTAAATCAAGCTTCCTACTAACTGCCTATACAACGTAGCATCAAATGACTGTGACTCATCAAGATTAGAAAGTTTTTTACTTGGTTTAATAGGAGTATTCAATCCTGCAATCTAAACCTGTGCGGCAACTCTTTGACATACTTCACTTGTGTTAAACCCACTTCGTGTCCTTTTTGCCACACCTCTACTCCAAGGCAATAATGCATCAGGCTGAGATCTGTCATCTTGAATTGTTCCATGAGGTCTTTCTTGATCATATCTATCATCTCTTGATTATTTCCCGTAATAATCAAGTCATCAACATAAAGAGCAATCAAAGCAACCATACCATCAAAGCATAAGACATATAGATTTAAATCAAAATATGTTCTTACCATCCCCTTTGAACAAAAGTAGACATCAATCCTGCTGTACCACGCACGTGGTGCCTGTTTAAGACCATAAAGTGCTTTCTTCAAGCGACATACTTTATTTTCATGTCCCTTCATTACAAAGCCTTCAGGTTGATCCATGAACACCTCTTCTTCTAACTCACCATACCGGTGCAAAGGTCTCCTCATAGTCAATGCCTTTACTTTGTGCATACCCTTTGATCACCAATCTTTCCTTGTGCTTTGCTATACTTCCATCTGCATGATACTTAGTTCTGTATATCCATTTGCAACCAATGGGTTTCTTGCCAACTGGTGGTTCTACTAAGTCCCATGTGCTATGCTTAGCAATTGACTCCATGTCCTCTCCCATGGACTTGACCCAAATGTCATCATCCTTCGCTTCACCATAAGTCGAAGGTTCTTTGCTTTGAATAATGTTAGATAAGAGAGCATAATTTGCTTCATACCTTTCAAGTTGTGTTTTCTCTCTTGTTGATCTTCGTAGCTCTCCTTGGCTAGATGATCCTGGAAAGTCATCCATGTCGCGGCTCTCCAACAATCTCTCAAACATCCTAGGGAGCTTCCTGTCAGGTGATCGGCTTCCTGGTGAAAATGTATCCCACGGTACATCCTTCTCCTTGCGTTTGTCATCTGCAACTTCAATCCTTCTTGCACCAAAAGGTTTGTCTCTACCTCTCCAACCTGTCTCTTGAGGTTGAATAGTAGTATCTTGAGATGTATCCTCATGTTCATCACTCGGAAGGTCAATGAATGGATCATCATCAGGAGGTATCCTCAATATACCATCTTTCCCACTAGATGTGTCTATCTTCTCAGCATCTGCGTCTTTATACATCTTGGATTCATCAAAGATAACATCACGACTTACATGGATTTTGTTTTCCACTGGATCAAGACATCTATAGCCCTTCACACGTTCATCATATCCTAGGAATATACACTTGATAGCTTTCACATCAAGTTTACGTCTCTCTTCCTTAGGAATGTGTACAAAGGCCTTACATCCAAAGATTCGCAAGTGGTTCACCTTTGGCTTCTTCTTTGTGAATGCTTCCTCAGGTGTTATCTTTGGTATGGCAATGGTAGGACTTATATTTTGAAGATAGACTGCCGTACTGCATGCTTCTGAACAAAAATCTTTTGATAGTTTCATCTCAGCTAGCATAGATCTAGCACTTTCCACAATCATACGAATTTTGCTCTCAGCTACACCATTGAGAGCAGGAGTATGAGCTTGCATAAATTGTCTTTTGATCCCACATTGATCACAAAGATCATTGAAGTCATTAGACTTGTACTCACCTCCACTATTTGATCTTAGGACTTTGATCTTCCTACCTATCTGATTTTTGAACAATGCTTTGAAGCTCTTGAAATTGTCAAATGCATCCGATTTCTTCTTCAAGAAGTAGATCCATGTCTTATGTGACATATCATCAATAAAGGCCATGAAATAGGAGGCTTTACCTAAGGACATGGTCCTCATAGGCCCACATAAATTTGTGTGGATCAAATCCAGGATGTTCTTTGCTCTTGCAACACCACGTTTATTGAATTTCACTCGATGCTACTTCCCATATACACATGATTCGCACATCAATTTCAAGTGGTCTTCTATGGTAGGCAATCCTGTTACCATATCCAATTTCCTCATCAAACTGAGGCTTCCCAAGTTCAAGTGACCAAGCCTCTTATGCCACAACTCAGTTTGCGATGGAATGGACGATACGAGTCCATGTTTCCCCTTGATTGTAGCATTCAACCTGTACAATTTTGTATTGGGCTCCCTTACTCCATCCGCAATAACTTTGAACTTTTGATTTACATCATTCACAAAGCAACGATCATGGACAAATTCTACTTTCAACTTTGATCAGTAATGACTCCAACAGAAAGTAGATTTTTCTTCAAACTGGTACGTAAAGTACCTCCCTGATCATCTTACTTTTGCCATCAGGTAGTTGGATTGAAATGGTGCCTATCCCCTTGATCTTGCACACCTCACCATTTGCTTGTGAAACAGACGCTCCATTATCCAACACTTTCAAGCTATTGAACCAATTCTTGTTACCTATCATGTGTCTTGTGGCTCCCGAGTCAATATACCACGCTTGATCATCTTGATTAGATGACAATGCAGATATGAAGATGCTAGAGTCTTCAATCTCACCCTCATCGACAAGGTTACCTGCCTGCTTTGGTTTCCCCTTGTCTTGTTAGGAATTTACGACATTCACTCTTCTAATGGCCCTTTTTACCACAATGGAAGCACTTGCTTTTCTTCTTGGTCTTACTAGAAGATCCCGCATCCTCCCGAGTCTTGGCAAATTGCTACTTAGACTTCTTCTTGCCCTTGCCCTTGCCCTTGCCTTGTTTTTGGCGTGTTGCAAGTGCCTGATCGTCAGTATTTTGACGTCTAGCTTCCACCATTTCTCGTCGTTGCTCTTCTTGCATCAAGATTCCTATGAGCTCGTCAAAGGTTGGCAATCTTTCTCTTGATGCTATTCCGCTCACAAACATCTGATAGGGTTCTGCAATGCCGCACAATGCATTGTGCACCAGCTCCACATCACGTATACGCTCACCAATAGAATGCTATTCATCCCTCATTGTCTTGATTCTGGTCATATACTTCTGAATGTGCTCTCCTTATTCCATTCGGGCACTATTCAACTTTGACTTCAGAAACATGATTCTTGACGGATTTGACGTCTCGAACTGCTCCTTTTGCACCTTTCATGCCTGTCTGGGTGTAACAGCATCACAAATGTGGGTAATGATGTGATCCTTCACTGACAACTTAATGAAGGTCAAAGCTTTTCTCATCTTTTTGTCGAACACTTTGATATCCGCTTCATTTGGCGGCCTTCTCTCATCACCTGTGACGACTTCCCACACGTCTTTCTCCATCAGTATGTTTTTCATTTTGAATTTCCACACTGCATAGTTGGAAATCCCGTCCAACTTGCTACTTTCACTCAAAATGGACTCTCCCATGTTTGCCATCACAAAACTGCTTGAAACTTCTGCTGTAGGCTAAAAAGCGAGGCCCACTGTAACGTCAGAAGTTGAAAATGATGACCTACTCTTTTTCCCTTACCAGGCCATTCGCCTCTTTTCCACCAATTTGAAAGCCAAATTGGCGTCGCCTTCCGAAATGCGCTCAGTCGTCAACTCCCAACTACGTGCCCAGTGGAATGGTGAAATCACTTTTGACGCACTCCAAACACTTTCTCCGCTACAATTACTCTGTTTTATTGTACCGTACTTGCAAGTACAGTCCGGGTGCCCTTCGTTTGGAGGTTATAGCCTTTCGTTTGGGTCAAAACGAACGATAGACCCAAAAATAGGGATTTTCCTTGTTTTTGAACTGTTTCTTCACCTTGAAGAAATTTCACTCTTCACTTGTGAAGGGACCCAACTCAGCTTTCAATGTGAAAATTTTTATTGAAGTTGAAGGCCAGAATGCACTTCAATTCTTCAGGGCCCACTTCAGTTAAATCCAACGATAGGTTTCAATTCTGTGGTCCAGATGCAATTAATCATGTCCGTCGATCGTTGTGGAGATAATCTTGTGGACTTCCTTGCATCGGTGCGTTGAACTACACTTCTGAAGTCGCTGGAGACTTCAAAACACTATGCATTTCTCTTGGTTCCTCGCTCGAACAGTTCCGCGACCTCCTTTCTCTTTTTCTCTTGCACGGGTTTTAGCTATGGCTGCCACCCTCCTCTGGATTCTTACAGCTTTCAAAACAGTTCAGAATAGAGAGAAATCTCTGATTTTGTGCTCCCAAACCCCAAACAAGGGTTTTTCACACAAATCTCTTCTTAGCTTCCAATTCACAGTGTTCTGATAGATAGGCCTATCCTCTTGCTTAGAGGTCGCCCTACTGCTAGAACTCTGACGCTTCAATCCGTTTGTCAAAGGGTGTCCGATTGAATGCACACTGACTACAAACACCAAATAGTCTGCTTCAAAATTTTAAAATTTTATTTGTTGAGGTTTTGATTCAGCCGACAACCCTTGTCTCTGAATCCTCACAGAGTCTCAAGCTCACCAAGCTTCTGTGTGCCAAACTCTCTGCACCAGTGTTTCTCCTTCCGTCTTCAACCCGCCGTAAACCCCGAACTCTCAGAAGATAGTTCTCCCGAAGCTCTCTTCAACGGCGATGCTGCACTGTGTACACTCCCTGTACGGCTCTGATACCAACTTAGAATTTGCTTCGAACAGGAACACAGATCATGCTACACAGTAACACAGACAGAAAACACTCTCCAAAGAAAGCTCACATAGCAACTATATTTCTCAAAATGAAATTATATTGTACATATAGTTGTTCACTCAGGCAACCCGTGCATGACCCAGGTTGCCGTTGGCGGGACGCGTGTCCTGTCGACTTGCCTCGTGGCGAGGCCAACAGATCCTTATTAACTGATAGGACCCACAGTACAGTAGCACAATGATTCTACTTTAATTCTAACTCAATCACCAAGAATATGCTTAGTGTTGGTCTACTCTTACAAAGTGGTTTGGATGTCCACTTTAAGGATGGTGTTTGCTTCATCTTGAAGAATGATGTTTGCATTGCAAAGGGATTTAAACATGGAAGATTGTTTAAGTTGGAAGCTAGTGTTGCTTTTGAAAGAATGAGCTTGGCAAAGGAGGAGATCTTGGCAAAGTGTGATCTAGTATACAGATCTTTATACACATCGTATACAACTTCTCTTTAGAAAAAATGTGGCAGATTATGGCATTTAAAACGTTTGTTTAAGCCCGTTATCAGTAGGCCCTGCTAATAACGTATTAGATAATGGGCCCCGTAGGGGGCCGTTACGAGTTTTTGGGGAGGCGAGCCCGGGAGCGAGCCCCCCAAAAAACTTGATAACGGCCCCCTACGGGGCATGTTATCTAATACGTTATTATCACTTTTTTTTTAAATACATCACTTATACCGTATGAATATCGTATCAACACCGTAGGAATACATCATCGTTTTGGGGGCGGAGGTTTCTCTGTCTGTCTTTTTTGTCTCTCTGTTTTTTGCAGATCGAAGACATTGTGGAGGCCAGCTCGTGCGGATGAGTCCCAGGCATGGTGTCTGTAGCTTTGGGAAAATGCAAAGAGTTTCGTGGCCAGTTCTCGGAGATCAGTGCCTCTCTAGCACCCCGCGCAGGTAGTTGATTGAACTACTCAAAATTACGAAGGCATCAATTGTTTACAAAGCAATGATGACGTGAACAACTCTCAACCTTTTTGCCTACAAAGAATTTCTGATCAGTTGCACTTCTGTGCCAAAATTCACACACATTTCTATTGAAATATGAGTGCATTGTTGTTGAAAGTCAATCTCATTTTGTGGTAGTGACGAAGCCACTTTCTTGGTAGAATATGAGCACACTTCTACTGACCTTTGCTGCCGTCAGAATATCATTGTTGAAGAATCAACTGATTCTGATACAATAGAAGCATCAATGCTCATTATGAATTTGCCAATCAATAGACATTACTATCTCATCCGAAGGGGCTTAGTTGATCGATTCTGTGCTGAATTGATTTGATCAAGAATCCAAATATACAAAAAAAACATAAAAGGGATGATCGTGAACGACAAATAACAGCGGGTCTTTCTCTTTCTGTTTCATTTTCTGTTTAGTCTATTTTTGTGAGGAATGATATACGGTTCGGGACAAATACGGTCCGGGACTAAACAAATACGACGGATTTTGGCATTTTATTTGCCATTTTTACCTTCGTTAAAATCTCAAAGTGATAATAACGGTTGGTTTGAAACGTTTTTACGAGCACTGGTCTGCTGTACCTACCCGGGTCCGGGCTAAGCCGTTACATGTGTTTCAAGCATATGCGGCTTGCCTGGCAGGTGGCAATCTAAAGCCTAAATACTATGCTTAAGATAAGTTTCAGGAACTGCCGTAGTAACGCGCGTCATGCCACTATTGAAAGCACGTGTCAGTACGTTGCAAGGGAATGCAGCAGTGCGCGACGCGTGCGGATAGCCTACGTTGGTTTTCCCTTAATATTCAAATCTGCCTTTAGCCTTTATCCACATACAAATATATCCACGATAACAACGCACTGGCATTGCAATTTAGTTCGCATCGATCGATCTGATCATCTGAACAGCTTGAAAGATTTGCTGGTTTCTGGGAGTGTTTGTGATATACACTAAGAGCGATTATGGCGCATCTATTCCAGCACAATAAGGAAGGACAAACGCCTCAGGAGGAGATGAAGCAGGACAAACGCCATGAGCACATCGGTGAGGGTGCTGCCCTGGGTGCAGCAGGCGGCGCTCTGGTGAGTTAAATCCATTGCTAACATCCCAAGAGGGTGTGAATTATCTCAAGCCTCCGATCTTCGTCTCACATTGTTGAGTTCTTTCTCGCACCTGTGACGAATGTGTTTTATGACTCTAGAACTCAGTCATATGTAATTAGAGAGCAATTCGTTAATCCAAATTTGTAGTCTGTGTCACAGAGATGTAGGAACACTAACGCTTTTAGAGATTAGCATTTCTGTTCAACTTCAAATATGATCAAAATGTATCACATGTGTTACCGAGTCTCAGACCTGATCCACTTTATTCCCTGTTCGAGTGGCGTACTTGTCACAGTTTCTGAATCAGTTTGTTAGTGAAGTACTTGCTATCTCGTCCTCGAGTTTTCAGTTTTTTGAAGTAATCTGTTGGTGAAGTGTTCTTCTGCTTGATCCTAGAGTTCTCGAGTTCAAACCTCTTAGCTGTGCAAAGGACGCTCAAGGGAGAACTATCATGTACTCTTGCGCTTGTTTCTGTTTTTAACAAAAGTTGTTGCTATTACTGTTGGAAAAGAACATTAAGTACATCTCTGAAATTTAGCAATCCTAGATCTAACACAATGCATTTGTTCCAGTATGAAAAACATGAAGCCAAGAAAGATCCGGAGCATGCTCACAAGCACAAAGTTGAAGAAGAACTTGCCGGAACGGGAGGCGTCGGAGCTGCTGGTTATGCCTTACATGAGCATCATGAGAAAAAGGATGATAAGAAGGAAGCTGAGGGCGGCAAGAAACACAATATCTTTTAGAGAACTTGCACGCTCCAGGCAGCATATATACCTTTAAGGAGGCGTTCTTTAAGAATATAAATAATTCAAGTTTACCGAGCGTGTGTTTCTCAGCATTACCGTGTCTGTATATTTGACGTTCTGGTTAGCCCACCGAGTAATTGAGACTAGCTTTTTTTTATTATCTCCGTATGCGTTTTACAAAATTCTTATTGTTGTGATATCTGGAGTATTTGTAAATTAACGTGCATGATGGAATTTCTTATTGTTGTGATATATGGAGTATTCATAAATTAACGTGCAAGATGGAGGCAAAACGAAAGATAAATCATATTTCTAGTTTCACTCGTTTGTTGAGAGCACAACCATTATGTCGGTTAGCAAGAGAACTCTCCATTTGTGGATTATGATTCGTATCGCTAGGCGAACAGCACTTGTACGAGCTGATATATAGTACATAGATGCATCAATTTTATCGTATTATGCATGATCAACTCTTTTTTTTTTTAGTTAGCCACTCGTAGCTAATTCAGTACCTAGTTTTATTTCATACTACAATGTACGACTGATTTTGCTGATTGGTTGGTTTTCTGCAATACGTTTTGATAAATTTTTGAGAGTTAGCAGAAGGAAAATTCAGGAGAGGCGTCTGCATGCATTGCTAGAGGTGCAAGAAGGAGAAAGAGAGAGAAATTTCCATTTCATACATATGTATAATCTGCCGTGTTATACGTGGTTTTAAAAGTCCAGAGTGCTTGATTTATAGAATGATAGTAGTCGTCACGGTTGTGGGCTTGTCCTCTCCTATTCCCTATTCAATTCCAAAACACATTCAGTTTTCAGTTCCAGAGCAGCATCATTCCTCGTGTCTTTTGAGACACAAACCACCTCTGTTTCTCACATAACACTTGCTCACATATTCTCATTAAACAAGAAGTACAAGGTTTCAAGCAGGCCATCAATCCATATTGGAGCCTCTACAATAAAGAGGAAAGGGGTAAATTTGATTGTTGAGTTAGCATCATCGATAAACCACATCTTCCTTTTAGACATAGATGATCACACCGACCACCTGAATTATATAGTCGAGTAGGGTAATGAAGGGAATTATTCCACCACTCCTTGGTTGATAAGTAATTATCTAAGCACTCCTCACCATATGACAACTCAAAAATAGATTGTAGAAGGGTTTGTAAATACATCAATAGCTTGTAATGTAGAACAATGTTTATATGTCTTGCATCGTCTTCCACCTTTGTGGAACTATTTGCAATGTGTAATGGATTTACCATGAACATTGTGGAATATAATTTTTTCTTTGTCTCACTTAAAATTTAGATATAAAGGCTTGTGTTTTCTTAATTTAATTTGATTTAGGTAATACTAGTACGCCTGGCAGGCAATTATCTAGCAACCTGCCCACCTCCATCGCCCACGCCCTTCCCTTACTCGTGCCCCCCTCCCCCTGCCCATGCCCCTCCCCCTGCCCAAGGCCTCCTTTTAGTTAGTGGTAAAAAAAAAACCCAAATAGTTTTAGTATATATAGATTAAAAGACATATGCCTTCTTTCACAACATTTGCGTAAGATCTATCTTAATCGACAACCTATGATTAATAACACTCAAATTGGCACCCAACCAAATGGGATTATTAGACACACTTTGATCTACAGTTAAGCCCTCACTACGATATCCCTATCACCACAATTCTCTCTTATGAAGACTCAAGGTAGAACCGTTGATATTTTGCCCTAGACACATCTAGAGCAACACAACACAAAATCTAGCAACCTGCCCACCTCCATCGTCCCAGCCCTTGTCCCACGCCCCTCCCTTACTCATGCCCCCTCCCCCGCCCATGCCCCTCCCACTGCCCGAGGCCTCCTTTTAGTTAGTGGTACAAAAAAATCCAAATAGTTTTAGTATATATAGATTAAAAGACATATGCCTTCTTTCACAACATTTGCGTAAGATCTGTCTCAATCGACAACCTATGATTAATAACACTCAAACCGGCACCCAACCAAATGGGATTCTTAGACACACTTTGATCCACAGTTAAGCCCTCACTACGACATCCCTATCACTATAATTCTCTCTTATGAAAACTTAAGGTAGAACCGTTGATAGACCCTAGACACATCTAGAGCAACACAACACAAAATCACTTTATGCAATAATGATGTATATACTAGGTGGACTCCCATGCTTTTTGTTTTATAGATGGATCTCCACAACCTCCACTCGAGTATATTGAGCCATTACTACTCCTATGCCAATTCTGGAGTCAACAATCCAAATACCAACTAGATCTCAATCTCAAAGATGGCTGCAAATGCACCTCTCACAAGAATATATGTCGAGAGTCATTCGAGAAAGAACAACCTCATAAAATGGAGAACACATGAGACAAGAAACAAAATCCACTTGCTCATTGTTGGGTATACTATAATCAATAATTAATGCCATAGAATCATTGTGCACTGTCAATAAATTTTTTGTTCATATGGCATTCAATTTGGCTTCATGCAACAAGCCACACTATGAAATTTCACTTAGAGTGTATCCATTGGAGTCATGACAAGAAATGCTCTTGACCCACTACAAAGTGCACATTCCCATAAGTAGGTTGAGGAGGAGATTTTTGAGGTAGAAATCGATCAAATTTATGCATTAGAGAAACTTAGAGCCCGACGAGGGCCTTTGGAAAAGATGTTTTTTTATTTTTTTTCTTATTTTCATTGCCATGTGGACCAATCAAAACCTTAATCTCGGGGTTCTACATAACGTAGAATTTTTCAAAAATAAATAAAATCATAACTTTTTAAATATATTGTTGTTTCGTTGGGCAGCATGTGGAAATGCTATTGGTTGATGAGGCCTGCCCTTCCAGCTCATCACTGTCCAAAGAGACTTAAAAATATTGAAAATGAATATGACAGATGGTTGAGATGAGAAATTCGATGTACCATTAATGTATATGCATTGTCAAACCATGGTTAACAGGGTTAACCAGAGTTAATTTGTAGCGCCAAATAGATCAGTGTTTCAATTTTTTGCCAACACTTTTTCTCAAATTCATGGCTTTTTGTCTACACAAATTTTCAGATTCATAGTTTATTGTCTCAGATTTTTGCATGCAAATTATGAATGGCGCCATCAAGAAAGCCGTACTCCTCAATCGACTCTGTGCTTCTATTCAACGAGACAGATAATAATGAATTATGGGTGCCAAGAAAATATTCAGAAAACTCTTGGGTTTTGATGCATCCATCATTAAGAGGAGCATTTCGAAAAAGGAAAAGGTCAAAACTATCATTTCGATCTTATTGGAAGGCCAGAATTTTGGATTTCAGAACATCATCAAGAGAAAATACTATCTCTGAAATTCTAGTCCAACATATATATATGCATTCAGAGATAAATGTGAAAGGATTCAACCGTCAAAATCACAAAGAAATCAACTGTGAGTATTGATATTTTTGATACTTTGACTTTTGTCATTCATAAATATCTAATAGTAAACTTGCCAATCTGATCATTTTTCTCTTGCAAATTTATATCCATCCAACATAAATGAATGGGAGCCCAGTGGATCTTTACCAGATGTGTTAGATGTTATTCACACTGATATTGGACAACTGCAATATCGAGGTAGAACTGCAAAAGATCTAGTTGATAGTGGGATCTTTTTTTATGAATCAATGTACATTCCGGATACAAAAGAAAAATTTGGACAAATAGTACCAATTCCATTACCTAGTTTTAAAAGTGATGAATGGATTGCACCAGATGCTACAGTTTCAAAATCATTTTGTTGCGAGATATATAATGATGTAAATAATTCATTAAAAATGAGCACGGGATCAAAAAACAGTGAAATTGAGTTGGTTTATTTCCTTGAATATATTTATGGATTTCTTTTCAAGTGTCAATGTACACAAAACCCCAACGATGTTTGTATGCAAAAATTTATCAGATAGTTTATTATCTGAACTTATGGATGAAGGATGGGACAAAAGATCAGATGGATAAATAGAATGTAGAATTAAAATGTCTTCCATGTGCTTCCGTATCAAATTGAAAAACAAATGTTGAGCTTATGCTTTCATTATCAAAGATGGAAAAAAATAAAGGTAAATGAGTGCCACTCGATCAAGACTTGGAAGCCAGTGGACATTCAAAACAAAAAAATATTGAAATTATATACAATGATGCAGTTTTGACATGTGTTGAGGTGGAAGAAGATTGGAGTCTAAACTACATCCGGCGGGAACCATTGCTTCTACAAGATGATGTACTTTCAGACTTCAGATTCATTTTCAATGGTAAACTCGTAAGTAACTGTAAACGCTCGATCTTTTATGAAGAGTTTCAATTAAAACTTTCTACTACAAACTTTGTACTAATTCTAACTTTATGTAGGTACGTAAAAGACATGAGCTCGAGATCAAATGCAGAGATATTGGCGAAACAATCCAACTTATGGAAGAACATTGAGATTCATTATCAACAAATACATGCCAATGTCTTTTTATCATTATAGAAAAATTGCATTCCATTATTAGACTATGGACACAAGCTGATTGTAAGAATCTATTGTGATATCAATAAAAAAAAACCGATAAACGGGTTGTTTATAAGTAAAATGATTGTATCTTTTTTTTTTTTTTAATGTCTCTCTATTTACAAATAGATTTCTATTCAATCAATTTTTCTATATTTTCTATATCAGTATTAGGAACTGATAAAGCAACAGCTCCTATATAATCTTGCCCTCTGTTTCGGGAAGGGTCTCAATGCCTTTTAAGACAAGAGGAATATCTGCTACAAAATTGCCTTCCTCTATATTAGGAAGGACTTTTATTTCTTTTTGATCATATAAAATAAGATTTGCATCCTGAATAACCTGAAAGACTGTTAAGGCAGGAGCACCTTCCTTTTGAGGGCCCTCGATTGCAGGTGCAACGCTTACACCGTACTTGGCAAATGTTCTGATCAACTCTTGCCGAAATCTATATACATCATCAGGAGTATACGGCTCAAGAGTAAACTGTCATCACAAAACACGAAAATCAGCAAAGTACAAACAATGATAGTAATAAAATATGAATCAGAATGAAATGAACTACAAATGAATAGAATATTATCTTTTCAATATCGACATCCGTTTGTAAATTATACCATTCAAAAAATAGCTTTGTATTGTACAAGACGAACCATGCACAACTAAAAGCGTCATTTTGCTGTACACACTACATATATAGAACGAAAATTAGTAATATTATGATAGAAATTTTATTTATGCTATGACGATACATTTGAATTAAAAAAAGAATACATGCATATGAGAGATTTAATGGTTATATCTTTAATTAAAATTGCCGTTGTCGGTATTTCTCGAACGACATCATGAAGTAGAGAATCAAATTCTCTATGTGTATTTGCAGTTGAGTTTAATTTTACACATAGAAAATTTGATACTCCCTCCTTATTTATCTTTACAAAAAGAATGTTTAGGCTCCAATGCCGACTGCAACAACCAAGATTCAAATATCTTCAAATTCATATTTACGAAAAAATTCTGTTCTTATTAAAGCAATGAGGCATGCAACAATCCAGATTAAAACAACAAAAACAAAAGAGCAATCCTTACTTATTTTCATATGGAATCAAATAAAATTTCGCCATAGGACTGCACTCGATAAAATATACAGCCTTCTCAAAATTGGCTTATTTCGCCTTTACCGCTCCCATGAAAAATGGACTAAGTACAAAAACTGTACCATGGGAATTGAAACTAATACTCTTCTGCAAAAAAGAAACTCTAGCCTCTACTATTGCATCTGAAATTTCAAAGGTCTTATCTTTTAGCTCGGCACAAAATTTGAGACCTATTCTAAAGCTTCTACGTGTATCTGGAAGAAGAAAATAAAAAAAGTTGCCGAGAAGATCAATTTTGTTAGCTAGGTAGGCCTGGTATTGATTATAATGGTCAGAATAAAAAAAAAACCTGGGCTGGATCGTATGGAATTCTCACAAAAATATTATGTACAGGAGCGAAAACAGAAGTGTAAAGAATATTTACAGATTTCTCTGTTACTCTGTCTAGCTCCTCTTGGGTAATCAACACTTTTGGTGATGAAACCTGCTGAGGAGTTGGATGAATAACAGGAGGAGGACTGGGTGAAGATTCTCGATCTGAGTCAGATTCTCCAGCATCTGACTCAGAGCTCAGGAAGACACGAGGTCTCTTGGCCGAGATACGTCTAGGAGGAAAGAAAACAGCTGGCCTTCGAGATCCAGTCTTCTTGGGGACAACCTGCTTTCTCTTCCTCCTAGAGGTAGTAGGCACGTTGGTTCTATCCAGAGGCAGGTCTTTGGAGGTGATGGCATTATCAATATGCAGACCAGAATATCTTTTCGGAAGCCTTTTGAGAATGACGAAATCCTTTGGCATGATGGTGACACGCTTACCATGCACTGCCAAAAGACAAGTATCCTCAAAAAATTGGGACATAAAATTTTCTGCAGCACCCTGCAAGGCCCACATGGCTGTCACGACAAAACGAACATTCAGCCCAAGTGACAGAGTAACATTCCGTACAGATCGGCCGAAAGGAGCTCTAGGGATCAACAATTCAGTTGATCTCTGGAGTTTTCTAATCTCCCTCAACCAGACCTACTTTCTACCATGCCTATGGCCAGTACCAGGGGGAACACGGAAATGGGATGGCTATACAGTGGTGATGGCATGGGCGGTGGATTTGGTCCTGGCCATCATTCTCGGAAGAAGAAAATTAACAAAAAGAAGTTTGATCAAAACAAAAGTGGATCAAAACAAAAAAATTTGCGATAAAAGGGCGCTTGAGATCAATACCAACGAGATCAATACCAGCACTGAATATCGGTTTCGAGTGCAAGATCTACAAAGATTATCTGCAGAAAACAGATGCGCGCTTGAAAGTGATATTGCACAACAGGTGGTATCGGACTTGAGCACACTGTGAGAGGGCAGAAGCTTGAAAGATGAAAGAGTGCGCTTGAGAGCGATATCGGGAGCTTAAAGCAAAAATTTTGCGAAAAAAGATGAAAATTCCGAGGACTTATATATACGAAATTTTTGCACGTGTGAAAAGACGGTCGAGACACGTGTCGTCAGATGATTAGACCACGTGGAATGTCCGTACTGACAATGATGACCCAATTATGAGGCCACGTGGGCTGAGACACATGAGCGAATCCCTAATTGACGTGTGTGATTCTCGCACATGACAGATGTCAGATCAATCATACTAGGTATGGCGCATTTAATTTGGCCAATCACAAGTTGACATGTGTTCCTTCGCCACTCCTCCGCACGTGCAAATTTTTTTCTATAAATATGTCTTTTTGGGCTCAGATTTTCACGCAAATTCATAATTGCTTTGCCGAAGATCGATTTCAAGTGCGCCGCTTGCTCTCAATTATACGTCTGGATCCGATACTGCATCGTCAAGTATCGCATTCGAGCGTGTCTCGCAACCCTTTTTTTTTTTGCTCATTGTTCTTGCGCTCGGATCCGATACTCCAATTTCAAATATCTCTCTCGAACGCACGTTGATTTGATGTGCTTGTCGGACCTGGGGTTTGCGCCTAAGAGCGATATTTGGAACTTCAATTCTGTTATTTTTGTTTAAAAATTTTGAATCCAGTTTGCTTTCTTTTTTTAATGAGTTTTTGCAAATTTTTGCACGTGTGAAAAGACGCTCGAGACACGTGTCGTCAGATGACTAGACCACGTGGAATGTCCGTACTGATAATGATGACCCAATTATGGGGACACGTGGGCTGAGACGCGTGTGTGAATCCCTTATCGATGCATGTCATTCTCACACGTGACAGATGTCAGATCAATCATTCAAGGTACGACGCATTTATTTTGGCCAATCACATGTGGACACGTGTTCCTTCGCCACTCCTCCACACGTGCAATTTTTTTTTATATAAATAGGTCTTTTTCGGCTCGTATTTTCATGCAAATTTACGATTGCTTTGCCGAATATCGATTTCAAGCGCGCCGCTTGATCTCATTACATCTCGTTGACTATTATGCGCCTGGATCCGATACTGCATCCTCCGGTATCGCATTCAAGCACGTTTCATATCCCTTTTCTTTCTTGCTTGTTGTTCTTATGCTCGGATCTGATACTCCAGCTTCCAATATCTCTCTCGAGCGCACGTTGCCTTGACGTGCTTTTCTGACCTGGGGTTTGCACCTGAGAGCGATATTTGGAACTTCAATTCTATTATTTTTGTTTAAAATGTCTAATTTTGAATCCAGTTTGCTTTCTTTTTTTAATGAATTTGGTATTACTGATAGGTTGGACTATTTCAAATCGTTTTTTTCTTCTTTTCTTTTTATTTTACCTTCTATAGCTGAGGGCCCTGGTGTGGAGGCATTTTCTGAGATATATCTCAGATTTAAGTCCCTGCTCAGTACTCCATTATTCAAATCTCAGAATAAAGACATGATTCATTATCAGAACCTGGTGGCACTCGACAAGCATATCTACAAAACTAAGCTTGATAGAATGTTTACCAAGTTACATAATGATTTCAAGTCTGTAGATGAGTGTCCAATTCATAATAAAAAATGTAGATTTGTTGATTTTCAGTCTGCTTTTGTTTTTTTCCTTTTGTTAAATATTTCTAACGATTCGAACTCTGTGCCCTCCACTTTTGAAATAGCTTCTTCTAGTGGTACAAAGTCTGAAAATTCAAAGATTGTAGATATAGATATATTTTTTATTGACACGAGTGTTAATTTAGATGATTGTTTTGATTTTGATTCTGTTCGAAATAGGGCTACTTTTATAGGCCCTAGAACACCCACTACCCTTTCTCCTTCTGATAAATCTTTGATCATTTTGCCTACTTATAATATAGATAATAATTCCCTTTTGACAATATCGGATATATCGGATCTTTTTGACTTCACTGAAGCTGAGACTCTTTGCATTTTGAGCAAAGAGCTTGATGAATTTTCAGATCAAAGAAGATGATCTACCTTTTGAGGAGGAGTTTCTTAGAATCCAAAGTCAACTTGGTTTTCAGCCAACTGTCTATTCACCAACAATATTGACATCGAAAGGTGGACATAATATTGATGAGAGACAATAATCAGAGAAGACAAAGTCGAATGCCTAAGTTTTTCTCTCTTATCAAGTACTAGTAGATTTGTTATGTCAGATTATATACTGGAGCTTACTTTGTTTTTTATCATTTCAGAAAACAATTTTCCTTGATGATTTTGCAATTCGTCGAGGAGGGCAGAGATCTTCTGCGGGAGAATTTTCAAGAGATCATGCACTCGGGCACTATCTAAAGTCCTTCAAGAATAATGAGATAAGTGTTGCCCATTCAAAGTTTCATCAACATGGTGAAACTATGATTATGACAATCAAGGCATTGTCTCATTTTCTTAGAGGACATAATTTTAATAAGGTGCATATAATAATTTTTGTAAAGAAAACTATTGCGGTTAAAATTTTAGGATATGGACCAGTGAATTCCATGCTCAGATCATCTCATTTTGCAGTGTATGCTGTTTACATTGATCTGAGTAAGCATGAAAACTATGAGCTATTGGATCCATACGAAAGAAGAAAATTGTTGCATGATTCTAAGTTGCAACTTTCATTGGAAAAATATCGGAAGCAGATTAGATACTGCTGAATTGTACTTTATAAATATTTTTATTTAATATACAAAATTTTATTGTGTGTCTATAGCCTACTGGCTTGTATAAATTTGCATGCTTTTTGAAATTTTTTATAATCCATCGATTTTGTATTATGACGAATTTGGATTCTTCTGTAAAACCTTTGGAAAAGTTGCAGTGCTGTTTTTTGTGCTAGTCCCGCCATGTTGTGTACTTTTATGAAATGTTGCTCTTGCTTGCCAATGAGATTTTTCCATTCCTTGCAATGACCATATGCTAAGACTTCCAATATTTCTTGTAAAGAATGTCGAATGATGTCGTAATATGTGCTACATGTCATAAAAACATAATCTAAATCAGTACGAAAAGTATCTAATTTAATTGCACATATTTGTCTATCGTAGTGTAAAATCAAAATCTTACAATATAATGTGCCATATGATCAACACCCCATGCATTCTGAACTGCATCTACAAATTCATTGGTTGTTTTATGTATCATTTGAACATCAGTATTTGAAAATTTATCTTTTCTCAAGTATTTCACCATGTTCTCTAACTTTTTTCAAACTTCTACTTTGTGTATACGAGTAGAACCTTCTTCTTCAAAATCTTGAGTTGCTGTAATAATTTCTTTCCAAACCGTGTATTGAACCTTAGATTGTTTGCCAGAATAATTTGATAAAAATCTTCGAGCTTTAGATCCTCCAATGCTCGGCTTGCATGGAATATTTCCTGTTTTACCTGATAACTTGTCATCTTTTTTTATTTTAACGTGGCCTTTATGTAACCTTGCTTTGGACAACACATCCTCTAATCTGGAAATAGCTTCCTTTGCAGAGGCCTCTGGCTCGGAATTCCATGCAAACAAGATGTGAAGATATATTATTTTTTCTATAATACGCACCTCCGCATGCAATGTACAGATATGAACATTTCGTAGAGGAATCGGTAGTACAGGTTTCCAATTAGGATCTGCTCGATCTCTTGAAATTCCTGCACTCCTTGTCATGTCTTTTGCTGTTTTCATTCAGTACAAACAAGGGTGTTTAGAGTTACCATCATGAGATACATTGAACATACATTTTAATGTCTTCAGATCTCCTGCTAAATGCCCAATTCCAGGAATACTGAGTGGAACTCCCTCCATGTGATTTTTTATGGTGGTAGGATATGATGTTCTATTAAATATCCATGAGAGAATGTTATGGTCTTCTTTCAGCACCTATAAGAGAATACAAAAACGTGATTAGCCTCATAATATTTAGCACAGAGAATATTTTAGATAAGAAATCCATATTCAAATGATTATCCCTATTTATTATTCAAAGGAACTGCTATATATGAAATGCTGCCAACCACCAGATATTGTTTTCTAATTGAACACTGAAATTGAGAATCGAAAAGTGCTGCATTCATGATTGTGAGACTGACTCTTTCCATTTTTTGTCCTTTTATAGTTTCAGACTCATCTAACTTGAGAACAACTATCAACTTGTTATTGACATTCTCATTTGTAATACCGTAAAAATTTATGATGAATGTTAATAGCTGATTAATGTCAATAAATAAATTGTTGGAATTGTTATATACTAGGCTTTCTCCTTTCGAGCAATACACTTCATTGATATGAGATGGATTACCAACTATTGTCCGCATACCATGGTTTAACATGTCTCTTTTTTTTTAAAGATGAAATGGTTGTGGGATTGGAAACCTTTTAATATTTACCTGTGCAAATGCCTCATTAAACATTGTTGCATATGCGTCCCTACTGATGCTAGAAAAGTCACATGCCCCCTAACGCAATGTAGTGTCTAATATTTTTCCAACTTCATCCATAATGCTATCAGTAACTGAAGCCTTAATCTTTTTCATTTTGTTATTATTTAACATTGATTTCATAGACTTAGAAGTTAAGATAGAGCCTAGTGAGTTTCCAATTGAAATCTCATCGGCCAAATGGTCTTCAACAACCAATGCTGATCTGCATTGCAAACATAATGTTCATGAAAATGTCAGTAAAAATCAGGACACTCATAGTATTCACAATGGTATATAATAAGCAAATTAACAGAAAGTTGAAATGAATAAATAACAAAATTAGTGATTATAAATAAATTAAAAGGTTCAAGCAATTTTCAGTACCAAATAGGTTATAACTTACTTGAATGCACGGATTCGTCTTTTTCTATGACCTCCTCTAGATGATAGATCACATATATCCTTGTTTACTAGTCTTTTCCTCTTGTTGCTTCGGACCTTTCTGTTGAGCACATCCATATCTTTAACAAGAGACAAATATAAGATACGCATGGATTGAAATGCAATTTTTATCTCATCATTACTAGTTGTATAATGATGCAAAGAAGATTTCAACCTTTGGATCTCCTCCTTGAGCATCTCATTTTCATCCAAACAAGTTTTCATCTTTGTAGATTTTTCTTCGCACTCCTTTGATATTTTCCTTGATTCCTCTTCCAAATAATGTATTCTTTGCATTGAATGTGCATTCCCATAGAGCATAAAATTCTCACAGTAACCCAAAAGGCCATTTTTACCATGACACAGATTATTAACTTACTCACCGAATGAAAATCTGGATGTTGCAATGAACATGGATCAATAGGATACAATGCTCATGATGACCAAAAATCTACATGTTTGAGTTTTCCTCCCTGTATCGGACCATATCAGAAGTTGACAATTTGGGTTGCTTTGAATTTCTCGTCCTGAGCGGAGCATATTCTGGTGATAGATCCACATGAAGATGATAAAGCTTTTCATCAGTACAGTAGTATAGTAACAAACAACACAATGACAATAACAAAGCTAGAGATGGTGCTAACGACTCTATTGGAGATAGAGATGGCGTAGGCTTTTTTTTTTGAAATTGTTTGATTAGTGGATTGTATTAGATGGTGAGAGAGAGAGAGAGAGAGAGAGAGAGAGAGAGAGAGAGAGAGAGAGAGAGAGAGAGAGAGAGAGAGAGAGAGAGAGAGAGAGAGAGAGAGAGAGAGAGAGAGAGAGAGAGAGAGAGAGAGAGAGAGAGAGAGAGAGAGAGAGAGAGAGAGAGAGAGAGAGAGAGAGCGAGAGAGAGAGAGAACATGTTTCTATGTGGATATAGCCTATGTTAACCTGTTAAAAAGTTGAAGACTTGTAGGAGTTTCTTGTTTGAAAAACCATCATGCTTTCTATATATAAATATTGTGCATCAATATGCTCTGTCTCAAAACTTTGATGTTTGTATCTATTGAAATAGTTATTGAGATCACTGATCAAGCCACACAAATTAGTATACAAATCTTATCAAGGATCTTACTGGCAGTATAGTTAGCTAATTTGCAAGCAATCTATCATCAATTAGATAAAAGATCACACCACAACCCAAGAGAACACTTTTGAACTATATTAAGAAAAGAGACTTAAGGGCACATATACACAGTCTATTTTTTGTGGGGTATCGCTGCATGGCAGTTCGGTCCCCGTTACGGGACGCATGTCCCAACTTTACACTACATGTGTTGTTAAGCTGACACCCATGCACACTATTACATAGGCAGTAAAAAACTCGAAAACACTACTAAAAGCGAAAAGTTATGCACTGTAAGAGAAACTCGAGCTTACTTATTCTAACACTCTCCCTTAAGCCCTAGTTTATCTTTCTTACAAAGAGCTTTTATCTAAAAAAACTTATTAGAACTTAAAGCTTTAATGAGTATATCAGCTAATTGATTCTCTGTCTTACAATGCACTACATCTATTTCATTAGATAACAACTTCTCTCTAATGAAATGATATTTAATTTTTATAAGCTTCGTGTGTGCATGAAATACAGGATTTTTAGCTAGCTGTATGGCACTCTGGCTATCACATCTGATCACAGTAGGCTTGTTTTGCGGAATTCCAATGTCTTCTAACATTCTTCTTAGCCAAACTGCTTCTTGCATAGCAGAACAACTATGTCTTGTTTCCTACTTGACCAAGAAAATACACCATTACCAACATGAAATACATACCCTGTGGTAGATCTCCTGTCATCAATACAACCTGCCCAACTGGTAAAGTATGTTGTTTCTCATACAACAATCATGGGTTAATGTGCCTTTCACATAACGAAGAATTCTCTTCACTGCTTTCTAGTGAATCTCTCTAGGGGTAGCCATGAATTGACTCACAACACTTGTAGCATAACTTATGTCAGGATGAGTAGTTGTGAGATAAATCAGTGAACCAACTAATTGACGAAATAAAGTAGCATCAACTAGTATACTCTCATTCTGGTTAGATAGTTTCTTACCAACCTCCACAGGTGTAGATACTGGCTTGCTATCGCACATTTTGAAATGCTTCAGAATCTCATTCACGTACTTTGTTTGTGTTAGTGCGATGCTACTACAACCTTGCCATACTTCCACTCGCAAACAGTCATGCATTAAGCCAAGATCGGTCATATCAAAACTAGAAGATAAGTCCTTCTTGATTGCACCAATCAAATCATCATCATTACCTATGATTATGAGGTCGTCTACGTACAACACAATTAGTGTGATACTAGAGTCACGAACAAAGTAGTAAATATTGAAATATGAAGAAGTGCGTGTCAAACCTCTAGATAGAAGATGCTCATCAAAGTGGTTGTACCAAGCATGTGGTGCTTGCTTGAATCCATATAAGGCTTTCTTTAGTTTACATACTTTGTCTTCCATGCCATGTACCACAAAGCCACTAGGTTGCTCCATGTACACTTCTTCTTCAAGCTTACCATTCAGAAACGTGGACTTTTCGTCCATCTGGTGTAGATTCCATCCAAATATTGCCGCCAAAGCAATCACCATGTGAACTGTATTCCACTTAGCCACAAGAGCGAAGGTCTCTTCATAGTCAAGGCCCTTGCTTTGCGCATAACCCTTCACTACAAGCCTTGCTTTGTGTTTTGCAATAGTTCCATCGGCATTGTACTTTGTTCTGCATATTTATTTGTTGCCAATGGGTCTTTTGCCCTTTGGAAGATCCGCTATGATCTCCCAAGTGTCATGGTGTTTGATAGAATCAATCTTTTCCTACATTGATTTTTGCCATATCTCTTGGTTTTTGGCTTCCTCAAAGCAAGAGGGTTCAATAGATGAAATAATATCACTCATAAGTGCAAGATTTACCTGAAACCTATCAGGTTCCTTCCTCTCTCCTGTGGAATGCCGTAACTCTCCCTCCTTACTAGGTTCGACAATTTCCCCTTCCTTTTCACTCATGAGTTTAGTGTACCATTTAGGTAACTTACGTTAAGGTGACCCACTACGAGGTGAATAGGAATCCCATGGTGGATCTTGCTCCTTCCTTTTGTCACCTGCAACCTTAGTCTTTTCCGATCCAATAGATTTGTTTCTCACTCTCCATCTCATCTCTATGGTGGAAGGAGTACCACGTCCCTCATCATCATCACAATGATCTTCTTGTGGTGGTAGAACTACTCCATCATCTTTGAGAAGCTTACATAGCTCATCATTATCCTGTTCTTCATCCCCAAATTTATGGATTTCATCAAATAACACATCATGGCTTATGTGCACACGTAGTCCATCTGGATCATAACATCCATATCCCTTGGTTTGTTCATCATAACCTATAAAAATGCACTTCAAGGCCTTTACCTACATTTTGGCTCTCTCTTTCTTAGGTATGTGAACATACACTTGACATCCAAATACTCGCAACCCATCCATCTTAGGCTTCTTACCACTGAATGCCTCCTCGGGTGTGCGATTACGTACAACAACTGTAGGGCTTCTATTTTGCAAGAACACAATAGTTTTGACCCCCCAAAAAGAATCGGTAACTCCCATATGTGTCATCATTTCCTTAGCTGCTTCGACAATGGTACGATTTTTCCTTTCAGCTACCCCATTTTGTTGAGGTGTATCAACGTGTGCAAACTCCTGTTTAATGCCATGCTCCTTGCAAAAATCAATAAAAGTTGTGGAACAATACTCACCACCACGATCTGCCCTAAGTATCTTGATCTTAACACCTGACTGATTTTCCACCAATGCTTTGAAGCTTTTGAAGCATCCAAATGTGTTAATGGTTTAGATCCAGGCCTTTCATGAGTAATCATCAATGAAGGTTAGAAAATAAAATGCTCCACCAATAGACCTTACCTTCATTGGCCCACATAGGTAAGAGTGTATCAACTCAAGCACTTGTTTTGCCCTTGTTGCTCCTTCTTTGTTGAACTTCTTCCTATGTAACCTGCCTAGCACGCACTCCTTGCAAATGGACTCTTTTTTGTCATCCAAGCTAGATAGACTTGTTACCATCTTGAGCTTACAAGGTAGCCTCAAGATCTTGAAGTTCAAATGCCCCATATGTCTATGCCATAAATCACTTTGTGATATAGATGTTGATGCTAATGCATTGCACTTTGTAACAACAACATTTAGCTTGTACAAACCACAAATTTTATCCCTAAAGCCATCAGCAATCACCTTGAAACCCTGTTTCACATCATTGATCTGGCATTTCTTATTGTTGAACTCTACCTTCAACTTATGATTTGTCATTGTATCAACATATAGTAGACTCTTCTGAAGACTAGGAACATACAACACATTTTCAATTACCTTCACATGTCCATCAGAAAATTGAATACCAACTCCATGGCACTCATCGCCATTCGCCTGTGCAACTCTATCTCCATCGTCAGTAAACTCTAGGTTTTTAAACCATGATTTGTTGCCAATCATGTGTCTCTTGCTCCTGAGTCCACGTACCAATGCGTGTGATCAATGGAATGTTGCGATGCTAATGCTGCCACTTATGTCATTCCTTGATCTTCATTATCGCTATCATTCTCTTCCTCGACAAGATTGGTCAACTGCTTCACTTTGTCCCTCTTAATGTCCGCCTTCTTTTTGCGACAATCTCTTGCCCAATGTCCAAGATTGTGACAATAGAAACAATTGTCTTTCTTCTTCTTGCCTGATGTGGATCCTTGATTGTCATCCTCCACATTCAACTTCTTGGGTTGATTCTTATATTTATGTTTCCCTTTGGCTAGCATTGCTTGCTCTTCCGATGAGGGTAGTCAAGTTTTTACCACTTCACGCCTTTGTTCCTCTTGTAATATGATGTCGTGAAGATTCTCAAATGTTGGTAGCCTCTCGCTCGAAGCAATGCCACTTGCAAACATTTGAAAACTTTCAGATAGGCGCCATTCATAGCTATGTGAACTAGCTCAACATCTCTTATTGGCTCTCCAATAGATGTCACCTAGTCTCTTAACTCCTTTATTCGCGTAAAATAGGACCCTACACTCTCATTCTCCTCCATTCGAACACTTATGAGTTTGTTCCTTAAAAACATCATTCAAGAGGGGTTTGCCATCTGAAACTGTCTTGAGTGCATCCCAAGCACCTCTTGCTGATACAACTTCATTAATGTGGGCAATGACATGGTCCTTCATTGACAAATTTATCAAAGATAAGACCTTCTGTGCCCTTTTGTCAAATGCACGAATATCGGCTGGAGTTGTAGTTGGTCGTTGTTCCACCCCAGTGACAATGTCTCGTAGCTCCTTTTCCATGAAAATACTTTTTATTTTGAATTTCCAAATGTTATAATTGGACACCCCATCCAATTTGCTAGCTTCTCCAAGCACGGATTCCCCCAATCCTGCCATTTTTCCAAAAATTGCTCCTATAGCGCCTTAATGAGGCCTAATGACAAGCTTATAGAGCAATTTGAACTTTTAAAAGTCAACTTTAAGGTCTAACCAAAAATGTTTCAGGACCTCCCACCGCTTTTCTGCCAAAATGGAAGCCAAATCAGTGTCGTCCTCCGAAATGCCCTTCGTCACCAACTCCCAACTACTTGCCCATTGGAATGGTGAAAACACTTTTGTCGCGCTCCAAACACTTTCTCCACGACAATCCCTCTGTTTTCAGGTACCGTACTTGTAGGGTACAGTTTTTGTTTGCCCTTAATTTGAAGGATTTTGGCTTTTGGACGGCCTTAAACAGAAAAATGGGCTAAAAGATAAGGCCCTTTGAAGAAAATGCACTATTTCTTCACCTTGAAGTAAAACTTTTTTTTCAAATGAATTTAACCTTCAGGGTCCCTTTCATCTTGAAATTTTTTAATGAAATTGAAGACTACAATGCCCTTCAACTCCCTTCATTTTCCCTTGAGCTCATTTCAATGTGATCCAGTGGTGGCTTCTCATCTCACGATCCATGTTGATCTTACTCAACTAGATCCTGTACGTCGATCCTTATCTAGCAATCCACAGGAGTTCTAAGCTATAATTTTCTTCTCTACAGCCGCCAAGCACTTAGAAACACTATGTGCCCACAAGATCTGGCCATGCACGACTGTTCGCGACTTCCTCCTCCTCCTCCCTGATGCTACCAAGCTATGGCTATGGTAGAAACCAGTGACCTTTCACCTATCTCTCTCTTTGTGGGTCACGGTTGTCTACGACCTCTTCAACTCTACTTTCTGCTAGTAATGTGCCCTTGATCATATTTTTACAACTACCAGAAACTCCTTCTATAGAGCGAAATAAACTACTTTGTAGATAAAAACCCTAGCTGTGGAGTTTTTACTGCCCTTTAAGCTTTAGCCATTCTTCCTTTGAGCTTTTCTTGCAGATACTTGTCTAAGAGAGGTCTCCCTACTACAGCTCACTCATCGGGACTATCTAATTGATTGAGAACAGAGTGATTATGCAAAAGACTTACAATTTTGCACTCCTAATTCTTTTGTTCATGCAAACAATTTGCTTGCTTCACTAACCATAAACGGTTCTTCAAACTCTCCCAGAATTCGACTTTCAGCTAACCCCAAATTGTTCCTCTCCTAGGCTCTGATACCATGTCGAGGATCTTACTGGCAGTATAATTAGCTAATTTGCAAGCAATCTATCATCAATTAGATAAGCATAAAAAAGAGACCACACCACAACCCAAGAGAACACTTTTGAACTGTATTAAAAAAAGAGACTTAAGGGTACATATACACAGTCTATTTTTTGTGGGGTACCGCTGCATGGCAGTTCGAGCCCTGTCACGGGACGCGTGTCCCAACTTTACACTACATGTGCTGTTAAGCTGGCACTCATGCACACTATTCCATAAGCAGACACTACTAAAAGCGGAAAGTTATTCTAACAAATCTTCACATGGGAATCCTATAAACTAGCTACACAAGATCAACAATTTGACTCACAAGAACAACTAATCACAATAAAGAGTTTCGAATTGTTCAGTCAATATTAAGTCCTACATATTAATAATCAAATTCCAATGATCAAAACTATGAAAGCATGCCATGTTCACTCCAACTATTATCAACTGATGAAATCTACTGATAGTAGAACATTGCTTGAATCAATGTAGAGCATGCATTTCCAAACTTAGTTATGTCGATGAAAGGCGCTTGATCCCCTATGTATTGTCCCTACAAGAAATGCTCAATTGACATTTGCTCGATCACTAGGAACCAACCAGTTTTGCTAGAGCAAAAAATCAAGGTATTTTCATAAGATCACTCATTTTCAACAAGGAATCCATGCTTAACCTTCCAAATTGAGTAATTTGTAGAGGCGAGCCTATCACTTGCTTCCAACATGATTCCTCCATGAGTAGCCATGATGCAATATGATTGCTCTCTAATATTGGACCTATTCTAATGCACTTAGGACTCAACAAATGAAAGCAAGTAAAATCACACGAATTTAGAACACTCTCACTCTGCTTAATGTTGAACCTTTCTAGTAAGCTCTCCAATCAAATCTTGAAGAAATTAATGCACTCAATCTTGTTGAATCAACAAAAACTGTATGCAAATAATTGACAATGTTACTGATCCACAAAGGGGAGCTATGTCATCCGTAAGGGAAGTCAAACCACAAAGGAGTGTATTCATCCAAAAGGGTAGCTATGCTCAACCACAAGGAGATTGAGTTAGAAGAAAAGTAGACTCATGGTGTTTTATACTATGGGTCCAGTTAGGCGACTAGGACTAGTTGCACTTGTGACAAGGCAATCCAGGGGACACCGAAATATAGTTTTTTGGCTATTCTAGCTTGTGCATAACATCAGATTGGATCGAAAATGGACAAAAACTGTGAAAATTGTAGTCGATCTTTTGAAAAGCCCCGATGAGGGTTACAGTTTTCTTTTGCAAAATCGATCATAAATTTGCGTTTCCACACTGTTTTGGATGCCGTAAGGATAAGGAGTTGTTGGACAACCAAGTTTCTCAAGTTGCTCTAAAATTCTCATTTCTCCACAAAATCAGGTGTTCAAGGGGTCTATACCTTTAGTAGCAGTGAGCAACCATGGCTAAGGCCTCAGATAAGGTCAAAATCCATTCAGAAACACGTTTGATCAGTCAAGAATTATGTGGCTGAGAGAGAGAGAGAGAGAGAGAGAGAGAGAGAGAGAGAGAGAGAGAGAGAGAGAGAGAGAGAGAGAGAGAGAGAGAGAGAGAGAGAGAGAGAGAGAGAGAGAGAGAGAGAGAGAGAGAGAGAGAGAGAAAATCTGGTTGTGCGCGGCGAGTCGAAGATGCTACGTAGTGTTTCAAAGAATTTCGTATGTCATCAATAGCAAAAGGTATAGTTTATATAAATTAATTCCTTGGGCACAAATGATGATGGTCATAAGGTGGGTTATAGCTGGGCTGAAGTTTCTCGACTTATGGTTCTGATATTTACTACGACCATTAGTCTTATTACTCTCTATGATGCGGTCATTATTTCGTCCCTCCTTTTCCTTCTTGTTATTCAATATATTTCCTTTTCCTATTTGTTTTTTTCTCTTTTTGTTTCTCTAGCGTGCTCGTGCTAGTGGCTAGGCCGGGTTCTAGGGGCTCGTGAATCCTATAGTGCCTGTATATTCGAATGGCCCACTATGGATTGTGTTCTAGATGAGGCAAAAACAAAACAATCTATACTTGATTCCTAGGCCCGGGAGGATATTCCGCCTCACCAAGTTCTTGTTGGCCCTCCCCTTATATTCCATGAGGTTGGGGTACAAAGATCATTATGAAACATTTGACGAGAAATGTCAACACTTAAGTACACATATCACATGAGTGTTATCAGAACCTCATTCTAAAGTAGCAAAAAGAGATGATGTAACGTGCGTTTAATGCATTCACATAAGCATTTTCACTTTATCAACTAACAAAAGTCCATCATTGCTGATTATAATGCATGCAAATTATTAATCACTACCGACTTCAACAAAATGATTACTCATATCGACAACTTATGTTGAAAGAGTAGTATACTCGACGTATAAAAAAACTCTATTTTAAACATTTGTTGTGCATGAAAATATTAAGTGCTGCAAATAAATTAGTGATTTAATGTTGCTACGCTTGCTTATACAAGCCCACATTCATATATTGACTTTAAAGGATCCACACACATATGACATAATTGTTTTGTCACACAACAACATGATATCAGAGTTAAAGAAGTATACCTCAATACTGGTCCCATGACTTCGATCAATCGGTGTTAGAATTTAGCAATTTTCACATGGTTTTTTGATGTATATTAGACATCTATGTGGATCCACACGTGTGAGGACTTGTCCACACGTGTGAAATGACACTTGTAATATTCAGATCCATTTTTATTAGCTTTCATTTGAGTCTACTATGACATTTCCTAAATTATAGGAGTTAGTTCCTAGATTGTAGGAATTTAGCCTGGTCAACACAAACCACCAATGGATGATGTGGCAAACTTGATAGATCTTATCCAAAGTGGATATGGATGAGTACAATGAGCTGTCCCACACGTGTTGGATGCAACTTAGAGAGAGATTATGATGATTTTGTACTTGATCCATGATGGATCCATTTATATGATGGATCTAATCTTGCCTTAAGGTCATATTCAGATGCTGATTTTGTAGATGATAAGGTGGATAGGAGCTCCACAAGTGCTTTTGTTACCTTCCTTTGCAATGACATAGTGTCTTGGCTTTCCAAAAAGCAAGATACTATTTCTCTATCTTCAACCGAATCGGAATACAAGGCACTAACATCCACAACAAAGGAGATCCTATGGTTGAAGAGGCTTTTGGTGGAGTTGCAAGTCATGGAGGCCGTGGAGCAGCCAGTAATATTTTGTGACAACCAATCAAGCCAAGCATTAGCAACGAATCCCACATTCCATGCAAGAAGCAAGCACATAGAGATTGATCACCATTTTGTGAGGGAAAAGGTTCAAGCAAAGGAGATCAAGCTACATCATGTATCTTCTTCAGATTGTCTTGCTGATCTACTCACTGAAGCCTTGCCAAAGGCTTCATTTATCAAGTTAAGATCAGTCTTAGGAGTGTAGATAGATGTACTATAGTTGTATCATGTAAAAATTGAGGAGGAGTGTTAGAATTTAGCAATTTTCACATGGTTTTTTGATGTATATTAGACATCTATGTGGATCCACATGTGTGGGGACCTATCCACATGTGTGAAATGACACTTGTGATATTCAGATCCATTTTGATTAGCTTTCATTTGAGTCTAATATGAGATCTCCTAAATTATAGGAGTTAGGTCCTAGATTGTAGGAATCTAGAAGGTCAACACAAACCACCATTGGATGATGTGGCAAACTTGATAGATCTTATCCAAAGTGAATATGGATTGGATGAGTAAAAGGAGCTGTCCCACACGTGCTGGATGCAGCTTAGAGAGAGATTATGATAATTTTGTACTTGATCCATGATGGATCCATTATTGAGCTAATGATGAGAAACATTGGTTTGTGAAGCAATCTTGGAGTTTACACTCTCTTAAGCACTTTCTTTGTGGATGAATGCTAAGTAAATTTTTAGTAAACTATTTCTCTGTTATCAGGCCGTATAGTAGCTGTAATTCACACATGTGAAGCTGTGGGTCATCATTTTTTATTGTTCTTGCTTGGAAACACAAAGATTGTCAAGTAGAATCTAGATTTGGAAGCTAGTCTTGATATGGATCAAGATCCCAAGCTACCAATCACTCTTTGTGATCTTTTGTAGATCAAATTCAGTCCTTTTCTCTGAATTTTGACAATCAGGAGGGGAGGAGAGATGTCATTTGCCAATCACACGGCCTCGACATTTTGCCAAGTAGGTGTGTGGGCCCCTCGTAAAGACTACTCATAAATGATTTGGCTTCCCAAGATACAACAAGCTATTGGCTAAAATAGCCCCGCGATTACTTCAAGGAGAGAGAAAATGTGTTGAGAGCACTTCTGCTGGCCTGACCTACCTGCTTGTTGGCCCAAAGAGAAGGTGCGCTGACCTGTGAATGCACTCTCATGGAGGACTATATGAGGCGCGCTAAGGCAGGGATGCCTATACCACTATTGCTACCATTACTTGCTCACTGATCAGGAAGGGAACTTAACTTATCTTAACTTAACTTGTGAACTTAACTTGCCTAGACTCAGTCTAATAAGAGTTGAAACCCAGTGCACATAGCCCTTCCTAACTAACAAATTTTTCACACAGAAGGAGGATGTGAAACACCCGCGTCTAACCAAGGAGGTTTCTACACCATTCTTACTCATCCTTTTTACAAGAGGAAGGAGATATCCATGTCAAGAACTGATGGAAGTAACTGAGGTAGTAGGGGAAGGATAGCATCCAAGAGACCTGCTATTTCTAAACCAAAGAATGAACCAAGTCCAATTCTTGCAGAAATTTCAGCAATAGAAAAACCAGCATCCTCTTGACAAAAAAATCCACATCATATTTCTAGAACACACCTCCCAAATCATACGGACTTTTACACCACCATTTTGGATTAGATATTGGAAAATAATATGAAACTCAACACATCCCTAAATAAGGTCGTAACTTTTTTTCTAGCAACATTTGGGCAAGCTGGGACTCCTATCTATTGGCCATTTTTTGTCGTTTTACATCAAAATTATGCAGCTTTTACATGCTGATTTCTATATAATAGCAAGATTAGTACAAAAATCAAGCCGATTTTTTATGTCAAAAATTTGACCAATATTGGTGACTCTCACTGGGTCGCATGTTCCCCATGCAGTGGACCCAAAATCTTTGGTTTCCAGCTTTATGTACTTTTGGTGATATCTTTGTTTGTTGCAGCTCAAGATATGGAATCAAAACCCATTGATGGGGTGATGCTAACCAACTTTTTCCATAGATCAGCTTGCGGATTTGAATGCAATTGGTACTCCATCTGTGTTGGTCTTCTTTTTAGAATATGGTGCCTTCAGACCTGCATAACAATCCCAACCATGTGCTCCTATAGTGGTGTATGCACCCATTTCCATCAGCGTTACAAAATATGCCCATTCCCAGACCCGTGCACAAAGTGGCATGCCAATGCAAGTTTAGTAGAGTAACATTATGGATGCATATCTTTTTGCAGTAATGTGTTGTTGGAGGGTTTGCAGATCCCAAGGCAACCCTAACCCTAGTTAATAAGTGAGAGGGACTTGGCACCTTGCGTGTGTAAGTCCAACCCGATGATCACATAATTATTTGATTAGTTACAAGTCAATAAAAGGAATTTAGGCCTTTTTGTGGGACTTTTAATGTCGCAGGGTGTAAATGTCAAGTTAGTGAATAAAGTTGGATTTCCCTCCAATTTGGATGGTTCCCACTCTTTTTTAAATTTGAATATTAGGGAGGTAGAAATGGAGCAATAGGATTCAAAGGCCAGGGTCCTCCTCTCTACTATAAAAAGGGACCAACTTGAGTTCCTACACATTTCATTTCTTCATTTCAATAAAGCAGATTGGTTCTCTTGTGAAATGGATTGATGAATGTCCTTGCTCTCTATCACTTTTCCTCCATCTCTCATGCTTTCTTGGGATTTGCTAATTGTTGGATTTGATTGTTATTGGGATTGCATGTTATTATACTTTTATGAGAGAGAAAGGGAGAGAGAGAAAGAGTACTTTTATGAGAGAGAGAGAGAGAGAGAGAGAAAGAGTAAGCTATCTTGTTGTGGATCTAGTGTCAATGGATGTAGTGTTAATGCTTAAAGATAGTTTTAAAAAATTTGAGACTCTTGCAAAATTTTGAGACTAATAATCTCTCTCTCTCTCTCTCTCTCTCTCTCTCTCTCTCTCACACACACACACACACACACACACACACACACACACACACACACACACACATACACTCACAAACTTAGCTCTTGTTTTATCTCACACATGCACACACCCACACACAAACTTAGCAAGTCTCTCTCTCTCTCTCTCTCTCTCTCTCTCTCTCTCTCTCTCTCTCTCTCTCTCTCTCTCTCTCTCTCTCTCTCTCCTACACACAAACACACACACACTCACTCACTCACTCACTCAAACTTAGCGCTCTCTCTCTCTCTCTCTCTCTCTCTCTCTCTCTCTCTCTCTCTCTCTCTCTCTCTCTCTCTCTCTCTCTCTCTCTCTCTCTCTCTCTCTCTCTCTCTCTCTCACACACACACACACACACACACACACACACACACACACATGATCTTAGCACTCTCTCTTTCTCAATATTATTCTAATGTTTAAAGATATTGGACTGATATTGACATTAAGTTAATATAAAACATGTTGTTTAACAAAAATGTAAGCTATATCATCTTATGAATGTAAAGGTTATTTTTATGTTTTTAAAATCAATATCTTGTGTATAAATTGAGCACAATATAATGCACATTTTTTGGTTGATGAAGCTTCATTTAAAGGTGGTGTTAAAAAACACCTTTAAAAAACATGAAACTATTCTTCAAAGACTTCATCATTTTCAATGATCAGTCATTTGTTTGCCTTCAGTACAACCACCTTAGGAATCTTAATATTTTTATTTGATGGGGATCTTTTCGAGGTTTCTAGCTCCAGATGCTTGAAACATTTTCCCATCTCTTGGGATCATTAAGGTTCACTTTCCATTGCTTACTCCAACAATCTTGATAGTGTTCCTTTTCTGACATGTTTCCTTTAGAACATGGGGCCCACCATTGCACCAATATTTTCATGTAGTCATTGGATCTCTTATCCGTTTCAACTTGTGATAATGTGACAACTAACCAAATAGAATACACATCATCTTCTTCATTGCCATTATTGTCACCTAATGGTGGTCGAATCATAACAAAATTTCCTTTATGAACATCTACTTGAGGCCTGAACGCTTCCATTGGTCTCCCATATGCTGGTCCGCAGTAATGTTCTTGTTCTTCTATTTTGTTAGCATCTGAATTTGCATCATTTTCAAGAATAGTACAATCTCTCCAACGAGTATTCGGCCAAAAACCATCTTGTAACTCCTCGTATTGTTTGCTTTCTGTATCCATAAGAGCGTGAATTTGTCTCCAGTAGGTAATCACAGGTGTGATGAACATCGTAAATTCAAGTGGGTTCAATGGATTTTGAAGATGTCCCTCCCAGTATTTCAAGTACCTATGAATTCTGCCATTGATTATGTCTCTATCTTTGAGAAAAGAAAACAATGGTAGTGCTTTAGGACTTCCAGTTGGTAGAAGAGAACACCCATTTTTATCAACCTTCCATATTTGAATGCCTTCCCAAGGAATCCACTCATTTGCATTTGGATGCATCATGTACTGCATGATTGTAATGCCATCTTTCACAAAGAAACAGAATTGCAATGGCTTTGAGTGGCCCACAAGTCTTTGTTCTTTATCACAAAGAACACCTTCAATAAATGACTTAAAATTAGGCACTGGACATTTTTTTGTGCAATTTCGAAAGCACTCCATTAAATGTGGCAATGTGAAAACACATTTTGTTCTTACACATTCAGAAAAATTTCCAAACATGTCATCCACATCTTCATGAGTGTGACCCACCATAAGAAATCCCAGCTACACCATCTCGAATACTCCAACTGCCGTGAGCAAAGAGAGGAAAGCAAAAACATATCTGTTTTTATTTTCACCACCACAATTGTCTAGTTGTAGAAGAAGAGTTCTAGGCAAACATTTGAATTGAACATTGTTGCTTGTGTTGCTTGTCAAACTAGCAATGCTACTACTATTGCTCGGTGGATTGTCTTTATTTGTGGTGACTTTCAAAGAATGATGCACATCTAAGCACTCTTTAGAAAGGAGTCCCTCAAAAAAAGGTTGATCTGTAACAACATTTGCATTGAGATCTCCTATTTTATCCTCATTTTGAATTTCTAAGTTTCTTAAACATTTCACAATTGAACCAATTGTGAAATTTGGACCACTTGTCCAAAAGCTTGTAGCAAAATGACCGTAAGTGTTACCTCCATGGCCGTGTGTTAGCATACCAGTGAGTGACACAGGTAATTGAAAAATTCTATTCAAAGACTTGGGAGTTGGTTGTATTCGTGGAAGACTTGTCTTATGTCATGAATCATGCACATGTAATGCTCTGGTTCTCTTTCTGACTTCAATATCCACGCATAGTACAAGTTTTTGCAAGTTATTTGTTCAAGCATGTGTCTCTTTCTTTATTTGAATAATTTATTTCTCTCAGTCTCCACCTTGGTAGATTTGAGCTGCAGCTTAATATTTGTGCAAGTGTCACATTTAGAGAATGTGCTAGTTTGTGACAAACTCACATGCTTATAAAGTGTCCTCCAATATCGGCTAAATGTAGAAGGTGATATGGATTTGAAGCCCATATCCTTTAGCGTATCATTGACCTCTCTCAATATATCTTGTTGTTTGTAAATAGCAGGAATTACAAGTTGAACATGTCTTTCTCCCGTCTCTGTAGTTCTATTTTTGTGAGGCATTTGCTCAGCATTGTTTTCCAAAATGCATCTATTATGGCCAAGGCCATTTCAACATGTTTCCAAGCTCATCCAATAATTTGTGCATTGCCATGTATTGACTTTCTGGACCCTTCATTGTAGGATGCCTTGTACCTGTAAAATGAAGCTTTTGGCAATCCATGAATTTTGTACCACACTACACTACAAATTGGCTCTCTTTGAGATATCATGTATGCGCATCTTGAACCACTTACATTATGTGTAGTTTGTAACATGTCATACACATATGTCACCTTGTTTTCAAAACTTTGGCCCCAAAATTGCTTTCGTGCATCGTGAAACTTGTCACGACTCATAAGTTGACAACATTGCTGCTTGCAACAATCTACGGATGCCACTTTTTGAGTTGCTTCCAATGAGCACTTGGCTTCTCTCTTTTTCCCACTTGAACAACTTGAAGTTTTTGCTTTTCTATGAATCATGTTATATGGCCTTTTTCAGTCCGTCGAGTAACGTTTCTCTGACCATTAGAAAGGTAGCGTTTAACTCTTCACTACTATGCTCATCATCATTTAAGAAGTCAGATTTTGTTGTTTCTGGACCCCTCAATCTTGATCCATTCATTAAAGTGACTTGATCAATTGGCCATTTTAGCAAGTCTGACTTCTCATTCATTGTGCTAATATTAGCATGCCCATACCATTTCGTTATAGTAATTTCCACATGGTCGTCACCAACTTCCTCAAAGTCAATTGCCTCATACGAGAATACACACAAAATGTACCCTTCTCCTAGGGCAATTTCACAACCTGCATTGAAAACTTTTACCTTCTTGTCAATCCAATCTTGACGTGTAAGTGCCTCGTTTTAATCAATGCTTATTCAATGATCTCCTCACTTGGATCTTCAATAGCATCATCATCCACGTTGGCATTTGTTTGTACTCTTGTCGAATTGTTCAATGTGTCATTATCTTCGACTTTAACATCTTGAATACGCCAAATCACAAAACTGCCAATTGCTTCATCCAAAGTATCGGCATCCATTGTAGGAACAGGCAATAACTTTCATTTCTGAGTGGTTGCATGAACAATGATTGAGCATCTTTTGATACTAATCTGTTTTCCATGACAAGTTGCATTTGGATCCAATGAAAATATCTCACCAGGTCCACATTCTTTCGTGTTTATTGTAAGCACCACTAATGTTCCCACTTTTAAGTTATATACAACACCTGTAAAAGTAAGTTTGACGAACTAGGTTCGACAAAATATCATTTTTTTTGAACCACGATAGTGCTATTCTTGAGTAGAAGATACATATCTTAGAACTCTCTTGGCCATCTTCCAATGTTGGATCTTAGGATCTTGCAAAAATTGACTCAATTTGTGCACACAATAGCTCAAATCGGGTCTAGTGATAGTAAGCCAAATTAAAGAGCCTATAAGACTCCTATAAAGTGTGATGTCCTCGAAGGATCTTTCATCACCTTTAATAGGATCTTTTACATGTTGCTCCATGGGAGTATCTATGCCTTTACAACTTTTTCATATTGAATTTTCTCAAAATAGAAAAGACATATCTAGATTGACAAATAAAAGCATACTCTTCATGAAAATCAATCTCAAGGCCTAAAATGTAATGGATCTCTCCTAGATCTTGCATTTTAAATTCTCTTCCTAATGCATCTTTAGTTTCTTGAACTAGCATCAAACAACTTCCACTAAGAATAATGTCATCTACATAGATTAGAAGAATGACAATATTACTACCATCAAACTTTAAGTACATAGAAGGATCATAGTCACTAAGCACAAATCCTAATGAAAGTAAAAAGTTGTTGAGTCTTGAATACCATGATCTAGGTGCTTGCTTCAAGCCATAAAGACTTCTAAATAGCAAACACACCTTAGATTTTTTTTTGATAAATCCTTGAGGTTGTTCCATGTATATCTCCTCCTCAAGATAGCCATTCAAAAAAGCGTTGGAGACATCAAGTTGATGCAATTTCCACTTAAAAAATAAGGCAAGAGAGATTATGATTCTTATTGTCACCATCTTTGCTATAGGAGCAAAGGTTTCTTCATAGTCAAGTCCATATATTTGTGCAAAGCCTTTAGCACATAATCTTGTCTTGTACTTGTTGATAGAGCCATCATGATTGTACTTGATCTTGAACACCCACTTGCATCCAATAATATGCATGTTAGGTGGTGGATCTGTTAAAATTGAGAAATAATCCATATTGATTTCTTGGTTTGCTACAAATGTTGTACCATTTTGTAGCAAAGCTTTGAAGCTATCTCATGTCATTTTGGATCTAAACAAATATTGCTTGTTATCTCTCTAGCTCTCTCTCTCTCTCTCTAACTCGTGTTGAGGCTAATGCTCATACATTGAAATCTTGTATTTTTATTCATTCTTTGATTCATTGCTATTATATTCTGTTGATTAGCATGCTAGATTGTGGATTAGCCATTTCTTCTGAACTAAATTTTGTTGATCAATCTATAATCAGGTTTAGTGCCAATCACAAAGCTTAATTAAGATCAGTCACTCTTGTGGACCTTCCCCACAAGTGTGAATTCTGGAAATTTTGTCATGGTATCAGAGCCACATTAAGCTTTGCATGCTAACAACTCTTATTATACAAGAAACTGAGAGCTAAATTGAGCAAAAAAGCAGTTTTGCACTTTTTCTAACCCTTCTCTGAAGTGTATTTGGATCAAATCGGACTTAAACTGAATTTTTAGACTGAATTGAGGAAGTATGGAATTCTGGAATTCCGCACATGTGAAAATCAGAGTTTTTCAGTCCCTTTGTTCTCCTTACTTATAGATCCAAAGATAGTAGTGTTATAGCTTGATGGAAAGCATTTGATCTGTACTTTCCATAAAAACTAAAACCAAATCAATTTGATGTGTCTAGCAAGAGTTATAAGCTCTTAAAGTGGATAGGGATAGGTCCAAAATCGGAGTGACAACATTTTGATTTGATTCAATTATACTTTGTTTTGAATCCATTGTTTTGAGCATCCAACACAAGAAACTACAGATCAAGACTGAGTTTGAAGTATTTGAACACCCTTTGAGCCTTCTGAGTGTCAATAGTGTTTTCTTTTGAAGCATTTCACACGTGCCAAAGTAGGATTCAAACCAGCCAAAGTGTCTCAAACCACTTTTTGTGGCTAATCTAGATAACTTGTCTTGTTGAATATTTGAGATTCATCTCATATATAGTTGCAAGTGTTTCACATAGGAAGGTAGTTCAACCTAGAAAATACCTATAGTGAAAGAGAGCTGCTAGCAACTCTAAGTCTGATAGGAAAAGCTCAAACATATTTCAATCCAATAACTAAGAAGTCTTCATTATAATGGCATCTCAGGGAGGATATCTTCTAGAAGCCAGTGAAAGACTAAACACTTCTAATTATTCAATTTGGAAGCTAAGAATGAAGTCTGTTTTGATTCTCCAGGATGTTATGGATATTGTGCTTGGTGTTGAGGAGGAGCCTCAAGCACAGGTTGAAATTCCTAAATATAAGAAGAGAGCTAGAATGGCTCTACATTTCATTAAGATGAATGTATCTAATGAAATTTTGAGAGAGATAAGGTCTTGCACTACAGCCAAAGAAGCTTGGGATGCACTAAAGACCATCTATGAAGAAAAGAATACTTCTAGAATACTCACTCTTAGGAATCAGATGTGAAAGTACTGTACTTTAGGACCATAAATGGATCTACAAAAGATCCACAAGAGTGATTGGATGCTTGCTTAACAATCTATCAAAAAACTAGACACAAAAAAGTTGATCTAGATTGGCAATTTGACAAACAACAAGCACTAACAATCAAAAGCATTGATAAACATTGAAATCCGAGCCCAAACGAGTGTACTACAGGCTGTAGTACGGCCTTCAACCTGAGAAACAAGTAGAAATTGATTTGGTCTCATTTGGATCACAAAAACTCAATGTACATAGTGAACTAGCTTGAGATTGCCAATGAGCTCCAAAAATTTTCTTTCTTCTCACTATGGAGAGAGGGAATACATAGCAAATTCGACTTCCTTCTTGAAGTTAGGTGGATTCCCAGCATGTAATAAGGAAGTTAAGCCACTCTCCTTGACCTAAAATGAAACCCTAGTCTATTTCCTAGAGTTATGCTTGGTAGGTAGCTAGTTGGTCAAATTTTCACCTTAAACTTAGGTGTAGGTCCTATAAAGTAGGGATGACCACCAAATAGACATGACCAACTCTCTTGACTTGACCTAACCTACATTAGGATGGGTTTCCCATGTGGCATCATGGCCTCACATGTGTGGGACCCACTTGTGTACACAGTTTACACTATTCTACATGGTTTTTGATCAAGCTAGATTTGCCAATTTTTGGCAATTCTTCACACTCCTCAAATTTAGCTTGATCTATTTACAACTCTCTTGATAGATCAATGAAAGCTTTTAGAAGTGTCTAAAAAATCCAGCTACAAAGAACGAACTTTTGAGACTCCATGAAGGATCTTTCACCACCTCTTAGAGGATCCCTTACAAGATGTTCCATAAATGTGTCTATATACATGTAGCACACTTCAAAACTAAACATCATGCCAAGCCATGGATGCCATGGCATTTTGTGCACCTGAAGATACATCAATTAAAATATTAAGTGCATAAATAATGTTGCCAAAGACAACTTGTCTTGTTTGATCCATATGATTGAGCCTAGATGGCTCCATCTTGATACTCAAGGTTTTTCTTGGAGTCCTCGGGTCTTGAGCTTGCTCCTTCACTTGACTTGACTCCAAAACATCAATGAATTGAATAATGTGTTGATCCAAAGGTGCTTCTTCAAGTTTACAAATCTTCCACTCTTGAAAGATCACATTTCCACCATTGACAAATTCTTTGGTTGAAAACAAGTAGATTCTACAATCTCTACTTGAAGAGCAAAACACTACCATTATTCCTATCATTGAAATAGGATAATCTTTGGTCCTTACATTGGAATGATCATGCTCAAAGCATGTGGACCCAAAGATTTCCAATACAAATGATGTTTCATCTTTTATGACACTATTCAAACTATTACAAAAATAGTTATCCAATGAAATTGCTTTATCAACAACAAATGTAGATTTCAAAGCATCCCATTTCATTGTCTTGTCATACAAAGTAATAAACACCATGAATCTTAAAGGTAAGAAACAAGTCACCTCATGTCTACTAATACTTTCCAAAAAGTATTCAAAGATAGTAGACTCTCCAATGCTCACCACCCTTGCAAGATGCACACTTGAATGGACAATTTGCATGCAATTTGATGACTCGGACATTGTCATTGAGGACTCCCTTGGAACTCTCATGCTTTGAGACTGATCCTCAAGATATTCCTCCTTTTGATGCTCCTCCTCAATGCAAGCAAGATCACACTTTGCCAAGATCTCCTCTTGAGTGATCTCCTCCTTTGCCAAGCTCATTCTTTCAAAAGCAACACTAGCTTCCAACTTAAACAATCTTCCATGTTTAGATCCCTTTGCAATGCAAACATCATTTTTGAAGATGAAGCAAACACCATGCTTAAAGTGGACATCCAAACCACTTTCTAAGAGTAGACCAACACTAAGCATATTCTTGGTGATTGATGGTACATAAAGGACATTTTCTAGATCCATGCATTTTAAAGATTCTAGATAAAAAGAGATGGTGCCAACACCATCTATCCTACACTCTTCATCATTTGCAGTAAAGACAAACTTTTTAGCATCATTGAAAGAGTTTAAGGTTGAGAAAAAGTCCTTTTCACAAGACATGTGGGAGCTAGCCCCACTGTCAATCCACCAATTGTCTCTTGAATTGCTATTGCTTGTTGGTGAGGATTTAGATGCCATCAAGAATACATCTACTTCATCCTCCTCCTCCTCCTTTGCAAGGTTTCCTTGTTTGTCCTCCTCCACTTGTGCTCTTAGCCTCTTGTAGCATTCAGATGCATAATCCCCTTCCTTCCACAAAAGAAGCATTTCTGCTTTGACTTGTCCTTTGAGCTTGATGCATCATCCTCTTCTTTGGCCTCCTTTGGATGCTTCTTCTTTCCATTGGTCTTCTTTTTGCCCTTGAATGAGAAATTGGCTTTCTCATCACCATCCTGCAACGACAAGGAACTCATCCTAGATTTTGCATGGAGCATCCTACACTCTTCAGCCACTAATACACTATGAAGTTTTTCTATAGTTGGCAAAGTGTCTTGGATGGCAAAACTTTGGACCAAATTGCAAAGTCATCTCCTAGACCATTAAGGACAATTTGTACAAGCTCTTCATCATGAATCTTCTCTCCAATGGAAGCCAACTCCCTATTTAGAGACTTGATTCTGAGTACATAATCCTGTGCACTCTCCTCACTTCTCCTCATGCTTTGCAAAATTTGATTTCTAAGCATAAGAACTCTAGAAGTGTTGCTAAACTCATAGATTGATTTTAAAGACTCCCAAGCCTCTTTAGCATTAGTACAAGCTGATACTTCTCTCAACAAATCATTGCTCACATTCATCTTCACACAATGAAGTGCAAGCCTAGATCTCTTCTTGTATCTAGCTAACTCCTGTGCACCTAGAGGTTCATCTTCATCTTCAATCAAGAACTCATAAAGGTCTTGGAGCACCAAGAGTGACTCCATTCTAACCTTCCAAATAGCATAATTTGTAGAATTCAACCTCTCACTAGCTTCTAGAAGGTATGCTCCAGCAGATCCCATCTTACTAGTGACTTCTACAAACAAGAAATAGATTTGATTGACTTGAAACGCACAAAGGTCTCACACTTGCAGTGTTTCACTCAAATTTGATTTCTAATCCAACAAATGGACTTATAATCACAGTTCTATCACTCCCTCACAAAGCTGGAATGAAGATAAGATGAAGTGAAAACTACTTTCAAACAAATCTTGCCAAGAAATGGATTTGATTGTCTCTAGAAACTCACTAAGGTCTCTCTCTTGTAGTTTTTCACTCAAATTAGATTTCTAATCCAACAAATGGACTTATAATCTTAGTTCTAGCACTCCCTCACAAAGTTGGAATGAAGATAAGATGATGTGAAATCTACTTACAATCAAATCTTGCCAATTTTGGCTATTTTTGGACAAAAAAATGGCTTAATCTCTTTCTTCCTTCTTGGTGTACTTTCAAGACCTGTTTTTAACCTTAATAGGACTTGAACTCAGCCTAGATTAATTAGATTCCATGAAACAAATTCAAATCTAATCAATGGCAAATGATCTTGGTAGATTATCCTAGGATCTCCACCAAAAATTACACCAACAGCTCACAAATTGAATTTTTTTGGATCAAATGAATACCATGCATTAAATGCAGGTTCAGAGGTGCCCACACATGTGGACAGTACGGATTTGGACCCCTACCAAGTTTGGGATCAAATCTCCTCACCAAAATCAAGATTCTAGCTTGCCCTCTCAATACTAGTTTTTAGCACCAAAACTTGCTAAAAATGGATTTGCATTAGATCAATTGCTTATGCTCTTGTACTTGGATCTGATACCATGTGAAAGTACTGTACTTTAGGACCATAAATGGATCTACAAAAGATCCACAAGAGTGATTGGATGCTTGCTTAACAATCTATCAAAAAACTAGACACAAAAAAGTTGATCTAGATTGGCAATTTGACAAACAACAAGCACTAACAATCAAAAGCATTGATAAACATTGAAATCCGAGCCCACACGAGTGTACTACAGGCTGTAGTACGGCCTTCAACTTGAGAAACAAGTAGAAATTGATTTGGTCTCATTTGGATCACAAAAACTCAATGTACATAGTGAACTAGCTTGAGATTGCCAATGAGCTCCAAAAATTTTCTTTCTTCTCACTATGGAGAGAGGGAATACATAGCAAATTCGACTTCCTTCTTGAAGTTAGGTGGATTTCCAGCATGTAATGAGGAAGTTAACTCACTCTCCTTGACCTAAAATGAAACCCTAGTCTATTTCCTAGAGTTATGCTTGGTAGGTAGCTAGTTGGTCAAATTTTCACCTTATACTTAGGTGTAGGTCCTATAAAGTAGGGATGACCACCAAATAGACATGACCAACTCTCTTGACTTGACCTAACCTACATTAGGATGGGTTTCCCATGTGGCATCATGGCCTCACATGTGTGGGACCCACTTGTGTACACAATTTACACTATTCTACATGGTTTTTGATCAAGCTAGATTTGCCAATTTTTGGCAATCTTCACATCAGATTTTTCAAAGTTTCCAAAGAAGTGAAGAGAGTGCATCTAACTATGTTCTGAGAGTTAAAGATCTACATAGAGAGCTTTCCTGTGTTGGTGTTACCATTAACCAAGTTGAGCTAGTTCAAGTCATACTGAATGGCTTGAGAGATGACTATGATAATCTTGTTCAGTCTTTTGCTATTTATGAGGAGTTATCTAATCTAGAAACTCTCCAAGGAATTCTTATTTCTGAAGAATCTAGACAAAGCTATAAACTTTCCAGGATGAACAAACTTGAACATGGTGGAAGTGACAAAGCCCTCTTTGTCAAAGGCAAGCAGAAAGGAAGGAGTAAGAACCAATTCTCTCAGGCATACAACAAAGACAAAGCCAAAGATCGAGATCAAGACGGTGAAGAGGATGAAACATCTCATCCCTCTAACTCAAAAACCAAGAAGAAGAAAGTGAAGTGCTTATTCTATGGCAAAAATGGGCACTATGCCTCTAATTGCTTTAAGAAGAAAAACCAATATTGTAAGTCAGTTTATGGCAGCACCTACGGAAACACGTTGGAAGGCAGCTAAACGCATTTTGTGTTATGTGAAAGGCACTTCATAGTATGGTTTGGTTTACAGGAAGCATGATGGTTTACCTGAGTTGTGTGGCTATAAGGATGCGGACTGGGGAGGTGACTATGACGATCGTAGATCCACCACATGATATATATTCCAGTTTTGTGGTAGTTGCTTTTCCTGGTCTAGTAAGAAGCAAAGTACAATTGCTCTTTCCACCACAGAAGCAGAGTATAAGGCAATGTGTAGTGCTGCACAAGAAGCTATATGGTTAAGACAAATCTTGGTAGAAATTGGCATGAAGCAGAAAAATCCCACGACTTTACAGTGAAATGGACACATGCATGATGATTTGTACAATTCTAGTTAGAACTAGGACACTTTGAAAAAGTAGTTAGAGATACATACATGAAATGTGACAAATGTCACATAAGTTTTCACTTTAGATATGATTGAAAGATGGATGGATATGGTTCTACCTCGAGCTACATCAAACTCCATAAATATGTGTAGCCATTCTCATAATTTTTTATGAAGAACCAAAGCTTTGTAGCTATCTCATGCCATTTTTGATCCACACCATTCTTGTTTGATATCTCTCTATCTTTCTCTCTCTAACTCGTGTTGAGGCTAATGCTAATACACTAATTTCTTGTACTTTTACTCATTTATGATTCATTGCTATCATTCTCTGATGCTTAGCATGCTAGATTGTGGTTAAGCCATAACTTCTGTATTAGATCTTGCTATTCAATCTAGAATCAGTTTATTGTGCTAATCATAAAGTTTAATTAGATCTATCATACTTGTGGATCATCCCCACATGTGTGAATTCTAGAAACTTTGTCACATACATCATCTCAACATCATCCATGGATAGAATACCTTCTTCCGAAACATGGGCAATAGAGACGCTAGGTTCTCCTGGTGGGCACCAAGCAATAAGAATCGGGTCAATCATCATAAGTGGGATGATGGGTGTATCAATGCCTGTAAAAGACGATAGAATATCCACATTTTCTATAGTGGTTTCGATACGACATCGGTTGGAATCAGCACAGTCCACGCGGTGGCTAGTGCTTGACCCCAATTTATTATGTCTATGGATCTTGTATAGTGGCCTTTTGGTTGGATCGAGACACTATCTGATTCATCATAAGTTGTTGATGGCCAATCATCATATACTTTAGCGGGCTTGACATGGCTAGTCGAGTCAAGAGTGACTCGGTTGTCGTAATTGCCAAAGGTGATTTTGCTCTGCTTCCAATCTTGGACAACACCTGCCATCTAGAGCCAGGGTGTACCAAGAAGGAGTTTATAGGTATTTGCATCTTCTGGTAAGTCTAAGATGACACAATCGATTACAAATTTGACACCTGCTATTCGAACATGAATATTTGATAAATGACCAGCAGCTGTAACTCGTTGATTAGCCATGCGAAGTTTGTATCATGGTTGATCGACGATATGGAAGCCCCATGACTTTGCTAATGATAAAGCCATTATATTTACGTCTGATCCGCTATCAAGGATGGCAGATACTTCGGGATAGTCTTTATAGGACAGAGATAAGGTAATGCTAGTCCCCTTAGCAACACCTATATTCAGTAGATTCATAGGAATCTAGAGAATTTCAAGAATCTCTTCTATTTTTTGCTGGTCGTCAGGAATAGTAGGCAGCTGAAAACTACGATCGATATAGCGTTGAAGCCCGGTGAAAGATTTTATTGCACTATGGAATGGCATGGTGAGTTGACTTGCAAGAGGTCAAAAAATACTTCAAGTCCCTGTAGGGATTGCTCCTTTTCTGGGATTTGAGCTGATAATAGACTTTCTATATGTTCTTCTGCTCGCAAAAACTCATCTCAAAATTCATTGTATTGTCTTTGTTCCACTTTTGGGTCTGGGTAGCCTCTGGATAATGTGGAAATTGTCAAGTGGCTTTTATGTTGGTCATTTGTAAATCCCAATTTGTTATTTGACAAATGTATGGCTGTGATCAACAGGAATTGGCTATAAATATGTGCACCACTTTCCATATTTCGATTCCGTGATCTTTTATCCTAAACTCTCTAGCCTTCTTGTTTTTTTTTCATTCTCGCAATATCGAATCGACACGCGCCATCCCTTGTTGTGCATGCTCGTATTCATTCGGATGCGCTGAATCGATATCAACCACTTCCGACGAGTGCTTTTTGGAAAATTTCATTCTCGGCCTTACCATATCGGATCAGCGTGCGCACTTTGCTTTATTCCTCTACCGATATTTATCTATCGCGTTGAACTGATATCGGATTCAATATGGCTAGTTCCTCCATGGCCGCAGATGACAAACTTATGGATTTTTTAATGCTAGTGACATTCCATCTAACAAATTAGAGTATTTTGCTAGTATTTTTTTTTGCTCCCTTCGATATCGATAAGCTAGTTTATGAGAATCATTATAATTTCATTTTTTATCTCGAGTATTAGTACTCTTCAGGAGAAATATATACTGTGATATCCACAAAAGAATATGTCACCTTCTAATCAAAGGAATGGCTTTTGTCTTCTACATATCTGCTGAAATTCCAGATGATGAGTCTGTTGAATCCTCAACTATTCCATTGATCGAAGCATTTGCACCTGCTCCAGTTGATGTAAATGATGCTAATACTAATATAGGGATTGAAGCGGAAGCTTCTATGGCTTTAGATTATAAAAAAACTCTCCCTCATTCTATAATCCTCTCTAATTCTCTTCCATCTGCATCTCTTGTTAATCAATTAACTCTACTTGATTATATTTTATAGATAATGAATGTTATATTTCATTTAATGATATAGAAGACGTATTGAATTTGAGAGAGGATGAAATCTTCTCAATTTTTGCTCAGAATTTATCAGAATTTTTTGACATTGTTGATTACTCATATGATGACCTTGAGAGTGAGATAGATTATGATAAAGATGGCAATTGAAAATCTGGCAATGAGACCTTGGAGGCCATGATTGAAAAATCTAAAACCTATGAAAAAACTTTGCCTACAGAGGAAAATTTTTTGAAATTTCAAGAAAAGATATCCCCTAGGCTAGATATATCCCCTCCAAAAATGTAGAGGCCATTGGAGGACATGACATCAGCAGAGCGAACGTCGTTGATTACGATATTATGATTAGTGATATTGTTCAGTTTTCTTATTTTTTATTGGTATTGATATTGTTCAGTTTTCTTATTGAGTTTGCAGTGTTATGTACCATTCTAAATTTATTTTTTTTCTCGTTTACATGATGCTATTGAAATAGATGTCTTTGGTATGAGACATGGAGACGTCCGAGGTGTATCAGCCGGGAGAAAAGATGTTTCTCTATCTCATTATTTGAAAAACTTTTAAAATAATGAGATTTGTATATATCATTCATCTTATAATCCATATGCAACCACTGTCATTATGGCCATCAAATCATTATCAGTTTGTTTAGGAGGCCATAAGTACGCAAGAGAGATTTGGCTATTAAGATATTGGGTTATACTCCCAATGAGACTACGAAAAGATCATATGCAATGGCCCTTTATTCTAGTTACATTGATATGAACAAGAGGAAAAATTTAGAATTTTTGGATTCTTATGAAAGGAGATTATTCCTTTATGACAATACCATCCGTCTGAATCTTGAAGAGGATGATGATGATAATTAAATAATTTTTTGTGATAGATTTTTGATATATTACAAGGATCTCTCTTTTGTAATGAGTTTGAATGCCTTTCGAAATATCGTAAAACTTGGCAAGTTTTTAGCTTGATATCTAAATTGTGCTCTTCTGTAAAACCACTGAAAAAGTTGAACTAAATATTTATTTCTTGAATTGTGTCATCCATGATTTGTTGCTCTATGAAATGCTCCCCTTGCTTGCCAATGAGATTTTTCCATGCCTTGTGATGACCAAATACTTAAGCTCCCATATTCCTTTGCAAAATAAGTTGCATAATGAAGAAGGATGTGCTGCAAACAATAGTTTTAATTAGTTACATCAGTAGAAAAAAATATAAGCCTGAATGAGAAAAGTACCAGATAATGATATAGATTAGCACCATGTAATGAGTAACGTTGTCTTTTCTCCAACAATCATGTACAGATTTTACAAATGTGATGCAATGATTTTGCAAAGTCCTCATATCGTCTGATGATAGGTTTTCTTTGCATAACACCTATGAGTTTGTCTAAGTTGGTATGAGTCCACACTTGTCCCTTTTCCACTCGATTACTTCCTTCCAATGTTCGTGTGGCTTGAACAATTTCTCTCCAAATTTCGTATCTGACACTTGATTCTTTGCATGTGTGATTGCATAAGAATCTTCTTGCTTTAGCACCTCTAATTGATAGCTTATTAGGAACGTTTCCTTTTTTCTCGGAGAGTCTGTCACTTTTTTCAATCGTGACATTCCCTTTATGTAGTCCTGCATTTGACAGAACTATTTCCAACCTCCTAATTGCTGCTTTAGCCACTGACTCTGGTTCATGATTCCATGCTAGTAGAATATACAGGTAAATTAGTTTTTCAATAATATGAACCTCAACATGCAATGTGCATATATGAACATATTTTAATGGAATTGGCAGAACACTTTTCATATTTGGATCTTCAGCTTCTCGTGTTGGGCCAATGTTTGTTGATCGCCCCAAATTCATATTGTAGCAATCCTTCATGCAATAAAGACATGGATGCTTTGATGTTGCCCCATGAGAGACATTATACATACATTTTAATGTTTTCAAATCCCCTCCAATGTGCCATTGAATTTGAAAACTTCCATGGTTTTCGACTGTAAATTTCTCACCCTCCAAATGTCTCTTTATAATCTCGCCATAATTTGTTCTTGAAAATATCCATGATAGTATTTTATGGTCCTCTTTCAAGACCTGTAGAGAAACAAGTAATGCATGACATGTCAAATTGTTAATATAGATATTCTAAATGAAAATTGAAATGTATACCTAGAATGCCGCCAATCACCATATGTGATTTTCTGATTGAACACTAAACGTTCAATCATCTGTATCTGAAATTTTGTTCATCAAAGTGACACTCACACATTCCAATTTCTGACCCTTGATGATTTCAGATTCATCCAATTTTATTACAATAATGAGCTTTCCATTTACTACTTGTTCGTCTAGTTTATAGAATCGAACAATGTATTTTAGGACATTTTCAATATCAAGGAAAATATTATTGAAATTGTTGTAATTGAGCTCACCATATTCTGATTTGTATAATTCAGTTGTATGAAGTGGTTGGCCAACTACTTTGAACATTCTGTCATTATAAAAATTTCTAGCTAATCTTACCTAATATGGACGCGGAAGATTAATTTTCTTCACCATCACTTGGGAAAAAACTTCTTTAACTATTCTAAAAAAAGTAGAATAAGCATTTCTGCTAATTCCGGATACATCACATGTACCTTGTATCACATTCGCATCCAAATATGATTGAACCTTATCAAAACAGTCTCTACAACTTCATTTTTCATTTTTTCAAACCAAGTATTTTTTATCATTTCCTTTGCTGACTTTCTTGGTAAAACATGACTTAAAGATGATCCAATGCATGAACGATCTCAATTCATTTTGGCTCATAAACTTAGACTAAAAAGAACCAACATAAAACAAATTGTACCTTGCTCATGTATTTGAGATTTAAATAGTTCTTTGCCACCAAACATGATCTGCAACAAACATATGAAACTCAAATCATGTTTAATAAATAAATAATCCATGTTATCGAGTGCAAATCAAACTTAAATGACATATACAAATCAAATAAACTATTTAGATGACAACATACTTGAATGCTTTTTTTTTCTGATTGTCGTTATGTGTAGATAGGTCATCAATATTCTTCATCGGTACTCTCTTTCTTTTTCTCTTCATCATTGCCTTATTGATAACTTTTAGATCAACAACAGATTTTAAACTCTCGGGTTGCAACTTTTCCATGGATTCTAACATTTCTTGGTTTGATCCTCGAAGAGTAGTGATAGTAGCATTCAATTTGACATAGCATTCTTGAGTGCATTGTTTTCAGCACTAGTGTGTTGCACATAATGAAGCAATTGTTGATTAGCAAACTGTAATTGTTGATTCAGACAAGATATGCTATGCATTCCAATATCACGCAACCTTTGACAATATCCAAATAATCCGTTATTTCCTTCACATACATATCTGAGAAGATGAGTTACGGACTTAAAATCTGGACACAAATTGGTAGCTGAATCATTAGGATAAATTGATCCATCCACCCACAAATCTATATTCATATGATTATTCATTCTCAATTCTCTAACTATTGCTGTAGCATTCTCTACAACTTTCTCATTTTTCTTAATAATTGGAGTGCATTCCATCGGAAGAGCAACATGCAAATGGAACATTGCCATTGTTAAAGCTACAATCATGTAAATGAATCTACCTACAGTAAATCAATATGAATATATCTAGCATTCCTTACTTTTGTAATGTTTATGTCGCATTGAAAAATCATCCCGCCTCATATTTCACTATAAGTATACAGTGATTTCAAAAGTTTTGCCTCTCCCGCTTCAGTTTTTGCATTGAGCACACCAAGATTTTCAGTCTTAAAGCTCTAGTCCCGAATTTTGGAACGAGCATAAAGAGAACTTATTACATCTCATGCTAAACTAACTATTGTCTGAAGTTAACCATACTAGTTAAACATCGAGCAAGGTCAAAAACTTAGAAAACGACGACCAGAAATTATCGGTTTGCATTCTCTCTCTACGTAACCTCTCTCTAAAGTGAAATTTCTTAAAGGGCCCATTTTTTGCCCATATTTCCCCTAATGGCAATCAAAATGAGACAAATTTGTACCTACTCCAAAATACATTAACTAGTCCATTACTAGATTCAACGAATCATCATTAGCCCTGACCCTAGAATCTCTACCTACACCAAAATACATTAAATAGACAATCACTAGCCTCCTAGAATAATTATTAAAAAAATTATAAACAAATGATTAATGGATATCATTGAAAAACGTGTACAAGGAGAATAATTACAATTTCTCGTCCTATTTAAGCACCGTAAAGACGAAATTTTTTCTTTTGAGATAATGTTCATTCAGAACATTTTCATAAGTCTTTCATTATGCGTTCCAGTATGATTTTTCTATGTATGGGATATCGGATCAGCGCGCCTGGCAGACGATGTATTTGCTGTATTTGGACTGCGCGAGTCGAATCGCTATTCCAGGACCAAAATATTATCGAAATTTTTGAAACTATTGGACCATATATGCATGATCAAAGCTTGATTCGAAAGACTCTTCATATTGGCCAAAGTTATGCAGAATCTATCGAATTAAGCTCTGATCATTCATATTCATACTCTAGTTTTCAAATGCTTTATATGCGCGTTGATTAGCTATCGAGTGAAAATCTGGCCTTTGGAATTTTCCAAAATTATAATTATTGTATATAAAAAGGGTCTTATATTTAAAGCTTAACATTGTCAATTTCAGCATTAAATGGTAAAAGTGTGATAGCATACTTTTGTAGCATTAATTGTATATGTGACCATACTTTATTTGAAATTAATTTTGGTTAATTCGATATGGACTAATCATTTTGATGACTGATGGATATTTAGATTGATTTTATTGACAAGCCTCTGAGTAATCATCATCGTAATCTGAGCCTCGGACATCTAAACCACCACGTTTGCAATCATTTCTGATTTTCTCTATATATACTGATCGACGACGAAGTTGTTTTCGAGCACGCTGAAACTTTTTTGCTTATAGTTATCTGCATCCATGCGATATCAATTTAGCGTGTTCGAAAACAACTTCCTTCAATCCGTTACTATTCAATCGCGCCCATCCGTTACCAACTAACGGATTTGTTGAGCTTAGGTATCGCTTCGACGCGTCCGACCTAAGGTCTGATCCTGAAATCAACATTATCGCACGCTGATCCGCCACTACACAGTAATGGCGTGGACCAAGCAGACAACACGAGGGCATTCAGGTGGAATACCAATTTCAGGTGCGAATCAGGAAAATCCACAACCACCACCTCCTCCACCACCACCTCCTCCTAAGACAAGGGGCAAAAGAAGAGACCCACCCTGGCTCAAGGATATTCAGAAGCTTCAGAAGACAAATAATCTTCTGATTCTGAAATTTCACATACAGAGGTCCATCAAACAGGTGACAAGAAGTCTATCTGCAGATGTGAGATGGATGGTAATGGCAATTGAGGCGCTGCACATAGCATATGAGAATTTTCAGGTGAAAATTTTTTTTGATACTATTGTTGCAGCTGTCCATGCCAAGAGGGTGACCATCATGCCCAAGGATTTCAACATTGTGTTCAGGCTTCGGGACACATATGACAAGTTTGCTTAATACTTTAGCCTGCTCCCTCCTCTCTTCCAAAACAAGATTCAGAGAGGAGAAAGCGAAAGCAATCTCAGCCAACCCGGCTTGTTATTTGTATACAGGACGGGAGTGTTTCAAAGAAGATGAGGTCTCATGACCCTCCATCTAAAGCGAGGGATTTTTCCAAGCCATCTCTTCTGAATACTATTCTTTTTTCTAGGCATTCTCCTCCTAAGTCTCCTTCTTCTCCTCCCACTCCATCTTTAACTTCTCCTGCTAAATCTTCCTCTCCTAATAAATCTCCACCTCTTCCTAAACCTGTAAATATGAGTTCCTCTTCTCCTGTTCTTGGAAGTGATTTAGATGATTTTGTTAGTGTAAAGGTAGAATTAATTTTGAATGACAATTCTTTATGTGGTTTATCAATATTACTTCCGTCACCCCCTGCACTTGCCTTTGTAAATACTCCTCAATATGTACAGTATGACCAATTCTTAAACACGTATCTTAAAGGTTTAGGTCCTCAATACATATTTAGGATGCCAAAAACCAATGCAAGTCTCCCACTTTCTAGTTTAGATACTGGTGAATTAGAAAGTAGGGATAAAATGCTAGGGGACAATGTAGGAGGTGGGGCAATTCAGTATTGGATGGAGTTCTTCTAGACCCCATTGTTTATAGATGTTGCGTTGTTTCCCCTTCAATTCATGGCTGTATTTGATTTTCCTGATTTCAAAAGCCTGCACGATGATATGCTCCAATACGTCAGACTGGGGGCTCCAATTCTTGTGCTGCCATACATAACAAAGTAAGTGTCTATTTTTCATATTTTATTTTATTGAATTTTGATTTCACATTGATACTCATAAATTTATTGTTTTCTGATTTCAGTGATCATTGGAGCTTATATGTGTTGTCCTTGTACGTCAATGATGAGGGTGTGTGTAACTCAATTTGTTTAAAGATGAACTCTATTACACACACACACGAAATTGCCAGGACCCATATACCAAATATAGTGGAACTCTTTCCAGTACCAAATGCAAAAGCATATTCGAGACTGAAAATGGTTGATGCAAAGGTATAAATTTTTCGATATCGGTTCGACGCACCCTTGTAGTTATTGATTGGTTTATTTTCATAACGTGTGGGCTTATTCAATCAAATTTTTTTTGATATCAATTCGACGCGCGCTTAATTCCGTTGTAGATTTTATTCTTATTTCTTGCACGTTGATTCGATATTTCATAATGTTCAAATTTGGATTTTGCAGTCCTCCTAGCAAGTTGATTCTGTTAGCTGTGGTTGGTATATCGTATGCAATGCCAAACACTTTTTTAATTGGCTTCCATTATAAGATGGGCTTCCAAATTTGGAAGAGGTAATATTCGATTAATTATTTTTAATTGTGTTTTTGTTTTTTTCATATACAAATTTCTATTAACTGATCTTTGATTAATTACATTTACCTATGTTTATGTTTTTTTTCAGTTTAAATGTCCGAAGGTCTCCCCAATGGAGATAATGCACTTCAGGCAGGAGACCATAAAGCTTGTGATCGAAAATTCATATCCAGTTGCAGTGGCCGAGTGTTCTCCGCCCAAGCTACTTCCAACTGGAGAAATGGATTTAGAGATGATAGATAGTTGATACTGATTAAATATTCATCTCACTTGATGTGGATGAGACACATGTACAGAAAATTTTAATAGAAATATACTTAAAGTTTTTCTATGGTTGTTCTTACTTGTTTTTTTTTTCTCTTATCAATTCAGGTTATGATTCATTCATCTTCAAATTTCTACTGTTTTTCGACATGTTTGTTTTTCATAGCCTTGGTCTGCCTTGCCTTTACCATGGTCTTTTTTGGATAAGTTCAGAATGATGATTTGATCGAACCTTTGCCACAACCAATCCAAACATGCGACATTAGTTCACTTAGATTTGTTGCAGCAAAGCTTTGATCAGATCATCATCTGAACATATCCAAATATGCCAAAGACAAGGACAATACAGACCAAGACAATAAAGACCAAAAATACAACCGATATATACGAGACTTCAACAAGGGCAAGTGTCAATTGTAGTGATCACTGGAGTTCAAGTGACTAAAGATCTCCCCAATGGAGATAGTGCATTTCCTGCAGGAGACAATGAATCTTGTTATCAAAAACTCATATCATAGATAATTGATACTGATTAAATATTCGTCTCACTTGATGTGGATGAGACACATGTACAAAAGATTTTAATAAAAATATATTTACAATTTTTCTATGGTTGTTCTTAATTGTTTTTTTTTCCTATAATTAATTCAGATTAGGATTTATTCATCATCAATTTCTACGATTTTTTGACATGTTTGTTTTTCATAGCCTTGGTCTGTCTTGCCTTTACCATGATTTTTTTTGGATAAGTTCAGAAAGATGATCTGATGGAACCTTTGCCACAACCAATCCAAACATGCGACAAACTTAGATTTGTAACAACAAAGCTTTCATCAGTTCATCTTCTGAACATATCCAAATAGTTAGAATTAAAGTTAGAATCATTGTGTTACTGTACTGTGGGCCCTATCAGTGGATAAGGATCAGTTGGCCTCGCCACGAGGCAAGTCGACGGGACACGCGTCCCACCAACGGCAACCTGGGTCATGCATGGATTGCCTGAGTGAACAACTTTATGTACAGTGTAATTTCATTTTGAGAAATATAGTTGCTATGTGAGCTTGTTGTGGAGAGTGTTTTCTGTCTGTATTACTGTGTAGCATGATCTGTGTTCCGTGTGCAAAGCAAATTCTAATTTGGTATCAGAGCCGTACAGGGAGTGTACACAATACAGTGTCGCCGTTGAAGAGAGCTTCGGGAGAACTGTCTTCTGAGAGTTCGGGGTTTACGGCATGTTGAAGACGGAAAGAGAAGCACTGCTTCCACTTGACTTCCTTCTTCATCATATGTGAGCCTCCTTGGCTCAGATCTTGCTCTTGTAGATCTTCTTGGTGTGGTAGCTTGAATTTGCTCCTCCTCAAGCCTCGGCCTCACCACTTTTTGAACAACATCAAGATTGATGATTGATCTTGCATGAGACTCCTTGATCTGTGCATCATCCAAGTTAAACTCATGATCTTCATGGAAGATCACATCTCTACTTACAACATTCTTGTCAATAGAGGGAGGATATACTTTGTATGCTTTTTTAGTAGATGCATATCCTATAAAAATTCCTATAACTTCACTAAGATCTTCCTTCTTCCTGGTTTCTAGAGGCACATGCACAAAGCATACACAGCCAAAAATCCTAAGATGATCTACCTTAGGCTTTTTCTTATACAACATCTCAAATGGTCCTATTGCAAGATTAGGAAGCCTATTACAAAGATAGTTTGCAAATGCAACTGCCTCTCCCCAAAACTCTTTAGGCAGAGAAGCTTCTAGCCTAATGGCTTTTGCACACTCACACACAGTTCTATTTTTTCTCTCAGCAACTCCATTTTGCTGAGGAGTATATGAACAAGAAAATTCTCTTTGAATTTCCTCTCTCTCACAAAAGTCTTTAAACTTATTGGAGGTGTATTCTCTTCCACTGTCACTTCTCAAAGCTTTCAACTTGGAAGAAAACTGCTTTTCTACATAAGCTTTGAAAGTAAGAAAAACATCATAGGCCATGGCTTTAGAAGACGACATATAGATCCAAGAATATATTTTATAATCATCTACAAAGAAAACAAAACAGTTTGCTCCTCCTTTGCTCTTAGTTGATGAAATGAACATCAGAGTGCACGAGTTCAAATGGTTGTTTTGTTTTGATGCTTGATCTAGGGAAAGTCCTTTTGTGTGATTTTGCCAGAACACAAGCTTCACAAGGTAGAAGCTCGTTTGACAGTGTCTTTGGTAGTCCAACAACTTTTCCTTCCTTGACCATAGATTGCATGGCTTTGAAATTGGGATGTCCCAATCTCTTATGCCACAGATCCTCTTGAAGAACCTTGGTTTCATCTACAATATCTGAAATGTTAGCACTCTCCCTAAAATCGAGTTTGTACAATTTACCAGTTCTAATTCCTCTAGAAATAACTTCATTTTCTCATGAGATTATACACTTGTCAACTTGAAACTTGATATCGAATCCACTATCAAACAATTGTCCTACACTAATGAGATTCTTGGTTAGTCTAGGTACATAAAGTACATCATGTAAGCATTTGATGATGATGCATGCAGTGGAATATTACCTATTCCTTCAATTCTACACTCTACATCATTAGCAGTATAGATTGACCTTTTTGCACCTAGATATGGCATGAGACTAGTAAAAGAGTTTCTAGAACTAGAAATATGGGAACTAGCCCCATTATCTATCCACCAGACTTCTTCATTCTTAAAAGAAAAAGATGAGAAAGTAGACATCATTAATGAATCCTCTCTTTCACTTCAACACCCTCACACTCATCCTCATTAGTAAGTTTAGCTTGCTTAGATTGGTTCTTCTTCTTGAAACAATTTGATGCCACAGAAAAAACACTTGATCTTTGACAGCTTCTTCTTGCCATTGGATGTTGCAGCTTGTGAGGAGTGATCCTCACTTACAATTTCAATAACAATCCAAAGATGGCCCAAATCGAGGCAATTGGAATCAAGGTCGAGGTCAAGGATGTGGTTATTCCAGGCAAAATAAACCTGAAAATTGTAGGTATTGCAACAAAACTGGCCACTAGGAGCGTGAATGCTTCAAGAAACAGAAGGAGATGGAACAAAGAAAAGACAAAGGGCAAGTGGGAAATTATGCTGATCAACATCAATTTGATGATTATTATTATGAAAACAATTATACTGATCAACATCAATACGGTGATGATCAATATGAAGATGATACAAGTGAGAGCTCAAAATTGTTCATTACAGCATTAATGACAAGTGATGAAACCAAGGATACCTGGTACATTGATAGTGGTGCATCCAAGCACATGATTTCAAGGAAAGAGTGGTTTTCAGAACTCAAGGAAACTCACAATGGTGATGAAGTTGGACAAGCCGATGGCAAATTGCTACCTTTAAAGGAGTTGAAGTGGTACCAGTGAAGTTAGCCAGCGGGAATATAAAGTGGATAAGCAATGTGCAATATGTACCTAGCTTAGCTAACAATCTACTATTTGTTGGGATGATGGCTGATCAACAACTCAAGGTTGAGTTTGACAGCGACAAATGTCTTTCAAAGACATCAAGAATCACTACAAAGTGATTGCTACAGGAGCTAGAGTCAATGGGAATCGACTCTACAAATTGAATGTGAGATCTTTTGCTCAAGCTATGGTAAGCACGGTCGATAGTCGAAGTGATCTTTGGCATCAACGATTCGGCTGTTAGGAAGCGTTCCACAAGTTATATGAAACATGATTGATGACAATTCATGCGTTAGCAGTAGAGAAAGCCCGTCGCAAGGCATGGCACGATCGTCGATTGCACAAAAAGGATCTGAAAGTAGGTTACCTCGCATTGATGTACAAAACCAAGCTGATCAAGAGAAAATTGAAGATTACCGGTGAAGGCCCGTAAAAAAGTGAAGGAAATCCCGAACTATTGCGCAGTAATTCTTGAGCACTTGGACAAAAAACGATTTGATACTCCAGTGAATGGCAGCCGATTACGCAAGTTTTGGCAGCCTGCTCTTCCAATTCAGCCAGCATGATCAAATGATTTTTTTACTTTTATTTGTTTTTCAATTTCTAATTGTTAAGTTTTGTTTGGAAAAGACAAAAAAAAAATGAGAAAAGACTGATGAGCAAAAAGTCAAAAAAGTCATCAGAATGAAAAAAGAAGAAGGAAAGTATTTTTGATGGAAAATGACTTATAAAATTATTGTTTCAGTCATCTGTTGTCTATGCAGTATTGGAAATCTTTGTTGAGCCTTTAGATTGTACATCCACTTCAGATATATCTATATTGAGTTGGGCGAAGATTCTTTTCCAGAAAAATTCCCTGTTTTGAGTTAAGCGAATGATCAGTAACATGCCATTTTGGGGACCTTCACTGAGCACCTTACTCTCTTTAAGAACCTTTGTTGACATGCTAGATGGTCTTAAAATGTCAAAATTAGATTGGCCATAGGTTCAAATCTTGAAAAATTACATTTATGACAGTACTTGGGCGAAGGACTCTCTTGGGCGAAGGATCATCCTTCGCCAACCCTGGAAAACGTTCGTTGGATAGGTTCAAAGCCTCAGAAACCTTCGCTGAAATTATTTTAGCCTACTTTCACAGTATTGTACAAGCCTGCAAATTTTTGTTTAGAACTGATCAGCCAAACTAGTATTCAGTGTAATGGACCCTCCAAATTCACGTATAAGTTGGTTGAATTCGATTCATTCTTCACTTGTGCTAGCAAAGCTCTTGCCAATTTTTCCAGCAACCAAAGCCTTCAAAACTTTCTGAATTGTTTTCTGATATACACTCGCACGTATTACTTTTCATTTTTTATCATCATGTCTTTCACAGATACATCTTTTTGAGAATCTTTGAACTTGGCCTCCTCAAGAATGTATTTTTTATCCTCATGGAACATTAGATCCCTACTCTCAATTGTAGTTGAGGTAGAAGAAACATAGATTCTGTAAGCCTTCTTGTTGGATGCATATCCAAACATGATCCCTTTGATAGAATTAGGATCATCTCTTGTCCTTGTTTCCAAGGGTACATGAACAATTCAAGCACATCCAAAAACTCTAAGGTGATCTACCTTAGGTTTCTTCTTAAACAAGACTTCAAAAGGTGATTTTCCAGCAAGTGCATTGTGAGGTAATCTATTGCACAAATAGTTTGCACAATTAATTGCTTCACCCCAATATTCAATAGGCAAAGAAACTTCAACTCGGATTGATTTAGCACATTCACATTAAGATCTGTTTTTCCTCTCAGCAACTCCATTTTGAGATGGAGAATAAGCACAAGAAAACTCTCTCTTTATTCCTTCACCTTCACAATATTCATGAAACTTGTTGGAGATGTATTCACCTCCTCCATCACATCTTAAAGCTTTAACTTTGAAAAGAAAACTGTTTCTCAACATAAGCCTTGAAGATTAGGAAGTGATCAAATACCATAGCTTTTGAAGAAAGTAGATACAACCAAGTATATCTAGTAAAGTCATCAATAAAGGTGACAAAACATGTTGCACCACCAACACTTTTAGAAGAAGAAAAATGAACATCCGAGTGTATAAGCTCCAAAGGATGGGTAGTCTTGATAAAAGACTTTTGATATGGTTTTCTATGTGATTTTGCAATAGCACAAGCCTCACAAGGCTTGAAATCTTTGGAAAGTGATTTTGGAAGACCAATAGCCTTCTCTTTCTTGACCGTAGAAGACATAGACTTAAAGTTAGGATGCCCCAACCTTCTATGTCATAACTCCTCCTTAGATAAAAAAAGCAACTTCACAAAAGTTTACATTCTCATAAGAATTCAACTTGAAAATTCCACCATATCTAGATCCATCAGCTAGGACCTCATCATTTTTCTTGATAAAGCAAGTATTGGAGTTGAACTTTACATCACAACCACTATCAAGCAACTTTCCCACACTAATCAAGTTCTTTGTAAGTTTGGGAATGAAAAGAACATTAGAAAGTGCAAGAACTTTAGAAGAAGCAAGTTTCAATGGAATGTTGCCAATTCCTTCTATAGAGCACTCATGATCATTTGCAGTGTAAATAGATTTCTTAAGTCCTTTGTAAGGTACAATTGAGTCAAAAGACTCCTTTGAACAGCACATATGTGAAGAAGCTCCACTATCTATGTACCAAGCTCTATCTTTCTTGAAAGGTGATGAAGAAAACCTGGACACCATGAGTGATCCTTCTCCATCACTTGGAACAAAATCTTGTTCAATCTCTTTGGAAAGATTTGCTTGCTTGAGTTGGTTTTTCTTCTTAAAGCAATTAGAGGAATAGTGCCCCTTCTTGCCATACAAGAAACACTTCACTTTCTTCTTCTTGGTCTTTGAAGTAGAAGGATGAGATGAATCATCCTCTTCACCATCTTTGTCTCGATCCTTGGTTTTGTCTTTGTTGGATGCTTGAAAAAACTGGTGCTTACTCCTTCCTTTATGCTTGTCCTTGACAAAGAGGGCTTTGTCACTTCCACCATGCTCGAGTTTATTCATCCTAGAAAGTTTATAGCTTTGCCTAGCTTCTTCAGAGATAAGAGTTCCTTGGAGAGTTTATAGATTAGGCAACTCCTCCTTAATGACAAAGGACTGAACAAGATTATCATAGTCATCTTTAAAGCCCTTTAGAATGACTTGAACTAGCTCATCTTGGTTAATAGTAACACCAACATAGGAAAGCTCTCTATGAAGATCTTTAACTCTCAGAACATAGTTTGATGCACTCTCCTCGCTTCTTTGGAAACTTTAGAAAATTTGATTCCTAAGAGTGAGTGTTCTTGAAGTATTCTTTGCTTCATAGATGGATTTAAGTGCATCCCAAGCATCTTTAGTTGTGGTGCAAGATCCTATCTCTCTCAAATTTTCATTAGATACATTCATCTTAATGAAATGTAGAGCCATTCTAGCTCTCTTTGCCCCACATTTCATGTACCGGTCCAAGCTTCTTATTTTTTTGCTATTTGCTACATATCTTGTACGACTTTTCTTCAAATGCATAATGATTTGTTAAATTAAAAGGATAAGGACCACAAACCATCACATTGATCAGCATCGCACTCACCCTGATACAGTAGAGATATGGTTCGGCCTATTGCTAATAAGCAACCTTCAGTAAGAGAAGATTGCACTATGAAATTACATTAACATTGCATGCTGATTAGTTAAGTAAACTTATTTTGTACATGGATAACAACTCACATTCAGTGTTGACACCTATCTACCTCACTATGCTAACTTGCACAATTTTGTGTGGTGGGATGGTGGTAGGTACCAGCTAGATGTCTTGAAATATGTTTTGCTTTATGGTGCTTTACTAATATTGTATGATTTTCAGCTATGTTTTTCTTCGTCAGTTTATGAATAAAGAGTTTTAAAAGGTTTTGGTCTTGACTTGTCAAGAGGAGCTTTGATCTGTTAATTTCTCTCTATGCCTCCTTGAGGTGTAAATCTGACTATCCTTTGGTCGGGATAGTACCAAAACCTTTACCTTACTTGGGTTCATAAGCTAACATAGGTCTTTTTTGCTATGTTTAGTCCTCAGGATGGTATCAGGATGCTATAAACCTGGGTTATGAGACTGTATTGTGGACGTATGAACCCACCTGAATCCAACCCAATTATAGGATTTGAAAAAGTTATTGAGCAAATACAGAGATGTATTTGCGTCGAGTTATAAATAAATGAATTACATTACATGATGGTGCCATACATGTACGAGCCAAACTCTATTTCACCAATTCTACCTATCGTGAGAAGATCCGAGAAGATATTCAGAAGCTTCTCAATGCTGGTTTCATTTATGAAATCGAGCACACCAGTTGGGTATCGCCAATTGTGTTGGTACCAAAGAAAAATGGTAAACTCCATATCTGCGTGGATTTGAAAAAACTTAATGATCAAACAGAGAAAGATAACTTCCCCTTATCTCTGACCCCACAAATCCTCAAAGATATGGCAGGAGCAGAAGCTTTTAGCTTTCTAGACGGTTTTAGTGGCTATTTCTGCTCCTAAAGATCATTTCAAAATGGCGTTTGTTATAGAGCTTGGCACCTTCGCATATCAATTTATGACATTCAGTCTGTGCAATGCCCCATCCACATTCCAAAGGGTGATGCAACGTGTTAAAAATTGTAAAACATATCTATCATCTGTTGTTAATGTTTGGGGGATCCTATCCATGTAAATATTTTGTACATATCCAAGGTATGTGAATTGAGCACATATCCTTGTAGAATAGGGTGAGTTTAGGTAAGGTAGATCAAATTCCAGTGACATGCATAAAGTCTAGTTGGTCTAGTATGATATGCAATAATGTTGAAATGTCTAGTTTGACATGCATATAGAGATTCACATGGAATTGGTCAATTATGACCTTGTAGAAACTCGAGCCACAATAAATGCATAATGTCCTAAGTTTCCATAGTGACATGCAAAGCATACAATCACTCTAATGGACACATGCATGTAGATTTGTACATGGCTAGTTGAGAAATTGCCATTTGGAGAAATTAGATAGAAGTTAGGTGCAACTTGTGCATGCTAGCAGTTAGGTGTCAAGTTAATAGTTGTTTGCACTTGAATAGGTGTAGGATGTGCATTGAATGCAAGGAGTACCACGAATTTTGGCTCTCCTATATATGTACATATCATTCTCATTCACAAAGTAATGAAGAACCAAAGTTTTGTAGCTATCTCATGCTTGGTTGGATCTAAACTGTTTTTTTTTGTTATCTCTTTAGCTTTCTCTCTCTAACTCGTGTTGACGCTAATGCTAAAACACTATAATCTTGTACTTTTAATCATTCTTTGATTCATTGCTATCATAATCTATTGGTTAGCATGCTAGATTGTGAATTAGCCATATCTTCTGAACTAGATCTTGTTGAACAATCTAGAATCAGGATACTGTGCCAATCACAAAGCTTAATCAAGATCAGTCACTCTTGTGGACATTCCCCACACGTGTGAATTCTGGAATTTTCAACACAACGAGCTTTCAAGGGATCTGTTACACAAGAATCTAGAGATTTATCTCTATGATCTTGGTGTGCATTCTTCTGGACATAAGCATCTCGATGCCCTTGAACAAGTGTTCATTCATTGTCGAAGGTTTGGAATCCCAAAGAGTGCCAGATCTGGATTACCCAGGGTGTGGTGCTGGGCCATATCATTTCTCAAAATGGTATAGCCACTGATCCCAAAAACATCAAAGTGATTCTAGAAATGCCCCTACCCGGTACAGTGATAGAAATTTACGTCTTTCTGGGCCACACAGGTTATTATCAAGTTTTTATAATACACTACGCTGATAAAGCGCGGATAGTATATCAAATTGTTACTCTGATCCAAGGTGGATTGAAGATAGGATTAAAGCTTTTGGAGATCTCAAACAGGCTTTAGTCACCGCACCCATTCTTCACGTGCCCAATTATAATAAGGATTTTCATGTGCATACGGGCGCTAGTAAGTATGCCAGTGGTGTTGTTTTAATACAACTTGGAGAATTCGGAAAGGATTTCCCAATCTGCTTCCTAAGTCGTCACTTGATTCCAGCTGAGGTTAACTATTTCACAACAGACAAAGAGGCATTAGCAATGGTCTATGTTGTTCAACAATTTTGTCATTATTTCTTAGGCTAGCTTTTTGTCTTTTATACCGGCCATCATGCGCTTCTTTATTTCTTGAATAAACCATGCAAAACAGGACAAATTGCAAGATGGTTGTTGATTCTTTTAGAATTCAACTTTCAAGTTGTTATTTGAAGGGGTCAACACAACATTTTTTGGTTGACCACCTTTCACGATTACCCAATGTTGAAGCATCTGATGAGCCAATAAATGATGAGTTACCATATGCGTGTCTATTTTATATAGATGGGACTTTGTTATGGGCAAATGATATCACTAGATATCTAGCCACTGGGGAAATAGATCCTTAGTTGACCAAACCGCAAAAAATAAAACTTATCATGAAATCCTTGCCATATCATCTTATTGTGGGACAATTATATAAGTTAGGTGTTGATGGTATTACACAACGTTGTTCCCACGAGTCTAAAGTCCAACAGATTATTGCCTTGACACATGAAGGTATTGGAGGTGGACATTTCTCCTTCGATGCTACTACTAGGGCAATTCTTCTGGCAGGGTTTTGGTGGCCAACGCTTTTCAAAGACACCCATGCTTATGTAAAAGTTTGCGACATTTGTCAACGCACAAAGAATACCAAAAAAGCCGACCACAATCTCCTTACTCCAAGACTTGAAAGTCAAGCATTTCACAAATGGGGTATCGATTTTGTTGGACCTATTAGTCCAGCAGCACGTGGCACACAATCCCAATACATCTTGATTGCCACTGAGCAACGCGCAAAGCATATGCAAAATCTGTAGCATGCTTCCTTTATGAAAATATTATCACTCGTTTGGCTTTCCAATAGAGCCTGTTAGTGATCGAGGTTCTCACTTCCTTAATGGCATAATTAACAGTCTACTGACTTATTACTTCGTTATGCACTGAAAGAGCACCTCCTCGTACTATCCTAGATGTTATGGAATAGTTGAATCTACAAATAAAACGATGTGTAAAGTCTTAACCAAGATAGTAGAAACAAATCGATCAGACTGGAAAACAAAATTATTTCTGCTATTTGGGCATATCAAACAACGCCAAAGCGAGCCACGGGTTGGAAAACACCATTTGAGCTGGTATATGGCCAAGAGGTGGTTATGCCAGTAGAATTTTAAATTCCTTCTCTACATGTCACTTTAGCTTATGCCACTGACTTGTGTGATGATAGTGCTTATCAACACCAAGTTCAGAATCGACTTTTTACATTGAAAAAACTGTGTGAAACACGACTGATATCTTATCATGCATAGTTAGTTCATAAATGACGGCAGAAGACTTGGTATGATCATCATGTCAGGACTAAAGATATTCATGATGGTGATAAAGTTTTACTTTATACATCTTCCAAGGTCCATCCAAGGAGATTTAAATTCCGTAGCCAAGGTCCTTACGTTGTCAAGAAAATTTACAAATGGTGTCATGCAATTAGAGACACTAGAAGGCATACCCCTTGACACATTAGTCAAGGGTAGCCAACTATGACAATACTATGAGGATACCTTTATGGTAGATCCTGTCTGAAATGTATTTTAGTTATTATTTTTCTCTTCCATTTTTTCTCTCTGATCCATTCTCCTATATATAATGATTCAAATAAGCATTTTTCTTTATGTGTATTCCTACCCAAGTTTTTTTTAGACACCCTTTATTTTATACTTCCTCTTGGAAAACACAAAAAAAATTAATGACGACTCGAATTTTCAAACACAGGCTCAAAAAATATTTTTTTGATCCGTTGTAAAATTTTTGACCCCTTGTTCAAATTGCATCCGCCACTATCCCCGACAAATTGCATCTGCTACTTGCCTTCAAAAGAAAAAAATCCATCTGCCAAGATGCATCCGCCAAGCATCCGACGATTGCATCCGCCAAGATGCATTCGCCGATTTGCATCTGCCACCCGCCAGTTTCTTCCTTGATACATTTGCGTTCGATGACTCATTTGCATCCAACGAATCCATTGCATCCGATGTCTGACGAGTTTGCAATAACCACTTGCATCTGCCCATTTCCGACCGCCATTGCATCTGACAAAAATGCATTCGCCATTGCATCCGACACAATTGCATCCACCATTGTCCCCGACACATTGCATTTTCCACTGTAGCCGCCAAATTCCATCTGACGTCACTACATAGAAACTCTAAAAAAATTAAAAACTTTCCAAAAAATGGCCAAATCGGATTCAGACCATATTGAAGAGATTCCTGATATGCCTCAATCACTCAAACTCGTTTTGTGTGAAGATGACATAATGATTTAGTAGTATACACAAGTTGAGCCAAATAATCTGTCGCGAAGAATTACAAAAATACATACATTTTAGACAAACTTGAACACAATAAAAAGGATAGTATTGATTCAGTGTGAAACGAAACAGATGTAAATGAGTACAACAAGTTTGCGGATTGAAGCTGCGTACTCTAAGCTATCTCTGAACGATTAAATAAAAGTTTAAATTAAGCGCAACTACTGATAAGCAGTAAGCGCAATAGCAATCTCTAATCAACTCTAAAGAACTGAGCTAGAATGCTCAAGAGTGTTCAAGCTTGCAGGCTTGAGAGAGAGAGAGAGAGAGAGAGAGCTAACTATGCAATACTTGATGATCTAAGATCATTGATCATGCTCTAATATCTTAACTTTAAATTGTAGATATATGAGCAGTATTTATACTTAAGCAAATGTGGCAACGTCCAATAGTAGGACACTTAATTTGGTTGTCAATCATAATGGATAGTGAGGAAAATGAACTGGCATTTATCTAGTGAATCCTCCAGGAAATTCTGTGGCTTCAATTTAGGCAAACAATAAATTGTCTTGCGAAAAATGCGACAAACGCGAAGGTCTTCACTAAAGTCATTTCTTTAACATTTGAGGCATCTGGCATTTTGCGAAAAAGTCAAAATGAGAGAAAATCCCGAAAGGCAAAAATCTCGAAAATGCTGACACTGTAAATTGTTTCCGAGTAGTTATGCAGGATGTGTAAAAACACGAAGAAATCTATAGGTCTAGATAAAAGTCGGACGAAGATTAAAATGTTGATTAGTCGATTAGTAGGAGAATAATCCAACACTCCCCCTTAATCTGAATCCATGAATGCCTTGACCTTTAAACTTAGTTATGCACAAAACTTTGTGTGCTATGTCGCAGCCTCGAAAGTGGCGAATGAGGTAGTGTGGCTGCGGATGATATTGGAGGCAATCGGGATACCACAATAGGGGCCAAGCACGATGATGATGGACTCCCAGAGTGCCATCTATCTATCCCAGGATCGTGTCTTCCATTCAAAGACGAAGCACATTCCTTTGAAGTACCATCACATTCAAGATTTGATCTCGAAAGGAGAGCTCCATGTCCAATTCATAAAATCAGAAAGTACGATTCCAGATCTCCTCACAAAACCGCTCGACAAGCCACTCTTTACCAAGCAAAGAGAGGCAATTGGATTGAATGAACAAAGCTGCAAGGTTTAAGAGGGAGTGTCAGAAATGGTGAACTCCTGCAACTTTGTCGCAGCACGAACAAGACACGAAGGTCAACCGAGAACAATTTGCGACAGTCAACGTGTCTTTGACTCGAAGCACGAACGATTCGCAAATCAATCGCAAATCGTAAACACATCTCTAGGACTGCAAACCACAAAATGGACACAGAACGAAAACACACGAAGAGAAATCTTTTTCACTGCCAGCTGACAGCTCAACCGGGCTTCACGCCCATCTGAAACGAATAGCAATGACGGAGACTAACTAACTAGTTGATTAGCGTTAACTAGTCTTGTGATTCTACGTTTAGCTATCTTGTAAATTCCACACAGTGGAGGTATAAACGATCCTCTCTGGATCATAGCTAAAAAAAAAAAAAAAATGTGATGAGAATTTGACAGAGATCTGTAAGAAATAGAGAGAGACGTAGCGAATAGAGTAAAAAACCAAACATACCATAGTTGTGCATGAAAGTCTGCCAACGAGCAGAACATAGCGAAAGAGCAGAGAGTCAATCCGCCAACGAGCGAGACACTGACGATCTTGCTCTAAAACCAAACTGACAACATAGTCATTCTATTTCGTGTATCTCTTGGCCTTGTGTTGTGTCTCTTGATTGCTAGAATAAAATATGTTCTGTGATGCGTGGTCGAGTGTCTGGGATCCTGTAAGAGCTTCCGCACGAAAAGAAAATTCAAAGACAGAAAATTGGTCGCAAATCAGAAGAGAGAAGACGAACGCGAAACAAAAAAGCTTCCGCGATAGTGATCTTATGACCGAGATAAAGCAACTCTTGCTTAAAGAATTCACACTTGGACTCTTTAGCATAAAGTAACTCCTAACGTAGTTTCATCAAGACGATTTTTAAGTGTTCTATGTGTTCCACCAAGGATTTACTGTAAATGAGAATGTCGTTCAAGAATACTATCACAAACTTGCCCAAATATGGACGAAATAAATCGTTTACCATTTGTTGGAACGTTGCTGGAGCATTTGTTAATCCAAATGGCAACACTAGAAATTCGTAATGACCAAATCTAGAACGAAATCCTATCTTTTGGACATCTTCTGATTTAATTCTTATTTGATGGTACTCTGTCTTGAGATCTATTTTGGTGAAATACCGTGCTCCACTCAAGCGATCTACAAGGTCATCCATTCTGGGTAATGGATATTTATTCTTTATAGTCACTTTATTAAGCCCCTTGTAATCCTCACACATCCGGAAACCTCCATCTTTCTTCACTTTAAGAAGAACAGGAGCGCCCCATGGTGATTTACTAGATTGTATATGTCCCATCCTCGGATAGTTTTCTATTTGATTTGAAATCTCTGTCTCCTCTTTCTGAGAGAACCTATAAGGTCGTCTAGAGATAGGTTGACTTCCTGGAATTAACTCCATCTTGTGGTCTACTGACCTAGACAGTGGTAAACCATGACGTAATTCAGATGGAAAAACATCCCTAAATTCATTTATGATCTGTTCTTTCATTGCTTGTTCATGATCTAAATTTACTGAGTTAAGAATTGCTGACAATTCACAACCATTTAGATTCATTTCAGGAACATCCACAACTAGAATAGCATAAATTGAAAAAACTTCATACTGAATAATCCAATGCTTCCATTTTATTAATTGTAGAAATCTGATCCAACGGACGAACAAAATTACTGCCAAATAATGTAACTACCTTATCACCCTCCTTGAAAGTGAGAACATGCTTCTCAAAATCAATTAACAGAAAAGGCGATTTACTGAATAACCATTCGTAACCTAAAATTAAATCAGTACGAGCTAGGTCTAAAACATGAAAATTAACTAATTCTGTGTGTCCTTGCACCAAAACTGGGAGCTTCGGGACTTTTACGTTCCAAGTCTCCAACTCTGCTCCTGAAGCCAGATAAACTTTATATCTATGATTGTTGGCTTCAGTTTCCAAGCTGAGTTTCTGCACAAGACAAGAATTAATAAAATTATGAGTTGAACCACTGTCCAATAAAATACTCACTTCTTGATCTTTAATTGTGCCAATTAAACGAAAAAGTTCATTAGGCAAGAAAGAAGTAGTACTAAAAGAACATTCACACTCACAATCAGTCAAGTTAATTTCCAACGTTTTACCATTGCCTCCTGGGATTTCAATCATGTGAGCAGACCCTTTCTTCCTTTCTGGACAAAATTTCATCATATGTCTAGGCTTCTTACAGACAAAACATAAGTTCTCTCTTTTAGCCTTTTTCCTGGAACATAGATTTCTTGAATCTCTTTCTCTTCGGCTTCCTGGATTCCGATGCTACTTGATCTAATTCGTCAAAATATTTTGCTTGGTCTGGACCGCGCTTCTTAACCTTCTTGGTTTTCAAAGTGGTTGGAATTTGCACAAATTGCTTCCTAGATGCCACCACTGTGGAATCATATGCTTTCGCTATCCAAAACGCATCCTCGAGGCTTTGAAGCACATTTTGCCTGCATTTGTTCTAATAGTCAGCTGGCCAACCTAGGACAAACTGCCATAATGCCAACTTCGCATCGAATGATGGAACCCTATTCCATAGGTCCATGAATTCCTAGATATAAGAGTCTAAACTCTTTGTACCCATCTTGCAGTTCCGAACTTTAGGTAGTAGTCCACGTCATCAGCAACTACGAAAGCTTTTTTGAAAACTTCCGCAAACGCATCCAAGTAGATGGCTTCACCGGTAAATCTCACCACCACGATGACGCCTTGCTGCATAAGAACAGCACGACACTTTCAATTTTCTTCTCATCATGAACACCATGCAGATTGAAGTAACTACTCCACTTGGATAGCCAGTCCTCCTCGACGACCTCGGGTTTCTTCTCCTTCTTCTCGCCCGCATAAACCTCCGGTTGAAAACCAAGTTTAGGTGAAGACATCAATTTGACTTGATTCAAAAGAACCTCCATTTGTTGATCTCTCATCTGATTATGATTATTCATATCATTGAGTGCCGTACTCAATTGCTGACAAATCACCATATAAGATGGCACAACTTGATTTGAAGTTTCTTTGGCCATCTCGATATATCTATTTTGAAAATTACTAAATCTAGTTAATACTTGATTAACTCATAGTCAAGTACTGTTGACCAAAAACTGACTTTGACTCCAGTATGGTCAAATCACTATTTTTAGTCAATTTCATAAATATCATAAGAAACTGGAAAAAACTAAAAATTTCGAGTTTTCGCACTTTTAATTTTTTTTAAAAATTTTACGTTTCTAAAAATTTATAAAAAATTAGAGTCAGTTATTAAGCAATCGAAATCGAAAATTCGATTCACTAATCGATTCTTAATTTTACTTCGTTAATGTCCATCAGCAACTGATTTTTTACTATACGGAATTTTACGTAAAAATTCAGTTCTACGGAAATTGTCAGCTGTAAAATCCAGTTTTGTATCTAACCGTCAGAGTACATGCATATGACCACTCAAAACAGATCTAACCAACTCATGCATGTCAGAATCACTCAGAGAAACCACATGCTGACATTCCATGCAAGCACAATACCTCAAAATAGGAAATTGTCATGCATGCAGAACAATTGGAAATTTTACCAATTTTGCTCACAAAATTGCAAAACTTCAGATGCTCATATCTTTGGCTACATGACACCAAATTGGGTGTTGTAAAGCTCAGTATAGAGGGAGACTCAGTGAACAAGACACTTGCCACGTCAGCCTACAACCTAGGACTCACACGTGCGAGTTCAGAACAGCCAATTAAGCTGTAGGAGGGCGTACTTTTCCAAGACCAATTTGTCAAAAAACATGCAAACACTCAACCAAGCCTAAAAGTGATGATCCAAACAGTCTTAAATGGTCTCGGATTAGAAGGGGATTAGTAGGCTATGTGAAATGAGCCTTTCCCCTCAATGCATGAGCTACGCTTATCAGATTCTAACCAGGATATTAAACCAAATGAATCATTTGATTCTACTTAATTCTAATTTTAAATTCATCAGAATTAGTACAAATTATAGAATCCTATAACTCAGTTAACATAAGAGAGTATATCTCTCCAAGAGTGCTCTTTTTTCCACCGAATAGGAACCCAAAATCTTGGTCAGAGATTTTTTTTTCCTAAATCCTTGTCATTTGCTAAAAATTCCTTTCTTTGCATCAACTGTTAGTTATCACTCACTCAAGTTGATAAAACCAACAAGGACCCACCTAAACAAACCTTTCTTGTAATAGGATCACTTAATACCAACCTGACGGGTTCATAATTAGTGACTCCCTATTCATACAAGAATTACTTCTAAAAAAATTCCCATACATCTTCTAACTGGATTTTTTAACAATCCTCGTTAATCTACAACTCAAATTCTGGTCATTCCCAGTTATGAGCAACCTCCAACTGGGCATGTTGCACGAAGGGCTCTGCGTGCAACCAACTCGTGCTCCTTCTTGGATTGGCCTTATTGTTTGTAATTGAAAGTGTATCGTGAATTTTAAATCTTTTAGGGGCTTATATTATATTGCATAATATAAGCCCGATAAATTTCTGCCCATTTTAAAGAGAAATGTATGGAATAGTTACATAAAGTTTTTTGCAAAACACAATTGCGTGATGTTCCACTGGTTAGGCCATTACCACATATACTTAGGTCGTCGAAAAGCTCATGGACATTATCACTCACTAAAAAACTAATTGTGAGGTTGCAGATTATATGTGATAATAACCCTCTTAATGGTCGTTGCACCTATGTAACTTTATGGAGTACATTCACAATAATATTCACAATAATATAACCAATTGAAATAGATACAATTGGCAAAAAAGGAAAGGTGATTGCTTCCATGTATAATTGTACAATAAAATTGAATTAAGTGCACGCCTACGATTACGATTCATCTCTTAGTACTTACTTGCATTCATTCACCTTCATTCCTCTTGCTATCATGCTCATTTCTCGTGCCTCTTGCACGTTAAATAATGGATACTCCAGACACGACAACAGAACACATAGAGATTATAAAAAAAGCGAATTGTATTTTGGCAATGGGCTAACCAGAACATCAAATACAAAGTCCTGTTATTGCAAAAAAGCAGACGCTTGTTGCACTTAAAGCTATTTAGGTTCTTTAGTCATAAAGGTGTGATGTCTCTAGCGTGTAAGTTCTCTAGAAGAGGTTGTGCTTCTTTTCACCCTTTGTTTCCTTCTTCGCATCCTTTTTCTCGTGATGCTCATGAAAGGCATAACCACCAGCTCCGACGGCTCCGGTTGCAGCAAGTTCTTCTTCAATTTTGTGCCTGTGAGCATTCTCCGGATCTTTCTTGGCTTCATGTTTTTCATACTGGATAAAACGCACTGTGTTAGATCCAAGATCGCTGAACTGAGAGAATTTACTTACTTTTCCTACGTTAATAGCAACATCTATTGTTGGAAAATAGACCAAGCGCACAAGCACAATATGATAACGTCAGATACTTTTGACGCCAACTGCCGCAAGTTTGTACTCTCTCAGGCGTCCTTTCGACACGGCTAGATAAATTCGAACTCGAGAACTCTAGAACAGGATAGTACTTCTCCAACACACCAATTGGCAATTCAGAAACCGAAAACTCGAGAACTTTAGGAGAGGAGAGTACTTGACCGACACAACAATTAATAAACTGTGACTCTGGGATTTCCTAAGTACGTCATGGGAACAGGGAATGCAATGTGAAGATCTGAAATTCCCTGACACAAGTGATAAAAGATTTTGATAAATGAAGTTCAACAAAACTGCTAATCTAAAAGCGTTTGTGTTCCTGCATCACAGACCACAAACTTCGAATTTACTCTCTAACTACATATCAATGCATTCCCAAGTTCTACAATCGGAAAAGCATATATATATCATATTTGCGAAAAAGAATTTAGGAAGGCGAGAAGAAGATCTGATGTTGTAATCTTAGCAATGGACTCAACTCACCAGAGCGCCAGCTCCTGCACCCAAGCCAACACCCTCACCGATGTGCTCATGGCGTTTGTCCTGCTTCACCTCCTCCTGAGGCGTTTGTCCTTCCTTATTGTGGTGGAATAAATGCGCCATAATTATTATAGATCACAAACCCAAGAAACCAGCAAATGTTTCAAGTTATTCAGATCGATTGATGAAGCAAACAATTGCGAAGGTAGAGATATAAGAAAAAGCACCTAGTACGTTGTTATTATATACAGGAGATAGAGGCAGATCTATCTTATACGCGAGGAAGAAAAACAGGTCCTCGGACGCGCGTCGCGCTGTGCAGCATTTGCTGACAGCTGCATTATAAACTGACACGTATTATGGAAGGAGTGGGGCACAGCCCATTATGCCAAGTTCGGATTTTCAAAAAAAATTGGGGGAGCCCTGGAGCCCAAATGTTTTTGGAAATCCGAACCGGGCAGAATGGCCTGTGCCCGGCTCCTTCCATTGCGTAATGGAGCCATTTACAAAGCATAATCAACAGTTTGGGATTTTTTGGACCAATGAGAAACTGCCACGTGGCAATCTGATGTGGACTGGAATGGGCTTCAGAATTTTGAAAAAAAATTTCAAAAAATTCAGTGAAATTTTATGCTTTTAAAAAAGCCCAAAAAGTGGCATAATCAGCACAAAGAATCCATTACGGTGTTCGAAAAACCTGCCCTCTAGACTCTAGTGATAAAAATCTAACGCTTAGGCAAGCCCTATGGATTAATTAGATGCGTGAGACTCTTGACTCTGAATCAAAATTTGAAAGGTATACTTTCATCTCATCTCCCTTCATTAGCATCCTTTTCACTTTTCTCATATGTTGCAATCATTTGGAAGACTCCTTTTGGCATCATCATAATTTTTGCACTTTTTTTTAATGCCGGGATCTGAATTAATCTTAGTTGTACGAGATCTAAATTAATCTTAGTTGTAGTGCAAGCTTCGCTCTTGTTTGAACGTTTTAACTTTGAACTTACTTTTGGTTAAACTTCTCTTTTTGGGTTTCTCGGCAATGTACCTATTATTTTTTGCTATGAATAAATGCACCAGGGTGTTTCTTCTTTTTTCAATAACACTAGTCTCAACTTTTCACTTTATTTTTGGGGAGCGCGTATTCATTGTCGCCCAGGAGAAGGATTAAGAAGTTTATTTCTGATTTAAATTTTGGGTAACTCTTCTCATGCATTGGATGAGGGTGAGACCTGTTTGTATCGCTTGGGCTTTGACTGGCCTATGACCTTTGTTAAATGGCGGCTTTGAGCTATCTTTTATGCAAAAAAATAAGAATTTTGAAGAAAAAGATCGAAGGGTGGTTGTTATGAACATGGTTAAAGAGCGGCTTTTAGATGTCGTGTGCACATGAATAAGTTCTTTTTATTAAAAGGATTTAAGAGTGGGTTTTGGTTGCCCTTTATTCACACAATGAAAATAAAAAATAAATAAACCATCTTGAAACCAAAAATGATTGTAATTGGGCCACGGTGGTAGGAGACATAATGGTTAAGAGCAATTTTCTCTCAATCTGTGGCCAACAAAGCAATCCAAGAAAAAAATAAAGTTCTCTTCATGCCAATTCTTCTAGCATTTGATCTATAAATGGTAGCATATAGTAATCTTGTATCGTGTGCTTGTTTAGTCATTTATAGGCAACACAAACTCGAATTTGAGTAGATTCTGAATTCTTTTTTGGCCATGGGACTATTGGTGAACACCACTCGGTGTTGTTTACAAAAAAAATTAAACCAGCCTCTTTCAATCGTTCTAACTCCTTGAGTACTCCTCCTTTCATATGGAATGACAAACTTCGTTGTTTCTGCCTAATGGGTTTAGCATCAGGTTTCAAAGATATAGTATGCCTTACTAGATCCGGAGGTATTTATTTCAAATATGAATAATTCCAAGCAAATATGTGCTGACACATCTTGCACAAATCTTCATAGGTTTTCTTATCTTCCAAGCTTAGGTGAGCACCAACTTTAATTTTTATAGGCTCATCTTCCGTTCCAAAGTTTATAAGGGAGATATCAGGTCTCTTACTTGGGGGGAGGCTTATTTGGGGTGTTCCACTCTAAGCTTCAAATCTACTTCTTCATTTGTTGATGTTTCAAAGCTAGTGTCATTATCGGCATGTTCTTTTCATTTAGTTGATGGAATTGGTGCTCGTTCAAATTGAGGTACTTCTGGATATCCATCAACTACCACTCTTTTCCTCTTCCAAAAATTAATACTCCGGCTGGAATATCCACTATGCAGTTACTCAATTGGAGCCAGGGACATCCTAACAAAATGGAATAGCCCCTACTACCAGGATGCATCTTCCTAACATAGAATTCAACACTAGTAGTCTTCCCAGTTACAATAATAGGAGTATCTTTCAATTCTCCATCAAGCCTTATAACTAACTTGTTTTCCAACTTCAACGTTGTCAAGGTGACAGGCTCAAGTTCAAACTCTAAGTGATCTGCAAGTTCTGAGCTAAGGATGTTAACTACGGAACCAGCATCCACTGTAGCTCCCGCAATGACCAATCCATCAATAGTCACATCCACTTTAGGACAAGCCCGATCTAAAGTACCTGCACTTATGTGTCCAATAGTAGGAGGCTCTAATTTTTGAATTGTGGAAGGTTTCATCATGTACATTTCTTTCCTCCTTATCAGTGGTGACAATCTAAAGAGTTTTCATAAGTTGACTTTTACGCTTAGATTGTCTAAGGCTTCCTACAAATCTCGGTTTCCTATGATTTTTTTAGACCTATGTCTTTCTTGATGTGGCACATTCTAACTATGTTCTTCATAGATCTAGGTATTGTTCTGGCCTTAGCAATTTTCTTGATAACTGGGATTCTAGAAGGTCTCTTTTTTATCAATTCATGCACTTGTTTCTCATCTATGAGCTCATGATCCGCATGATCTTCATGTTGCTCAAGTCTTCCTTTCTCTAAAGGAGGTTTCTTAGACGTTTTAGATGGTGACACTTTTAACTCCTTCGAGGGTCCTTTGAAAGAGAATTTTCGTGATTGTTTTTGGGTTGTTTTTTCAGTTTTTTTCTAGATTTTCTTTTCCTTGTCCACTGTAGGTCACTACTAGCACTTCTAAGTGGTTCAATGTCGATCAGATTGATTGGAGGTCTTTCTTCTTCTACCTTGTTTTTTCTTTTTTTGAAGGAGTATATCTAGTGTCCCTCTAGAGAAACATCATTGGTCTTGAAGGGCCAGCATAGTTACTTTTAGGAGTTCGATGATTGATAGGGCCAAGGATATGATTTTCGGTATTCAGTGCTTCTCTTGGACTCCAACATCTATCTTTGCCCAATTTTCTTGCAATAAGCACAAACCATATTAGGGCAGTTTCTATTGAGATGGTTGCCTTGAAAATGTCGATATACTAACAGTGGGAGCATATCTGTATTACGCCTTTGTCGGATCATATTATGTCGTCTTTTTAGAGAGTCTACGTTGAGGCTAAGGTAGAAATATTTTCTTTTAAAATGTCCATGTACCCTTTTAACATGGCTTTCACATCATCAAGTCCTAAATTAGACCCAGTACTCTCATACCCCCCTTTCTACAGGTAGATTTTTGGTAGTCGTTGCAGCTTGGATTTGCATCCTCTATGAGTTTCTCGGTTGGTTTCTAGAAGGATCATTTCTACTTTGAACTGGTTGATAAGGTTCTACTGTCTGTATTGGTTTATATCTTCTATATTATATCTTCTCTAGAAACTTAAATTTTTCAAGATGAAATTACTTGCTTTTGAAATTATCTAACAAGTCCTTCCTATCAAAGCCAAGTGTAGAGAAAACTCTTTACATGTCTGCACTGAATGCAAATCAAATTTGGATGAAGATGTGAAATGTTTCTTCTTTTTATGTCATGTACACCTCTAAAGAACCCCCTATGATTTGTTCATAGCTAGGTTTTATGTGAAGTTAGGCCCACCATGGCTATGGACCGTGTTGGGGCACACTACTTACACTGTCTTGCCCTGTTGGTCATGTACGCTGGGTCGTAAAATTATCTTCTATCTCATTTTATTCTTAATGATAGTGTTTGAGGAGCGTAACATTAACTATTTCTAGCAATGTGCCAAGAGTAAATGGGGAGTTACACAGCCAACCTTTTATAAGCTTATGTGAACATAGGAATGAGTGTGCTTAGTGAAGCTCAATAGGCATTTAGCTAAGCCTATAGTCAACTTTGGTTGAATATTACTTATATAATTGTTATCCCTACGTTACTCCCAAGAATTTACAATGGAATGTGTTATTAGAAAAATTGATTCCCTCCCTTAAGAGTTTGACTTGGATCAATGTTATTTACGCCTATATGGGGGGGTCAAGGTCCAACTGTAAACAAAAACAAGTCCACTGTGATTGAGTTTCCAACCTTTTTTTGCATTAAGGGCTTTAACTCATTTTGTGAATAGCTAGCTTGGACGTTTCAGCCTTATCTTCCATTGAGGAACCTTAAGCACAGAGTTTAACCATTTGATTTGCAATTCTTTTTTTAGGGTTCAAGGCTTTAACTTAGACCAACAACAACTTGCAAAAGCTTAATTTTTTATATTCTCATTTGATTCCCTTAATAAATCCCGTTCCGCACTATAATCACCATGGTTATATGTGACATTTTATCGGTTGATGATACCAAAAGGCATAAATGGTTACCTTCTTGTTTGATTCTCTTGATACATGTTGTTTCCAGGCTCTAATTGTCATGCCTATGTTAACCTTGGATAATGATTAGTTTTTCCAACTCCCTAAGGCTTAATATCATTAAAAATAGACAATTACAAACAAAGCCAATGGTTGAAATTCACTTTTCACCACTTTAATTTAGGCTTGACTTGACTTGTAAGGTTTTTAAAGGTTCAAAATCAGATAGTTTTAGTTATGAATTTAAGGTTATAAGATTTTATTTTAACCTTCTATTGATTTTATTATGATTTTATGAATTTTTTAAAAGGTTGGTTTGAAAGTTTGAAACGTTTTTGAGAGCATTGCTTCCTAACCGGGATCCGGGCTAGCGCTAAGCAGGTAACCTCAGGGCCCATGTGTTTCAAGCACATGGGCCTTGCAGGTGGCAATCTAAAAGCTAAAGCCTAAATGTTTTATCCTGGAGGCTGGTACATGCACATCTGGAGGCTGGTACATACAAATGTGCAGTATTGACGCGCGTCATGCCACTATTGAAATCACTTGTCATACGTTGCAAGAAAATGCAGCAGTGCGCGACGCGTGCGGATAGCCTATGTTGGTTTTCCCTTCATATTCAAATCTGCCTTTAGCCTTTATCCTTTATCCACATACATATATATCCACGATAACAACGCACTGGCATTGCAATTTAGTTCGCATCGATCGATCTGATCATCTGAACAGCTTGAAAGATTTGCTGGTTTCTGGGAGTGTTTGTGATATACACTAAGAGCGATTATGGCGCATCTATTCCAGCACAATAAGGAAGGACAAACGCCTCAGGAGGAGATGAAGCAGGACAAACGCCATGAGCACATCGGTGAGGGTGCTGCCCTGGGTGCAGGAGGCGGCGCTCTGGTGAGTTAAATCCATTGCCAACAGCCCAAGAGGGTGTGAATTATCTCCAGCCTCCGATCTTCGTCTCACATTGTTGAGTTCTTTCTCGCACATGTGACGAATGTGTTTTATGACTCTAGAACTCAGTTATATGTAATTAGAGAGCAATTCGTTAATCCAAATTTGTAGTCTGTGTCACAGAGATGTAGGAACACTAACGCTTTTAGAGATTAGCATTTCTGTTCAACTTCAAATATGATCAAAATGTATCACATGTGTTACCGAGTCTCAGACCTGATCCACTTTATTCCCTGTTCGAGTGGCGTACTTGTCACAGTTTCTGAATCAGTTTGTTAGTGAAGTACTTGCTATCTCGTCCTCGAGTTTTCAGTTTTTTGAAGTAATCTGTTGGTGAAGTGTTCTTCTGCTTGATCCTAGAGTTCTCGAGTTCAAACCTCTTAGCTGTGCAAAGGACGCTCAAGGGAGAACTATCATGTACTCTTGCGCTTGTTTCTGTTTTTAACAAAAGTTGTTGCTATTACTGTTGGAAAAGAACATTAAGTACATCTCTGAAATTTAGCAATCATAGATCTAACACAATGCATTTGTTCCAGTATGAAAAACATGAAGCCAAGAAAGATCCGGAGCATGCTCACAAGCACAAAGTTGAAGAAGAACTTGCCGGAACGGGAGGCGTCGGAGCTGCTGGTTATGCCTTACATGAGCATCATGAGAAAAAGGATGATAAGAAGGAAGCTGAGGGCGGCAAGAAACACAATATCTTTTAGAGAACTTGCACGCTCCAGGCAGCATATATACCTTTAAGGAGGCGTTCTTTAAGAATATAAATAATTCAAGTTTACCGAGCGTGTGTTTCTCAGCATTACCGTGTCTGTATATTTGACGTTCTGGTTAGCCCACCGAGTAATTGAGACTAGCTTTTTTTTATTATCTCCGTATGCGTTTTACAAAATTCTTATTGTTGTGATATCTGGAGTATTTGTAAATTAACGTGCATGATGGAATTTCTTATTGTTGTGATATATGGAGTATTCATAAATTAACGTGCAAGATGGAGGCAAAACGAAAGATAAATCGTATCTCTAGTTTCATTCGTTCGTTGAGAGCACAACCATTATGTCGGTTAGCAAGAGAACTCTCCATTTGTGGATTATGATTCCTATCGCTAGGCGAACAGCACTTGTACGAGCTGATATGTACTACATAGATGCATCAATATTATTGTACAATTATGCATGATCAACTCTTTTTGGTTAGCCACTCGTAGCTAATTCAGTACCTAGTTTTATTTCATACTACAATGTACGACTAATTTTGCTAATTGGTTGGCTTTCTGCAATACATTCTGATAAATTTTTGAGAGTTAGCAGAAGGGAAATTCAGGAGAGGCGTCTGCATGCATTGCTAGAGGTGCAAGAAGGAGAAAGAGAGAGAAGTTTCCATTTCATACATATGCATAATCTGCCGTGTTATACATGGTTTTAAAAGTCCATCAGAGTGCTTGATCTATAGAATGATAGTAGTTGTCACGGTTGTGGGCTTGTCCTCTCCTATTCCCTTTTCAGTTCCAAAACCCATTCAGTTTTCAGTTCCACAGCAGAATCATTCCTCGCGTGTCTTTTGAGACACAAACCACCTCTGTTTCTCACATAACACTTCGTCACATATTCTCATTAGACAAGAAGTACAAGGTTTCAAGCAGGCCATCAATCCATATTGGAGCCTCTACAATAGAGAGGAAAGGGTTAAATTTGATTGTTGAATTAGCATCATCGATAAACCACATCTTCATGATTTAATTTTTCTAGAAGGGTTTGTAAATACATCAATAGCTTGTAATGTAGAACAATGTCTATATGTTTTGCATTGTCTTCCACCTTTGTGGAACTATTTGCAAAGTGTAATGGATTTAACATGAACATTATGGAATGCAATTTTTTTTTTTTGGTCTCACTTAAGATTTAGATATAAAGGCTTGTGTTGTCTTAAATTAATTTGATTTAGGTAATATTAAAAAACATATGCCTTCATTCACAACATTTGTGTAAGATCTCTCTCAATCGACAACCTATGATTAACACCACTCAAACCACTCAACCAAATGGGATTATTAGACACACTTTGATCTACAGTTAAGCCCCTCACTACAACATTCCTATCACCATAATTCTCTCCTACAAAGACTTAAGGTAGGCTTAACCATTGATAGACCCTAGACACATCTAGAGCAACACAACAAAAAATTATTTGATGCAATAATGATGTGCCCTAGGTGGGCTCCCATGCTTTATAGATGGATCTCCACAACCTCCAGTCGAGTATATTGAGCCATTACTACAGTCCTATGCCAATTCTGGAGTCAACAACCCAAATACCAACTAGAGCTCAATCTCATAGATGTCTGCAAGTGCACCTCTCACAAGGATATATGTCTTGAGTCATTTGAGAAGGAACATCCTCATAAAATAGAGAACACATGAGACAAGAAACAAAATCCACTTGGTCATTGTGGGGTATTATAAAGTCCACACAAGATACAAGTTTAAGCATACCAATCAAAGCAACAACACAAGGGAACGGGTGGTGGAAAAACCAGTCCAACCAAACCTAGATCGTACGGATCTAGCCTCCAAGCTATGGATCAATCACAGTCATGGAAAGAGGAATCACACTAGCAGCATGTAGCTACCAATCACAGAATCAAACATACACTAGTGAGAGCCCAATAGGTATACTTATACCCTCCAAGGCCCATGCACCACTAGAGTGCACTGTGACACCTCTACAGCCTATCTGGGCCACGTCATCCAGTTTCCTATTGACTCACTGATAGACCCATACCAACTCCACCATGTGTTTAGGCCTACAATCGTTAATTACGACCATGTACACACAAGGGTCCCAATTCCCTTTTAGTCACAATTAACTTACGGGTTACACGCTACCGGAGACCAATCATGGGCATAACATTCTTCCCCCCTTATTCAAGTTCTGTTCTCAGAACTTAAAACTGGAAAAGTTCCTCCTTAAGCTTCCTTCCTGTTCCCAGGAATCATCATCGTCTGTACATCTCTTCCATCACACTAGATGCTCAGTAACTATATGATTTCTCAATCGTTTAGTTTTTGTATCCAAGATCTTTTCGGGTTCAAGTCGAAATACAGTCGATGATTCATCCAACAAGTCCAATTGATTTCCAGATCCAAGATGCTCTCCTTCATGTAGGCTCTTCTTGAGTTGGCTTACGTGAAATACCGAATGCACTTGAGATCCTTCCGGGAGTTCCAATTGGTAAGCTAAGGATCCGATCTTTTTCAAGATCTGATACGGTCCTCTATATCTAGGGGACAATTTATAATGCTTGCTGGTCCGCATTACACTCGAATCCTTCGGGATTCTCAAATATACCCAATCCCCCACTTGGAAGTCTCTCGGTGATCTTTTCAGATTTGCATAATGTCGGTCTCCTGAGCACACTGTACATTTTCACGTGCAATCTGTAGCATTTCCTACATATCATGTAGGAAATCCACTACCTTTTGAAACTTGATCGCCCGAGTCTCTATCACAATGGGTGACCTAGGCTCAAAGCCGTACATAAGCATAAATGGGCTATAATTGATAGTCGAATGCTTACTACTATTATAGGCATACTCGATCAATTGAAGATACTTCTCCCAATCAGATTGCCATCGAGAAACATATGCCCGAAGCATTTGTTCCATCGTCTGATTTGTTCTTTCCGTCTGTCCATCCGTCTCAAGATGATCAGAAGAACCCAAGCTCAAAGTCGTCTCTAGTTTAGCAAAAACGGCCGACCAAAAGTGACCGGTGAACTTCGGATCGCGATCGCTCACAATATTACTTGGTAATCCGTAAAGTCTAAACAGACACTCTACATGTTAAAAATTCGCAATTCTAGCTTGACTAGTTTTGGTCATATGACTTGTAAATAGTTAGATGGTCATGATGTGGCTTGTCACACGTGCCAAATAGCATAGGATTCCATTCATAAGGATGTTCTCAAGTAGACCTAAGTGATAGAACCTATCAAAGCTTTATGTACTTAAAAAGCTTGTTGACTTTAAAGCTATGTATATGACTATATAAAAAGTAGACTCTACTTTAAGGGAGAGAGTTAGAATTAAAGTAGAGTCACTGTGCTACTATACTGTGGATCCTATTAGTCGACAAGGATCAGTTGGCCTCGCCACGAGGCAAGTCGATGGGACACGCGTCCCGCCAACGGCAACCTGGGTCATGCATGGGTTGATTGAGTGAACAACTATATGTACAATGTAAATTCATTTTGAGAAATACAGTTGCTATGTGAGCTTGCTGTGGAGAGCATTTTCTGTCTGTGCTACTATGTAGCATGATCTGTGTTCCTGTTCGAAGCAAATTCTAAGTAGAACTTCATTTGTTTTCCATTTATAGTCACTAGTTTCATTGATTTGAAGAACTAAGGAAGTGAGAAATGTGAAAATCTGTGTTGAATTTGAAATGACAAATGGAAATGGAATTGGAATGGGAACTTTATGTAAACATTAGCTTGAAGTAGTTAATTGAAGTTTACATAAATATTAGTATTGATTTTTGCTTTGGATTGAGGCAAAAGTAGGAAATTGCTTGGTGTAGTTTTCTCTTAAGCTTGGATTGAGCTTGCAAAAAGTAGGCTTGGATTGAGGTTACAGACAATAAGATTTGAATGAGTAGAAGTAAATTTTTTTATTTGCATTCCAAATCATGCTTAGATACAAGAGAGAAAAAGTAGGAGCTATTTTTTGTATTTTTTACATTGTTGAGGGATCTTCAAGATTCCAGCTCTGAAAGATCCACCAAAATTAGCATTAGGGATAGGTTTAGGGCTACTCATACCTGTCCAAAACCATGATGGATCATGTATATATAGGTGATGATCTCTCACCAAAATCAATCAAGCAATTTCATGATTTTTTTCTCATATTGGTACAATTGCTCTCTATGTTCATAATTGTTTGAGTTCTTGTGATTTCTAATGATTATAGGATTGAATGTAGGTTTGGTGTACAGTACTGAGACTGTGGGAGGTACTTTCACACGTGTGAAGGCTTCTTCAAGGATTTGGGCCATTTAGTGAGGTTCAAGCATAGATTCTTGATGGATTTTGATGGTTCAAGTTGTGCTAATCTTATGAGAACATAATCTATTGTTTCCCTTATCATTTCAAGTGTTTTAGGATCCTTATTTGCTGTAATTTTAACATAGTATCAGAGCCTAAAGGCTGAAATGAGCTAAATCCTTGGTTTTTATTCAATTTGATCACAATTTTTTATCTAAATCTTGTGTAGATTGGATCTTAGCATCTAGCATTGATTCTAGAACTCAAAGTGAGTCAAATCCATTGGAGATTGGTGTTGTGTGACTTAATTTTCAGGTGTTTAGGTGTCTAAAATTGGAGACAAAGTTGAATTCAATCCACATTACCAAGATAGCAAGTTTTGCTTGCTCCAAGCATTGATTTCTAAGCGAGTTTTGGAGGTGATTTCATAGAGGAGGCTTTCTAGCATTCAAGGAGAGGGAAGATTAGAGATTTGGGGATTATTCAAGGCTATTCTAAGGTGTAGAGGACACCTCCTAAAGTGATTTAGGATCAGTCCAACCATTGCTTGACTTGTGCATCAAATTAGATCAATTTTTCATCAATTTTGATCAATTTTTGCTTGTGATTGGATAGTAGATTGTGTTGCATCCTCATTAAGTTCCATTTAGATCTTTTACAAGTGATTTTGGAAGTATATTAGATTGCTGAAATTCACTCTTGATCAGATCATTTGGAAACTTTTATGCTCTTTGTAGAAAGAGGGGCAATTCTACTAGTATTGTCTACTTCAATCAAGCAAGTGCATTGTTTCTAGTATTCTATGATTTGATTTTGTTAAAGATCATTCTTAGATATTTGTAGGAAGTCTATTACTGATATTTTCAAATCAATAGAAGTACCCGTCATGTGTCAAGTCCTTGATTAGGAGACTAGATGGCATCTTTAAATGCATATCTTTTGGATACTAATGAAAGGCTCAACAAAACTAACTATTTCATATGGAAAGTTAGAATGGAATCCATCATGATCATGCAAGATCTAATGGAGATTGTAAATGGTAAAGAGGGTGAACCTATTCATCCTCAAGAAAAAGCCAATTACATCAAGAGGTGCAATATTGCACTACATTGCATAAAAATGAATGTTGCAAATGAACCCTTAAGAGAGGTAGGAGATCGCACTTCGGCTCAAGATGCTTGGGAGACTTTGCAAAAGGTCTATGAATCCAAGAACCAAACTAGGATGTTAGCTTTGAAGAATCAAATCTATAGAAGCTATCAAAAGAAAGGAGAGAGTGCATATACTTTTGTCTTAAGAGTGAAGGAATTGAACAAAGAGCTAGCCTTCATAGGTGATCCTATCAAGGTTGAAGAGCCTGTTCAACTCATATTGAATGGACTAAGCTTTGAATTTGACAATTTGGTTCAGGGATATGCAATTATGGATAAGCTTCTCATACTTGAGGAACTCCAAGGCACACTCATGGCCGAGGAATCAAGAAGGAGCCAAATGCAAGAGAGGATGGATAGGCTTTCCATCCAAGGTGAAGATGACCAAGCTCTCTTCACCAAAGGCAAAGGCAAAGGATCAACATTCAAGAAGTCTTCAAAGCTTGAGGATCAAGAAGGACCCTCAAAGGCATCTCCATCAACCACCAAAGTCAAGAAGGACAAATCAGAAGGTGAAGTGCTACTATTGTAGCAAGATGGGGCATTGTGCCTCGGAATGCTTCAAGATGAAGCAAGATCAAAGCCAAGCCAACATGAGCAAAGAGGAGGAGGATGAGGAGAGTTCACATAAGGACTCTCTCATGATGTCCATATTCTCTTCAACAAGCTTCAAAGGAGAAGATCCTTGGTGGATTGACTCGGGTGTTGGTTCACACATGACTAGCAAAAGGGAGTTTTTCTCTTCTCTCTTATCTTATGATGGACCTATAAAGTCTATCTATACAGCAAATGATGAAGCTTGTAAGATTGAAGGAGTTCGTAGCATTCCCCTTTGCTTAGGATCTTCCAAAAAGATCAACATAGAAGGTGTTTTGTACATTCCTACAATAACAAAGAATCTACTAAGTGTTGGCCAAATGGTAGACAATGGTTTCAATGTTGACTTTGCTTCAAATGAATGTTTCATCAAGAAGAAGGGTAAGATAGTGGCTAAGGGCACTAGACTTGAAAAACTTTATAAGTTGGATGCATTTGTGGATACTAATGTTGTCATGTTGGCTGAGAAGAGCAAGATATCTACCTTCACTTTATGGCACAAAAGACTTGGACATGTCAACTTAGGTTCCATGGAGGCTATTGTTACGGCCCTAATGGGGGGTTTGTACCATTAGGGGGCTACCTTAGATGTAGGGGCCAGACCTAATTTGGGTAATAGCTAAGTAGGACCTTAGGCTATGCCTACATGCGGTATAGGCATGTGTGTTGCATCCTAGTATGGGATAGGATGTACATGCACTGTGTCTATGCATGGGTCTTTGCTATTATGAGTTAGGGGTACCTACATGCAGTGGACATGCATGGGAGTTAGGCATGAGTTGATAGCACGCTTACATGTGGATTCATTGCATGGACAGACAGTGGAGGGGCTTCTCTCTATATATACCCCGTCCTGTGTCCATTTGATTCATTGAGAGTCTGCGGCCGTTATGTTTGTCGGATTGGTAAGCGCTTACTATCATTGAGACTTGCCATACTCCCTAGTGCTCGGGGGCTAGATCGGACGATCTAGGATTGGTTGGGACGGTTTCGTCCACTGCACTCCTTTATTGTGTTCTTTACGCTCATTCTCTATTGGAGGTCTTGGGGGACGTTTTACTGGTATCGGAGCAGCCGATCGAAGTTTGAGAGCAGCTCGGTGTGGACCAGCTTTTGGTGGAATTGTGTCGACGAAAATCCAAAAAATTTCGGTAAATCGGTGGTCTTCCAAGTAGGTGCACTACCCTATTTTGGTTGAATCGGTTTTGGAATGGTATATTCGTTGATAACTTTTCGGTTGGTGACATGAAATGATGGTTTCTGTTTTTTTGTATTCTGATTTCTTGGTTTTGGAATCAATTATTAATTGCATGTATTCTGAAATTTTATCCCGGAGTGGGATATAGAGGGAATTACTGTGATATAATATTCAGAATGAATTTGCTATTGAAAAGAGAATTAAATTCTTGATTCATGCATGGCATACTGTAAACTCTGAAAGCTTCTACGTAAACCAAGAAATATAGTGCAAAGTAGCAAAGAATGGAATGAACTGTCAGCAATTTCCTGTCACTATCCTACTGAGTAATCCTGGTTTTCTGTCATATGTGTCGTTTTGAGGGGACTCTTGCTTGTAAGGTGCATGCATGAGCAAATCTTTGTTTTCTACTGTTTGGTGCTTCATGACTGAGGCCTGCAAACATAGCAATAGAAATATCTGTGTTTGTGAATGGAAATAGGTAAGAACTACATATGACTGGAAAGAAAAGCCTCTGCTGGGCTGCAAGGGAATCTGTGAGTTGTTGGACTGCTGGTGGGCGGCCGTAGTGTCTGGAACCTCTGATTTCCCTTTCTTGAACCTGCAAAAAAGGGTGTAAACCCTGTTTCCAGATTGTTGTTATCCAAAAAACCTCAGAAATTGGATGGCTGGGCGCGCTGTCCAGCGCTTAAGGAGAAGAGCTGTGATCCGAGGATGGAGCGCTGGGTGATCTTGGAGGTAGCGGCGGCTGATCCGAGGCACAGGGAGGTGAATCTGCCCTCTGAACGAGCTCGGAAGTCGCGCGTCTGCCTGTATCCGGGCGCTCTCTCTCTCTCTCTCTCGGGCGGTGGATCCAGACCTGGACTCGCGATCTGGCTGGAGAGCTGACCATAGTTCTTGTGAAGTTTTTTGCCGTAAATAAGAAAATTGGAGTCTAATTCTTAAGATATTTTTTTGATCCTAAGTCAAAAAAAAAAAAGTTTCTGACTTATTTTCTAGGTGTAAGATGTCGATTGCTAAAAGAATTGTTTTTTGTGGGGTTTCAGACGGTTTCCACAGGTCTTATCAAAATTATTTGTTGTGTTGGTAGTTATGGCCGACATGGAACAAGAATTATTCGGTGAGGGAGTTCCGTCACCGGTTCAAAGTGTGGGAAGCCCGGACAATAGTCCGCAGTCTATTCTGGATGTGATGGGCAAAGCACTGCTAGAAATCCACCAGAGTAACAAGCAGCGGGACGAGCAAATCAAATATCTTTTGTCTAAGCATGATGCGACACCTTCTTCACACTTAGATTTTTAGCCAGAAGTTTTTTCAGGGGACAAGAAATTTAGGCAGCCGGCAGCAGTGGAGTCTTGGATTAACAGGTGGAATAGCTATTTTGGTCTGCATGGAGTAACTAAGGAGAAGCGCATTTCTTCAGTACTGATTTTTTTGGAAGGTAAAGCCATGTCATGGTGGCGAGATCTCGATCCTAAGCCAGTCACTTGGGATGCTTTTCGGGAGGTATTCCTGAAAGCATTTATGACTGTGGATGAAAGAGACTCATATCGGCATTTTGTGGAGCTTAAGATGGGGTCGTGTGACTAGGACACTTATGTCCAAGAGTTCATGGATCTTCTTACTAAAGTGTCGCATTTTTTGAAAAAGTACGCTGAGTGGCAGTTTGTGAATGGGTTGCCAGCGGATTTTCAGAATGAATGCAAGCACAATTCTTTGAACTCGTTGGAGGATGCCATTCGGTTCGCACGTGTGTACAATTAGACGGTGGTAGCTTCTAGGAAACGGGGGCAAGAGAAAAGCTCAAAAAATTTTCGACCGCGAAAAAAGTCAAAAAAGTTTATTGATGAACTTAAGAGTATGACTTATCAGAAACCCAAGTCAGTGAAAAAATCGAAGAAAAAATCTAAGTCATCAGTCAGAGATGCCTTCAAACAGGGGTTGTGCTTCAATTGTGGCAAGGCGGGCCATCTAGCTAAAGAGTGCCAGTTAAAGAACAAGTCCTCTAATCTTATGACAGTTGATTTGCCAGCAGGTAAAATGGAAATTATGTTATTAATAGTACTTGTGAATGTCAATTCAGTACATTGTCTTTTGGTCCTCACAATTTGTTTCGAGTAAGAGGCAAGTTGTTAGGGAAAGATGTGAATGTATTGTTGGATTCAGGCAGTATTCATAATTTTATTAATTCTCAACTTGTGCAGAGACTCCAGGTGCCTACCAAGCCAAGTGACCATCGTTATGTGGTTAAGCTTGCGTCAGGCGCAAATACTGAAGTTTTTGAAGTAATGGTTCCAGATTTGGAGTTGGATCTTCAAGGCCATATTGAGAAGATTGATTTCCATGTTTAAAACCTAGGCCAATCGGACATAATTTTAGGATATGAGTGGTTCTTTAGTAAATCTGATAGTTTGTAAATTGATTTTAAGAAGCATGAGTTACGATTCATAGATTCTAGTGGTAAACTTGTATCCATTTTTGGTGATGATACTGGAACTCAGTTTCTGATGGTTACACCGGCGGAATTAATAATGGAAGCTCATAATTTTGATTGTCACTATCTTGTTTTAAAATCTTGCTTAAGTGGAATTGTTTCTGAGTCTTCACATGAGAATGATAGTACTAAATCGATTATTGATAGTAATTTCATTGTGAATGATGAAAATCGGTATGGTAATTTAGATCATGATCATGAAGAGAAACAATTATTAGCATATTTAAAGCAAGAATTTAGTGATGTTTTTCCAAGTGAACTTCCACATGGTCTACCTTCGTCTAGGTCAGTAGAGGAGGAAGTGACTCGGCAAATTGAGGAGTATCTTCGAATGGGTCACATTCGACCTAGTAAGTCACCATGGGGGGTGCCAGTCCTTCTTAAGGATAAGAAAGACGGTACTTTCCGGATGTGCGTGGATTACAAGGGGTTGAATAAAGTTACCATTAAGAATAAGTATCCTCTACCTAGGATGGACGATTTGGTTGATCGTTTGGGTGGAGCCAGATATTTTACTAAAATTTACTTGCGAATTGGTTATCATCAGATTCAAATTCATCCAGAAGATGTGTCTAAGATAGGTCTTAGGAGTAGATTTGGTCATTATGAATTTTTGGTGTTACCGTTTGGGTTAACAAACGCTCCGGCTACCTGTCAGCAATGATGAACGATTTGTTTCGTCCATATCTGGGAAGTGTTTTTAGATGATATACTCATCTTTAGTAAAACACTCAAAGAGCATAAGAAGCATCTTAGGACTGTCTTGAGGATTTTGAGACAGGAGAAGCTTTATGCTAAAGAGTCAAAGTGTGAATTTTTTAAGAAAGAACTGTTATATCTGGGTCGTGTCATATCCTAGAAGGGAATTATGATAGATCGGGAAAAGATTAAAACAATTCTAGAATGGCCAATTCCTAAAACTGTAAGAGAGCTTAAATCTTTCTTGGGGTTTACAGTTTTCTTCCGTAGATTCATCTTGGATTATTCGTTGATTGTTGCACCTCTTAACAATGCGTTGAAGGGGAATATTACTCGAAAGAGTAGGCCAAGTAAACCTCTCGTGTGGAATGAGACATTGGATGCAAGTTTTAATAAACTTAAAGAACTAATTGTCTCAGCACCAGTATTAATCATAGCAGATCTGAATAAACCTTTTCTGGTTAAAGTGGATGCTAGTGATTATGCGGTTGGTGCAGTTCTGTTACAAGAGGAGAGGCCAGTTGCTTTTGAGAATAAGAAATTGTCTGATGCACAGACTAGATATACGACTCAGGAAAAAGAACTGTTTGCGGTGGTGCATGCGTTGAAAACGTGGAGACACTATTTATATGGTAGTCAATTTATAGTGTGCTCAGATCACCAACCATTAAAATATTTCTGTAATCAAAAAGACCTTAGGGGTCGAAAGGCTTGATGGGCTGAGCTGATGCAAAAATTCGACTTTGATTTGAGATATATTAAAGGATCGTCAAATCAAGTGGCGGATGCCTTAAGTCGGATTGCAGTGGTGAATGAGTTGTCATTCACAGAGATCACTACTGATTTCTATCTTTCATTTCGAGGTCTTTATGAACAAGATTCTCATTTTGGACCTATATGGCAAAGAGTTCTGAATGGCTCTCAATCAAGAACTGATTTGCAAGGTGATCAGTTGGTTATGAAAGATATAAGGTAGTGGATGATTTTTTCATTCGGAATGGGATTTTGTTCCGAAGGGGAAAAGTGTGTGTACCAGGGGTGGATGCATTAAAAAAGAAAATTTTATTTGAATGTCATGACGCACCTTATGCTGGGCATCCACGTATACATCGTACTCTAGATTTGGTACAAGGGACTTTTTTTGGCCCAAGTTAAAACCTTTCATAGAATCTTATGTATTGAACTGTGATCAGTGCCAGCGGAATAAAGCAAAACGCTTAAAGGCTGGTGGACTATCACATCCATTGGATATTCCTTCTAACGATGGGATAGTATTTCGATGGACTTTGTAGTTGGTTTACCGAGGACGAATAAACATAATGATGCAATTTGGGTCATAGTTGATTGGTTAACAAAATTGGCTACGTTTATTCCAGTAAAGACTACAATTAAAGTGTCTGATTTAGCTCAAGTATTTGTTGAATGTTGTTCATGCTATATGGGTTGCCATCTAACATTGTTAGTGATTGGGATCCTAAGTTTACAGGCCGATTTTGGACAACAATGTTTGAAAAGCTTGAGACGTCTTTGAGCATGGGTTCGACTGATCATCCGGAATCCGATGGTCAAACTGAGAGGACTAATCAGACAATGTAACAAATGCTTCGTGCATACATTTCGCTTAGGCAATCTCAGTGAAAAAAGTATCTTCCATTGATTGAGTTTGATTATAACAGTAGTAAGCATTCGGCTACTGAGTATAGTCCATTTATGTTTATGTATGGATTTCAGCCTAGATCTCCGATAACGGTTGAAACTGAGTGGATTAAAGTTCAGAAAGTAGCGGATTTCTTGTGTGAAATGCAAGAAATGTTAAAATTAGCACGTGACAATATTTTTAAGTGCCCATGATCGGGTAAGACATTTTGCTAATCTGAAGAGATCGCCTCGGGAGTTTCAAGTTGGAGATTGGGTGTATCTTAGAATTCCGAAGGATTCTAAGGTAATGCGCACTGGGAAGCATTACAAACTATCTGCTAGGTACAGTGGACCTTTTAGAATCTTGAAAAAGATTGGATTTTTAGCTTACCAATTAGAGTTACCAGAGGGAACCAAGGCTCATCCCGTGTTTCATGTAACTCGTCTGAAGATGAGTTTACATGAGGGAGATCATGTTGGTTCTGGTACTAATCTAGATTCGTTTGAAGACTTATCTGAGAGGATTCCTTTAGAACCTGAAAAGATTCTTGATACAAGATCCAAGCGATTGCGAAATCAGAATGTTATTGAGCATCTGGTTCATTAGAAAGGATATTCTGATGATGAAGATTCATGGGAATTAGAAGGTAATCTAAGGAAGAGTTTTTCGAACTTTGAGTTTTGAGGGCAAAACTAAAATATGGGGGGAGGTATGTTACGGCCCTAATGGGGGGTTTGTACCATTAGGGGGCTACCTTAGATGTAGGGGCCAGGCCTAATTTGTGTAATAGCTAAGTAGGACCTTAGGCTATGCCTGCATGCGGTATAGGCATGTGTGTTGCATCCTAGTATGGGATAGGATGTACATGCACTGTGTCTATGCATAGGTCTTTGCTATTATGAGTTAGGGGTACCAACATGCAGTGGACATGCATGGGAGTTAGGCATGAGTTGATAGCATGCTTACATGTAGATTCATTGCATGGACAAGCAGGGGAGAGGCTTCTCTCTATATATACCTCATCCTGTGTCCATTTGATTCATTGAGAGTCTGCGGCCGTTATGTTGTCGGATTGGTAAGCGCTTACTATCATTACGACTTGCCATACTCCCTAGTGCTCGGGGGCTAGATCGGACGATCTAGGATTGGTTGGGATGGTTTCGTCCACTGCACTCCTTTATTGTGTTAAGGGTCTTTTTTGGATTTAGAACTCCTCTAATGTGTGGCCAAGATGGTCACAATAAGGCTAATCATTGCACTTGCATCACATTTTGGATGGATCCTATGTCAAATGGATGTCTCCCATTTATAAAGTGTAGCAAGTGAAATGATGACTTGAATGCTTACCATCTTTGCCACGGGTACAAAGGTCTCATCATAGCCAATCCCTTATTGTTGAGCATATCCTTTTGTCACTAACCTTGCCTTGTACTTTTTGATAGATCCATCTTGGTTTGTCTTCACTTTAAAGATCCATTTGCATCCAATAGCTTTCATGTCTTTAGGCAACTCCACCAATCTCCATGTTCCATTTTTCATAAGAGCTTGATACTCAATATCTGTGAAGAATTGCCAAAAATTGGCAAATCTAGCTTGATCAAAAACCATGTAGAACATTGTAAATATTGTGTATAATTGGGTTCCACACATGTAAGGCCAAGATGCCACATGGTAACCCACTCCTAATGTAGGTTAGGTCAAGTCAAGAGAGTTGGTCATGTCTATTTGGTGGTCATCCCTACTTTATAGGACCTCCACCTTAGTTTAACATGAAAATTTGACCAACTAGCTACCTACCAAGCATAACTCTAGGATCTAGGCTAGGGTTTCATTTTAGGGCAAGAAGAGTGTGTTAACTTCCTTATTACATGCTGGAAATCCACCTAAATTCAAGAAGGAAGTCGAATCTGCTATGTATTCCAAGCTCCCATAGTGAGAAGACAGAAACTTTTTGGAGCTCATTGCAATCTCAAGCTAGTTCACTATGTACATTGAGTTTTTGTTATCCAAATGAAACCAATTCAATTTCTACTTGTTTCTCAAGTTGAAGGCCACTTTAGTACACACGTGTGGGCTCGGATTTCAATGTTGATCAATGCTTTTGATTGTTAATGCTTGTTGTTTGTCAAATTGCCAATCTAGATCAACTTTTTTGTGTCTAGTTTTTTGATAGATTGTTAAGCAAGCATCCAATCACTCTTGTGGATATTTTGTAGATCCATTTATGGTCCTAAAGTACAGTACTTTCACATGGTATCAGAGCCAAGTACAAGAGCATAATCCATTGATCTAATGCAAATCCATTTTTTGCAAGTTTTGTTGCTAGAAATTAGTATTGAGAGGGCAAGCTAGAATCTTGATTTTGGTGAGAAGATTTGATCCCAAACTTGGTAGGGGTCCAAATCCGTACTATCCACATGTGTGGGCACCTCTGAACCTGTATTTAATGCATGGTATTCATTTGATCCAAAGAAATTCAATTTGTGAGCTTTGATGTAATTTTTGGTGGAAATCTTAGGATAAGCTACCAAGATTGAGTGCCATTGATTAGATTTGACATAGGGTCATGAGATATAATTAATCTAGGCTGAAATCAGGTCCTCTAAACTTGTTTTACAGGTCTTGAAAGTATATCAAAATGTGTGAGGGAGATTTAGTCATGTTATTGTCCAAAAATAGCCAAAATTGACAAGATTTGATTGTAAGTAGATTTCACATCATCTTATCTTCATTCCAACTTTGTGAGGGAATGCTAGAACTGAGATTATAAGTCCATTTGTTGGATTAGAAATCTAATTTGAGTGAAACACTACAAGAGAGAGACCTTAGTGAGTTTCTAGAGACAATCAAATCCATTTCTTGGCAAGATTTGTTTGAAAGTAATTTTCACTTCATCTTATCTTCATTCCAGCTTTGTGAGAGAGTGATAGAAATGTGATTATAAGTCCATTTGTTGGACTAGAAATCAAATTTGAGTGAGACACTACAAGTGTGAGACCTTTGTGAGTTTCAAGTCAATCAAATATATTTCTTGTTTGTAGAAGTCACTAGTAAGATGGGATCTATTGGAGCATACCTTCTAGAAGCTAGTGAGAGATTGAATTCTACAAATTATGCTGGAAGGTTAGGATGGAGTCACTCTTGGTGCTCCAAAACCTTTATGAGTTTCTGATTGAAGATGAAAATGAACCTCTAGGTGCACATGATCTAGCTAGATACAAGAAGAGATCTACGCTTGCACTTCATTGTGTGAAGATGAATGTGAGCAATGATTTGTTGAGAGAAGTATCAGCATGTACTTGTGCTAAAGAGGCTTGGGAATCTTTAAAATCAATCTATGAATCTAGAAACACTTCTAGAGTACTTATGCTTAGAAATCAAACTTTGCAAAGCATGAGGAGGAGTGAGGAGAGTGCATAGGATTATGTACTCAAAATCAAGTCTCTTAATAGGGAGTTGGCTTCCATTGGAGAGAAGATTCATGATGGAGAGCTTGTACAAATTGTTCTTAATGGTCTAGGAGATGACTTTGCAAATTTGGTCCAAAGTTTTGCCATCCAAGACACTTTGCCAACTATAGAAAAACTTCATAGTGTATTAGTGGCTGAAGAGTGTAGGATGCTCCACACCAAGGCAAGAATGAGCTCATTGTCTTTGCAGGATGGAGATGAGAAAGTCAATTTCTCATTCAAGGGCAAAAAGAAGACCAATGGAAAGATGAAGCATCCCAAGGAGGCCAAAGAAGAGGACGATGCATCAAGCTGAAAGGACAGGCCAAAGCAAAAATGCTTCTTTTGTGAAAAGAAGGGGCATTATGCATCTTAATGCTACAAGAGGCTAAGAGCACAAGTGGAGGAGGACAAACAAGGAAACCTTGCAAAGGAGGAGGAGGAGGATGAAGTAGATGTATTTTTTATGGCATCTACACAACAAGCAATAGCAATTCAAGAGACAATTGGTGGATCGACAGTGGGGCTAGCTCCCACATGTCTTGTGAAAAGGACTTTTTCTCAACCTTACACTCTTTCAATGCTGCTAAAAAGTTTGTCTTTACTGCAAATGATGAAGAGTGTAGGATAGATGGTGTTGGCACCATCTCTTTGTGTCTAGAATCCTCATAATGCATGGATCTAGAAAATGTCTTTTATGTACCATCAATCACCAAGAATATGCTTAGTGTTGGTCTACTCTTAGAAAGTGGTTTGGATGTCCACTTTAAGCATGGTGTTTGCTTCATCTTTGCATTGAAAAGGGATTTAAACATGGAAGATTGTTTAAGCTGGAAGCTAGTGTTGCTTTTGAAATAATAAGCTTGGCAAAGGAGGAGATCACTCAAGAGGAGATCTTGGCAAAGTGTGATCTTGCTTGCATTGAGGAGGAGCATCAAAAAGAGGAAGATCTTGAGGATCAGCCTCAAAGCATGAGAGTTCCAAGGAGTCCTCAATGACAATGGCCGAGTCATCAAATTGCATGCAAATTGTCCATTCAAGTGTGCATCTTGCAAGGGTGGTGAGCATTGGAGAGTCTACTATCTTTGAATACTTTTTGGAAAGTAGTAGTAGACATGATGTGACTTGTTTCTTAACTTTAAGATTCATGGTGTTTATTACTTTGTATCACAAGACAATGAAATGGGATGCTTTGAAATCTACATTTGTTGTTGATAAAGCAATTTCATTGGATAACTATTTTTGTAATAGTTTGAATAGAGTCATAAAAGATGAAACATCATTCGCTTTGGAAATCTTTTTGTCCACATGCTTTGTGCATGATCATTCCAATGTAAGGACCAAAGATTATCCTATTTCAATGATAGGAATAATGGTAGTGTTTTGCTCTTCAATTAGAGATTGTAGAATCTACTTGTTTTCAACCAAAGAATTTGTCAATGGTGGAAATGTCATCTTTCAAGAGCGAAAGATTTGTAAACTTGAAGAAGCACCTTTGGATCAACACCTTATTCAATTCATTGATGGTTTGGAGTCAAGTCAAGTGGAGGAGCAAGCTCAAGACCCGAGGAGTCCAAGAAAAACCATGAGTATCAAGATGGAGCCATCAAGGCTCAATCATATGGATCAAGCAAGGCAAGTTGTCTTTGGAAACATTATTTATGCACTTAATATTTTAATTGATGGATCTTCAAGTGCACAAAATGCCTTGGAATCCATGGTCTGGCATGATGTTTAGTTTTGAAGTGTGCTACATGTATATAGACACATTTATGGAACATCTTGTAAGGGATCCTCTAAGAGGTGATTAAAGATCCTTCATGGACATCATTCTCTATTGGAGTCTCAAGAGTTCCTTGTTTGTAGGTGGATTTTTTAGACAGTTCTAAAAGGTTTCATTCATCTATCAAGAGAGTTGTAAATAGATCAAGCTAAATTTGAGGAGTGTGAAGAATTGCCAAAAATTGACAAATCTAGTTTGATCAAAAACCATGTAGAACATTGTAAATATTGTGTATAATTGGGTTCCACACATGTAAGGCCAAGATGCCACGTGGCAACCCACTCCTAATGTAGGTTAGGTCAAGTCAAGAGAGTTGGTCATGTCTATTTGGTGGTCACCCCTACTTTATAGGACCTACACCTTAGTTTAACGTGAAAATTTGACCAACTAGCTACCTACCAAGCATAACTCTAGGATCTAGGCTAGGGTTTCATTTTAGGGCAAGAAGAGTGAGATAACTTCCTTATTACATGCTGGAAATCCACCTAACTTCAAGAAGGAAGTCGAATTTGCTATGTATTCCAAGCTCCCATAGTGAGAAGATAGAAACTTTTTGGAGCTCATTGGCAATCTCAAGCTAGTTCACTATGTACATTGAGTTTTTGTTATCCAAATGAAACCAGATCAATTTCTACTTGTTTCTCAAATTGAAGGCCGTACTACAGACTATAGTACACACGTGTGGGCTCAAATTTCAATGTTGATCAATGCTTTTGATTGTTAATGCTTGTTGTTTGTCAAATTGCCAATCTAGATCAATTTTTTTGTGTCTAGTTTTTTGATAGATTGTTAAGCAAGCATCCAATCACTCTTGTGGATCTTTTGTAGATCCATTTATGGTCCTAAATTACAGTACTTTCACAATATCCATTTCTTGGATCGACTCCTCTTATTTCCTTGCTTGATCTACACTTGTAGGCTCATCCAAAGATGTTAGGAAAGCAACATAATTTCCGGAAACTACTTGCTTACCCTTTTGATCATATGTGAGACTTGAAGGTACTTGTCTTTCTCTTGATGTTCTCCTTGGATTTTGACTTGATGAAGGTCCATCATCATCACCATCCAAAGTAGGATCATTTTCATCTACATCAAGAATGTTAGATCCATCCACACTACCATCAATCATGCTTGAAGACACTTTTGGAATGTTTACCTCGTCAAAAATGACATCTCTACCAACAATCACTTTGTTAGTAGAAGAAATGTAAACCATGTAGGCTTTACTCACCTTACTATATCCAACAAAAATACCTCTTCTTGAAGATGGATCCTCCTTGGTCCTATCATCAAGAGTAATGTTGACATAGCATGTGCATCCAAAGGTTCTTAAAAAGTTGACACTTGACCTTCTCTTGAATATCATCTCAAAAGTGTCTTTTCATCCAAAATAGCACTCGGCCACCTATTTCACAAGAAATTGGCACACAACAAAGCTTGATCCCAAAATGGTTTGTCAAGATTAGCACTTAACCTCATAGCTTTAGCACTTTCACATAAAGTCCTATACTTCCTTTCAGCCAATCCATTTTGTTGTGGGGTCCTTGATGTTGTATACTCCCTCTTGATCCCATGCTCATCACAAAAGGCCTTGAACTTGGTAGATATGTACTCACCACCATAGTCACTACTTAAGCACTTGATCTTTGTGAAAAATGTTGGGGAAAAAGGGATGTGTGACTGAGATGAAAATAGCTCAAAAAGAAATGAACATGAATGGAAAGTGTTCATGCGCAGCGGAATGAGCTATCTCACTCTTTCCCTAAGCATGACTACGCCTATCAGACTCGAACAGAACGTTAGTGATAGAAATCATGTTCGATCTGATTACGTAGCCAAACATTAAGCATGAAAACATCAAATTGACAATTCATCGCGAACAGCTAGATTGATTATCAGTCGTGAAAGACAAGACTAATGATAATCCGCGAAGAACAGACTACAAAATTAAGCAATAAGAGAGTCAAACAGACGATGTAGAAAAGCATTGCAAAATTGATGCAAATCTGAACGCGAAACAAACAGAGCTGTATCAGATTAAGTATAGCAAAATATACATGTCAATAATGCAGGTGAGCACAAGACAATAGCGGATGAAACCGCGTGCTTCACAAAACTAATCCAATCTGTAAAAAGGAATAAACCTATTACTGACAATACAAAGAATTGATGCGCAAAAGCATCTACTTGGTCTATCTCTGATAAGCTTTTGATGCTTGCTATATTTTTCACACACACTTGCACACTAAATACGCAGATGGTATCCAATATATATACATAATGTTACGAGTGTGCAGATGAAGAAAGTACAAAGTGGATGTGCTGCCTGTGGGAGATCGTGGGTGGCTGCTGTTGTTGTCAAATCTAATTGCACAGTGCATGGGATGAGCGTGAGAAGGCCGCGACATTAGCCTTCGCTAAAATGAACGTTGATGAAAATGCAAAAAACTGTGACACTCTGACAAATGCCTTAAAATTTGATTTACAGGGTATCTTCGCTTTTCTATTAGGGCACCTTTGGCGTTTGTAGAGTAGTGTCATCTTTTTCGCCTGTCACAAATCACGTGTAAAAACACAGTTTCGTCTTTTTCATCTTTTTTGCCTGTGGAAATTTACTTGTATTTATGCAAACAGTCACGCTTTTCGCCTGCCTTATTTTACATGTAAATATGCAGACTGTGCGACAACATGAATAAAAATGCAACAGCATGAATGGAGGCAGATTAACATAGGATTTAGGAGAGTAAAGGATGGATCGATACCTTGCATCTTCATGATAGTACCAAGTTGCCACATTTGTAATGGGAGCAATAAGAAAGTTGCATGCATCACACGGTAGTTTGTCGACGATCTTGCGCATTCAAGCAAACAACTATTGGAGGGAGAATAAGAACAGATTTTATTTGGTCTTTGTTCTATGTTAGTGGCACCTAACATTTTTCAAATGGTTGAGATGGGATTTCTAATGGTTGGCCACACACATGAAGACATTGACCAAGTTTTCAGTGTCATCTCCAAGGCATTGAAATCTAATTTTGTTCATAAAATGCCAGATATGCTCACATGAATTGGTCAAAAGATAGGTGATGGTTGTATGGAAACATCTGAGGTTGAGTTATTAGAACAAATGATTGATTGGAAAGGATTTATAGATCCATATATTGTTCATGGAAACGATGGCTTGGAAGGACATATTAATCCTCATTACTTTCATTTCCAAATATCAAATGGTGAGCCGATCACACAATGGAAGTACTATTCCAATGATGGAGAAAACTCATGGAGTAAACCTTTCAAACTCTTGCAATCTATACCATCAAAAGATGAAGCAATCTTCCTAGCTCCCACGAAGGACCTAGATCAAAACGAAGTAAAAGAAATAATGTCTTTCATTGAGTATGCCCGATATATGAGTAAAAAAAATTCAGAATACAAAGATCGAAATGATTCATGTGTTGTCAAAACTACAAATCTTCTTAAATATCTTTCTAAATAGAAGAATTTGTTGGCATCAACACACACACACAAGAAGCTTTTTGGCCACAACGGTTGCCGAACAGTTTTGGACCTGCTGGATCAACTCTCTTGGTGGCAGAAAATGAGAGCGAAATGGATGTTGAACTTCTGCCTCGACAGTTCTGTGGGCGAAAAGGTGATGCACAATCATCTGAGTTCAGACCTAATATTTTACAAATGAAGTCAGGAAGTCCTCCTAATCCAAAGGTAGTGCCTCCAAAGGTCCTCCAAGTAACCTGCAAGCTCCAAGATGCTCCCCAACCCCAAGCTAGGATGCCTCCACCTGCAAGTAAGGATCTTCAAGCCTCCATGGACCTCTCCTCCACCTGTGTCCCTGATCTTAATCACAAAGGTAGATAATAAGTGGCCTCAAGTATTCACCACCCAACTGTGAGAGATTTCAACTAGTTTAGTCATATTTTGGTAAATTGTCAATATGAGGCCAAAACTCATTTTAGACTTAGAGATGAACTTTTTGAAGTTATATTAGTTTAAAATACATTCAGTAAACACTTTTTGCGAGTGTGGGAAAGTTGGTAGTCGAGTTTGAGAGAGATTCAAATTTGAATGTTGGTACTTTGAATCTAGACCCAAAAATAGTGGGGTTTACAATCTGGAGAGAAAGCCAAGTGGCCAAATAGGGTTTGGACCTGTTATAAAAGGATGTAACTCGTGGAGATAAAGAGATCTTCTCTCTTCTCTCTCTCATTTCATCATTATACATGGTTCTCTTTGGGTTCTACTACTCATTGGTGCACTCTCATGATGTTATTTTGCAATTCTATGTGTAGAATGATCATTTATTGCTATTTTCAGTTCCACATGTGTGAAATACAGTAGGGTACTATAATTGTATGGACAGAAACACTATATTTTATATTTCGGTTCATGTTTGATCTGTATCTCTTAGAGTTTGCATCTCATTTTGTATGTAGATGCTGATTTTTCTACATTGGCAGGATTGTTGGTTTGATCTTTTTGTAACCAAAGATCAGAGACATGGATTGGATCTTGAATGATCTGAAATCCTTCACATGGTATGTGTTTCAGGTTATGAAAGGATCAGCCATCTTTATCAAGGATTTGGAGGAGTTACCAATGCTAGAGCATGCTAGATTGATTTCTACTCAAAAACCAGCATTTTTGCATATGTAGAATTGATCTTTTGTAGGCCAAAACTCAATATAGGTTTATATACTTGATCAATTCTGATTTCACACTTGGTTTACTGGAATTAGCCATTTTTTGGTGCATTATGAAGGTCTCATTGGAACTACAAGATGATATATCAAGTTTTTAGAAATTGCATGTAGAATTTGAGATATTCAATTTTCTGTGATTTTGTCAAAACCCTAATCTTGATTGGATATCTAGTTTGTGAGGTTACTAAACTTCATTGAAACACACTCTAGTTTGAGTGTGTTTCAATCTTAGGAAGTGGCAAGAATCATCTTGGAAATAGGAAGTTTCCGCTGATATTATCTATCCTATTTCCGACATGTTGGATTAGTCTCCTTCTTACTAATCGACTAATGGGTTTTAATCTTCATCCATTGTTTATCCAGTTCTGCAGATTTTTCCGTGTTTTTATACAGTCTGCAGAATTACAAGTGTTTTTACACAGTCTGCAGAAATACACGGAGTTTGACAACAATGTCACATTTTTCGCCTGTCAATATTTAGGAGCAAAATCATAGTGTCACATTTTTCACTTTTTAGCGACACTGTCGTCTAACAAGATTTACAAGTAAATATGCAGTCGCATTTTTTGCTTTTTCCAAAGTGCCTCAAATGTTAAGGAAATGACTCTAGCGAAGTGTGGGGCTATCCTAAATGGGATTTAAGGACACTGTCAGATTTTTTGCAAAATCTCGACACTGTCGCTTTTTTGCGATAGTGTCGCCTATGGCAATTTTGGTTCATCTTTGCAGAGTAACAGTTTTAGTTCATTTATGCAAACTGTTTTCGGATTGACATTCTTCCTCAACAATGGTCTAATTTCTTGAAACAATCGCAAACAATCTTCAATAGCTCTATGTTCTACTGAATTAGAGTATATTGCAGCCTCTCAAACTACAAAGGAAAGAATTTGGTTGAGGAACTTACTCTCAAATATCGGTCTGAATCAAAATGCCCGACGACATTATTTTGTGATAATCAAAGTGCCATTGCTTTATCAGCCAACCCTAGATTTCATTCTAGGAGTAAGCACATTGAACTGAAGTATCATTTCGTCAGAAGCAAAGTTCTCAACGAAGAGATCAAATTGAAGTACTGTAGAACGCAAGATATGACAGCAGATATTTTTACCAAAGCATTAAGTTTGAAAACACACAGAAGATTCTGTGTAGAACTAAGTTTGAAAGTCAAGGCATTCAAGGATTCAGATTAAGGGGAAGTGTTGGATTAGTCTCCTTCTTACTAATCGACTAATGGGTTTTAATCTTCATCCATTGTTTATCCAGTTCTGTGGATTTTTCCATGTTTTTATACAGTCTGTGGAATTACAAGTGTTCTTACACACATACACACACACATATATATATACACGGAGTTTGACAACAGTGTCGCATATTTCGTCTGTCAAGATTTACGAGTAAAATCACTCACATTTTTGGCTTTTTAGGGACATTGTCGTTTGTCAGGATTTACGAGTAAATATACAGAGTCGCATTTTTTGCTTTTTTTAAAGTGCCTCAAATGTTAAGGAAATGACTCTGGCGAAGTGTGCAGCTACCCTAAATGGAATTTAATGACACTGTTGAGTTTTTCGCAAAATCGTGACACTCTCATTTTTTTGCGATAGTGTCACCTGTGGCAGTTTTAGTTCATTTCTACAGAGTGACAGTTCTAGTTCATTTATGCAAACAGACTATTTACGGCCAATCTCCACCGCTTATCAACAATCAATGACAAGGAACCGGATGAATGCCAGCGGACACCAGCCAACTGGCAATCGCATTTGATGACCTAATTGCTTAGTATATATAGTTGTTCATATTCATACATCTCATCATCAAGAGATCAAGTTCTCAAGATCAGCAAGTATTGTAGTTAGCTCTCTATCAAGCTTTCAAGCTTGAACTCTCTTGAGCATTCTAGCTCAATCTTTTAGAGATTTATTTTAGAGTTGCTATTGTTGAATTTCACACGTGTGTATTGTCCACTACATGTACTTTTGATCTCCTAAGGTGTGTAGATGCACCAAGATCAAGACTAGATTGAGATTCAAGATCTATCTTTGATTCTATGGCAAAAACACACTACTACATGCATTCAATCACTTCTAACTCTCACTCACACGTGTGGGAAGTGTTCCAAAAGTATTCTAAGTAAAAACAAGCTGCTCTCCTCGGGTAGAGAGAGAAAAACCATCAAGAGCTCTCGAGTAGAGAGAGAAAGCTAGAAATTCAATGACACTCAAAATCCACTCAATCTCAAAATCAATTAGATCCAAAAGGAGGAGTACAATGATACTAATAGATTCATGAGCTACCACTATGCTTAACTATGATTGGATCACACTTTGCCACCTCTTAATCCTATTGGACCATTGATCCATGCACCTCTAAATTCTATTGGACTATATTCAAGCACACCTCAATTTTCTATTGGACCTCACAAGGTTCCACCTCTAAATCCTATTGGACCTCTTATCTCAAGCCATTGAGAATGACTTGGACTAGCTCACTTTGATTGATTGAGTCACCAATACATGCAAGCTCTCTATGAATATCCTTGACTCTCAAAACATAATTAGATGCACTCTCATCACTCTTTTGACTACTTTGGAATATTTAATTCTAAGAGTGAGGAGCCTAGAGGTGTTCTTAGCCTCATAGATGGACTTGAGACAATCCCAAGCTTCCTTGGATGTAGAACAATCACCAATCTCCCTCAATATCTCATTAGAGACATTCATCTTAATGTAGTGGAGAGCCATCCTAGCTCTCTTCTTGTATTTTTGTACTTCTTGAAGGACTTGAGGATCCTCCTCAATCCCAAGTACAATGTCCATCACATCTTGGAGTATCAAGATGGACTCCATCCTCAACTTCCATATTGAATAATTGGAAGTAGACAATCTCTCACTTGGTTGCAACAAGTATGAACTCATTGAAGTCATGTAAAGTGAAGATAAATAAAAGTTATGAACAAAAAATGTTGTTTCTCTCTCACTATAGGATCCAATAATGGTGTGCTACCATCTCCTATGCAAGATCTTGCAACAAACTGTGAGATGATTCTCACTAGCTATCTCAATCTCTCCAAAACTAGATCTACTTCACATCAAATGATGGAGTATGGGCAAAGTTAGGATCAAACACTCTTAACACGTGTGAAATACACTAAGAAACCAAATTTGACTCAAATACAATGATATTGCATGAAACAAAATGGCTAAGATCTCAAAACAGTGCCTAGATCACATATAGATGAGATTGGTAAGCATTCAACTGTGATTTTGGATCAAACAAGCAATCTTTTGACCAAACCAAATGTGTCCACCCAGGTCTAGGTGCCCTACACAACCCTCTTCAAAAGCTTATAACTTTTGATTGGCTCAACCAAATGGAATGAAACTGATTGCATCATAAACTAGACAAAAATAGCTTTAAAACAAGCTATCTAGCAAGATTTTTGGATCAAACATGAAAGAGAACTCCCAAACTGAAATTGGATGTTCCTCACACGTGTCTGAGCACCTGATTCCGTACAGTACCAGGTCAGACCCAATCAATGTCCTTTTGATCTCTTTTGATCCAAAATTGAACAAGATAGCTAGGAAAATGGGCCTTGACAATTTCTAGCTCAAGATTGATGAATAGTTTTCACTCAAATGGATCAAAATGCATGGTAACCTTAGGTAGGCTCTGATACCATGTTGAATTTCACACGTGTGGATTGTCCACTACATGTACTTGTGATCTCCTAAGGTGTGTAGATGCACCAAGATCAAGACTAGATTGAGATTCAAGATCTATCTTTGATTCTATGGCAAAAACACACTACTACATGCATTCAATCACTTCCAACTCTCACTCACACGTGTGGGAAGTGTTCCAAAAGTATTCTAAGTAAAAACAAGCTGCTCTCCTCGGGTAGAGAGAGAAAAACTAGAAATTCAATGACACTCAAAATCCACTCAATCTCAAAATCAATTAGATCCAAAAGGAGGAGTACAATGATACTAATAGATTCATGAGCTACCACTATGCTTAACTATGATTGGATCACACTTTGCCACCTATTAATCCTATTGGACCATTGATCCATGCACCTCTAAATTCTATTGGACTATATTCAAGCACACCTCAATTTTCTATTGGACCTCACAAGGTTCCACCTCTAAATCCTATTGGACCTCTTAAGCTTCATCAAACAAAAGCATGACACTTGTCTACACTCTAATTGGCACAAGTTTGGCTCTATTTTGGCTCAATATTGGCATTACAAGTGGAAATGGATAATTTGCCATCTATGCCAAATTTGACCCTATCAACATCCTACACCTAAATGCTTGACCAGGAAATTCTATGAGACCCCTATATCAAACATTTTGATTTACTTTACAATTCTCCACACGTGGGAACATCCTCCACACATGTGAGATTCACTTACAAACTTCTATCATAAAAAATACCAAGCTAGATTTTTGCCAATTTCTCACAGCTATTGCGCTACTGCTTATTAGCAGAGCTGCTTATTGTCAGTTACTCATAGACGGCTTAGAGTGCGCGGTTTCTATCCGCTATTGTTTTGTGCTCATTAGCATCTGATTTTGTTTTTCTGAATCAATATTATCTTCTTATTGCATTCCGTATATGTCAGAATGCATGCATCTGTATTGTTTTGTAACTGATAGAAATTGTCTGAGAATTTCATACTTTATGTTTGGCTACATAATCACTTAGTATCTAGCGATTTCAAAGTTAGTTGCTAAAGATTGAACGTAATTTTTCATCACTATTGCTTTGTTCAATTTTTGATAGGCGTAGTCATGCATTGGAAGTAGGAAGTTTCCGCTAATATTATCTATCCTATTTCTGACAAGTCATTAGATTGAGGATAGATCATAGGTTGATCAAGATTTCACTATTCTATGTGTTGATTTTCTAGTTAGAAGTGCTAGAAGAGATTTGAGAAGTTCCATATCTTTGTGATATCTTCTTGAGTTCATTTGTTGAAATTCAAGAGAGTGCTTTGTGCATTGGAATAGGTTGAAAGAAGAAGATCAGGTCATTGCAACATGGCTACAAGTGGTGGATTCGTGTTGGAAGGCAATGATAGACTTACCTCAAGTAACTATTCATTGTGCAAAGTGAGGATGGAATCACTTCTTGAAATGAATGATGTTTTGGATATTGTTGTAGGTTTGGAGGAGATACCAACAACTCAACAAGATCAAGTGAGGTATGACAAGAGAGCAAAGAAGGCTCTACACATGATTAAGATGAATGTTATCAATGAACTTCTCAAGGAAGTTGGTAAGTGCACATCATCTTTGGAGGCTTGGGAAGCTTTGAAGAAGCTTTATGAATCCAATTCTACATCACGAGTACTTACTCTTAGGAGGCAAATCTTTCAAAGTTTGCAAAAGAAGGAAGAGAGTACTCATGCTTTTGTTTTGAGGGTTAAAGCATTCAATGATGAGTTAGCATGTATTGATGAAAGCATTAAGGAGGTAGAACTTCTTCAAGTTATACTTAATGGCTTGTTGGATGATCATGCTAATTTTGTTCAAAGTTTTGCTATTCAAAATAATTTGCCAACTTTTGTGGATTTGCAAGAGATCTTGGTGAATGAAGAGTATAGGCTTCAATCAAGAGGAGGTGGATCTACATTGACATCTCAATATGAAGAGGATGCTATGTTCATCAAAGACAAGTTCAAGGGCAAAGGCAAAGGCAAGTGGTCTAAAGGGCAAGATCAAGGTGAGACTTCCTCTTTTGGCAAAAAAAAAAGTTAAGTCAAAGTTCAAATGCATTTATTGTGAAATCAAATGGACATTTTGCGAATGAATGTTTGAAGAAGCAAAGAGATGAAGGTAGCAAGCAAATCAACTTTACTACTAATGATGAGGATCTAGGTGGTGGTGATTCTCTTTTGATGTGTTCTTCAAGTCTAATATCAAGTGAAGGTGACAAAGATTCGTGGTGGATTGATAGTGGAGCTAGTTCACACATGACTAGTCACAAGGAGTTCTTTACTTCTTTGGTCACTTATGATGGAGCCAAGAAAGTGATTCACATGGCCAATGGTTGTGAGTGTGTGATTGAAGGTATTGGTTCAATTCCTATTTGTCTCTCTACTAATAGGAAAACAAGACTTGATGGTGTTCTTTACATTCCTTTACTTTCAAAAAATTTGTTAAGTGTTGGTCAAATGATAGAGAAAGGATACATGGTAAAGTTTGGTGGTGATGCTTGTTTCATTACGAAGGAAGAAATCTTGGTTGCTAGGGACAATAGACAAGGTAGACTTTTCAAGCTTGATGCTTTTGTTATGGCTAACAAAAAGGATGGAATGGGAAATGATATTGGTCTCAACTTTCCAAAGTTACCTTTTAGCATCAATAAGATTGGTGGATCTTATGCAAAGTCTAACAAGCTTCCTTATGCTAGATCTAGGTCAAGATCTAATATTCTTCTTGGAGATGTTCATCTATGTGCTAACTTGGCTAGTTATGAGGATAATGATGATATTTCAATGGTTCTTCATGGCAAGTGCAAGCATGCAAAAGACAAGGAAAGAGCTAACTTCATCAATGGAGGTGAAGGTTCTTCTTTGGAAAAGGTTGTTGCTAATTCCTTCATGATCATATGGAAAAAGATGTTGCTAGGTGCATTCATGAAGGAGATGGTTCTTCTACATTCTTTTGTGATGAGTCCAAGAAAGTCATTTTTGTAGCAATTCGTGTCACATGTCTTCATAAAGAGAGTAGATCAAATGGTTCTATCAAGAGACTTGGTGAGGGAGATAGTCACAAGTCAAGAAGAAGAGGAGTATGTGAAGAGTTCAAAGTAGGATGTACTTTGAATGATGTCATTGTGAATGATAGTGAGGAAGAATCAGTCTCATATGAGTCATTACGTAGAAGTTCTTGTTTGAAAAAAAAGAGTACTTCAATCATCCTTGTGTTGAAGGTACTAGTCTTTTTTTTTATGGCTTCTAATGTTTTTGAGGTTTCTACTTCTTATGATGAAATCATTAACAGGGAGTCTTATGAAGGAAAGAGCAATGGAAGATTAGTTCTTGGGAAGTTCCAAGGCATGGGTCTCACATGTCTTCATCAACTAAAAGGATTCTATGATTGTGAACTGATCACTCATGATCGAGATGGCAAAAGTTTGGTTGGAAAAGACTACATGCAGCAAAGGCAATTTCTTCAAGGCAAGGGAGATGTCATTGGTGAGCTTATTGAGATTTGTTATGGACTCAAGTGGGCTGAAAATGTTGATTTTTCTACGTTGGCGGGATTGTTGGTTTGCTCTTTTTGTAACCAAAGATCAGGGACATGGATTGGATCTTGAATGGTCTGAAATCCTTCACACAACCATAGCTAGCTAGCACATGCAATCTTGCAACTTGGCTAATCTGGCACTCCCTTGCTAACGAATAACTAATCACAAGCGTACCACCACAAACCATAGCATACTCAAGATCCAAACCCTACTTATGTCCCATACCATAAGCAAGATCCAAACCCTAAGCATACCACACACAAGAAAACACTCTATACACTAGTAGCCACACTAGAGCATAAGCATAGCAAACAAAAAAGATCTCTCTCCCTCCCTATGGGCACCCTCCTCCCCTCATATAAATGGCAAATGACACCCTTCAATACACTATGGAGTTCCATACACAACCAATGAGAAAGAGAGAGGCCTAGGGGAGTTAAAGAACCTTCATAGGCTTATGGAAGGTCAAGAGACTTCTTCCATAACCTATGACTCTTTGAATGTCTTTCTTGTGAGAGTTGGGAACTCAATGGACACCTTGGAAGCGTGCCCTCCTACTAGGTCCCATTGCCCAAGTTGTGCTTCTATACTCTGGTCCAAGACCAATAAAGTGATATGGTTCAAGGTTGAGGCCCAACGTTTAGAAAAATAGCCAAAACACCCATGGTAATGACTTTACGTATGTGATTCTGTTTGCCTCGATATTATAACCTTCGGGTTGCATCATGTAAATATCTTCTTCGATAACTCCATTAAGATGTGTTGTCTATACATCCATTTGACGTATCTCTAAATTTGTCGCAGCAACAAATGATAATATAAGTCTGATTGAAGAATATTCAACTATTGGATCGAAAGTCTCAATGTAGTCGCCATTATATACCTAAGAAAATACTCTCGCGACAAGTCAAGTTTCTCTTCGATCGATGCTTCCATTTGCCTTGTAATTGATTTTGAATAATTATTTGGAAATCAACTACATTTCTGGTGGCAGACCATTTGACAATGGTCCAAGTCTGGTTCTTGATAAGAGATGAATACTCTTTATCCATATTCCTTCCAAAAATTGGGATCGTGCTGACTAAGTGCCTCTTCGACAATAGTCGGCTCTTGAACAAGGTAGGTTGCAGACTTGTCGATATACTTTATAGGTGGTCTGTGTTTTCTTGTCAATCTTCTGGGTAATGAGCGAAGTTGATTATTTTCATCATGCTGTAGTTGCTGAGCTGCAACATCATCTTCTTCGGATTTGTTGTTGATAACTTGTTTGTCTGCAAATTACGATCTAGGACCTTCAATAGGAATAGTCGACTTAGGAACATAAGTGTTCGATATTTCAGGAGAGTCCGATAGTTCGATTATATGAGCTTCGTCCTTGCCTTTGAGGTCGATAAACGGATCTTCAATGAAGACGATATCCTGACTGGTGAATATCTTCAACTCGAATAGCCATGGAGCTAATTTAGACTAGAACTAGTCGTTAGGATTGTTAACGAAGAGGCTCAAACAACCTCGCTATATTGAATAGCGGACTTGTAATAATGGTTGTAAGGCCCAAATTAGCCAAATAAAGCCCCAAAATTATAGTAGAAGCACAAATGACCACTATAAATAGCTGAGATCATGCTAAATTTGGAGGCAATTGTTCATTTTGATAATTTTGAGTTTTAAGAGATCTTGGAGCTTCTCTTTGAGAGCTTTCTTGATGGGAATGGTGGTTCATGTGCCTACAATCACATGAGAGCTTAGATCATGCTCTAGCTATAGGCCCTATCTTATGAATGATCATTAATGATGAATAATGATACCTTACTTTGCTTATTTTGAAGGTTTGCTATCTTCATATATCTTCTTGATTCTTGGCTTATTTTCTTGTTTTCTTGCATTTCCATTGTAAATTGATGTTCGTGAATGGAATAGATGTTTTAATGCTAAGTTTGGCACATGAAAATTTTGGTATCAAAGCATTAGATCCTTTCCCCATTAGATTTGGTGCTTTTTGTTAAGTTTGGCAGGGTTTCTTTTTTCTAGTTTTCTTGTTTTTCAATTTTTAGAATGTTTGATTCAATTTTTGACCAAGTAATATTCATTTTTTGTGTAGTTTCTTGTGTTAGATAAGTAGATCTCTCTTTTAGCTTTCTAGAGGTACTAAACTTTTCTGATTTTAAGCTTTAATGACCAGTTATGGCCATTTTAGTGATTTCTTTCCAATTTTAGTTAGTTATAGAATTTTCAGTCCGTTTTGGCTGTAGTTTTGGCCGAATTTTATGACTATAATCTTATAGAATTTTAGATGTCAGCCTTAGCTTGAATCTGAGCCAATTTCCAGCCAATTTGGTTGAGAATTGACAAAGTTATGTCAATTCTTGTGAAAGGGGTCAAATCCTAGCTTTGGTAGGAGATTTGGGAGAGAAGCACTTCAACTTCTCATTTGTGAAGTTTTGTTTCTTTGTAACAAAATTTCATTTTGAAGTCTCATAGGTTCATTTAAAAAAAAAAATCGGACCTAACCCTACCCTCGCACAGCCCTAACCCTACCAACCCCCCCCCCCCCCCCCCCCCCCCCCCCCCCCCCCCCCCGCCTTCATGGCCATCGGCCCCTTCGATCTCTGAGCTCACTCATTAGACGATCTCTCAACTCACTCATCAGCCGATTTCATCAGCACTCATTTCATTAGCCGATTCATAACAGCTCGATCATCAACCGACTATACTGGATTATCCATCAGCCGATTCTATTGACTCTCCAGTGGCTTGATCCTTAGCTGAATTCTTTGGCACAATAATCCACCGAACCTTTTGACATAATCATCAATCGAATACTCTAACTAAAGCATTAGCCGAGTCATTTCAATGAATTAGCCAAGACCATAAGCATTAGCCAAGTCATTTCACGAGGCCATTAGCCGAGAGCGGAAGCATTAGCCGAGTCATTTCACAAGGCCATTAGCCAAGACCGGAAGCATTAGCCGAGTCATTAGCCGAGCAAATAACTCATGGATTTGAGAGAACTATCAAATTCAATTCATGAATTTTCTTAAGGCCCTATTCCTAAGTCGCTTATTAGTTATTTTCTTCCAATTTTCGAAACCTCATATCTTTTTCATTTGAAGTCAGATTCAGGCTCTGTCAAAACAAAAAGTGCTCAGTTCACCAAGCTAAGTGCAATAAATATACTTCCATAATCATTTCTCTGATTTTCTTTTTTTGATTTCTCGTTACTCCTTTTCTAAGTCCTTCTATACATTGAATTTTAAATTCTTTGAATTCTCATATCTTTTTCGTGTGATCTCGGATTTCGACGTGCTAAAAAGAAAAAGTTACCATTATATTGAGTTCAATAAAATGGCACCAAAAATAATGAGTAATACTGAAGAAAACTCTACCACTGAAAATCCACTTGGTATAGAAGATTTACTAACAAAGGTTTTAACTGCCATCGAACAAAATGCAATAGCATTTCGACAATTCCAAGACAAGATGCTAGCAATGATGCAAATATTGGTATCCCAAAAATTGGATGCTACTCCTAATGTGGAAAAGACTAATGTTAATCTTCCCTCGTCCTTTTTTGCTTCGACATATGATAATCCAGGGCAAGCCAGTCAGTTATGACACTCATCAAGAGACAATGATGGCGTTGGAAAATAACAAGGGAAAGAAAATAGCAACTGTTGACCAACCATTTTTGGGCCAACCATCTAATAAGATGGTAACAATTTTAAAGATAAAATCCGCATGCCTAACTTTAGTGGAAAAATAGATACTATAGAGGTGAAAGTATGGTTACACAAATTGGATAAATATTTCTAATTATTTTCGAGGATTGATCAAGCAAATATTGCTTATGCTTCGCTACACTTTGAGGGTCCAGCTTATGTTTGGTGGAAGAAAGTCAAGGCTGATCCACATGTTCAACCGATGATCTAAAATTGGCTGCAGTTCAAATAGTTATGTACTAAGGTTTTCTTAAATCCATTTCAAGAGAAAATGTTCTTCCAACGTTGGTGCCCAGTTCAACAAACTGAATCAGTCCAAGATTATAATTATGAATTTTGGCAATTGACACTCAAGGTCAAATTGGATGAAGGTGTACATTTACATCGATATATCCATGGATTACAACCACAAACTGGAGCTGATGTGGAAGCAACCAGATGTACAACTTTAGAGTCGATTAGCTTTGATTCATGAACATAAATACCCTTTAACAGCTAAACAATCCAAAAACAGGGGATTACTACAATCAGCACATCTTACAAATTCACGTGTGGGGCTCCAAAGTCTCAATCTGATGACCAAAAAGATTCCTTCACTACATGAGATTTGACGAATCCGAATGTGGAATGCATGGCTTTATTAAATGCAATGGAGTTTCAAAATGAATTCAAGATCCCTCATTATGAAGCGGTGCATAAGGCAACAACACCAGATGCGGAGACAAAGAAGGATGCATCAAGAATTGGGTAGCCTACCCGATCGAGGTAGATACTGAGGAAGAAGACTATCAAATGTCTGTTGTTTGGATTCTGTCAATCCATACAGAACTAATGCAACTTGAGGCAATCATGTGTTTCATCCATCTCTTCTTTAGTGATCTTATCAAATGTATGGGATCAGTTTGTAGATCAGAGGTTTTTCTAAGGAAATCTCACTACCACCTTGTTCTACAACAATAATTTGAAAGCTGAATCTGAGGCAACGAAATTTGATGAATAGAAGATGGCTACTGACAAGAATAGTACATGAAAAGATGTTTCTTATTCATGGTGGCTAAATATTTTTTGACTACCACCCAAGGATTCAATGAACATGGCACTCAACAACGAACTACATGGTCTTCATTTTTAGGGCAAAATGATTTAAGTAGGGGAAGTGTAATGTGTTGCATGTAATTACCCCATGAGCTTACTTATGAATTGCCAAATATAGCCATGGAGCTAAATTAGACTAGAATTAGTCATTAGGATTGCTAATAAAGAGGCTCAAACAACCTCGCTAGATTTGTGTATAGCGGACTTGTAATAATGGTTGTAAGGCCCAAATTAGCCAAATAAGGCCCCAAACTTATAGTAGAGGCACAAATGACTACTACAAATAGTTGAGGTCGTGCTAAATTTGGAGGCTATTGTTCATTTTGATCATTTTGAGTTTTAAGAGATCTTGGAGCTTTTCTTTGAGAGCTTTCTTGATAGGAATGTCATTCATGTGCCTACAATCACATGAGAGCTTAGATCATGCTCTAGCTATAGGCCCTATCTTATGAATGATCATTAATGATGAATAATGATATCTTACTTTGCCTATTTTTGTGAAGGTTTGCTATCTTTATCTATCTTCTTGATTCTTGGCTTATTTTCTTGTTTTCTTGTATTTCCATTGTAATTTGATGTTCATGAATGGATTAGATGTTTTAATACTAAGGTTGACACATGACAGTGTAACTGATGAAAATAGATTTGATACTCTGGAAGTCGAGCTTCTTCCTAAGACCTTGCGGTATCTACGCATAAGCGGTAAATCCAAAAATGTGTAGATTCGATAAGGATGGTTTGGAGCCTGTCCAAACTTCATAAGGCGTTTTGTCTAAAAGACCTTTAGTCGGACATCTATTGTGAATATAGGCTGCAATGGAAACAGTTTCAGAAGTGTCACATGAGCAAGCGTACACTTGGCCGATTCGACTAAGGTTCTGTTCTTTCTCTTAACAATTCCATTTGACTGAGGCAAATAGGAGGTAATGTATTGTTGCTCAATGTCGTTGTTAAGGCAATACTCCTTGAATTCGGTAGAGATGTACTCTCCCTCGTTGTTGAACCTCAGTGCTTTAATTCTTTTACCAGTTTCCTTTGTTATATGAGAGAGAGAGAGAGAGAGAAAAAAAAAAGTCAGCTTTATCAATGTTTGAGTAGTGTTAAATATGGATCATAAGCATGTTCTTGACTATGAATTATGCTATCGCTCCCATGGGAACGAATCTCCGCATGACAACATGTTAATCCTCTTCATCTCCATTGATGCTTGATGTGCTTGGATCTAGGGTTGAAGGTGGATAGGAAATACCCGCTACAATTATGGTGTCGTTGCTAGGGAGCTACGCCAATTTTTCATTTTCAACATATTTCCATGCTTAGATGTTAGTTTACATTTAGGCATCTTATCTTGGCATAATAGTGTTAAAATTGCATTTTAGGATTGATTTGGGAGAAATTTTGCTTGATTTGTGTGGATTTTTTGCTTGAAATTTGTTTTGATTGTTGAGCAACGGAGGCCAGCCAAATCACCATTCTTAAGATCCATTTGGATCCAAAGAAATTAGATAATAAAAAAAAATCGTTCATTTATGCTATTTTGGTGACAGAAGGGGCAAAATCTTCATCAGACGCTGATAAATTTTTGCTCCTTTGCAACCAACCTTCACCCACTTGCAGTCAAGACCGCCTTGATGCAGTGAAGCTATAGTTTGAAGGGCGAAGGTTACTTTCCAACCAATTTCCAGGGAATGAAGAAAAACCACCAAAAAAAGTGAAAAAAAAAATCTTATAATTAGAAGAATAATGAGACCATCCTTCGCCTGGTCTAATGTATATAAATCTGACCCAGATCTACTTATATCCAAGTCGACGAAGGTTAATTCAAAAAATAGAAGGCTAAAGTGACCGTTCCACTAGTGTTGATAACCTTTTGTAGAAAGTTTACACCTTTCTACAAGAATGTCAGTTCTTTGAGAGGAACCTTTGCCTGAGTCACAATTAGTCCATCTTGTTAATTTTGGTAATCAGTAAGTTGGGCGAACATTAGGTCAAGGTTACTTGTTATACTGAGTTATTTTTTGTCAAAAAAGTGCTCTATTTATAAAAGTAACAGTATCACTCTTGAACCTTCGCCGATTTGTCTGAGGTTTCAAATTTAGTAATCTATCAATTTTGAGTTCGACGAAGCTTAATTATATGTGGATCTATCAAAAAGTTCATTTTAACCCTCGCCGACCTGCTAAAAAATCATTGATCGCCAAAAGAACCTTCGCTAGTTCTACCCTTCATCCTTGTCAAATCTATCTAATGTCAAATAAACGAAGGTTAGTTTTTCCAGATTTGTCAAAAACAATTAGTTAAGTGATTTTTTAACCAAAAATAATATTGAAAGAACTCTCGCCGAGTTAACCTGCTCCAATATTATTTTTGAGTTCTGATTTATTTGATCTAGCTATTGTCAAATTTGTGAAAGATTCTGTTATAGTTTGATACTGATTTTGAGATATTCTTATTTCAAGAGTGTTGATCACTTGATTAAGATCTTTTTTTCAAATCAAAATCTGATTGATATCAAGTGATAAAGTTTTTACAGGTCAAATCAGGGAATAGGATGAAAAATCTAGATCCAATCTAATTATCTATTACCTATTTTTTGTTCTGAAGTGAATTGAGAGGGTTAGATTCCTCAAAATCTTTACCGAATCATGCGAAGTCTATGGTGAAGTTAATCCAGAGGATAAACTTAAATTATTTTCTATGTCCTTAATTGGAGCGGCACAAGATTGGTTTTACAATCAAGACTTGACAGAACTTGTAGATTGGGAAGTAGTTAAAGTTGGCCTCATTACGAGATTTAAGCCCGATATTTTTTTTGGGAGATCCTTTTCTACTCTTAAGTAAAATCAAAATGGGAAAGAAGGAGGAGGTGCGAGATTATATTGAGCAGATCAAATATATTAGATCCGAATGTGAACCAGATTTCATTGATAATGAAGCTAATGATCATGTGGTTCTTAGCAGGTTTACCAAAAAGGATCAGACGAGAACTCAAACGTCGAGGAGATTACCTTTCATTACAATATGCAATGGATGATGCAATACGTGAAGATGATGATGATTCTGATGATAATATTGGAATGCTGCCATATACAGATGGGCAAACGACCATGACATCCACAATATTGCATACATTGATTACCGCATTTTACTAGGACACCCATGGTTACGAGTTGCACAAGTGATTCATAACTGTGAAATAGGAAAGCTTGCATATCAAAATCGTGAACGTGCAGTCAAAGTATATCCATTGACATGGACAATTAAAACTAGCAGTTCAAAAGGAAGATGATGATTCATCAACCACAGATCATTCTTGTGTTCGAGCAGACAAAGCATTGGGAGTACATTATGACTCTCAAACAAATAATGTTAACTGGAATCAAGCTCTTGCAACTGTGTATTGTACAACAGGTATATGTGCAAAAGAGATGACAAGTCGAAACTAAGCGATATTCTTGTAACTGATCATACCCTTGATACACCTATAACATTTCTAGTCAACATGATGAATGTGGCATGGATATCGACTGATCCTATTTCAGATCCTATTGAAGGTAAACATATTCATGTCAGCCATGCTCTATCTTACGATGAGAATACAAAAATCATATAGATCCTACGAGGTGTGGAGTTCACAATGTTCCAAATGAACCACTAGTACAATCGCCAAAAGAAGTTATACTGGAAGAAGGGAAAACTACATGACCAATGACGAAGAAGAAAGCTAAGCAACAATATAATACGGTTCTGAAGTGGAAAAATCCACCAAATGAAGCAATTTCAATTATTGATTCATGTGATGCCACGAAATTGTTAAATATTGAATATCAACTTAAATATGGCATGATATACTCGAAAATGAATATATGAGTTGGATGAATATAAATCATGAAGAGGCCTAAGTCATTTTTCGAGAATATATGTCCTAAGTACTTGCCTTGTATCTAAGGACGAGACCTTTAAAAGGGAAGACATTGCTTTGGATAGCCTTTATTAGGTCATCCACGCGAAACGACCCTATATGAATCGACATACTAGAGTAATTTTAACTCTTAGTTAAATATATCTCTTATGGTCTAATTGAACATATATTCAACCTAATTGTTAACTAGACCTTTTCACGGGAGCGACGCACCTATAGTTTTAGAAGTGTGTTTGTGCGCCCCGTAGAACATATATTGATCTCACACTTCAGTCTTGACCATCGAGAGAGAAGAGTTTATGTATTTGTAAAAGGTTGAAGAAGTGAATAGAGTGTTGAGAGTTATTCTCCCTTATCTCTATTCTCCGCACTGTTGAATGTGAGTGATCCTGAGTCTATTAGCAATCTCTAACGCATTACATGAATTACTCTCTGATCAGACAGACTCTCTAGCACATTACAATCATTTGTTGTGTATCCGTAAATATGCTCTAAGGAATTGTCTTAAAATCACCTTATTCATCTGTCGCGAATACTTTATTTTCGGCACTCGAATAACGTCTACATTTGGTACAGTCTAGCACGATCATTGAATAAAACTATATGTATACATTTGAGATGACAGTCCCTATCTAAAGAATTGAGTCTTTGATCTGTGTTCCTGATTGTAACTGACATAAATTTCTAACATGCCCTAAAACTTTTCATGCTCTTTAACCATAATCTTGGACTTAAGTAATTGAGGACTTATGTCTAGAAATGAACAGTTCGCGAACGCGATTAATTAATTGTCTGCACAACCACGAATACATCGAACACTTCTTGACTCTTTGTTGACACCTTAATCAGCCGGAGTGTAGTACTACTGTGCTACTCTGATAACATCTCACGTGTAGAACGCGTTTCATTCGATTTGATAAAGACAAGACTGCTATTCTGGAATTATCAACACTACACACCCCAACACAAGTAATACTGGTTACTTTCTAATGTCTGTTGACAACCAGAATAACGCTCGAAGCCACTTCACTCGAAATAAATCATAAATTGTACCAAATACATAACTTTCTAACATTGTCCTGTGTAGATTTGACTTTATTTACTACAAAATCTATATTCACCTTGTTGGTATAGTACGACATATACCAATTTTTGGCACCGTTGTCAGGGATAGCTTAGGAGAGTTATAAGAAAACTAACACATCCATCTCCATTTCTAGAGTATGTCAGATAGAGAATCCCGATTACAACGATATCGTAAGCTTATAGAGAAATTTTTACGAAGACAAAGTGAGAGTGCGAGTCGAAAAAATCTCGACGAGATCACTACCCGGTTACTTGAACTCCTAATTAGCTTCGGTATGGAGGGTCCTACTGCACGTTTCACTTCTATCTTAAGTACGATTATTTTAAAGGGACTACTTCAGATGATGCAGATAGCTATGTCTCGCAATTTGAGTCAATTGCTAATGCAAATAATGAAGGAACTGACGTAGACAAACTACAAATTTTTTCTGGTCTGCTGAAAAAGCAAGCACGCATATGGTACAGTCAAGTTGAACCAGACTGTGTAGGAACTTGGTTACTACTAAAAGATGCATTTCTGAACCAATTCAAAGAAATTGGTCATAAATCTAGAATTCTCGAACGTCTGGACAATGTTCAAAAGAAGACTAAAGAATCCCTTCGAAAATATACACGAAAGGTTAAGAATCTTATAGGAAAACTAACCAGTGTATATCTCGTTAATATGCAGATCGAATAGTTTTTAGTTGGTTTTCCACCAAAGATTACATACGAAATGAATGAGCCGCAAGACACTACAAAGTCTTGCTTACAATCAATGAAGCGAAGACTACAACTCACCACCAAAGGCACTGCAAGACATCGGACCAACGGAAGGAGTCAACCGCAATAAACCGCAACATCCAGCCAGTTAGAATCAAAGTAGAATCATTGTGCTACTGTACTGTGGGTCCTATCAGTTGATAAGGATCAGTTGGCCTTGCCACAAGGCAAGTCGACGGGACACACATCCCGCCAACGGCAACCTGGGTCATGCGTGGGTTGCCTGAGTGAACAACTATATGTACAGTGTAATTTCATTTTGAGAAATATAGTTGCTATGTGAGCTTGCTGTGGAGAGTGTTTTCTGTCTGTGTTACTGTGTAGCATGATCTGTGTTCCTGTGCAAAGCAAATTCTAAGTTGGTATCAAAGCCGTACAGGGAGTGTACACAGTACAGCATCGTCGTTGAAGAGAGTTTCGGGAGAACTGTCTTCTAAGAGTTCGGGGTTTACGGCAGGTTGAAGACGGAAAGAGAAGCACTTGTGCACGGTTTCTAGTTTATAGAGGCTTGCCAAGCTCATCAGAGGGATTGATAACCTGTGCATAGCATCAGACAGGGTAAAACTTGGTGAAAAATTGACAATTTGAAGCCAGTTGAAAATTGAAACCGGGTTTGGAGTTACGGTTTTCTACACATAACTGGTGATTTCTTCGCTATTTGTGCAACATTTTGGATGTCGTAAGGACAGGAAGAGAGCTAATTATATTGTCAACCAGCCATGGAGAGATTTTGGGTTTATGTTAGAGATTTGTCTACAAACAGTTAACCTAGCAGATTTGGGTAAAAGGTGAAAAAAGTCACTTTGTCAAGTTGAGCTAAAATCACCGTTTCTCCACGGAATTTCATGATTGAACACTCTACAGATTTGGTATCAGTAGGGCGACCCTGCTCCAGGCCTCAGATCGTGCTCAAATCGATCTAAAAATGAGTTTGATCAAGCAACAGGTAGCTTGGGGAGGCGCGGCTATAGACAGGGAGGTCACGGGTATGTTCGCGCATGGAACCATGGCAAAACCGTAGTGCTTTGGAGTGGACAGTGGTTGCAAGAGTCTCCATTAGTGCATAGAACTGCTCAGAACCGTTGGATAGGAAACTTATAAGATCGACAGCTCAGATCGCGCTACCCAGGAGGGATATCCACAGTTGGATCAAATTGACCATTGGATGGAGTCTGAAGGGTTGTTGAAGAGGGCCCTGATGAAGTGAAGTGCATTTTGGCCTTCAACTTCATTAAAAAATTTCATACTGAAATTGGAGTTGGGTCCCTTCACAAGTGAAGAGTGAAGTTTCTTCAAGGTAAAGAAATAGCTCAAAAACAAAGAAAATCCCTATTTTTTGGTCCTTTGCCCGTTTTGACCCAAACGAAAGGCTATAACCTCCAAACGAAGGGCACCTAGACTATACCTGCAAGTACGGTACAGTAAAACAGAGTGACTGCAGCGGAGAGAGTGTTCGGAGTGCGCCAAAAGTGATTTCACCATTCCATTTGGCACGTAATTGGGAGTTGACGACTGCGTGCATTTCGAAAGGCGACGTCGATTTGGCTTTCAAATTGGTGGAAAAGCGGCGCGTGGCCTGGTAAGGGAAAAAGTGCAGGTCATTATTTTCAACTTTTGACATCACTCTTGGCCTCGGCATACTGTTTTTAGCCTACGGCAGAAGTTTCAAGCAGTTCTGCGATGGCAAACATGGGAGAGTCCATTTTGAGTGAAAGTAGCAAATTGGACGGAATTTCCAACTATGCAGTGTGAAAATTCAAAATGAAAAACATACTGATGGAGAAAGATGTGTGGGAAGTCATCACAGGTGATGAGAGAAGGCCGCCAAATGAAATAGATATCAAAGTGTTCTATACAAGCTAAAGTATGGACCAGATGGAAATGTCTCGGTTGCGTGCACACTAACGTGGATCCATAACAATGAGTCACTACGTGCCAATAAGACATTGACACGTGGCACCCAAAAGACCTGTAGCTCCAGAACAACGTTCCGTCCCATAAATGAGACCATCACATCAAGTTTCATGTTGCGTGCCCTTATGAGTACGTAACATGTATAGACTACTTTTCATATATGGTTGGTACATGGGGTTGGCCCCCAAGCACATGTCATTGAGAATTTCTTTTGTGTTTTACAAAAAAAAGAAAGTATCACAGCTTTAAACATGTATAGCTTATTCTTGAAGGCAACTTATACAACTTGAATAAGGGACACATGAATCTTTTATTTCAAGTGTCTCATCAGACACAAGAATCTCCCATTCACTATCGAATATGAGAAAATACCTTTGTGCTTTCAAAAGGTCTCCTTAGTCATAGAGATGACAAGCTACAGACTTGTACAAATGGAATTCTTCTATTATGTTTCATCGAATTCACAATCTTGAATGACCATATGAAAGGGCCTAAAAGGCAGCGCTTGCAATTTTTTTTTTTTGTAGTTTTTGCTCGTCGGATTTTAATCTAGAGATCGAATTGAGAGAGGATAAAGATCATACACTGCTTCTAGGTGCCAGGAAAACCGGCGGGGGGCATATAGGCCAGTGTCTTTTGAAGAGCATTACTACAAGGTCATGGTGCTATCAAGGATTTTGGAGAATGTAAACATGTTATACTGTGGGAATTACAAATTTGGTCAATTCTAACGCCATACCCATTGCAGAGTGTGATTCTAGCTTTTATATAGATCCACCATTTGGCTTGCATTCTTTAGATTCTCTCTTTTCATGCTCTTTAGAAGCAGCCTTAGTTTTTGAACTGAAAAAACGAGTAACAAACTTGAGTTGAGAAAAAATTTAACACATAATTTGTTTTCAAAGCAATGAGTTGTTTCAAAATCATGAATAAGGCCTTCTTGGTGCTTTTATAAAGACTTAATGTAAATTTTTTCTTCACGATATGATGCTTGAACGCTAGAAGAGCACCTCATACACACGAGCAGGACAGATGCATGTTGTTTCATGTGTGATTACATGCATAAACAAGCACTGCCTTTTGTTATTTTGCTCCTGAATTCTAAAGGTGTGGGATACTATTTGGAACCAATCAACGATGCTTGTGCTCAATTCATCCTTTTCATGTTTATTGCATCAGACTTTTGTAGAGCTCCTTTTAGGAGACTTTTTCATTACTTGAAAATCGATCTGTTTACTTGTTTTTTGTTTTATGCTAATAAAAGTTCTTTCATTGTCTATTTTGAGATCAACTACTCGAATTAGAATGAATGCTAAAAAGCACTCCATCCATATTACCTTCCATAGGAAAACGAGCCTGTAACCAGAGCGCAGTCAGATATTTTGTTAATCTGTTTACCCACAAGTAAATAGAAGCCTAATGGCACTTAATCGGAGGAAAACTAAGTAGATATCTATAGCCGTGCAATGAAGCCAAACAATAATATCTTATATTGGGCTATATCCGTTTCTTGTAGCATAAATTTCACATATTCTGCATTCAGAACCAGTGATTACATCAACAGACGTCCACATTAGCTTTCATATAGCTGAACAAAGACCAAAGCACTAAGTTTCCTATCACTTCTCCGGAGGTGAAAGGCAAACTCGATCATGAAGAAGGCTACCACTAAAAAGCAGTGCAAATCAAAGCAAATTAAATGAAGTTCATATTTTCTTATCAAAACACAATACAAATTTTGAATTGTTTGTAAGAAATACTCCAATTAAGTCCACGTTAAAGTTAATTTGTCTTATGGTAGAAGTCCACTTAATAGTTAATTTGATAAATAAATAAATGATTGAAGTCCACCTTAATGGGCTCATAGTAATTTGCCACATGAGACTCACCCACAAGCAAATGGAACACATTCCCTTCTATATCATAATAAGACCACAAAGTCAGTCAATTTTGAGAGTCCATAGAGGGTGATATCTAGGCAAAGGTCGGAGACTATCCAGCTTGGCTGTTTTGGACTGTGCTTGGGTTAGGAATCAAGCATGCTATAAAGGGCTATTGGTCGGAGCTTTAACCTACAAATGCTTCTAAGTTTTTCATAAACCAGAGAAATCATATGCTTAGGATTAATTTGCAATCTTTCAACACAAAACACACAGTTCAATATGAATCAGTGTATCAGAATTATCTTGTATACTTGCCTGACACTGGTCCAAAGTGGACAAGTCAAATCTAGCTTTAAGGGGATACTATAAGGAACATCCTCATTACACTAAATGCATATAAATACATCTCCACATCAACTGCACAAAACTTCCTGCATTGATATCTTGCACAGAAAGTTGCTGTTTTCATGAATACTTTGCTGGCCTTGAAAGAAATAGCTAGGCAGTTTCATACATGAAAATGTCTTCTCAGGCCCTTAAGGTAAGCTTTCGTTTCACATTATTAAGAATGAAAAATGTATAATTGTGCTGAATGAATTAATGAGCATGCACCAGCTAAACACAAACTCTCTAAAGTGATTTATTTGACAGCACCCAGTGTAGCACATGATCACGTTTGCATTTTATCAATGTCAACACGCTAAAATGACTATACATATTTGCAAGCTATTCCAATATGAGTCTTGACAAGTCTCAACTTTCAAAGCTACCTTACTGGGTTGCAGCAAAACCTTCTAGGTACATTCCTCTTCAAAAATGCTAAAAATCAAACTGCCGCTAAATGAGCTGGTTTGTATTAAAAAGTCAGACTGTTACACCTGAAACCCACGGAACCACTAAAGGAGCTGTTGTGTGTCGTCTTCTATACTCCTCATCGTATCGACCTTTGAAGTTCAGTTTGGGTTGATCAGACTGAAAAAAAACAAACCATGGCAACTATGAGCACTGCATGTTAACCCAAGCAAACATCTTTCCTTGTCGGAGTACTTGTACATGTTGGCCTTTCTACTGTTGTACCTAAACTAGGATGCAGGCATTTTGTAAGCAAACGTCCTCTTTATACTGATCCATTTTGGAACCAACATGAGCTCTCTGAAAACCGTGAGGGCTATATAATAACGTGCATGATGTTGTAGACATACAGAACATACAGAAACCCTTAAGCCTGAGAATGTTATCCAAGCAGGATAATGGCTTCTAAAATAGTTCCTTAATCTCCAAGCATGGAAACATAAGCCAAACAAAGAGCGAGCTGGTGACAGAGGCAGTACACAGTTGATATGACAGAAGCAATAGAGTTGACTAGGTACAAGTTTGGCTAGAGTTGACTAGGTACAAGTTTGGCTGCCTACAGGACAAGTTGGCAAAGCACCAAGTCCAATCATTCTCAATAATCAGGACAGCAGAACTACAATTAAGTACAATGCATTTATCTAGTATTTTTGAAGATTGCACTAGAAAGGAGATTTGATTTGGAGAAAGATATTAAAAAAGTATGCAAGTCACATAAGTATAGAAAGATCTGATGGGGTTGTGATTTATACGATGCTTCTTGGTATCATGAACCCGTGAGATCACAAAGAATCGAACTTGGGAGGGCAAGCCAAACTCAAGCACGATACACTTACTCACCATGTGCAGGGAGGTTGTGATTTATACAATGGAGGAAATGAGTTCTCACTTCATCTTTTGAAAGGTTCAAGGGACTCCCTGACCTGGAGGTCATTTAGAAGAATGAGATGAAATATTTCTATGACAGTATAATGGTATAAGATTCATGGTGATACTGCAGCCTGCAAGTACATTATTATCAACTTCAATGTTTTACCAAATTTGAGCTACATGCTAATATGCTGCATGTTAGTGTGATTGTTTTCAGATTAGCAAGAGCTGGTCAAAAACTAATCATTTGAAGCTATTATCTTGATTATGAACAGCAATTTTAAAAATCCTCCATACATATACCTTTGGAGATTCTGCCTACAAGATCCAGCACTATAAAAGGATTGCCATCAAGCTACGCTTCCATTCATCAACCACATTTTCACAAATTCTCTCTAAAATATCCCTTGATAAACAAAATAACACACCTGCTTTAGCCAGCACTCTTGATGTTTGTGCTCATATATGTCTGGTGAAAAGCAGCCTTTTTCAGCAGGGCAAAATACCCAGACATTACACTTCATATCGCCTTTTTTGGCAGCTTTTGCCTGGTCCAAACAGGCTTGACAGCAATCAGCAGCACTTTCTGTGTGGTGTGTCAAGCCCCACCGCACTGCAACCCCATCATAATCCGTATGTGGTTCAGCATGGCACTCTATGGGGAGTGGTGGACCAGGTATAATTCCATCTTCTGCATACAAGCACATGGAAAAGCTTAAAATTTCATCACATTCTTGGTAAGTAGTCTGGTATAAAGATATTGATGAGATAAAAACGTCATATATTGTCCGACCTTGAAACAAAAATCAATAGGCAGATTCATGTTGACAGTTGGTATTAACTTGCCATCTACTAGTCAGATTTTCCAGATACTTGTTTATCCGGGAGGTCAAACAAAAACAATTTCACAACAAAAGTGTGCAAGGCTGAACAAATGGTGAACCAATCTTAAACGCATAATGAAATCAGGACAACAAGGGGTTAGCTAGCAAAAAACTTGTATGGAATATCATCAAGCATGAAAGCCAGAAAGCAGCTGCTTGTCATACCCATTTCAGAATCATTCTGCAGCAGAGCTCCAGTTATCGTGCCATTGCTTGGAGCCTCTGCAGGCGCATCAAGGCCAGCTTCTTCAAGTAAGGAGCCCCAATTCTGCTCCAGCATTTTTGTCACGACCTCTGCATATGAGTTAAAGAACGTATAGAGAAACACGGAGATACAAAAGTTTCTAAATGCTGATAAGAAACCGAAGAAGGGCTAGCTAGTCATCTTTCATCCCAAACATTCTTGTAGGTGGCTCGTTAGAAAGGCTCTAGCTCCTACTAGTTACAGTCCTTTAAGCACCATCCATAAGAGGTTTATTTTTCATCAGTTTTACTCCAACAACCGTGCGCAAGGTATCCAAAACATACCCTTTGCATGTTCCTGCATCATCATTTTAATGTCCTGCTGAGCTTTTGCTTCCTCGTGCCTTTTTGCTTGATCCAATTTTTTCCGCCGCCAGTCATCAAGAGCTAAACAGCAAATCAAAGAAACAAATGTGAACAATGCAATTCATGACAAAGAACAACAAAGGAGAAGTAAGGTATAGGTATGACCTGCTCTCTCTCTCTCTCTCTCTCTCTCTCTCTCTCTCTCTCTCTCTCTCTCTCTCTCTCTCTCTCTCTCGTTTACCAGTTCCGTTGATTCTAGCCAGCAGGAAAAACACACAAATCGGTAACTGCACAGTTTTTACCGATACATCCCTAAATTTACTTCAAAGAGTGTCAACAAAGATATGTCAAGGCAACAATACGAACAGAAGGTATCAGTGCGACCAATAAAACAAAATCAATGTTGCGGCTGTTCCGATGCAAGAGGGAAGCGTCAGAATTAGAAGAATAATTCAAGATAGGAGTAGACTCTTTTTATTAGTACACACACACATCAAGACGATTGAGCAAAAGAAGCATATCTGAGATTAATCCCAAGTCTGAAGAACTTCCTACAATGGAATGAAGGAGATGGGGCGCCAGTCCTCCTTAAGACTTCAATAGCCCTAGAAAAAGCTTGACCTAAAACTAGAACCTATACTTGATAATTTCTCAAGATTATTACTAGATCAAAAACATAAATTCTAAAATTAATCTATAGCGCCCTACTACATGCAATATCATTATATGTCTAATCTAAATAACATGGGCACCTAAATATAGCTCGCAGGCATGGCCCATTAACATTAGGGGTCAAATTAACATTAATTTCTAACAGGAAAAACTTTGAGAGTAAGAAACTCAGTCCTACTTAGAAACATTACCCAATTTATGAAAAGGACTTGTATGCCCTAGTCCATGCTTTGAAAGTATAGAGGCATATTTAATTGTCCAAATCTGAGTTTGATCTTTCAACAAATCATGATAAATTGAAGTATTTTTGTAACCAACCAACTCGATAAGCACGTTTGGCTAGAATGGGCTGAATGGAAGAGAAAAGAACCATTTAGAAAATTCATTGTCTATGTCCTAGGATAATGTATCGGATGTCATTTGTGGTCGTTATAAAACTAAGTCATATACGTGCAGAGTCACAAGCGGTAGATTCTAGTCACTTTCTTGTCTTCAGTATAGCACTAAGGATGGATTGGTAAAAATAAGCAAGGAATAAGTTTGATGAGAGGATTAAATCATCCTTAAGGAGAAGGATCTAAATAATGTGGAAAATCATGTCATTGAAGGCTTGATCAATCCTTGTGAAGAGGAGAGAGATCTTGAAACTCTTGTTAAAAGAGAGTTGTTGTAAAAAATCAGCTAAAGTTTCGACAAACAGCAATTCATTGGCGAACGAATCTTGATTTGTCCATGAGTCGTTCAGGTCCGATTCAAAAGAATCACACCCTAAACAAAAAAAGTTCTTTGATTTTGCTTTCGATGTTTTAATTTGTATTCAAACATTTAACCAGTCTACTGTGTGATAAATGTTTGATGATGGATTGTCGTTAAATCATAAATTACAATTTTAAGTGGAAGTTGAAATATGAATCTAGATGACAGAACATTGTAGTGTTTAGACAATTAAATTGATCATTGAAGTTTTTGAGGTTTAACGATGTCCATTGTAATTTTGTGAACACTAATGAGCTTTTAAGTATCTACAAGAAACAGTGACATGTATGTATTCTCAGCAATCTGATATCTAAAAGAAAAATTGTAGATGTTAGATGTTAATTAGCATATCTAAAGATTAGTAGCCAATGAGGGAAATGAACTTCAAATTCAAGAAAGCATTAATGTGAACGAGGGAGAAGAAAGAGGCCCATTTCAAAGGCTAATAAAAAAGACTGAATATTTTCTCCAGAAAGTGCGCCTAGAGCGGTCGTCTTTTGCATGGATCTTGATGAACAAAGCTAATACATGTGAAACATTTGACGAATGACAGGAAATGGGTACAGATTATAAAACTGTCAAAGATCCAAGTTGCGGGCAGGCAAGGTCTATTTTTCAAAAGTGTTACACAACTTTCACGTAAAATCAAATTGACATGTGTCGATAGTGGTAAGTAAAACCACACTTGTGAATGTACAGGTGAAGAGAGTAACAATTGCAAAACCAAAAGCTTGCGAGAGACAGATTACAGGAAGTATTGCAGTCGCAGACAAGGTAACTTTAAGGTTAAAAAGGAGTGGTTTTATTCCACATGTGCAAGAGACTGTCTCTGAAGATCACCTCCTATAGATCCTCAACATCCTATTGCAAAGCACCAAATAGATTGTGTATGGAGCCAAACCACCCAACCAAGTAGAAACTAAAGATCAATCCACAATAGCTTCAATTCCGAGGCACAATGAATGCATGTTGATGAGCAGAGAAAACTAGTAACAAACAACTGAAAGCTGGAAATGTAGGAGGACGAGTTCCTACAGGATAGTTATAGCCTCTAGGATGTCTGTGCATGTGCCATGCAACCTTAGTACACCCCTAACCCCAACTAGAGCTACTACTGATACTCCTTACCACACATATAGCCGTCAAACAACATACACTGCTTCACATGTCACAATTGGAGTGCTTAGGCCCTCTTGAGGTTATTCAACATATTTGGCCCCGAATGGAATTTTGAGGCATAATTTATAATCTCCAACAATGGAGTACAAAATATCCATGTCAAGAAGAATTTTCCCAAATCCTCAATACTGGACATGGATGTAACATTCTCCTTCCCTTGGACTACTTCTGTCCTTAAAAGTGGGGGAAGTTCTTCTTTAGGCTTTCAACTCTTTGCAGTTGACTTAATCAGAATTAATGTAGCTAACTTTGTTAACCTATTCACAACCACCCAAATAGAATCATTTTTCCATTGGGTTTTCGGAAGTCCAACTATGAAATCCATAGATATGCTTGCCCATCTCTTATCAGGGATATGTAAGACATGTAAGAAACCACCAGCTCTAAAGCATTCAGCTTTAGCTAGTGGGAAGGGTTTACACTTTACCACATAAGTCTCAACATACAGCTTGAGCTTGGCCAAGAAAACTCCCTTCTAACCAAGTCCAAAGTCCTGTGTATACTTGGATGACCTGCACAAGTTTTCTACTTCAATTCATCATCCCCTAGTTTCACAAAAATTCCCATTTCGAAAAAGTAATTTGTCTCGAATAGTATACAGTTCCACAATTTTCTTATCTTTCTTAGTTGATTGAGACCTCTGTGAGTTTGTCTCAATTCTATTCTTATTTGTCCCAGTATATGTGACCAAAATAAGAATCTTTTTCACATTTGTCCTTTGATCGAAAGATCTGTGGAAATCTGAGTGAATGAAAGTTCATTCAATTCACCAATCCGCCTAAGGGCATCTACAACTTGATTACATCTATCTTTAATATATCGGATTTCACGATCAATATCTTGCATTAGCTCAACCCACCGAGCTTTATGACCCCTCAGATCATGCTGATCATAGAAGTACTTAAGAGGTTGATGGTGTGTATACACTATAAACTTTCTACCATACAAGTACTGTCCAAGTTTTTAGTGCATAAATCATAGCAAATAATTCATTTTCTTGAGTTGCATAACGCATGTTAGGTCCAATGAATTTCTTGATCTCAAAAGCTACCGACCTATCATTGTGAAATAGAACCACTCCAATTACAGTATCACTTGCATCAATTCTCACGACATAGAAAACAATAAAGTTTTTGAGTTCCTCAAAACGTTGATTATTTTCCTCGTTCCATACAAAAGGCAAACTAGGTTGACCACTTTTCTTCTTTTGTTAACTCTGCCTTTTGTCAAATTAGCGAGAGAGGTGTTGCCTCTTTGGCATAATCCTCAATAAATCTCTAGAAAAATACAGTAAATCATAGAAAAGATTTAAGGTCTCTTATTGTTTAACCAAAAAATCTCAACCGGAGATTATATTGTTAGCGTGAATTTCATTCCTTACATGAACTCACGGATCCTAGTCCATACTAAGATCAAGTTGATTACAACTAGCAAGGAACAGGTTTCAACAAACCACTATCTTGCAATAGAATTCCCTAGTTCTAACACAAATCAATCGGACTTGTAATCAACAACTCTTCTACTACAAGAGTGTCTTCTAATTTTCGTCTCTTACATCTTCTAACTAGATATCTACTATAATCCTTAAAGGATTTCTGTAATATCAAAATATCCTATCGTTCTTGATTTTTGAAACAGATCCGTCATGTATTCATATAAAAGATTCCTCCTGGAATGATGTTTCTCCTTGATAACAGTCTTTTTTTCCTACTTCTCCCCCTTTTAACAAGAAACCATACGAGTTTCCAAGGGGTGCATATCAATCTAGATTAGCTCTAGGAGAAGTTTCAAAGAAGAAATCCGAGAAAAACTTGGAAGTCAAGTAAGGTGTTGCATCATCGTAACCAAATATTTAATAATGTCTCAACACATGACTTATCAAAATATCTTCTTTGTTACCAATAACAGAGAATTGACCCGTAAATTAGAAAACGGACTTATTCAAGATTCATGTAAAGGAAACAATGTAAAAAACGATTGCATTAACCATTCATGTGACATCGTCCAAGGTCAATGGGTAATCAAAATTACCTTCCAAGGAATCACATGAAATCGGGTTAATTAATGTTAAGAAATTCACAATTATTTTAATAGTATAAAGAAATAGCTTGCCGGGTTTCCGGTTTTGTAAATTTGAAATATCCATAAGGGGTCATGACCAATATCTCAAATTTCCGACAAAAAACCCTTTTATGACCCATAATATTTGGCATCATTTAGATTTACGACCTTACTATGGTCTCATTTTACACGGGTAAAAGATCTTCGAGGACAACTTATAGCGGTTGAAGAAAGTGTCCCAGATTCAGCATTAGTATCCATTATGCTTAATAGCTTACCACTAGCTTATCAGAATTTTGTCATGATGTTACAAGAAACCAGGCCTACCTTTGATAAATTGAATGCTATTTTGATACAAGAGGAGATGAGATGTCATAATCTCATGAACAAGATTTTAAAGAACAAGCATTCATAGCAAAGAAGATAATCAAACTTTTTATTGTAATGATGTATGTTGATGATCTTAGCATCACAAATTCTAATCAAGTTTCGATTCGGAATATTCATTAGAGTTTGATATGAAAGATTTGTTGAAATACAATGGCTATTTTACCCCTAGTGGCTAGGCACTTGGATGTACATATTTATTATGTCGTAAATTTACCATGGGGGTTTGTAATTATTTTGCAGCCCTCTTTGTAAATTAAAGTTAGTTAAGTGCAAGTTGGGTCCATGAGAACAAGTTGGCATGCCATGTGGCATGAGACTCAAGTGGGAGGTGACACCTCACTAGTTACTATCTATGTAGAGGATTGATCCCTCTTCTCTCTCTAATCAAGCTTTTTGAGTTCTTACTTTTGCTTTCTTGAGGTGCTTAAAATTTCCATGGTTTTACATGCTTCCGTAGCTAATTTCTTTCAAGCTTTCAAATTGTCTGTTATGGAGGTTATGACACTTCATAGATAGACCTAAAAGTTCATCATGGTATCAGAGCAGGTTGTTTAGCTTGTGATTTGTGAAAGTTTGGAAACTTCTAAAGCAATTTTCAGATTTCTGATTGAGGAGCTTAACTACAAAGTGGGAGAGCTTTTTGTTTGGCAATCAATTTTCAGAACAGGAAGTACTGGTGATAGGCGGAGCACAGCCGTATCAGACTTTTTGGATTCTGACAAATTTTCCAAAAGTTGAAGAGAGCAGCTTGTGGAGAAGTAGGGCGCACTTTCTATAGGGAGATCTGATCAGGGTGCTAAGTGGATATTGTGCAATGCATAGCAGGGCCATACTGTGTGGCAAAGACAAAAGTAGAAGCTATTGGGTATTAGTCAAGTGGCATAATGCCCTAGTTTGAGTGAAACCCCAATTTCCTAAAGCATCCCAATTTTTTAGTAGCTTTTTGGAATTTCTTCTATTTAATTGAAGAATCAATCATGGCTGGCCTAAGTGAGAGTCTACTCAATGAGTCAAGCAGATTGGATGGAACCAATTATAGAGTGTGGAAGATTTAGATGCAGAACATTCTCATGGATAGAGAATGTTGGGGTACAGTCGTAGGTTCTGAGCCTACTCCAGATTCTGAAGATAAATTGAAGGACTATATCAACAGAGGGTCAAAGGCAGAAGGATAGCATCATTCCTCACATATGGGTTGCCACAGGACCTCGAGAGGCCTGTGGAGGAGCATGAGAACAATGATAAGAGTGACTATCTTCCTATTATTTATTCTAGTGAGCAGGTCTCAAAGGAGCCCATTCAGGAGATTTTTCAGCCCCAACTACAAGAGCAGACGCATGCTAAGCAAACTGAGGCAGAAAGGGCGAAGAGTACTAGAGAGACACTTTGGAATACATGATCACCATCAGCTTCACCACCCCCTCCCAAGAGCTTACCCAGGTGGTATTGGCAAACAGTGAAAGATGGAGGGATGATGGAGGGAAGGTGCTAAAAGATCTTACAGGAATCCCATGCAGCGAGACAGTCGAGAGAGACCAACTTTGCAGTTATGCCATCTATCTTAGAATCACGTGAACCACAGTCATTCTATGAAGCTAAGAAGGTGAACGTATGGACTCCATCATGGAGAATGACATATGGGAGCTTGTGGACTTACTTGATGGGAAGCAACCAATAGGTTGCAAGTGGATCTACGGGACCAAGTACCAGGCAAGTGGTAAGGTGGAGAAGCATAAGGCAAGACTTGTTGCTAAAGGCTTTGCTCAACAGGAAGGGCCGATTATGATGAGACATTTGCTCCTGTTGCAAAGATGATATCAATAAGAACCGTGTTGGCAATTGCAACTTATTTTCATTGGGACATTCCACAAATGGATGTCAAAAGTGCCTTCCTTAATGGAGAATTGAAGGAAGAGGTTTACATGGACCGGCCACAGGGATTTGAGGCAAAAGGTAAAGAAAATCTGGTGTGCAAGCTTAAGAAGGCTTTGTATGGGTTAAAACAAGCGCCCAAGGCATGGTACAGTCATATTGATGATTACTTCACAAAGCAAAACTTCATTAGAAGTAAATCCGTTTTGAGGGAGAAAGAGGACATAGTAATAATTGTTCTCTATGTTGATAACCTAATCATTACAAGTAGCAATAAGCTACTTATTGCTAAGGTCAAAGAAAATCTTTCACATGAATTTGACATGAAAGATTTGGCCTTGATTCATTATTGCCTAGGATTGGAAGTTTGGAGGAAACGTTATATTCTTTTTATAACCCAGGAAAGGTATGTAAATGAACTACTTCAAAGATTCCATATGCACGATTGCAAACATATAGCTACACCCAGTGATACAAGTCGCAAGCCATCTATGGTTGATGGGACACCTTTTGTGGATGAGATGTTATATCGTCAATCGGTGGGCAACTTGATTTATCTCACAAATACTAGACCTGACATTGCAGATGCAGTTGGCATTGCAAAACAGTTTATGAGTAAACCTACAAAGGAACATTGGAAATCAACCAAGCGGATTCTAAGATCTGTCAAAGGAACTTCGTCTAATGGCATCGGTTATACAAATGATAGGAACCTTCAGGTGGAAGGCAAATACGGGACAAAGATGATCGCATGTCAACAACAGGTTATTCATTCCACCTAGGTTCTGGAGCAGTTTCTTGGTGAAACAAGAAACAACCTACGATTGCATTGTCTTCCACAGAAGCTGAGTACAGGGCAACTATGAGGGCTGCTTGTGAGGCTATATGGTTGAGGCACTTGTTAGGTGATATGCAGGAACCAAGTTTAGATCAAGCTTTTTGCTTTTAGCTTTTGCTAACACCTCCTTCGATCCATTGTAATGAGTTTTTCAAATCTATGACTTGAATATTGTTATTTGCTCTATCGATCCTATGGTTCATGTGTGTGAGTACTAATAAGATTCCTTTACTCCTATCTTTAATAATTCTCATAGTTTTGACTATTAGTGCTTTGAAAGGCAAAGGGTTGTATGGGCCACCTAATGCTCAAGGGGCTCAGAGTCCTCTGTTGTTGTCTCCACAACTCCAAGAGCGGGCCATGGCCCATGAGAGAATCTATGCTTTGGAAATTGGATGCTTGGTGCGGCAACATAACTAGAAAAAATGTCCATTGAACCACATGCGCGCCGCATACAATCTCAAGTGGCCGAAATGGAAGGGCCAACACACATGGAAGAGCTAGAGCAAGAGCACTATCAAGTTGTTCCACATTTGAAAAATATTGGTATGGTTAGGAAGCTGGTTTCAAACTACAATCTTCAAACGCAAACAAAATATTGCACCACTGGTAACAAAATCTTTTCTTTCTCAAGCATGAACATTGTAGAAATTGGCTACTCAATCCCCACCCAACCTATGCCGCATAAAAGTGATTGGAATGCCTCTCTCTAGGCTCACTTATCCACAATCCTCGAGCAACACTTAACCTTGACCTTTTCTAATGTCACCACATAACAAACACCATGCACATCCAACACTTGCCACTTGGCAATACCCTGACACATAGGCAAGCAAGTATAGAGGACAGTCTAACAAGTGTCATTCATCAACTAGGCCAAGTAGCCCAATCGACATATGACACGTGTCTTGTTGACCAATCAACTCTCCTACATTTTAGGTGAGTCTAGCAAATCCTAATTTGAGACCCAGTACCCCATGTCAAAGGCTAAAGCTAAGCACGACTCTGAATTTCCAATATCAACTATTTACAATATCATCACAAAGGTCACCAAAGGTCGATGCTGAGACATTTTGATAATTACAAAAATACAATAACATTTTAAGCTATATGTTACATCCATGTCCTATACTAAGGATTTGGAACAATCCTTGACGTGGGTATCCGGCACTCCAATGTGCGAGTTCATTAGTTATACCTCAACAATTTGATCTAGGCCAAAAATGTACACTAAATAACAGTGAGAATCTAGGCACTCCAATAAAAACATGTGAAGTAGTGCATGGTGATTGACAACTATATGCATGCAAAGGAGGATCGATACTAGCTTATAATGAATTTAGTAAAAGATTAGGGCTCTTGAGGGAATATTTCTAGGCTCCTAGGGTCTATATATACATACAGATTTCGCCTGATTCTAGTACTAGAAACACATCCTCTCCTCTCCTGTAATCATCATGGCTCGAAAGTGGAGCTGATTAAGGAATGATCTTCAATTTCTCTTTGGTTGGGAGGTTTGGCTCCATAGCTCTTCTTTTGGCATTTGCAACAGGATCTTAAGAATTTACACTTGGTGATCTTCACAATGGTATCAAAGCTAGGGCCTCCATCGATCAAAAGGTAGAGACGCTTTTTGCTCTTTGAAGCTTTTTGGTAGAATCTCTTACGCTTTTCTTCCTGGTGATGAAATTGACCTCCAAGTGATTAATTTCTCAAGATCTTGATCGTTCCTAGCCTAAAGATCAGTGTTATGGACGTTCTCCATAGCCACTATATTTCACTTGAAATTAAACAATTTTTTTTAAAAAATTGCATAGTATTCACAATGTCAGCTTGAAATTCATGAAACATACTATACTATAATGACTATTAGAGAAATTCTTCTTGTTTTTAGTCATTATGAGGGTTCTAATGATTGCATACCAGTTATGCCATCGATATTGGATCTAGACTGTGTTTTTGGTCAAAATTGGTGAAATTTGTATTTGCTAGAATTGAACAGTAAGAGTCAATATTGGGCAGAATCAAAACTTTCAATACTTGCTAAGGTCGAAAGGAGGTAATTAGGGTTTGGTTTCACTTGCATGAGGTTAAGATCCATCATAATGTGCAAAAAATTTCAAAATCCATTAAAAAAACATGGTTTTTTATGAAATTTTCATGTTTTAATATACAAAACCGATCGTTAAGCCGTAAACTTTGCATGCACTCTCTTTAGGATGATTTGAAGCTGTTTAGTAGCTTTTTTCGGACGTTTAGTGCTTCAATTCCCTATCTTTTCGCTGGAGGTGCTTACACGGATCGTTTTGTATGCCTTTTGACCTTTGGCACAAGCTATCATACACCTATTTTGGAAGCTTGAGGCTTGTGCACCAGAGCGATGAAGTTGCATGCATGGGCGCCCTCTCAAAAAATGGTTTTTGCTCATTCTATCCATATGTTACAGATCTAAACCTACTAGAGTCCTTCTCTGATCCCTACTGAGTTTCTAGAAGCTATTGAACAGCTCTCTAAGGCCATGCAAAGCATACAAGTTGTGCCTAAGTGCGCCCTCCTACAGGTTTTTTGGGCCTTTATTGCTCGCACATGTGGACAGAGAAATTGGCAAAAAAATTGAGGTTCTGATTGCATGTCAAAAAGCGAGTAGTAGGTTGCTCTTCCTCAGTTAAAAAATCATGTTTACATCACTCTATATGTTTTAAAACACTGTACAGTGACTTACAGTAGTCTAAGGAATGAAATTTCATGATTGAATACAATTGTCTTAGAATTCAATTAAAAAGTGGAAATTGCAGTTTGGAAGGCAATTTACGTAAAAAAAAGCCATTTCGTTAAAATCATTGCATGTCTGTGTAATGCATGCTAGACATTTTGAAATCACGGCAATGCAAACCTAAGTTGCACCGGAACGTTGTTCCGGACCCCCACGTTCCAGAATGCAGCGTTCCAAAACCCCGAAATGCTGTATTGAAAGTTTTTGAATATGATCTGAAGACTGATAATCACAGTCATTTTGAGTGCTTTTCAATCACTCTAAAACCCAAAACCTTGTTCATTCTTGAAGGCACACGTGAAAATGAAGGATTTCAAACAATTGAAAATAATGTCTTGTCCATATGACAGCGGTAAACTTTCGTGGTAAATATTTTAAACGGCATAACCAAACCCTAGAAATGGGTTTTGAAAAAAAACCAATTTCTAAAAAGTTTTTTTTTGAGTGTAAGGCCATCCTGATTCCTGAATCCTAGCTTATAGTACCCTCCATAGATACTCGTTCAGAACCGGTTTAAAATATTGTTCTGTACATTCAGAACAAAACAGTTTCACTCAACTTCCATACATTCGAAACAGGTGGATTCATCTCCCTTTGAAAAAATTTATTTATCCATTTTCAAATAATGTACATAGCATCAATAAGGAAGAAAAAAACAATTTAGCGTTCCGATCCGGAATGCTGCTGAATTCCGGAACCAGCGTTCTGGAACGCTCCCGAAACACAATGTTCCGGAACGGGGCGAATCTCTGATCCAAACTAATAGTGGTGAAATTGAGTTTCAATGATGGAAATCAATTTTTACACTTTTGATCTATATTTGGCAGAAAGTCCAGATTCCCAGTTACATAAAATTTTCAGAAATCAGAATTGTTTCGATATTTCTCAAAATCCAATAATTATTGATTAATCGAAATTGGCTTGATGAGTGGATGGCCTTATTGAATTCAAATCAGTCTGATTTTGAGATCAGATTTAATTTCACTTGAGTTGAAAGAATTTCAGATCTGACAACTAATAATAGCAATGTTCGATTGTAGATACTCATAATGACGACACTCACGAAAATGAATAATCGAAACAGTTTGCGAGATCAGCAAATGGAAATTTTCCGAAATCAGGTCAAGGCAATGTCCTTGCTGAATTTGGATTTCCAACCAAAACCATATTTCAAAAGAAAAGAAAAATGAGAGCGTAGTTTTACTTTTCGTGGAAAAGCATCATCATGGTAGCGTAATCTGCAGCCGAAATCTGCTACATGGAATGGTTTCATAAAAACATTTAAAGAATCCTTTGTCGTGGAGGACGATTCAAATTACAATCATAGTTGTATTCTTAGATGATATACTCATCTACAGTAAAACCCTTAAGGAGCATGTGACTCACATGAAAAGATCACCCCTTCAACGAAAATAATCAGATAGTAGTCAAAAGAAGTCTAAGAAGTTAAATATTTTCTTGGATTTATACTATTTTTTCAGAGATTTATAGAGGATAACGCAACAAAAGTGCCAGCACCTCTTAATAATTTCACTAAAGGCAGACTTAATAAAAAGAAGAAGAGATGTCAACCGAGTCCACCTATTGAATGGAATGAAGAACCAAACCAGTGTTCTGAGAAACTCAAAAATTTGATTGTTTCTAACACTTTTTGTTGTTGTTTTATAGATCGCGGATCCAGATCTACTTTACATCGTTAGAACTAATGCAAGTGATTCAGCAATTGGAGCAGTTCTTTTCCAAAACGATAAGCCAATAGCCTTGAAAGCAGGAAATTCAGTAGACCGCGGTCCTCAATTGTGTCATATAGCTCAAGAAAATGAGTTATTTGCTGTGATTCATTCATGCACTTAAAACCTAGAGACATCACTTATATGGTAATAAGTATACAATGTATACAGATCACCAGCCTCTAAAATACTTTATAATAGAGTTTGTTTATAATACTAGTACTACAGATTATGGTCCGTTTATGCTTCTATATGGTTTTCAACCTAGATCTTAGGTTAATGTGGAGTCTAAATCTGTTAAGATCCAAAAAGTTCCAAATTTCTTGCATATAATGCAAGAGATGTTGCAATTAGCACGTGAAACTATCTATAGTGCTCAGGATAGAGCTAAACACTTTGCTAATCTTAAGAGATCTCCCAGAGATTTTAAAGTTGATGACTAGGTATATCTTAAAATTCCAAAAGTTTTTAGGACTATGCGTACTGGAAAGCATTATAAATTGTCTACCAAATATTGTGGAGCATTTTGGATTGTTAAAAAAATTGGATCTTTAGCTTACGAATTTGATCTTCAGGACAAATCTACTGCTCATTCAATATTTCATGTAAGCCAGTTAAAATTAAGTTCACATAAAGGTGATACAGTTGGATCTAATGAAGATCTTATCCACTTGGAAGATTTATCACTAGTGTACCTTTGGAACCAAAAAAAGTACTTGATGGAAAGGAAACACTAAGGATGATAATTTGTGGGAAAGAGTTGAAAGCATAAAGAAGAATTTCCCTAAGTTCCAATTCTGAGAACAGTAGTTCAAGGGGAGAAGAATGTTATATCCATGTCTTGTACAAAGAATTCGAAACGATCCTTGATGTGGATATTCGGCACTCCAATGTACACGTTTATTTGTTACACCTCGACCTTCCGATCAAGGCCAATAACCTTGTGAGGGCCCAAGCACTCCAATTAGGACATGTGGAGCAATGCATGGTGATTGACAACTATATTCGTGCAGAGGAGTATCAATAGTAACTTATAACAAATTTAGTAAAGGTTTAGGGTGGGTTCTGAAGTGAATATTCCTAGGCTCCTGGGATCTATATATAGCTACAACTCACCCTACTCCTCTTCCAAATTCCAATTTTCAATTACCAGAAACCTCTCCTCTCCTGTATTCAATCACCATGGCTCGGGAGTGAAGCTGATTGAGGATCTTCAGTTTCTCTTTGGCTGGGTGGTTTGGCTCCACAGCTCTCCTTTTGGTGTTTGCAGCAAGATCTTAAGGATCTACACTTGGCGATCTTCATACTATCATCAATATTCACAAAGAGGAAAAGGAGAATATGCTCTCAAAGGCCACTAGCCTACCCTATTGCATTAAAATTCTACCCCAACGGCGATATCACTCGCATCCTTTTTTAGGACAAATGGCTTCTTCAACTACAACTTGTTTTAATGCATCAAAACTTCGTTGCTGAAATTCTGTCCATTCTTTCCGCAAGTCAATAAACAGTGCATCTATATGGGAATAATTTTTCACACCTTAACAATAAAATATAGCCAATCCAAGATAACATGTTAATGTTGTCAAGTTTGCAAGCACATGCCAAGCAACAAGAACAACTTTCTTCGAATCCGGTTTTCGATTGAAACTACAAAACCCAAATACGCTATCTCTTTTTGAAACAATTCACTTGTTTTTACAAATAAAGTATTATCTCCCAGAGGTGACAAAACAGTCCTAAGGTGAGTTACAGGTGAAACATCATCACAAATGTAAAAAAGTATGTCATCAACAAAATTGACCACAAACTTGCCCATAAAAGCTCTTAGCACATCATTTACTAAAATCAAAAATTGTTGTTACATCAGTCATTCCAAAGGGCACTACAAAAAACTCAAAGTGACCAAAACGAGTTCTGAAGGCTATCTTATGAACATCCTCTTCACAAACTCTCACATGATGGTATCCACTCTTCAAATCAATCTTACTAAACACATTATCACCATGAAGGCCATCCAATAGATCATCCATACATGGCATAGGATATCAATGCTTGATAGTAATTTTGTTCAAGCCTCGACAATCTACAAAAATTTTCCAAGACCCATCCTTCTTAACAATGTTTCATGGACCTTTTCAAAATGCCTTTTTAAAAACAGTTTGAAACGGGACAAAATCGGCAACCCTAGAAAAGAATCGGCGAATCGCTTTTAGAGTTTTTTTTTTAGGGAACTTTTTTCTAGCCTTCTATTATAGCAAAAACAAGTGCTTTTTTTGTTCTCTCTCAAAACAAGTACTTTTTTAGTGTTTAAATTGCAATGTACATTATAATCAACTAACGATCAATCTTGAGACAAAGTCCTGAGTCGCACCTATTGTCATGATTCATATCAAAACATACGTCCAATGTTGCGGTGGATCGTGATTCACTCAAAACGTTTTGGAACGTCAGCAATCCGTGATTGGATCGCAAAATTTTATTTTTTTGCCTAAGATCCCAAAAAACCATGTGCTTATGGGTCCTTTTGCCTAAAAAAGCTTAATTCTTGTCTTACTACGTAATAGCTTTGGAAATCATTGTCGCATGGACCTACTTTTTCACATGTAACACGTCTCTCACCGAATACTCACTTCCTTCTATATAGGTCTTACCTAGCCTATTTGACCCATAACAATTCAACAATTGGACTCAAAATCAAAATCCAAACTAACTTTTAGTATCATGGTCCTTAACCAACTAAGTACCTACCATGGTCCATAATGTAATCAAACCACCAAACACTCATGACAAGTCAATACATTATGAGCATTGATCAATCAATCATTCAACCACTCTTAAGTCATATATCGAGTAAGTGATCCTCTTTATACTCTCGAAAAGTCGGTCTTCCAACGCTCTACAACCATATAACATGCTAGCCAAGTAAGACTTAACTCCATTCTTACATTCAAAACGCATTGATTCATAATGCCACCATGGATGATGTAACTGGTAAGTGTTCTCACAACATCATCAAAATACTTGAATAAGAAGTAACTTGGAATGTTACAATGTACCATGATAGCTATTGCTTTTGACTGTGGTGGACGTCATGCAAGATTCGAGAAGTTGGTATGGAGTGTGTGGTGTGATGGATGAGTATTAGCTACTTTGCGCAAGGATTTTTAGAGAGGTATGACTATGTGACATGACTAAACAATTGTGGGAGCATGTAAAGTGCTTTGAAGTGGTTTTAAGTCTGATGGCATGGTATCATTGTCGATAATCACAAAGGTTGTTAGAAGACCAAATTCTACAAAATATGATGGTCAACAGAGTTGCAACAAAGAAAGCAGTTGCCCTAGGGAAGAGCATGCTTGGTGGAACAAAGGAAGACCTCAAAACAATGGTCTTTCTTGATCGCAACTAGATTTCTTCCAACCATAGAACACCATTCTGTGCCTTTTAAAACATTTTGCATGTACAAAACCAATTTTCTTTGAACCTGATTTAAAAATTTCTAATTTGAGATGGAAACAATCATCTGACTATAAATTGCCCAAAAGTGTCAATTCTAACAATCCATTTTACCAAAAGCCATTTGGCAACCAGCAAAACTATGGTTAGAAGCTACTAAACAATGCTTTGATGCAAAAAAATGTGGTTAAATGTAATCCTACGACTATTAGAAGTGCGTGAGCACATTTTGGTGATTCGCAAGATACGTACATTTTGGTGCATAGTTACAAACCAAATAGGCTAGAGTTTATTTATGTCAAGTCTAGGATACTGATTGAATATAACAAAAAGTAGACATACAATCTTCAACGGGAACAAAAAACAACCTATCAAACAGATTTTTCAAGTACAAAACACGTATTCCACACATGGCCACTTCATATGCTATAGAGTTGTGCTTGCAAAATGAATATCTTAACCTCAAGCTTTAAATAAATACCATCAAGCTATAGATCAATCCTACAAGGTGCTTGAGCATATTTACAACTTGCCAAATATGTAAATTTTGACACAGTTACAAACAAAACAAGCTACAATTTGTCTATTTATGCTAAGTCTAGGATACTGGTTGCATATAACAAAGTATAGACATACAATCATCAATGACCTTCTACAAAGTATCACAACCTCAACTCCAGGCATAGCTTGGACCTAATGCTACATCCCCACTAACATAATCAACACCCAAGAGTGGGAGATCTCAGTAGATGAAGGGCAAACTTAACCATGAAGAGGGTTAGCTGCAAAGAGCAAACCAAATCAGGAAGAGTCCCTATTTTCTAATAAATTAGATAAAGCCCCTACTTTCATATGACTTTAGCATGCTCAAAGAAAACCAAATCTAGAGATATACTACTGAAGGTAGAATGCACTAGTTGGTTGCAGCTTGAACCAAGGTCTCAAACAAAACTAAATGTCCTCTAACACAACCAAAAAATATTGATGGCAAGTGTAGAATCTAGGATAGTATCTAAACATAACAAAAAAGAGATGCAACTCTATGGAGCCCACCCACAAAGTAACAAACTATTGACTCCATATCATTTTGCATAGAATGAACTAACTTCTATGATATTTTGTGATGTCGATGTCCTGTACTGAAGCTTTGGAATAAATTCTTGATGAAAATATTCAGCACTTTAAAATTTGAGTTTATTAGTTACGCCTCGATATTCCAATCAAGACAAATTATGTGATTAATAACCTTGAAAGGGCCCAGGCACTCCTATATTGACATATGGAGCAATGCATGGTGTTTGATGGCTTTATGCATGCTGGGGAGTATCAAAAACACTTCCTTTGAGTTAGAGCAATGTATTAGGATTGGATGGAATCTTCCTAGGCATCTGGAGGCTATAAGTACTTATAGAAAGTCGCCCTACTAGACTTTTAGATTCCAGTTCGTGGTTATCAGAATCCTCTTCTCACCTGGATTCAATCACCATGACTTGGGGGTTGAAGCTATTGTGGGTTGATCTTTAGCTTCTCATTGGTTAGGTAGTTTTGCTCCACAGTCTACCTTTTGGTGCTTTGCAGTAGAATCTTCAGGATACTCACGCCATCAACACCCAAGAATAGGTGCAAGTCCCATGCATAAAGATACATCCACATTAGATGATAATCAAGCACCTTTGAAAAATTTAGTCTTCCATTTCAACATTTTATACAACAATCAATGTATTGTGTTTAGATTGTCTATCCATAAGTGAATGGCAAACTCAACCATGATGGAGGCTAACACTAAATGGGCTTTTCATTCAATCCCTCCAACTACATGATCTAAGTTGGGGCCCCTCCCTAATGTGTAGTGAAAACAAAAACGTGTGGTCCAAATGACAAATTGTTTTATTAGCAAATCCTTGGTTCGCAATGATTATTAATATTTATTGTCGCTTTTCAATTCAGTGGACCGAATGGTATATTCATTTTAATACACCATGAGATTTTGCCAAATAAGTATCCAAAACTTCTGCATACAAAGAAATCTTTGTCACTTTGAATTAGAGGTCCACAAGTTTTGAGATATAAAGACATGCATTTCTATATATTAAATATCATAGTGTGTGACAATTTGGAAGAAAGACGCAGCACACAATAGAAAACTTGAAATATTGCAACGAATATATAAAGTATGTGTACTATCAATAAACAATGTGGAAGCAAGATGGAGAATACCATGGAGGACTTGATATATTTCAAGAAATATTTCAAATCAATAATAGGATCTAACTTTTGAGAGAGAGAGAGAGAGAGAGAGAGAGAATGTGGGCAATGACAGACAATAAGGGTTTTGTCTATCCTCATTGGTCCACGTTTGACCTAAAATTTATTTGAAGGGCATTTGAAGTGCATTTGAAATGGGTTGAAAATGACATGTGCATTTAGAAATTTCTAGAGAGAGAACATGTGACTTTAGAAATTTCTAGAAAGAGAAGTTTCTAGAAAGAGAAAAAGATATAAAATGGACAAGAGAGGAGGCACGCATGAGAGAGAGAGACTATTTTTTTATCTTTTAGGGTTGTTTTAGGGTTTTTTTTTGGGTTTCACATGAAAAATAGCAATAATGTGAGTTGAGAGAGAGAGAGAGAGATGCAATGATATGATTGGCAAAGGAGCTTCATAATACAACACCAAGCAAAAGTGACAGACAAAAGACATTGGTGATGAGAAAGTTGATTGTAAACCAAGTCTTGTATGTGTAGACGCAAAAAAAAATTCTAAACAACCTAATCTTTATGGCTGCAGCATCCTTATATGCATCTTTATGCCCACTTGAGAGGAATATCAAGACTTTTGAACTGCATGAGGTTTGAAATGTTACAGAATATAATCAGAGTTCAAGGTTTCTCTCCTTGAAGCCCTGCGCTATGTTGTGTATGTTTCTGCAGGTACCTCGCTAGAAATATACAAGTATGTTTCACTTGGCAGTTCATACACTAAACAACAGAGCAAGTTCCATAAAGTAAGCCATGATATGCAGTCGTGCTCTCATTTGTATGAACTCTTGCACCTCATGAAAGTACCATTGTTTGTAGCCAATAACTATGATTCTAAATTGGTTTATCTTCACATATGGTCTTTATCCACAGACATTTAAACTTAATGTGAAAAAGTCTACTACATATGAGCATTTTCCAGAGGACTACAGTCGCTTTCTGGAAGTCCTGAGGGAAGAGCAGAGCAGGGTATAAATAAGCTCCAAATGTCTTCTATGCTTGTGGCTAAGGGGATCTATATAACTGGGTATGAGCTCAGCTTCCATACCATGGGATAATTTGCACAGTTTAAAGAAGCAAACCTACTACCTTGCTGACTTCTTTGACTGTTGGTTTCTTTTAGCTCCTTCAGTCTCTGTGCTAGCTCTGCAGCTACCCTTTGTCTTACAACCCCTGCTTCATTATCTTTCTCAGCTTCTTTTTCAGCTTCCAGCTCTATCTCTTTCACCTGCTAAAAAATGACTGAGTGTCTAGAAAATTAAAGATCATCTATCTTTGGAATAGCATCACATGATGCTAATTCCACCATGTGAGTGAGAACTAAATTCCCTAGTCATGTGAAGCACGGAGAATGAAAATGAAGAAAGCTTTAATCTGTCTGATATCATGTATAGACAACAACATTTCAAAAAATATATTAGTGAGAGAAAGAATTCCATGTACATGCATATTGAAATCTGAATTTTTTAATTCAGCTTGAAATGAGCATACTCTTTTAATGAGCTCGTGTGGTTCCACCGAGCGCCGTATATTGTGAAATTCTTGAATGCGCTTAATCTCTTGGAGAGTGTACCCCACAACTGCACAAAATAATTAAAACCATCAAACTCCTTGCTGACTTGAATATTTGCAAAAATACACATCCCTGCCGACTGAGGTGAAGCCAATTTTGAAAATTTTCAGCTAACATCGACGAGGTTAAATGTTATGTTAGGTTCACGAGCTTCACTGTCAGAAAAAATGCCACCAAATCTTTCAATAGATAGGACGTATTATTACTGCCCATGGCAAGAAAGATGGAATGCTTACACGCAGATAGAAGTTACTAGGTATTTTAAGGGAAGACGGAGATAGTTCCATCTCTCTTTCTAATGTGAGCTTTTAAACTTACGATAGTTATTTTAGAAGATGATTGCGATTTCCTCTTTAGAATCTACCGATGTCTTAAAAAGTCTCAACTGCGTTCAAAAGAAACGTGAAAGTTGGCTTATAAGCTGCAATTTTTAACTGCATTGCATTCACACGTCCACTTTATTACTGAAATAGATCATAAACTGCTAAAAATGATTCAACGCGAGAAAGCGCCGTCACAATTGACCAAACAGGATCCAAGTAAAGCTACTTGAGAGTTAAAACAAGTCATCATTAACAGCTACATGGCGCAACCAAAAGCGTAGTAGGTAGAGGCAGCAAAACGAGAACCAGGGATGGAATGGTCATTACAAAGGGGGTTAGAGCAAGAATAACAAATGCAGAACATACAATTTAGGCGATGCCATGCTGCATGTCCGCAATTGCAGATTAGAGGAACAGTTGAACAGCAGCATACCTCTTGGATGGGGTTGCCGCAGGGATTTGACAGGCAAAAAAGGCGATCCAGGTTGCAAGTACAGAGGGCTCACGACCAAATGTAATATGAAAAACACTGCGACAATGTTGAATGCGCAAATACACACAGTGGCTGTTTTGAAAGAACACCTCACGTTTATTGATCCTTCCCCTCCCTGCGCCATCACTATCTGCAGGGCCTCCCTCGCCAACCCAACAAACCACGCATCCTCTTTCAATTGCCACCCCTTTGCTCTGCACACCCCATAACGGGAAATGCAAATACCCGCATGCAGCGAATGAAAAATCGAAGATGATTGAAAACAAACGATGGCATTCAGATCAAACACAGAAGCTCAACACAAAATGAGACACAATAACAATACAATCTACATACCAAAACAAAACCAAAAACCAACTGAGAAACTACACAGTCCGCAGAAATAAGAAGAACTCCACGAACAAAACTACTGAACGACAAAAATAACCCCCAAATGGCGAGAGGTGCGGGCCATGTGGGCCCTCAACTTTTTTTGAGTACAGAGACACTCTGGATTATCTATTCAATATTAAATCTATCCATCAAGCTCACAACTACATGACAATCCCGTCCTACAATGCATACTACTAGCATAAATCATATTTTCAGCAGCTGACATTGACCAGATCGGAATGGCATGATGCACAAACACTACTCACTAAAATATACTTTCTATAACCAGCTTCTCCAGCTTCTTATGCGCAAGAGCTCAGCACTTAGGCACGACATGCTCTGCCGTCTCGGCTCCTTGTTCATTTTTGCTCTCTTTCTCTATGGATCTTCTGCTCTGAAGTGATTGCGTGTAGTAGGAGTGAAAGGGGAAGAAAAGAAATTATTAAGGCAACATTGATTGATGGCTAATTGCACTGAATGAGCGTGATAATACTATGGTGGGTGGAGGTAAAGTCCGCCCGAATAGACATGCGCCACGTGGTTACTTTATACTCGCTAGGGTTTTTGCACTTCTGAAGGGGCCCTGCGGTCTAACCAGATGGGTATGTGCGGCGTGGCTAATGAGGAACATGGCTTTTGATTTTTGAGATTCACAAAGTTTTGGAGGAACGCCATGTGTTGTTAGCTTTGTTGCAATAGCCCTATGCTTGCAATAGGGAGAAACTAAGTGATAAGCTACGGTGAAAATTTTGTCACTATTACCTCAGTTTCAAGTTTTAACATTGAAATAACTAAATTTTAAGTCTTCAATTCTTTTAAAATGGAGTCTTCGTTTTTTTTTTTTCATGCCTTACACGGGTGGAAGGCGCTGATTGAGGGCCTTCCTTGCAGGGAGAGCCCTTGCCCGAGGGCAGGGACCCGACCTGCAAGGAAGGCCCGAGATCTCGGGCCTTTCACGACGTAATGTCAATGTGCAAAGGTAAGTTTTTTTTTTCGGGCCGTACAGTACGGATGTACGATATGGTACGATCGCACGTGTGGACCTTTTTTTTTTGCTTTTATATTGCAAACTTTTTTTACGTTTTTTTGTTATTTCGGTGGAATGTGCATGTGGACAGCCAATGAGGATGTGCTATGTGGCAGCCAGCCCCTCATTGGCTGTCCACATGCACATTCCACCAGAATGCTCATGTGCTATGTGTCAACATTTGATTGGTTGATTATGGAAGAATGATCATCTAAAATTATGGTTCTAAAATCCACATGAACATTGTGTTAGGGAGGTGCCTCCAAAATACAAAGGAAACCTGAGCACTTGGCATTACAAGTAAGGTCCTTTGTAATCATAAAAATGATTGATATGCTTGTCTTTTGATTTTATTTTTTGATATTTTTATTATATTTTGTTTTTTAATTTTATGGTAATTTGTACTTCAATGGAAAAGTCTTATTCTAAAATAAAAGACAAGGTGAAATATAATATGTTTGATGATTATTGGAAAGTACTTATTTAGTATTTAAGTAAAAGTAAAACAAAGGAATAGAGATTATTTTTAAAAAATGCTAGATCATTCTTCCTTCATAGCATTAGATTGTGGGACTGGCTATCTCCCCTTCAGCTTCAATTTGCCATGCATGCATATGATTGTTCCACCACAAACATGCTTGGCTATGGCTACAAAATGGTTGCCATCGCAAATAAAGTTCAATCTACAAATCGTATGGTTCTTCAGAGGCCCCCACTATTCTGTGTATTCATTGAGAGTGTTTGTGTATACCAACATTGTCTCTTGGTAGCAAGCATTTCCTTTTTGTAGCATTAGAAGCGCATTTTTCATTTAGATATTTTATTCACAGTTTATGAGCCTGCATCCACATTCATGGACCTAACCAGATGGAAGTCTGATGGGTAATGTATTGAGCACTTGGGTAGTGTCTGGATTTCCCTCAAGGGAAGACAAATTTTTGAGCCTTTTGTGATTGTTGGGGAGGAAGATGTGTAACACAATTGTCACTGTTAGTGGCCCTTGTCTGAAAGAAACCTTGCTAGTGGAGCCAATCAAAACTAAAGGTCATCAAGCACTAGAATAGGAGAAGTCATTATGCTTTGTTCTTCGAGTGACTGAACCTTTGTTAAGCGTAAAGTTTCTTTTGGTTGGTTCCAAAGACCTCTCAAAATAAACTTCGTTGAGTCACCATGAGTAGTCTGACCAAGGAAAGAAGAGATGGTAGCATTCTACCCTTGCAAGAAACGAGATTCACAAAATTGTTTACAAGAGAGGAAGAGTAGGAGATGGTAAAGAGGAAATTGTTGAGAGTAGGAGATGGTAAAGAGGAAATTGTTATTCGACATGGTTTGGGAAGCATAAAGTTTACCAGAGAATATGTGTCTAGGGATTGAAAATTTGGATGATTTAATTGCATTCACATTTCCTGATATTATAGGTAATCATAGAAGTATTGACTTTTCGAAAAGTCGTACAATATTAACAGCATTGAATGACGATGTTGATGTTGTGAATGCATGAGTTATGGAACAAATTTGGTCACTTGCTGGAAAGTTTGAGAGCTTAAGCAAGAGTGTTTTCAGGTTGGTTTGAGTTTGTAATCCATTCTTAGTGTGTGCAAAGTGTTGCATGTGTTTTCAATCTTCCTTTCTATGCTTGGAAACTAGCCAAGTTCAAAATAGAAGTGTTTTAGGGTCCTAGATCTTCTAAGATCTCCTTATTCATCATTTGTTGAGAGGAAAGTGAGTGCTAGGTGCATTAGGACAGAGCCTAAAAGTTGAAGAATCATTATATTCATGGCTTCCAATGGTGAGATCATGTACTTAGAAATTTCTAAATTTGCAAATTTTGAATTGATTCTTCCATCTGCCTTTTATTTGATTTTGAACAACCATTTGCAATCAACTACATTTTTGCTGGCAGGTAATTCGACAATAGTCCATGTTTATAGCTTCTTTTCAGAGATCAAAATCGGGTTGACTGAGTGCCTCTTTGATAGTCATCGACTCTTTAACAAGGTAAGTTGAGGACTAGTCGATGTACTTGATAGGTGGTCTGCTTTGTCTTTTTGATCTTCTGGGTGATGTTCAAAGTTGATAATGTTCATCATGTTGTAGTTGTTGAACTGCAACATCATCATCTTTGGATTTGCTATTGATAAGTTGCTTGTCGGGACCTTCAAAAGGAATAGTCGGCTTTGGAACTAAAGAGTTCAATATTTGGGAAGAGTCCGATAGTTCGGTTATATGAGCTTTGCCCTTACCTTTGAGATTGACAAACTGATCTTCAATAAAGATGACATCTTGGTTGGTGAATATCTTCGACTGGACATGATCATACAGCTTATAAGCTTGATCTGAAGTAGTGTAGCTAATGAAAATTGATTTGACATTATGGAAGTTGAGCTTATTCATGAGATCATGTGGAATTTGTACATAAGTGATACATCAAATAATTCATAAGTTCAATAGAGAAGGTCTGGAGCCTCTACCAACTTCGTATGATGTTTTGTCTGAGAGACCTTTTTAGTAGGACATCTGTTCTGAATATAAGCTGTAGTTGAAATTACTTCAGCCTAGAAGGACTTCGGAAGTGTCGCATGTGATAACATGCACTTTGTCGTGCGACTAAGGTTCTGCTCTGCCTCTCAACAAGACCATTCGACTGAGGCAAATAGTAGGTAATGTATTATTGCTCAATGTCGTTGCTAAAGCAATACTCCTTGAATTCGGTAGAGATGTATTCTCCCCCGTTGTCGGATCTCAGTGCTTTAATTCTTTTACCAGTTTGATTTTTTGCATGCTCTTTGAATTGTCAAAACTTGTTGAAAGCCTCCAATTTCTACTTAATGAAATAAACAACTGTTCTTCTCAAATATTCGTCAATGAAGGTAATAAAATACTTTGCATCAAGCAACGACAAACTTTGCATTGGACCACATATATCTGAATGAACAACATCTAACAAATTTTTTGTTGCATGCCTATGACCTGATCTAAAGGGAATCCTTGTCTGCTTTGGATCAGTCTTTTGATTACTTGTGGGTAAATAAATTAACAAAATATCTGACTGCGCTCTGGTTATAAGCTCGTTTTCATATGGAAGGTGATATGGATGGGGTGCTTTTTAGCATTCATTCTAATTCGAGTAGTTGATCTCAAAATAGACAATGAAAGAACTTTTATTAGCATAAAACAAAAAACAAGTAAACAGATCGATTTTTGTAGACTTTTGTAGAGCTCCTTTTGGGAGACTTTTTTATTACTTGAAAATTGATCTGTTTACTTGTTTTTTGTTTTATGCTAATAAAAGTTCTTTCATTGTCTATTTTGAGATCAACTACTCGAATTAGAATGAATGCTAAAAAGCACCCCATCCATATCACCTTCCATATGAAAACGAGCTTATAACCAGAGCGCAGTCAGATATTTTGTTAATTTATTTACCCACAAGTAATCAAAAGACTGATCCAAAGCAGACAAGAATTCCCTTTAGATCAGGTCATAGGCATGCAACAAAAAATTGAGCACATGCATCGTTGATTGGTTCCAAAAAAAATTTGCAAGCCCTGCTTGCGCAATTTGTTTTGCAACCGTAGATTGCTCGCCAACGATCAATCTAGGGTTGCAATTTTTTTATCATTGTTAATGTGTGGTCAGTGCCCTATAAAAATGAAGGAGAGAACTCATGTTTACATAATCACTGGTTTTGAATGCTGATCGATTGAATGCAAGATATGTGAGAATTATGCTACAAGAAAGGATATAGCCCAATATAAATTTTTATTATTTGGCTTCATTACACATCTGAAACAATTTCGATAATGATCTCAAAAATAATTTTTTGGAATTAAACTTGGCCCTAAACAAAAGATGAAGACTCTGGAGGAAATTAACATGCCGCCACAAAGAGGTCCCTTTCCAAAGCCTACTCTTGGGCTCTGGCAAAGTAAGTGGGGATTTTGTAGCATGTGTTCCGCGCTATGCATGATTAAGTTATCGGTCTCAAACGACTAGGTGGACTTAATAGGATTAAAGATTGCACACCATCTAAGATGTTGGACACTATTTTAGAAGTAATTCGATGTATCCCTATGATCTTCATGCATTTTCTCTTGAGAGGCAACATGACACATTTTTTGTAGCTTGATATATTGAGAACTTAATGTATTTTTTTTAGAGAGGCAACATGACACAATGTCTGTAGCTTGATATGGTGGAATTCTTGTACTTTCTTTTAAGAGGCAACGCGAAACATTCTTTATAGATTGATATGGGTATTGCAAGTGCAGAAAAATTGAGGTGCACATTGGAAGTTTGAAAATGCAAAAGCGATCAAACAATCAGAGATGATAAACGGATGCTAAGACACTTAAATGGAGGTCATGTTGATTGGCAGCCTGTTAAACTCCCATATGCCCTTGTTTAGATTGATGGCTCAAAATGAGAACCACTTGGGAAGATTAAAAAAAAGCAGCTAGAGCTTAAGAATTGTCAAAAAGGTGCATTTGCTCCTCCTTTTTCGATGATTGAATGCACATAAAAATTGCCTAGCTTAGGAGCTCAGAGCAACATAGAATACAATAGTAGTAAGCATAAAGAAGGCATGAGAGCACCTTAATAGTAGAAAAGAAGCAAAGAGTAAGCAAATCTTGTCAATGAAAAAGAGTGGTGTGAAGAGAAGTCTAGCTATTGCTTTTGAGGAAAATTTATCAAGGGAGGAGCAAGGTCTTGGCATGGAAGAAATTATAAAATTTGTAGAAAGGATTGAGAAAGAATTGACCAAACTTTATGATGAATTCACGTAGAAAATTTGTGGAAAGGATCTAGGAAGAATTGACCAAACTTTATGATGAATTTACGATGTAACTATCAAACATGACACAACATGAGATTGAGAAAGGACGAAGAGCAACTGAGGAGTGCACAAGCAAAATGATAAATTAAACTATTGCATATGAGGCTTGGTAGAGGCTTGTTGTTTGTTTGAGAAATCAAGAATACTCTGAATCATAATGCAAATGGTGAGCAAACTAGTAGCCATTGTCTAACAAAATGTCGAAAGCTTTTATAAAATCTTTCACAAAGTTGGAAATGAGTAAGGTGAGCGATAACCACTACTAAAAACATTTGGGACAATTAAATAGGTAGTGTTATAGCAATTTTTTTTAATAGAATGCCTTTCAACGAACTAAAAACAAACTTTGTCGTGTACACCTTTTTTCTTAAAAGTTTTTTCTTCTAGAAATATATTGGCTAGCCAAAATCTTTTATGGTAGTTTTCCATTTGTTTTGCAAAGTGAGGTAGTTCATTTATGTCAAAGAGAGACTTCACACACACACACTCACTAGCAAAGTGTGCACGACGTCGATGACGGGCGGCCGATGGTGTGTGTGTGTGTGTGTGCGAGGGGGGGTGTGGCAGAGAGAGAGAGAGAGAGAGAGAGAGAGAGAGAGAGAGAGAGAGAGAGAGAGAGAGAGCCCTCCCGATGCCCCCTCCTTTTCATGCCTCCCTGCGCCCTCTCCACGTGGCCCGCCCTTGCATCTTCTCCGAATGCACTCCCTATGCGCCCTCCCCACGCCGGCCTTACACCCTCTCGATGCGCCCTCCCTTTGTCCTCCCTGTGCCCTTATTACACCCTCCTGGCGCGGCCTCCCTAGAGAGAGAGAGAGAGAGAGAGAGAGAGAGAGAGAGAGAGAGAGAGAGAGAGAGAGAGAGAGAGAGAGAGAGAGAGAGAGAGAGAGAGAGAGAGAGAGAGAGAGAGAGAGAGAGGGAGGGAGGGAGGGAGGGAGGGAGGGAGGGAGGGAGGGAGGGAGGGAGAGAGAGAGAGAGAGAGAGAGAGAGAGAGAGAGAGAGAGAGAGAGAGAGAGAGAGAGAGAGAGAGAGAGAGAGAGAGAGAGAGAGAGAGAGAGAGAGAGAGAGAGAGAGAGAGAGAGAGAGAGAGAGAAGGAAAGAAAGAGAGGAGAGTGATGAGCAGGCTGCATTTTGAAGCCTTCCTAGCCCTTCACACTCGATTTTCCATTCATAGAAATGCATTTTTATTTTAATCTTTTCAGTAAGAAAGTCTGTTAATCTAAAAAATCCTTAGAGTGCCCTTCAAATATAGTCAAATCTTTGATAATAAAAGTCCCTTTTTGCATGAACAATTTCTTTGTTGAGTTGTATGATCAAGTGCTTACTTTTGAACCATAAGTTTGATGGATGTCAAAAAGAGCATCTATAATTATATTACATACGTTCGTCTAACATATCCCGTTTTAATTTGTTTTGAAATGGACGAAATGTTTACTGATCTAGTGGATTTAAAAAAGTGGCCTACTCCAAATGATTTGACCTAAAATGAGGCTAGGATCACAAAGAACTACTTTCTACACTTTTTTGTGACAATCAGAGTACAATTGCTTTATCTATTAATCCCAGGTATCATTTCCGGAGCAAGCACATCGAGATAAAGTATCACTTCGTCAGAGACAAAGTACTCGAAAGGGAGATTATTGTAATATTTTGCAAAATAGAGTTGATGATAATGGATATATTTACTAAAGCGTTATCATTTGACAATCATTCTAAGGTTAGCAATATTCTTTTTTAAATACCTCATTTCTTAAGGGTTCACATTAAGGGGAAGTGTTAGATTTCATTGCTTAAATTATTTTATAATGTGAAGCTCTCTACAATTTTACTCACATTATTGAGACAGTGTCGAAGGCGTCGAAGACCATCTGTAGAAATACACATGTTGTCGACACAGAGTCAAATCATTTGTCAAGGGTTTCCAAATAATGACCTAAACAAATTTGATAGTGGAGTTTTATCCACTAGATATTTTGGGTCCAGTCTCTTATCTCACATGGCACCTGCCAAGTGAATAATGGTGTATTCCGTTAGGGTTGTTCCATCAGCAATTATAAATAGATCAGTAGATTAGTTCATTTGAAGAACATTGTTCATCAAGTTCAGAATTCAAGCTCATTAGAAGTATTCATTCTTCTCTCTCTATGTTTCACCATAGGCATAGACTGATAATTAATAAGCTATCATGATTATAAAGGACGGCAAAGCATTAGCCATTGTATCCTTAATTCATAGGTAGCTCATGTATCTAACTGTTCCACTTCCAAATAGCATGAGACATATTAATTGGTTTGCATAAAATGGCAGATGCATCGACTCGTCTCTTTTTGAGAAAGAAGTTCCTATCTCTCAAGATGAGTGAAGGAACCTTAGTCACTGATCATCTGAACAAATTCAAATCACTGATTAACCAGCTAACTGCAGTAGGTTTGCCAGTGTCGGACAAATATGCTAACATGTCTCTTATGTCCAGCGTTTCTATCTCTTACGATAATCTAGTATTCCTTTTGAGCAATACTCTTGAGCTGTCTCTACAAAATTTGACAACAAGTTTATTGCAAGAAGACGTAAGAACAAAAAGCTCATCGATACTGAATACAAAGACAATTGCCCTCTATTCGACTAAGCAACAATCCCAGAAGAAGAAAACTTTGAAGGACAAGAAGAGCAAACTGATTCAAACCATCAACAACAACATGATCGACAACAACAAAAGCCGAAGGCCAAGCTCTTCTGCAAGTACTGAAAGAGAACCAACCACGACATCAAGGATTGTCGAGTTCTCAAGCACAACGAAGCAAAAAAGAAGATGCAATAGCAGGATGAGTGATCTGATTCTGCCAGAACCTCTCACGAAGACCCAACATTGATGATAGTACAAGATCAACAAAGTAGAGATGCCTTGCTATGGTATCTCGATTTGGGTGCTTCTCAGCGTATGACTCCATGTAAATTCCTAATTGAAGAACTCAAACCAACATAATCGAGGTACATCTACTTCGGTGACTCAAACACACATCAAATTCAAGGCCAAAGAAATATTCGCCTTCAACTTCCAGATGTGAATTCGACATTGCTTAATGGTGTACTTTATGTACTTAAATTGAAAAAGAATTTATTGTCTATTAGCAAGATCACAGATCAAGGTTGTAGAGCTTTGTTCAATATGAAGCAATGTACTATTTTGGATAAAAGATTGTAATGAGATCCTCTATGCAAACATAGAAGGTAATTTGTATATCTTGAGTCATGATTATGCATTTTCTAGCAATGTGAGTACTTCTAATGCCCATTTATGACATCAAAGATTAGGACATCTAAATATGAGCGATCTTGTACATGCATCATAATAGCATGGTTAAGGATTTGAGCTTAAATGCTGCCTCCACAGACCTTAGAAATGTTTGTGAGATGTGCTTACTAGGCAAACATCCTAGATCAAGATTCCCAAAGGGACAAGCCACTAGAGCTAAGTCCATTCTAGAATTGATACATAGTGATCTGTCATATGAGTATTCCATCTCTGGGTTCTGCACTATATTTCATCACTTTTATCGATGACTATTCAAGATTGACCAAGACTATATTTATTAAGAATAAGTCTTAGGCATTCTTAAGTAGTTTGCTGAGACACATATTTAAGCCCAATTCCATTAGGTAATGAGCATCATGAAAAATTCTTGTTTATATCTATTCTTGAAAACAACTGAAGTCCGCCTACTTCTGTACACAACTCTCTGGCAAAAACGACGGCTACCTACTACAAGACAAATGTAGTTAATTAAGTAGGTCAATGTAAGCTTTCAATGTATTGATCATCTGACTTCCAATCATCAAGGAAGATCTACTGGAGTCATCATTCTGATCAGGTTATCATCCTGCAGGCATTATGTTGTAAATAGTTAAGTTTAGTTATAGTTTTTGAATCTATCAGTTAGCCATCAACGAACTCAGCTGAAGACTGATTAGCGCCCATTGATTTGCCCCAGCTTCAAGCTCTTGTACTCAGTTTTGATTATTATCATAGTGCATTTTTTGTGTTCCGCTACTGTTCTGTTCTATTTGCACATTGTAGTCATGCAATCCATCTTGAACTTTGCTCTTACTGGTAACTGCCGCATTTTCGATCCATAGCGATCCTCATCACTTCTGCTGCTAATCCTGATTTTCTCTGATTTCCAACATGGTATCAGACCAGGTGCCTCAGTAATCTGCATTTCCATTGCGGATTCAGTCTTATTTCTACCAAGACTTCATCTCAGCAAGTGCACAGTGTGGCCAACAATATCAGTTATTGTTGTTTCTTCCGACGATATCACTACTACACCAGAATGAATTCTACTTCTAGTCCTTCTTTGATTGACAAACTCGATGGAGAGAACTACCATCTCTGGAAGTTCAAAATGAAGGTCGTTCTATTAGCCAAAGAGCTGTGGGACTTAGTTGATGGTATTGAAATCAAGCCAGAGGCTGATGCAGCTAGCATCACCAAATGGAGACAACGAGATGGCAAGACATTTGCCTTAATCACTTTGAATATCAGAGACTCCCAAATTAGTCATATCCGATCTGCACAAACTGCTAAAGATGCCTGGGACATTCTCACAACTCTCTATGACATCAGAGATGTCACTTCCAAGTTACATCTAAGGAAGAAATTCTTCACACTCAGAATGTTTGATGCAGACACCATTTCCAGCCATCTCAACACATTCAAAAACCTCATGGAGCAAATGACTGCAACATGATCGAACGTTGAAGATTCAGATGTAGTAATGACTCTTTTATCGAGTCTCTCTGATGCCTATGAAACATGAGTCATGGCTATTTCGACCCAGCAGCAACTTACTCTATCAAGAGTCATTTCTATGCTGTCACAAGAGGAGATCAGAAGGAATGCAATCTCCTCAAGCTCAGAATCGGATTCCATTGCTCTATACACAAACAAAAATCATAAAAATCAGAAGAGATCTCCAAAGTCAGATTTTCTAATAGAAAAAGCAACTTGCAGTCTGGGTCGAATTTTGGCTCAGGGTCGAATTCAAATTTTTCTTCATCATTCCAGCAAGAGCAGAACCTGTTCTGCAAATATTGTAAGAGGACTGGTCATCTCATCAAGGACTGAAGAACACTCAAGTACAACAATGAAAAGAAGATGCAGTCCCAATGACAAGCAAATCCTACCTCAACTAGTTACTTGATCCAGCATGAAGAGGAAGATGAAGCTGTATTTCTGAAGAACAACAAGATATCAATTACCGATATTTGTACTCAGGTGCAACAACACATACCCTCACCATTGAGACTAGTTCCATGACTACAAGTCATACACCCATTCTAGAGTTGTGCATATTTGGAGACAACTCAACTCATTCCATTGAGGGTGAAGGAACAGTTAGGATCGAATTCCAGAAAGGTGATGTAATGTTTTTGTCCAATGTTCTGACCTAAAACCTGCACTTATTAGCAGAATCACAGATTAAGGTCAGAGGGTTGAATTTGATAGATAGGGCTACACTATTCTTGATGAATCTAGGAAAGTTTTTGCTTTCAATAGAATGTGTGGCAATTTGTACAAACTCAGCCACTCCTATTTTACAAGTAGTCAAGCTCTTTTTACTACTACTTTTGATTCAATGATATGTTGTGGCATCACAGATTAGGCCATTTAAATTCCAGTTGTATCTACCTTTCATTAGCAAATCTGATACTTCATGTAAAAGCTGTATTTCCAGCAAGCATGTTAGAAGTTCAATCATTTCAGATTTAGAATGTACTTCTAAAAATTTGCTAGATTTTGTACACATGGACATTTGTGGACCTATGCAGACTATTTTCGCGGGGGGAGCTATCTATTTGCTAACTATTATTGATGACTTTTCTTAGAGGACTGCAACATGTTTCTTGAAGAACAAATCCGATACTCTGAAGTTCTTTATGCAATTCAAAGCATCATCAGAAAAATCGGCCAAAGAAGAATCAAGGCTCTACACTCTGATGCAGGGGGAGTATTTGCCTCCAACAAATCCAAAAACTTCTACTTGGCAACCGAAATACAACAACATTTTACAACAAGCTCACCTCAGTCCAATGGTGTAGCTAAATGGAAGACTCAGTCACTCATTGAGAGTGCCAAGAGCATGCTGGCCCATGCATCTCTTCCAAATAAGTTCTGGGCAAAAGTTGTTACTACAACAACCTCCTTCAAAATCGATCCATTTTAGAGGCCCTGAATGGCAATATCAGGTGTGGACAGGATCAAAGCCATTACTCAACCATAACAGAGTATTCGGATGTTTTGCTTTCACTCAAATCACTGCTGATCTCCAGAAAAATCCGACCCAAGGATCGAACAATCAAAATTCGATCCAAGTTCGAAAAATAAAAAATCCAACCCGAGGGTCTGACAACAGAAGATCGATCTTTATTGGCTATTTCTCATACCACTAGACATACAAGCTCTTCAATTTGAACACTCATAAGTCATTTGCGAGCAGAGATGTCACTTTCTTGGAAGATCAATTTTTTGATGTCAAAAGAAAACTTACGACAAAATCCAACCCAAGGGTCGAAATTCCAAAATTCGATACTGACTTGAAAAATGAGTCAGAAACTCAATGGATCGAACAACATCAAATGATCGAATTTTAACATAGAAGATCGAATCGATCCAGACAGGCTCCATCCCTATTCATAGATGATCCAGCCTGCTACTTTGTGCAGGAACTCAACACTATTTCAGAAGCAGAGTCATCCATTGATATTGACTAGTGCAATGCAGAAGAGGACACCACATTTGCAGAAGAGGCACCACACTTGTAGTTCTAAATGAGAATGGTTTCTATCAAAACTCGACAAACTCGAATATTTATTTCAAGTTTGTATCAGATCTTTTCATTATTACTACTCTTTATGTAGATGATACACTGTTACTCTCAGTAACAATTTGATTTTGATGAAGGATCTGAAATGCACGTGAGCACTGGAGTACAATTTTCGAATCCGACCCAGCAGACTGATTCATTAGTCAATGAAAATCCGATCCATCAGCCAAGATTCTCAAAGACTACACATATGCAGATTGGACAGAAAATATTGACACCAAAATATCGACTTCTGGATTTATGTTCAATCAAGGTCCAATCTCATGTAACAACCAAAACTCAGTAGCATCATCCTTTACAGAATCGGATTTTACAGCTGTCACAAATGCTACCAATGAGGCAATTTGGTTGATGAACCTGCTTGCAGATATTGAATTTTTTTCAGTCACATGCAACATCCATCTATTGTGACAACCAAAGCATAAGGGTAATTTCTTTGGTTTACTGCATGGACAAAGTCTATGGCAGCAGATTACTTCACCAAGGAGCACTATCTCAGAGTTAACAATCAGCTAAATCTGAAGATCGAATCTTTCTAGGATCCACATTAAGGGGGAGTGTTGGAATTCTATGCTCAAGCCCACTTCTATTAGGTAATGAGCATCTTGGAAAATTCTTGTTTATATCTATTCTTGAAAACAACAAAAAAGAAAGAAGGAAGAAGACTCGAATTTTTGTACATAAGATCAAAAAATTCAGGATCGAATTTTTTCGACCCAATGTCAATCCCATAAATGAAGGATTTTTCGACCTTTAATCGGATCGGATCGAGGCAAAAAATATTCGGGCGTCTTTGACCCTGGATCGGATTGGATCAAGTCTCTTTGTAGAATTCCGACCCTTTGTACTGTCAACTTGAAAATCTGGGACCCACGTCGCAACGTTGACAATCTGCCTACTTTTGTACACAACTCTCTGGAAAAAACGACGGCTACCTACTGCAGGACAAATGTAGTTAATTAAGTAGGTCAATGTCAGCTTTCAATGTACTGATCATCTGACTTCCAATCATCAAGGAAGATCTACTGGAGTCAACATTTTGATCAGATTATCATCAGGTAGGCATTAGGTTGTAAATAGTTAGGCTCAGTTGTAGTTTTTGAATCTATCAGTTAGCCATCAACGAACTCAACTGAAGATTGATTAGCGCCAGCTTCAAGCTCTTGTACTCAACTTTGATTATTATCAATGCATTTTTGTGTCAACACTACTATTTTGTTCTATTTGCGCATTGTAGTTATTCGATCCATCTTGAACTTGCTTTGCTGGTAACTGCTGCACTTCCGATCCACGCACCACCTGTTCCACTTTCGCTGCTCACCACATTTCCATTGATTTTCCTACATGGTATCAAAGCTCAGCTCTCTGATCTTGTAGATTTCCAGCTTCTGACTTGAGAAATAAACTCGATCTTGTCAGTTGCAAGAGCATTTTTATCGAGTATTTTTATCTATGATGTCGAATCAAGCTAAATATGAGTAGGTTGAAATGTCGTCTTCCTCGAAGACATATTCTATGACATCAAACAGAAGCAGCCAATGTAGGAGTTCGTTCCAACGACTCCCATCACCATCGACAAGCCTTGACCTACAATTGTTTTGACAACAATCGAAGATACTCTTGTCGAACAACAAGAAGATCCATCTCCTCAACAACGGGATGTAGTCATAGACGTCGAATTCTATCGCCCTCTTTATGGCTGTCTTTGACACCTATCTGGATAGTCTAATAGTTGAAAGAACGATCTAAGTAATAGTCAAAATTTTGATAATTTGATTCGATCATTTATAATTTCAGTATTATTTTTCTTTGTTTGGATAAGACTCGAACATCTCTCAGGGTGTCGAGCTCAGTTGCTTCCATGGCTTAATAGCTTCCCTCATCCAACAGAGGCTGCTACCTGATCCCCTCCCCTCCCCCCCTTTCACCCCTAGGTACATAGAGGGAGGGAGGGTGGGGGCGTAGGTGCACTGTGCACCCACCTAGGCCAACGGCCCGGAGTGCGTATTCCGGGCCACTGTGGACGGTGATGTAGTCTGTAGCCTGTGCCCCCACCCTCTGTGTACCAGGGAGGGGGGTCAGGTGACAGCCTCTAGGTTGCTGCGTCCCCAAACCGGCCAACGACCCAGAGGGGAGGGGAAAATGGAGAGGGGGGCACATGGGTGCAGGCCCCCTTCCTGACATATGTAAGGAAAAAGAGAGGGGGGTTTCAACCCCCCCTCCCTCCCAATTTTTTTTGAATTTGTTTTGCAAAATGGGGCCCAAAAAAATATTGGGCCTCATTTTCTCTTTCCAAACTAAAAAATAAACCATTTGAAGTGTTTGAAAAAATAGCAAATTTACCATTGCCACACTATCGTTAATATGGATTGAGGAAGTAGAGTTAGAGGAGGGTTAGTGGGTGAGTTAGAATTTAGAGATCCAATGTACACCATTGGATGTGCCATGTCATATGGATCATTCCATCTCAATTGTTACTCTCTTATTGGTACACATGTCATCATTAACACTAATCATGATTAGTGAAGAGGCCCTTTTTGAGTCCAAAAAGGGCCCTAATGATCCTATGATTCTCTCCACATCCATAAGACTCTATGGGAGCTCTGAATTCAGTACCACGAAGTTAATTCACATAGATAGTTATTAACTCTCCGTTCGCTTCATCTATGAAATGTACTAGAACGGTGTCCTGTGCTTCTTCCTTGAGCCTTGAGGTAGTGGGGCCGGTCGGTCATTTCGACCATGTTCAACTGCTGAGCAGCTGGTTGCGGGTATAGTACTAGTAACCCTTGGGTTCTAGCAGGAATGAAAGGTAGCACCAACCTATGCGACGGTTGGGATAAGACACCTTGTTGTTGTGCCAATGGGGCAGGATTTGGTGTTGGGTGTGAAAAATTGCCTACATTGGCAAATCTAGCCATGTAGAATATTGTACATTTTGTCAATAATTTTTTGTTAGTCACTTGAATGGCCAAAGTGCCACTTGTAAATCCACACCTAAGGTAGGTTACCACGAGTCAAGAAGAGTGGTTGTGTCCATTTGATAGTGATTCCTACTTTGTAGGATCTAGACCTTGATTTATGATGAGATTTGTACCTACCATGCACCTACCAAGCATGACTCTTGGATCTAGGCTAGGGCTTTCACATTAGGGCAAGAAAGTTGAGTCTACTTCCTTATTACATGCTGGATTTTCACCTAACTTTGCAAAGGAAGTGTCTTTTACTATGTATTCCCATTCTCCTTAGTGAGAAGATAGAAACTTTTTGGAGCCTCAAGGAGAAACTTAGATTTTCTCTCTATGTTGTGATTGCTATTGATTCCAATGAAACCCAGCTTGGCACACTTCAAACTCTGTCTACAGGCCGTACTATAGCCTGATCTTCACACGTGGGAACTTGGATTATAGTTTTTGATCAATGCTCTGATTGTCTCTACTTGTTTTCTATCAAGCTGCTAAACTTGATCTTGTTTTTTGATGACTAGTATCTGATAGATTGTTTAACAAGCACACAATCAACCTTGTGGATCATTCAAAGATCCATTTATGGTCCTTAGTACTGTACTTTTCACACTAGGCATGCAGCTTGGTTCCTAAGGTTGTATCGGTTGTCGTTTGTATCATGGTTGTTCATGTTGTAGATATGACATTATCGTGCAGGCCACTCTAAGCTTTGTCGCAACTATGGGCATTCGTTCCCCATGTGGTTGTCGGCACAATGTGGACACCAAGTGAACTCTCTTCTAGGATATGCATGAGTGGGTCTAGTTTGCAGGCCTTTCAGCTTTAGATCAACAGCCGTGGTAAGGTCAGAGGTGTGCTTTCTGAAATGCTTACTATTATGGGTATGCAATTTCTCTATGATAGATATGATCATAATCTTTAATCTCATGATTGATGTGTTTGCAATATTCGCAGAACATCTTTTGCTTTGTCTGTGGATTCGAGGATTCCTTTGGGTCGGTCGACTTGAATTTTTGTGGACCTTTCTTCTTCTGCTTCTTCGAGCCTCTGTTTGCATATAGAGCATGCGAGTCTCTAGAAAATCCATTAAAATAAAAAATGAATTTAACTCAACTCTGAGTACCCCAGATAATTACTTGAGTTAAATGCTCCTATTTGTAGCATCACATGCAAGAAAATAGCAACCATACAATCTTAATAGATTTGTTTGTCCCCCAACTGGAGATCTAGTTTGAAAACCATACACAAGCACTTACAAACTATAATTTGTAGCATAATACCATCCACTAAATTAAGCAAATTCTCCACAAGTAAAAACAATTTACTTTATTAGAATGCTTGTGAGATACAAGCGTTCATAAATTATTGGGGTAAGTGATTTAGATTTTTAAAATACTGATCTAGATTCTCGACTTGTTTAATAAATCAAGAATTAGTCAATATTCTTAAGAATCATTGCATTTTCTTATAATCCTCTAACAATGATTAAGTATTCATTTATGATCCGTCAATCACAAATATTTAGATTTTTATGATTCATCAATCATAATTCATTGAAATCTAAAACCATAGTTAATCATTAAAGGATAATGGAATATATGTCCAACATAACTTAGGAAATATAAGAATCACGCTAAATCTTTTTCACTAGGAAATATTGGATTTTAAAAATATTCTCCAAACCAGATTTTTAACAAAAAGCGAGATATCCAAGTTTTATATGCTACAGATCATTAAAGTCAAACTTGACTTCCACACTGTTCCACACCATTCCTAGAGAATTTCTCTTATTCAAAAAAATTCCAGTTTTGTACTTTACTTTGGATTTCAGAAAAATAATTTTGTGTTGGAAGGAATCATATGAAGTCAATCTGATGTCTAGTAGTCAAGAATTTATTAAGGAATAAAGGTTTAAGAAAGCGAGAAATAGTTTTAATAGTTTTTGATTTTGTAAACGGTGAGATACCCACTTGGGATCCGGATTTAAAATCAGAATTTCACAAAATACCCCCCAAAAAAATTGACCAATGGTTTAGATCGACATCTAAGCCTACCATTGTCGATCAAATCCTTATGGTCCTAGAACCTCTCCTTTGGAATTATTGATGACCCATACCACTAGCTTTCCCTCCAAAAAGATTCTTAACCCCTTACTATGACTTTTCTAGAAATCCACTTATCCATCTACCTGTCCTATAATCCTTATAGGACAATATCCTTCAATACCAAAAACTGGAGAATCCATTTACAATATCACACTCTTCCATGTTAGGGATAAGCTTCATATCCCTACTAATCCGAGAGAATTAACTTTAGGGATAAGCTTCTATCATACTAACAGGTCCAATGTGATCCATGTATTAGAATTCTACTTCTATCATCACAAATTACATCCAAAACCTTTCGATAATCTCATGGTTGTGAAGATATCTATAATGAATTCAACTAAATAAACTCTATTTTGAAAATTAAAAACCGGTACAATGTAATTATTCCTAGAGATTTAAAAAAAAAAATCCAAACTGCAAAATAAAAGCACACTTACTACCCCTGATGTCCAGATGCTCTTCATAAATGAAAATCTGACATTGGTGGCACATCATATCCATCAATTCCAACACTAAATGATGCAAAGGTAGTAGCACCGAACAATCAAGTCTTCATAGCCAATTTGAATTGCCTACTATCTATAAACAAATAGGTTTGCACATGCTTGTGGCGTGTGCGAGCGCGTGAGCACATGTGCGTGTCATAAAAATTAAATCAAATAAATGCTCGAGCAGAGCATGATAATGATATTAATTTTTGACATGCACCTAGTTAAAAATATAATGGCATTGATAAGGTCACGTTGATAGAGGTCGGCGAATAGCTTGCAGTTGATTTGAGAGGGCAAGAATGTTGCGAGGATTTGAACTTTTAAAATAGTTATCCAATTCTTTTGAACAGTTTTATTAACCATAAATCTATAGATTTATTTTGTAAGCTATTTCGCAACTCATGGGCCTAAAGCCTATTGGCTTTATACAACAAAGGCTAAAAAACACCTCTCAAAAAAACCCAACTGTAAAAAGACCCAAATAATTATAAGACATTTACTAATAATTCCAACTTTTCGGATAATGCAATAATTTATGATCAAATTGTATAATATGCGAATTTTGATTTATATTGACATTAATTATAAAAATGATTGTATGGTCTTTACGATATAGCATGTGCACCTTATTAAAGCTTCATAATGCGTAGGGCTTGCCAAAAACCTATATTCCATTGAAAAAGCTTACAAAATTCTTAATCAATTTTTTTTGCAGCTTCCTAGTATGTACATGTTTGGGTCCTTTGCAGGATATGAGCCTATTAAATATCAAAACTCTAGGTTTTTTCTACCAAATAATTTAGCAATTACATGTTTTTAGCTTCAGATTTCGGTATAATTATTTTGGCTATAGGCTTCGATACATATTTTTGTTGGCCCATAGTGGAGTTTTCGCAAGGTGCAGGCCATTTATGTCGCTTGTTAAACCAAAAAGACCACGCAAACATTTTTATGTTGTTACTAACGTTTAATATAAACCAAAATGCACAAATTAAACATCTTGATATTGATTACCTAAGGTTAGAATCTACATGAAAACAGATTTGTATAAAAATTTGAGTCTTCTCAAAAGAATTTTCCTTTTTAGAGTTTTCTTAGTGTAAAGCCAATAGGCTTTTGGCCCATGAATCAATAAATTACCTATAGAAAAAAAGCCCATGGTTTTGCGTTAGGCTGTAAAAATGGTTTTTCGCAAGCATTGATTATGGGCCAAGCAAAGAGTGTTGGGATTGAGTAGACAATCCTTGGTGCATGAATCTACATCTATCAGATTCGAGCTTTACTTCGATAACTTGAAGGTAGCTCTACTTGATCCGAACTTCGAAGTCATTTGGATCGATGATCGATACAATCAATTTCGTAGACATGCACGAATTAGATTGATCTAGGTTTAATTACAGAAGTGAAATAAAGCTGATCTTAGAGCATTACAATCGACACGAATCATTAGTCATACGAACAGTTCAATCTACGAAATAGTTAATTTGCATATCACGAATCAAACGAAACTGAACAATCATGCATTCTACATGACATAGCACGACTTATGTTACTGGAATGAAAAATGTAAAGTCAAATGTGTACTATTCTGAAATGCAAACAAAGTCGCAATCTTTTTGAAACAATACTCCGAGAGAGCCGAATAGTTGATGAAGACGGTTGTATAGATGATGATACTCAGATCGATAGTTCGGCCGTGTCAACAGAACACTGTCATCGAATCCTTTTTGTTTTTGCAATCTGTTAAAAAACTAGTGTATTTATGTAGAATATGCGATTGCACAAATATTTACATAGCAAATGAATGGATCTAGATTAGCAATGAGTTAAGGGATGGAGATGATAGGAATCCACAACACCTACCTTTAATTTGTATCCTTGAATGTCTTGATTTTCAAATTCAAGATAGCACAAAAATTCTTGTGTGCTTCCTAATTTAACTCTTTTGTAAAGATATCAGTTGCCATGTATTGGGTTCTGCAATAATTCAAATTCATCTCCTTGTTGAGTATTTTGCTCCTGACATAATGGTACTTTATCTCGATGTGCTTGCTCCTAGAGTGAAATCTAGGATTGATCGATAATGCTATAGCACTCTGATTTTTGCACTGTATAATTGTTGGAGCAGTTTGTTTGAGGCCAATGTCAGACAATAGATTTCTCAACCAAATTGTCTCTTTAGTAGCTTGAGAGGCTACAATGTACTCTGATTCCGTCGAAGACATTGCGATGGAGATTTGCTTTCGAGTGTTCCAGGATATTGGACCATTATTGAATAGGAAGACAAATTTAGAAGTCAATTTTCTAATGTCTATATCGCCTGACCAATTCATATATCTGATGGATCAGTCTCTCCATAGCAGATGCATAGGTCAATGGTAGCTCGCACATATCTTGTTACTTGTAGAAGAGCTTTCCGGTGGATCATACCAGGGTTAGCCAAGTATTTGCTAAAAGAGCTGATGACTTACGCAAGATCAGGCCTGGTAGAGATCATTGCATACATCAAGGATCCGATGATTGATTGACATAGACGTTGGCTCTACCTCTGGAGGTGGCATGCCCAATCAAATGACGACACGTGGGCCGGAGGTAGCACTCTACCTTTGACATGTGGCCTGCCCCCACATTTTTGGAGGCTGCCCACAAGAGGCAACCACCATGTGGCCCAGCTGAGAGAGAGAGAGAGAGAGAGAGAGAGAGAGAGAGAGAGAGAGAGAGATGGTGCCCCCTCATATTTGGTGAAGCTATTATACTTCCTTACCCACATGTGAAGGATCAAATCTAATTAATTTACATTGCTAAAGGCATTGCAGTCTATTTGTTATTTTTTTTATTGAAGATACAATAACTAATACATTGAATAACTTTTTGAGGACCTTGTCCTCATTATACCTGTAAAGATGGCATTACACCATTTATTATTCTAACCCAACGGGGTTGGCTCAACTGGTTAGCTTGGCATCCAAAGTTTCTTTGGTCCCAGGTTCGAGCCTCCCCTTGGAAACCAAGAAGCATTTATTATTCTAACACTAGTCTCAACTGTTCATAAAAATGTTCACTTTCTTTCTTTGCCTGTCATATCTCGTAATGTCACAAATAAGAAGCTAAGCAATTTTGGGATTGCTAGCCAAGTGAAATGATCAATTAACACACTTGGGAATGACAATTCAAACCAATTAATGCAATTTGGAATCACCTACGGATGATTCCAAATTTCCAAGCTTGAGGTTTAGACACATCATGCGCACGTGCACACGCGCACGCGCGCGCGCGCACACACACACACACACAGAGGAAAAAATTCAAGAAATTCATTTAAGTGGCTGACCACCTCCCTAAGAGAAGATTTGCAAAGATACATAAACAATATGTCAAGAAAGACAAATGTTCCAAGTTTGAAAGATTTCTGAATAAAGTTCAATGAAAGTACTCTATAACTTAACTTTGGCAAGTAATAAACGTAAAACACTTTCATTAACAAATTTGAACTCAAATTTAAAAAATTGTAGGACCTAAAGTTTTCCTTTAGAACTTGTAGCCCTTTATCAATGAGATCATGTGTACTTCTACATCATTGAAGCTTTGCCAAGTCAATGGAGGTTGGATAACCACCTTATACACCAACAACCTAAAGAGAATCACGACACATTTTTTTTTTACTTTTTGCAAGTATTTATCTCTAGTTTATGTTTGACAACAACACATTCTTTGTATTATATTATGATGACTGATTGCTTCCCAATAAAGCCTATATTTCACCTACCAATAAATGTTTTGCAGGCTTCTACGTGTTTGAGCTCCTTACAGTCTATGAACATTGTAGGTTTCTATTGTCATATGAATTAGTAATTAAGCATATTTTGCTTAAGCTTAAAGATTTGAGGATACGCTAACTACTAAACCCCATCCACCCGCCCAAGCTACTAAATGACTTACTAATCTATCATAATAATATATCCGACAATAAGCATGTTCATGATAGCGTTTGAAAGTTGTAAGTCAAATTTTTGATGATTGTGTTGCAACAAAATTTAAAAGTTCTGTTAAAAAATCAACATATAGTATTCGAAACTTGGAAAAACTAAAAAATTACAAACTATAATGGAACATCCAAGTCAACAATCAACCATCATAGAAAGAGAAATTCTCTCCATATGAGCTCGAGTAGCAAAGTCACCTTTATTAGCATAATCTTGTTTGATAAATAGTGATGACACAAAAAAAAATTTACTTACCCAAAATACAGATTTAATATGATACCCATTCTCACTAATCCTAGCACATTACCTTTTCTTATGAAAATAATAGAGCGATTGGTCACTCACCCTTGCTCTCTTGGACAACATATATTTGTTGGTGTTGTGAAATAGTGTTTAGTTGTTTTCCCTCATTCTCATGCGCAATACAAGTATTAAGGTTTTCTTAAATTAGAACTACAATATTTTTTTACTTGTTGGTAAGCCCTTGACATGACTTTATCTAGTTCCTCGCCTCTAATGGGTGGGACATCATTGTTGGGTATTCTTTACTTAATAGTTCAAAAACAAAAACCATGCTATAATGAATTCTACTTCAATGAATTCTATAATAATTTGTCTCAAGTACATATAGTAATAGTTAGGGCTATCCATCGCAGTGGGATGTATGGGTAGAGTTGTTGAATGCCACCAAAAAGTTGCCAACTCAAATCCTAACCATTGTATAGTGACATCGAAGGAGCCCAGTTTCGTAAATGGGGCAAGTTGTATATATGTTGTATACAACCACCCTTGGTTGCTAAATAAAGTATGCAAAAAGAAAAATTTAGCTCTCATGTCATTAGAAATGTCTCAAGTATATGCTTGCTCAAGACTTGCTAGCAAAACACACCTTTTGCAACAAGTCTAAGAAACTAGCACATTCTTGGATGGCTAGTCAAGATGGATGGCAAAAGTGGTGCCTAGAGGGAGTGAGAGAGAAATATACGTGTGTGTGTGTGTGTGTGTGTGTGTGTGTGAGAGAGAGAGAGAGAGAGAGAGAGAGAGAGAGAGAGAGAGATGGATATGGACCCCCTGCCAATTGACACGAGGTGAGGATTCACCTTTTATCCCATAAATTATTTAAGTAGTGTGGGTGTGGGTGTGGGTGTGTGTGGGCTGGGGGGGAGGGATCCCGGGGGAGCACTACAAGGAGCTCCACTCTACAAAAATAATCTGATTTGTTTAAACAGCAGATAAGAAATTTCATGCATCTTTCAAAACGATGATTGTCAAATAGTAAGAAATTGTATATGAAAACTACCAAGATGATTGAAAGCTAGTGACAAGGGTTTGACATATCCTTACACATAAGCCTTGCATGGCAATAACTGATGAAGATGAGTATTTAAAGGATTAAAGGTAACAAGATAGTTGCTTGTAAACAAACCCACCAATATGATTATTGGCCATGTCCCAAAAGAACTTTGAATTGTTCATTAAAACCAATAGAGGAAAACAACAAAGTGTACAATAGTGATTATCAATGACAATGTAATGGCTAACTGATAAAAACCAGATTGTGTCATCTTTTTGAGTTAAGATGATGTGTGTAGGAAAGCACAAATTGATTAGAAAGCTATACGACAATAGCAACTCAATTTGAAAAGTTCAGTTGCCTTAGGTCCACCTTCAAATGCATGAGCTAAGGTCGTACAACATAGTGATGGAAATTCTTGTTCACAGCTTCGAAGGTTTTGGGAAGATGTCTGGAGTGAACTTTTGAGCAGCACTCATACTCCCCTTTATCTTCATCTTGCCTCTAAATGACAAACAACACAACTTGCACTAGTCAATTATAAACCTCTATCTTGTGCATCAGCATCAACGCACATGACAGCATATGGGAAACACTAACATTGATTAGCATGTCTTGCAGCTGCCTCTAAATGTCAAAAGCAAAATATTCATTTGTTCATACGTTGTACTGAGTACAAAACTAATCATATATGAAAAATCAATGAACAAGGACCTTATGAAAGCCATTTGAGGATTCATCTTGCCGGTAGCGACAGCAAGAAAATCTCCATCAACAAATGAAAATGAAGCATCTGGCTTTCCTTCAGCCTTTCCTGCTTCCAGTCATCACCATAGCATCAAATAAAACTAAGAGCCTTCTATAATTTATGTCTTCTCAGTGTTTTTTTCTCATACAGGAAAATCGCTTGCTACAGAACAGTACCTAGACATCTTATCTTTCTCTACACATTAATAACGTTATCTTGTAAAAAGATATGTCACCTTTTAAAACCTTGCTGTTCTTGAGGTCAACCACAAACGTTTCTTCATCAATCCCTATTTTCTGCTCCAGCCAGTGAGAACTTTAATCAGAACACCAGAAATAGCTCATTAAGCCAATACCTTCAAAATAATATGCTATAAGAAACTTGATAAAGAAACACACCATCAGCAAGGGAATGAAATTCAAACCATGTAAAGCTCATAAAGAACAAGTATAAGCAACCCCTTCCATAAACATCTATGAAACATCCGGAGCAATTAATAGAGGAAAAAAATGCATATAGATAGTGCACGTGTCAGATATCCTTTATATGATTAAACCTCAGACAAGAATCGATACACGACCTTTTACAAAGAAGGAAATATGATACAAGGAAAATATATGTGGATTTTGCCATGAAGGTAACCAGCTCTGAATGACTATAGTGAGATGCATAGGCCACATTGAGTGCTTCTATGCATCAAAATATAAGAGGCCAACATGGGGCTGAAAACCTTATCTTAATCTTCTGAACAATACAAGGAAGCACTGCCAATGGCATAATGAAAATAAACTACATGTACTCAGCGTGTGTAGTCAAAGTAATCTGTATATTACACCTCATAGATGGTAACCCTTTTGTCGCCCATCTATCGATGAAGACAATCTTAGTAAATTTTATTTTCAGAAAATGTTGCTCTTCCAATCCATCAACTAAAATAAGGGTGTCATGCAAGTAATTTATGAAACTTTAAGACAACAATGCCACAATGGAAGAGAGCTTCGCTATTTGTATATGCAAGAGAGAGGAGGGCACATAAGCAAACTTCAAAAATTCATTAAGAAGAAAAACACCTGTCAATAGAATTCTAGAGGAATAAGCGTCCCTATAGATGCAAGACAATTTTTTGATACATTGTTCTAGAACATACTGTAGTAAACACTTCAACTTCTAACTGGTCATACAAAGTTCAAGTTTAACAGTGACAAGTCCAACTGAGTTCTGAAACAAACACTTCAAACCAACTATTTAGTTCTTTGATCTCCTTAAGTGAAAAACTTGAATCGCCTGCAAGCTCAGCCATGGTTTGGAGCAAACAATAAGAGGCCAAACTTGATGCCATAAAGAAGTCAGAAAAATCTTCTCTACTGACAGATGAAAAGCAGATGAAAAATCTTCCTCATAAAAGTCCGGCTGATTTTGCAAGAAGCTGACTACAATTGTCATTTATCAGCCAGAATCACCATTGAATCCCTGTTTGGCATCTGAAATTTCATTTATGGCAATCAGATTGCAGCTGGTTGTGCTGAGCAAACGTTGTTACGTCTGGTTACTGATGATTGTATTTTCAACCACGCCTGGCATGGCAGCTTGGGCTCAACCTTCATTGGAGGCCCTGAGGAATGTCCTGGATTGAAAGTATGCTCATCTTCTGATTACATGCATAAAGTAAGTCTTAGAGCAAACTTGACCGATTTCTACTGCTCCCCTTGACCTCTAGAGCATTTAGTCTTGCCTTTGCAAGTTGAGGCAAAAAAATGATTGGTATCACAGACTTCGTTTGATCACTTATACAAAACTTATCTTTTTTTGAAGCCCAAATACATCTTAGACCAAAGAGAAATTTACCATATCCCCATTTGCAACCGTATCTGTATGAATCTCCACAACCAAATCGGTGCTATATCAACATGCATGAAAAATGTGAAATGGAAAGCTTCATATGATCAAGCGGCTTCAAGCTTCAAAATTCCAGACTATATAGAATTTACATTCCTAACAACTGACATGCAGATATATTTATTTCCCAGAAAATGATTCAATAACAAGTGAAGGATCATAAGAACTAGCCTTCACAATGAAAGCGGACCTAAAGTGCGCATAGGGTTTTTGACTTGCAATTCAGTCCACTAACATGCCTGTGACTCGCTTGCGAGCTCAAGAACTCAAACAGAAATCCGCTATTGATTAGAGAAAATGCTCACAATGAAATAGCCCCATTTAGAAAGAAGAGCAACTTCGATACTCCAATATCTACGTCTTTCAACACAAAAAAAGATGCTATTGTAGAAAAAAAGTTTACTTCCAAAGAGCTTCGAAAACTGTCACATCATCTCTAATCCAAAAAGTAGATGGCAAAATAAAGCAAGGACGGACCTTTGGAGCTATTTTGATCTCGTACACCAACCCAATTTTTTCCTGCAAATCTTTGCCAGCGTCAGACTCCAGATGAGCTTTCATCTGTTCTAACAGGGCAGCGGATTTAAGGGGAGATCCAACCTCAGAGTTAGCGCCCATTATTCCCCCTTCCTTCCCCAAACCTAAACCCAAACTTTCAGCTGCCTCACCGCCGATCGCCAAAACGTTGATGCAGATCTAATTTTACTTGCTTCACTGATAAGACTCTAGCTTAGCACCATGCACACACAATCCTCCGCAATTGCGCTCAGCTTCTTCTACCCAAAATCAGACGCGGAAACACCTCACAAGAGATGACAGATGGAGATTTGTGAAGCAAGCGATGGGCAGCTGTAGCTCGTACGACGAGGCCAAATCAATAAAGGAAATCCCCTTGAAGCGACCAACAAACACTCCTCACTAAAACAAGACAAGCACACAATCCTTATATTCCTATCAAGCGTGATATGCATGGGCTGGGAGCATCCAGACTTGTTGGTGGCACTATTAGGCTTGCTCCCACCAACCAATTCGTACCATAATTGACGAATGAAGAATTGACACGTTAGTTTTTGCCTTGTCTTATATTGCAAAGGCAATACTTTGTTGGAGTTGGTCAATGGAATTTGGAAGGGAGTCAATTTGGAAGGATAAAAGTAGATGCGGTCTCAACTTTTGAGGATTGGACCTTGGCTTACCACTCAATTTTTAACATTTAAGTGATCATTTGAAACACTTGTGCATGTAACTATTGTAATTGATTGCTTGAAACTCTTGTGCATGTTGTTGCAGAATCATAACTCAAGTAGCCTGTCATGATGGCCACTGGGGCATCCATGTGGCCTCACCTATTGTTGTAGTAGACATCAGATTAGAAGATAGCAGAGTACCAGATTTGTAGGAAAACAGTAGGCAAGTTAGGGTTAGCTAATTTGTAGGAAGTTAGGTAAGTAGTTTGCTTAAGTTTAGCAAGCTCCATACAGGTAGAGCATTTTTGTACTTATATTTTTGAAAACGTGAATGCTAAATGAAGTTTTATCTAGTCTTCCATATTGTGTTCTGTCTCTGTTCTTGTGTGCACTTTCTTTCGTTTCCATGTTTCTGTGACATGGTATCAGAGCCACCACTTTTGTAAGGGACTAACAGCTTGTTACAAGGAGTCTTGGTGCTTTTGTTTTTTGCTCATAGCATTCCAAAGAGGCTCCATCATGACACTCTGCTGTAGCCCTTTTAAAGCCTCATGTCTTTGAAGGAAGTGACATTAAATCATGATACATCCCGGGTCCATAAGCGAATGGTTTTGATTCTTTAATGTTTGAGGTAGATCAAAACTTTTCAAAAGAGGATTTCTATTCCTTTAGGAAAGAATCTTGGTTTAGTAAAACTTTGTTCACAAGTAAATGTTGTGGTTGATAGGGTATTTGTATATGTATAACAATATCAAAGTTCTATTAGTGTCTCTACAACTGAGGCTTAAATGTGTCTTGCAGAGCACCTAAGGCCACGTGTTGAAAAGGCTATGTGTTAAAATGTGTCTTGAAGAGCACCTAAGGCCACATGTTGAAGAAGGCTATGTGTTAAACCTAAAAAATGGAGTTTCTGTGGCTTCTTAAATTGGCCAGTTGTGGAATTGAAAATAGCCGCCATAGCTGTGCTAAAATTTCACCATGTACCAAGTCAATTTCTACTGATATATGATTGCCTAGTGTATTTTTCAGGGAAACTGGTTTGTCGAGGGAGCCCTCCCTAGTCATGGATGCTGAAAAAAGTCATTTCGAAGGAAAAAATCGGCAAAGAAAAGTGTTGTAAAAAATTGGGGCCGAAAAATGTTGTGACAATGCCAAAAAAATTGTTAAAACCCTAATGACAAAATTTAGGCAAGTTTTGAGTACTAAGCAGATAATGCGGGCCAAGTCAATAACCCAACAAAACCTAAACCTGACCAACAAGCCAAGTAGTGCACACAACCTGGGAAAACCAAGGAAAGGTAAAGGGGGTACTAAGAAAAATGGAGGCCATCTACAACCATAGGGGTTGACAAAGGGTACCACCCAAACATTTGGGTAATAATGGAGAAAGGGCCTTGGAAGCTAAAAGACCTAGGAAGAGTGACAAATTACTTGGGTCAGAAGACTTGACCAAGACCAACATTCAATGCTCCACCCTCCAAAGCACATGCTATTTAATAGGAATCCAACTTGGAGGACCTTCCAACTTGGGAAACCTTCCAAAGAGGGATGGACATGTGGCAAGAAGGGTTTGAGGGGCACGAGGTGCCTGCGCATTGGCCAAATACCATATTGAAGGGATACCATTGGGGTTTGGCTATAACAAGGAGCCCACTCTTTGTGGATTTTCATTATATTAGAGTTAATGGACTTCTTGTAATAGTGTGGTGTTGAGCATGCTTAGCAGATTTGGTTTGTAATTCCTTTGCATTGTTTGAGAGCTTGCTTGCTTGAGAGAGGTTGTTCGATTGAGTGAGAGATGTATTGTATTGTTGAGAGATTGATTCTTTTGAGTGAGTTTGTTATTGAAATCTCATGCTCTTGGATGCCTATTTTCCTTTGATCTATGCTTATTAATTTTCATCAAGTGAGATCCTTTGCTTATGAGTGCTTGTTATATTTCATCTTATATGAGATATAGAATTGAATCATGAGTTGAGAGCCTCCTTGGATTACATGTTTATGGGGGGTTGTGTTGTTTTTAATCAACATCAAGATCATCTTGTGAGGGGGTTTTCTAGTATGAAAGAAAGTTGCTTTGAGGGATGTACCCTGAAGATTCGTGTATGAAATTGGAGTGGAGAGTCACTCTTATGAATGATTGATGAATTGCGATGGTCCAGAGTCAGATCGTTGACACAAATGAGTGCGCCTCTATGTTGTGAGCTAATAGCCAAAGATAGCTACATGTTCAGAGAATCTGTGAGAGAGATACCCATTACCATGGATTGTTTTTGTAAGGCACTTCACCTTTTCTTACCAACACATTCTGTAAATCAATTTTCGTCACTATAGATTGCTGAGAGAAGACTCACTTTTGTCAAGTACAATTATGAAGCAAATTCTCTTTGTTGAGAACCGCTTCTGTTTTATCGCCAAATGCAGCTCATTCCATGAGTGGAAACCAATCACCAAGAAGTCCACAAAGAGCCTCTACTCCATCGTTGCATTTAGAGTCATTTCTTGAGAAAAAATACTATCAAAAAATCAGATGGGAGGTTACTGTCCACCCATCGATGAAGGAGACACACATTTTATGACAAATCTTCCTTTCTCAGAAGTGGGTTCGTCCTTGTCTGTCCATTGTAGACCAGTGAAATACTGTGTGGGAAGAATACTTTACTTTGTAAGCATGACCTTTGCTCATCAACCCATTGTTGTCTCTAGTGTTAGATTATTCTACTATCGGGATAAATTCATCCAAATAATCGATCTCTAATCTATGTCCATTCATTTATTCAGTCCTGCGGTTTTATACGTGTTTCTACACAGTCTGCAGAAATACTCAGGAATTGCTCAATAGGTGGTGCTGATATCGGACAACCTACGACATATCGATGACTTCGACGAACGTCAAAGAATTGACTACTTCAAAGGCAGTTATTGTTCCACATGATATGAAGCTAAAGACTTGCCCTAACTATTTTTCAAGTAAATTACTAGGAAGTCCTAACTGGATGGATGACAACGCAGTATGGCTAACGGCCAATTGTGATCTGCAACATGTTTAGCTGTCCTACATGATAAAGCTAATGATTTCAAAGTTACATGCTAAAAGATTGAACGTGACTTTTGCCATTATACCTTTGTTCAAATATTGATAGGTGTAGTCATACATAGAAAGAAGGCTCATTCCGTTGCACTCGATAGTTCATTCAAAGATTTCGACTTATCGAATCGTCATTCCTTCTTCCAACATGGTATCAGAGCCACATCATTAGATACTTTTCATAGTATCAAATTCTTATCAGAGCACAATTGCTCTTAATCATTAATTTGTGGTATCAAATTTCAGTATCAGATAATTGATTTCCAATTGTAGCATACACGACATCATTCTTAAGTCATCGATTTATTGACAAACTAACTTCCAGCTGGATTCTCAAAGTAAAACTGGTTTCATCGCAGACAAGCTGAATGGATCCAATTATTATTTGTGAAAATTTAAAATGAAGACCTTACTAATCGCCAATGAGTTGTGGGATGTTGTCACAGGTATCGAAGTGAAGCTTGAAGACGACATAGCTGACTCAAAATAGAAATTAAAGGATTGTAAAGCTTTTGCGCTTATCATTCTCAATATATCAGACACTCAGATTGGCCACATATCTGAGGCTCAAATTTCAAAAGAAGTATGGGACATCCTGAGCTCACTATATGATGTGAGGGACGTGACTTCTAAGTTGCATCTAAGAAGAAATTTCTTCACACTCAAGATGTCAAATGGTGATTCACTTAATAATCACGTCAACCGGTTCAACAAACACACACAGATGGCAACTGTCAGCGGATCGAGTTTTCATGAGTACTTGAATCCTCTTTATAGTGACATTCCACCAAAGGTACAAATGTTAATGTTTATTGATGGGTTACCAAAATATTACCAAGTGGATGTCCGTAGGAACCATCCAAAAATCCTAGAGGATGCTATTAGGGCTGCAAAGTATTTTGATGACACACCTAAGCCATCTAGGGGTCACCAGCCTAATGAGCCAAAGAAAGGTTTTCAATTCAAGAGGAAGGATAGGGAAGTTGTTAATGAAATACATCCCAATTCCAACAATCCTAATCAAGAAAAACTTTAAAAACCATCAGGGTGGCAAAGATATAGCTGAAGCTCGTAAGAGGAACCTGTGTTTCAAGTGCAATGGCGAGGGTCATCTCACATGAGATTGCGTCAAAAAACCAGCTTCTACCTCAAGTAATCTATCTCGAAGTAATAAGATGGATGTATGTTTCTTTAGCTCTTTAGTTTTTGGACCTAATGACCTTATTTGCATTAAAGGTAAAGTTAAAGATCAAGTTGTTAATGTCCTTTTTGACACAGGATTCACTCATAACTTTATTAATGTAAATTTGGTGCAGATGCTAAACCTAGGCTACCCGAAAAAGTGAGAAAATGTATTGTGTGACAATGGCATCGGGAAGCAATTCTGAGTTTATGGATTATGTTGCTCCTGATGTAGAGTTACACATACATGATTACTCTGAAAAACTAGAATTCCATGTTGTTGCATTAGCTAATGTAGATATTGTTCTCAGACAACAATGGCATTTTGATAAGAATAAGTCATCGAGAATTGATTTTGTTGAAAAATCTTTATCTTTTATGCATGAGAATTCTTTGATTAAGATCAAGGCTAGTTTAAGTGTTAACACTAAAAATGCTAATCTTTATTCTAAATAGGAACGTAATGATAATGAAGAATTCTGATTTTAAAGTTTATTTATATTTTCATAATGATTTCATTTGCTGCAATGATAAAAAAAATTAACATAAATGCCATGAATATACCCAGTGAGAACACTACAGAGTTTGAAGCCTATAATGAACTTAGGCAGGAATTCAATGATGTTTTTTTAGACCTTCCTGTAGGTCTATCACCCAAAAGGGCAGTTGATCATAAAATCGATCTTATACCTGGTTCAATTCCGATCGCACAACATCCTTATCGGAAGTGCATCAGAAGAGGCTGAGGTAAGTAAGCATTTACATGATTACCTAAAGAAGGAGTGGGTAGACTATAAGGTTTTGCGTCGATCATAAGAAATTGAACAAGGTTACCGTTAAGAATAGATATCCACTGCCGTAGATGGATGACGACCTAATAGATTATATGGGTGGTGCTAAGTACTTTATCAAGATAGTTCTAAGATCGGGATACCATCAGATACACATTAGGGTAGAAGATATACCAAAAATGGGTTTTCGAACTCGCTTTAGACACTACGAATTTTTGGTGTTGCCTTTTGGTCTAACCAATGCACCGACAACTTTCCAACTCGAATCAAGGAAAGACTGAAATAGATTTTGTATTCAAAACAGAATTTTGTTTTGTAAAGGCAAGGTGTGTGTATCGGAGAATGACACAGTAAGGGCCCAAATCTTGCATGAGTGCCATGATAGTCCATGCGTAGGACATCAGGGTATACAAAGAACACTTGACTTAGTTGGACGACAATTTGGGTGGCCTAAGATGAAAAGTGAAGTAGAGGCCTGTGTGCTTAAATGTGCTAAGTGCCAGTTAAATAGAGCATAGAGGCTAAAAGCTAGTGGCCTATTACATCCTTTAGATATTCCTACTAGAAAGTGGGAAAGTATGTCTATGGATTTTGTGGGCGGCTTCCACGTACAGGGAAAAGCCACGATTCGATTTGGGTCATTGTTGACAGACTTACGAAGTTTGCTCAATTTATCCCAACAAAAAACTGTTAAAGCTCCAGAACTAGCTCAACTTTTTGTTGAGAAGGTTTTTTGACTATACGGGCTGCCTTGCGATATTGTCAATGACCGTGACCCAAAATTCACTGAGAATTTTTGGCAAGCAGTATTTGAAAAGTTGGAAACGACTTTAAGTATGAGTTCTACAAATCATCCGGAATCAGACGGTCAAACAAAAAGGACCAACCAGATGATGGAGGATATGTTGTGCATATGATCTCCACAAGTAAATGTATTCTTCGAACAACATTTGCAATGATGCCTTGTTCTATCAATCAAAAAGTTTGAAGTAATGTCTCTCTTTTTTACTTTGGCCTTGGAATATTCTACTCATAAAACTAAGCCATTCCCATTGGTGATTTTTGACACACATCCTATTCATAGTTTCTCTGTGTGGCATCTCTAAAGAATGAATATATTGTAAATTGCTTAACACAATGCAATGGTCAATTGTTAATGGCAACACCCATTGATTGCAACTTTTTAGTGCATGAATTGCACATGCCATGAAACTATCATTATCATGAAAATCAGTATACGTTATATGGGTGCAAACCCTTGTGCCTTATTTTGGGGTCTATCTAGCGGTCTTCGACCAGTTAATAGTTGTCTTGGACGTTTTATTGAAGTTCAAAGAATACTTTCCAATGACCAATTGCTAGCCCTCCTACCCCCTTTGTTTTGTACAACTTATAACCTTTCTCGCAAGGTTGTCCATTTTGACTATAATCTATTATCTTATATTGACCATTTTTCTTTTAAGTCTAAACAATGCAAGATCAATATATAAGCTCATACTGTTCTACTTAAAGAGGGCCACATCACAAGGAAATAATTCATGTTAACATTTTTTGGAAAACTAAGCACTAAGAATTATAAGCTACATGAGTATGATGGAGAAGAGTTTTAAGTTGGATTATTTGGAAAGCAACAATTTCCAAAAGTCTACAAGCTTAAACAAGGTGATCAAAAGATCACGACAAGGTTTGCCCTACACTTCAAAGTTCATAGTCAATGAATCATTAAATTTTAAAAAAAAAGGAAAAATGCTTTATTGCAATTTATAAAATTTAAATGAAGGGGCTTTTTTTTCTTTTTTGTTGAAACTCATGAAGTATATGACCACTATAACTTAGTGCTCAATGCAAAACTAAAAAAAATGCTAAGCTCCAAATGTGCACTTCACAATGTATTGCAATGCACTAAGTTGGCGTATGCACCTCAATATGTGGGTGTAGTTTTGTCTTTTTGTCCAAAAAATGAGGGATTATTTTGTTGTTCAATGTTTAAAATTTACATGTGAGGAAGAAGGCCCTTCCTACTACCTAGGCATAGAGCTCTAAAAAAAGAATTAACCCCTTTTTTTAGTTTTAGTATGAATGAAGCTTATGAAATTGTAAAATTCCTTTAACTTTAGTATCTTTACAATTAGGAACAGTCCGTTCCTCCTCTGTTTACAAATACATTTTTTTCCATTGAATAAATCACGGTTGAAAAGTCTTCAATGTATTTTCAGGAACACTTAGACCGCATAATTATGTTTAGAGATAGACATAAGTATATGGACTTTACAAATGTGTAAGGTTTGTTTACTATAAAATAAAATATGTGAAATTTTTTTAACTTTACTAAAAATAATATAAAAATCAACTTCACAATTTTCCAAGAGTGACTTTATGTCGAGGAACCCCTACTACCTCAGGTCGGCCCTATTGTGAGACACCCAAAGGTGGCGAGCTACCCGTCGTGGGCTTCCTCCTAACTGAGACGGCCCCTCAGATGTGGGCCTTACTCTATACTTTACGCATCAGAATCAGATGGTATTAGTATTGGCACAAATTTCAACAGCCGCTACTATTGGCACAAATTGCAACAGTTAATACGGTGACTTTGAGCCACATGGGGGCCATGCCATAAACCAATAATGCTTTTCAAGGCGCTTTTAGTAAGTGAGGCAGGGGGGCCCAATATAAACTTTATAGTTTTAAACTGTAAAGCCGTGCATTTGTGCTAGCCAACCACGCCTCAGACCACGTGTCGTCGTTTTATTCATCAAACCCAAGTGCGCGTCATCTCACCTCTTTTTTCGATACGCGTCTAAATTACACTTGTTTTCGGTCGATACCCAGTATCTTAGAAGCACCGTTAGATTTGGTCATGAACGTTACGATTATGCCACATATTAACCCTGTAAAAGAAATCGGTGTGCCTGTACCACGTGGCAAGCATCCAAGTGATGCGCAGTTAAAGCACGGGGTGACATTATCCCCATCGCTTATCCATATATATATGCATCTGTTGATGCCTTCTTCTTCACAACGCAGTCAGAGGATTTTGTTAGATCTGCAGATTTGCATTTGTTTTTCTGTCATCGATCTGCGTAGCCTCAAGGGAAGGAAGGAAGGATTTGCTGCTGCTTTCTTCGAGTGTTTGTGATAGACTATAGCATTATAATATAATGTCTGGAGAGCATGACCGTGGCCTGCATTTGTTTCACCACCATAAGAAGGTGGAAGAAGAGCCTCAGTATGCTGAGGATGGATCTGTGATTGTTCAGACCACTGAGGTTGATACTGTGGGGCAGACTGAAGACGGAGTCACCACGGCTCGTCAGGAGGTGAAGGAGCACAAACGCTATGAGCACCTGGGTGAAGGTGCAGCCTTAGCTGCAGGAGCTTACGCTCTGGTGAGTGCTGAGATTCGTCGTAAAGGATGTGATGCTCGCAGATCTTTGCCTTAGTTTTTGATTATTTTTTCTCGCGCCTGTGATGAATGTCGTTTTCAACGTATAGTATGTGGGATGCAGTGATCTGTAATTAGAGCGTTTCGGATCGGTATAAGTGTTTGATGTAGGAACACTTAACGCTCTTAAATTAGCATTCTCGTTCAATTCAAACGTGATTAAAATGTATGAGCTGTGTCAGGAAGCCTTAGAAAGGTCGTTTTATGTTTCCTATTCGAACGACGTACTTAGAAAATGCTAGATTCACAGTTTCTGAATGGATAGGTTTTTGAATCAGTGTCTTTGCAAATTAATTTCCTCTCTTAGATTGCTGAGTTTAGAGAAGACTAACTTCTGGATGGATTGAAACTATCTGACATTGTCATGTACTCATGCGCATATGTTCGTTTTTCATCAAAAAGTGGTAGGATTTAAGTTGGCAAATAAGAGTCATTTTTTCAGTTTAGCAATGTTAGATCTAATACCGTGCATTTGATCCAGTACGAAAAACATGAAGCAAAGAAAGATCCGGAGCATGCTCACAGGCATAAAATCGAAGAAGAAATTGCTGCAGCGGGAGCCGTCGGAGCTGGTGGTTATGTCTTTCATGAGCATCATGAGAAAAAGGATGCCAAGGAGGCTGAGGGTGAAAAGAAGCACCACTTGTTCTAGAGAACACACACGTTGCAGGCAATATAGTTTAAAGAAAGTAAAGTCTTTTCATGTCACTAATCGTTCGTGTTCTTAAAACTACCGCGTTCGTAGATATGATACTATGGTAAGGGTATTGCGAAATAACGATACGTTTTGATAAATTTCCATATGCGTTTTGCCAATTTCGTAGTGGGTATTCATATATAAACATGCAAGATCTAAGAAAAAATAAGCATGATAACAAGAGTAGGCAAGGTAAATGTGCATACACGTAAGAGATGAATGATATAGCCTAAGCTAGCTTTGTCGGTCTTCATTTGTTGGGGGAGGTTGAACTTGACCTCATGTATAAGGGGAGAAGATCCCATTCTGAAGTTTCAACGTACATAAATCCATCGACGTATATAAATCCCTGGCCATTATTTTTACTTTACGTTTCCCTTGTTCCCCATGTGTAGCCTGTTCTCATGCGTTTTAACTCATAACTATTAAAAGTTAAGATGATTTCTCATCTCAAAGCGAGGATAAAAGGGGGAAGAGATTTTCCGGGGTAGATGATTTTCCATCTCAAAATAGGGATGGTTGGTGAGAGAGAAAAATCTCCAAACAAAAATTATGGCTAGGGATTTACGAAGAGAGAGTTCTAAGGAGGATTGTTAGGCATGTGCATGAATATCATTGTGGAATGATGTGTAAATGAAAGGGTGAAATTGAGTTTTAGTATATAAATAAAAAAGCCTTTCTTTTTTGCTAATATAGTTGCTTGTAACTTTGAACTAATTTTGAACTATGAAAACTAAGCTTTTTTGTGGATAGAATTTCATGTGGAAGTTTCGATGGAATGGTAAATTTTGTCTTCTAATGACATGTATGTGCTTAACTTTATTTTAGAGAGAAATGTTTACAATACGTTTTACTTGAGGATGTGTGGTTATTAATATTTTTGATAATTAATCACTCATCCTATCATTATTTTATTACAAATTGCTTTTAAATAAAGACATTATCTACTAATGACATTTATGTGTGAAACTTTATTTTAAAGAGATATGTTTGCAATACATTTTACTTGATGTGTGGTTATAATTAATCACATCCTATCATTATTTCATTATAAATTGCTTTTATTAAATAGATATTTTCTAGTCCATTATACATGATGTGAAGTATCAAGGCGTTGTAAGGCTTATTCAACCAGTTTCATTATAATGTTAAACCTCTACATCACATGAAAAGGTGGTTAATTTTGGAGCATAAATTTTTAAGTAAATATGTTAGCTTGGATTGGAGTTTACACATGGACAAGAATGGAGGAGAAAAAAGTGTGTTAATGTTGGATCATTGTTATGTCACCACTGAATCTAAGATCTATCTAAACTTTCAAACATAGATATACTTGTCCGTCATAGTGGAGGGTGTATGGGTAGAATTGATCATCTCAGGAAACATGTAGACTTGAGTTGGTTCGAATGATATGTAGTGACATCTAAGCAACGTAGCTGCATAAATGGCATTGCTAGATTATATATGTGTTGTATATAACAACCAGTAGTTGCTTAATCATGTATGCAAAAACAAACAAAACAAACTAGTAACTTGGTGTATAAAATTGTTATGGAAAGTTTTCGTAGGAAATTGATACCTTGCATTTTAGTTGTGTAAAACTTCTACTTATTAGTTTTTTTTTTTAAAGAATTGTAATGGACATTGTAGTCATTATGTATACAGTGGAACATGTTTTTGGTCATCTCACGTAGGATGAAGATATAGAGGTGTGTTATCTTAGTTTATGCTCTTTCGAATAAAATTTGCAAACATCTTTCTTGTTGTACATCTGCAAAAGGCTTGTACAACTTGACATTAACATTTGATAATGATGTGGTTATGTACTCTTGGTACGCCAAAGGATGGCATCGCCAATAAAGATTATGGTAGTAAATTTTGTTGTATCTATGTCTATTTTGTGAAATAAATCGCAATATCTTTGGAAAATTTTGTTATTATTGTTTCCTCAACATATGTGGAAGATTTGTATAATTTTGATTAACACTTGATATATATATGGTTATTAGCTATTGATAAGCTAAAAAATCTCTTCATTGTTACATGTGAATTAACATAGTATCCATGTTCCTTGCATAAGTTGAAAAACAATGGTTTTACAGAGTTTTGTTGTTACTAGTATCTACTTTTGGTGTAAAAGAAATGTTAAACTATATTGTCCGCTCGATAGATATAAGTGTATAATGGATTGACACTCGATGAAGATAGTGTGAATTCTACATATGCCAACTCAAAAAACTCTAGAAGGAGATGTAAGTTGTGTACTTGCAACGTATACTAATCTCAAAAGCAATTCTTTTTTTACATATGTTCTTATTCTTTGATGATGACTTTGGCACTTGTAGAACAAGACATTTGTTATGATCACATATGTATTGATACTTCATAAACCTTTGTGTTACAGATTAGTCAAAACCTCAGTAGGTAATGCAATTCTTTGAACATCTCAAAAAATTTGTAATGTTACTTTCAATTAGAAAACAATTACTCTTTTTGACTTATTGCCTATGCATGCCTTGTTTGTTTTCCTTATACTAAATCCATTTAGTGTGTTGGCTTTTACAAGAATATGAGTTATTTTCGGGCAGGTCCAGTACAACAGTATAACTAACAGCTCGGTTTACTGAAGTATTGTGTATTCAAGACTAGGAGTATATTGAATCTTGTATATTGGTCATGGCAATAGAAACTGCCCTTCTTAAACTACTTCTATATCCTTAGAAGCCCCTCAAAATAGGAAAAAATTACATGAAGAGTTTTTTAACTTTCAATATTAACCTAGAAAATCATTATCCTTAATCAGATGGACCTGTCAAACAAGTACTCATTTAATCCAAAAAGATATAATAGCGACGGAAGTTGCGATGGCGATGATGATGGAGGTTGAGACTCTAGATGGTTTGTCAGCAGACGATGGCCGCCTCTCTGCGTTGGAGGGTGATGTAGATCACAATTGCTCCCCCCCCTCTCCTCCCTTGCGTTGTTGTCTGTTTGCCTTGCTGAGTCTTCTACTAGGTGTGTAGACGGCCTCCTGCCCGCTCGTATTTGCTTCTTCCTTCTTCTTCTGCTCTTTCTGTTGCCTCCCTTGGTGTTTTCTCGTCCTTCCATGTACTTGCTTGCACTCCTCCTTTGCTTGCGCTTCCTCCTCTCTTGCAATCTTTGTTGCCTTCTCTGTCTGATACTCCTCAACCGTTTCCCCCCCCCCCCCCCCCCCCCCCCTTCACTGCAGCTTTTTCCACCGCCCTCCTCCTCTTCTACGGTGGAGCCCGCTCCTCACTTGTCATCCTCTTCTTTGCTTCCTTTGCCTTCTGCTGCTTTGCTGCCAGCTTTGTCGGATGCTGGCCTTCTCTTTGTTACTTAGGAGGGAGTCCCCACTCATTTTTCTGGCGTTGTCATGGAAAGCTCTGGTTCCTCCACGTCAGGCCTCTCCTCGTAGCAAGCTAGTTTGTCGGCGAGCTGCGCTCCTGGAGCGTCGTGTGCAGCCTCCTCAAGCAGCTCGGCAGGTGCCTCAAGCACGTCCTATTCCTCAGTTGGTGTCTTCAATGCTGATAGGGAAGAATGGTAGTCGCCGTGGGTGCCCTCCTATGTGCAAGCATGTATAGGAGGTATACCGTCAACTACTTCACCATGCGTCTCAGTTTCCGGACAAGCATCAGCTGATGGTGCTGCTCAAGTTGGTGCAGCTGGTCGATTTGCTTGGAGACACGCTGCCTCTCCTGGATCAGATGATTTAAAAGCTCGCTCCTTTCAATTTCATTCTTTTCAATTCACCAGCTATCTTTCTTATCTTGCTGATCACTCTGTGGTAGTTTACTTCATGGGAAAATCTCCCTTTGTTGAGGATGTTAAGAAGTTTGTGAAGCAACAGTGGGGAAAACTCAATGTTCGGGTACAGGGATCTCATGCTTTAGGCAAGGGTTTCTACCTCTTCCAACTTAGCAATGCTCAGGAGGTTGATGTTGTGCTTGCTAATGGGCCTTATTTTTTTGTGGCAATTCGGTGTATGTTACCCGGTATACGGATTCCTTCTCTATCGAAGATAATTCGCAGTGGGACGATCCTGTGTGGGTTGAGGTCCTTTTCTTCCCTCCAAAGCTGGTGCCTGCATTGCCTATGGTGTGGGAAAGCTTGGGCAAAGTCCTTCTGATTCAGCCTGCTCGGCCCCATAACCCTTCACCTCATGTGCGAGCATGTGTGCTCTGTAAGCTGGCTGATTCTGTGGTTGAGTAGCTACAATTTTGCTGTATGGGCTGTGTGTACCACCAGCAAGCCTTTTTCAAAGGCCTTTCTGACTCCTGTTATCGCTGTTGCCGGCTCGGCCATGTTGTGGCTTCTAGCCCTCTTCCTGCCAGGCGTGCTCCCCATCGTGCGGGCCCTCTACGACTATGAATTCTGCTCCTTTGCTCGCTACTCCACTTCCCGTCTCGTCTGGTGTCCCATCTCTGGTTCTTCCTTCCTCTCGCTCTGATTCTACGCCTGTGCTCGTTCCCTCTCTGTTCCATGTGTCAGACACACTTGCTCCTCTCTTGCCTCTTTCACACTCTCCTATGCCATAAACCTCTTCCATGGAAGAATGCCCCCTCCTGGTGGCTCCCCTAGTCGCTGCCTCGGGTCCTTCTTCTTTGCCTGATTCTTTAGCTCCTGCTTCACCTCCTCTGATGCCCTCTCCTACTATGCCTCTGCCACTACCTATGCTTTGGGCAGATTATGGAGAAGAAATTGGCCTTCCCCCTTTGCCTACGGTCAGTCCTGTGGCTGATCTTCCTCAAAAGCAGCTAGGTTCTCCTGTGTGTTCCTCTCAACCTTCGCTTCTCTCTCGCAGTGCTTCTCGACTGTTGTTGCAGTTTCCCCCTAATGGCAACTTGGCCTCTGCGCTCAGAATCAAGAGGCCTTCTTCGGATGATCCTTGCCTCATAGTATTTAAACGTGACCTGCATTCCAAATCCAAGGCTAGTGCTACAGGCACGTCTGTTCTTCTTGCAGCAGCTAAGGCAATGGTGCCCTCTTCTTCTACCGCTCCTCTGTCTACATGAACATCTACTCTTGGAATGTGCGGGGCCTAAAGGCTCCTGTCAGGCGTACCTGCTTGGCACAAGTTTTATCTACTTATCCTCGGCACAACACAATTGTTGCTCTGCAAGCAACAAAGTTGCGAGACTTCACCCAGCACTCTCTTATCCGAAAATTTGTTGTTGCCTTTCATTACGTTGCTTCGCCGGCTCAGGGCACTCGTGGTGGGGTGTTAAATTTGGTTTCTCATGATTGGCAGGTGCTCTCTAGCCAGGTTGACCCTGCTGGTAAGTGGGTTCTCCTCCAGTTGTCTAAGGTGGGCTTTTCTTTCTCTCTGCTTAACCTCTATGCCCCTTCTAGCACCATTGATCGCATTGCCTTCTGGTCTTCCCTTCCTCTTATTTCTGATCCTCATTTGATTGTTACTGGTGACTTCAATATGTACATTCGCCCTAGTGATGGCCCCCATACTATTTCTTCTGTTGAGTTCACCTCCTGGACGTCTTTTCAGTCTGCTTATCATTTGCTTGATGTTCAAGACCTACTGCAGGACTTTCCGCACCACACCTGGACAAACGCTCGGCTTGGCCCCTCTTCCGTTCTGCCCGTCTTGATCGTTTTTATGTCTCTTCTTCTGGCTCTTGGCTTCGTCTCTTACGGTCTGAAACGTACCATTTTTCTCTTTGATCACAGTCTTGTTTTTCTCAAGTGCTTTTTTCATCAGGTCCCTGTTACTCCTTTCGTCTCTCCTTACGTTATGAATGCTTCTCTTCTTTCCTCTCCCACTGTTGCTCTCGGTCTCTCTGTTGCTCTCACTTCATCCTCTTCTTTTCAAGATAGGTTGGATGCTGGAGTTGCTTGCTTACGGCACTCTGGTCGTGACCGTCATCGTTCCTTATCTCGTGCCAAGTCCCTAGCCCTTTCTCTTCTTGCACACATCTCTACTACTCGAGCCCTCTCTGGTAATCCTCTCTCCTTTGCCTCTCTAGAACTTCTTTGTCAATCCGTCCTGCGTCGTTTGATTCACATGTTGCAATAAGCCTTATGCAATGTGCCAAGCTCAATTGGCTTCTTTCTGGCGACCTTCCCTCTTCCTTTTTTTTTCGGGTCCTCCATTGGCAGCGAGAAGCCTCTTTTGTTCATTCTCTACTAGCCCCCTTTGGTCCTCTTACTGACTCTACCATGATACAAGCCTTTATTTCTCTTCTCTCTTCCTTTTCCTCTGCTCCACCTTCGCCCTCGGGCCTGGCCTCCTATTCCACCATGAGTACCACCTTTTCTGCGGCAAGTTCTTCCTTGTTGAGTGTGCCCTTCACCCTCTCTGAGCTCCACTCTGCTCTCCTTTCACTTCCTTTGGGCAAAACTCCTGGTTCGGATGGTATTATTCTGACATTTTTTGTTCGCTTTTGGTCTGATTTGGGCCCTGGCCTCCTTGACCTTGTCTTGCATGCCTCCTCTTCGGGATTTGTACCCGCCTCAGTGACTACGGGCCTGATCAAGCTTATTCCTAAGAAACCTCATCCCCTTGCTTTGTCTGACTTTCGGCCCCTGACTATGCTTAACACTTCTTACAAAATCATTGCCAAGGCTCTTGCCTTGCGCTTGTCCCCCTTGCTCCCGTCCGTTCTCTCTCCGGAACAGTTTGGTTTTGTTAAGGGCCGTAATATTATGGACTCTATCCTTAACATCTGGACTATGACTGACTCCCTTTCCTCCTCCTCTACTCCCTCTATCATTCTTTGTCTCGACTTGGACAAGGCTTTTGACCGCATTGGTTGGGAGTATCTTTTCTGCTGCGGCCGTGCCCTCTGTATTCCTTCCCCCTTTCTTGCTCTCATTCGGGCTCTTTATCTTTTCTCTTCTTTTGTGCTCCATTCTAACGGTTGCATGTCTGCTTCCTTTTCTCTTCGCTCGGGGATTCGTCAAGGCTGTCCGCTCTCCCCTTTGCTTTTTGCCATTGCCACTGAGCCCTTTTCTCGTGCCCTTCGGGAGGCTACCCTTTCTCGCTCTATAGCTCCTGTCCATTCTCCTATCGGCCCTCTCTCTCACCAGCTCTTCGCTAACGATGTTACCCTTTTTTCTCTTCTTTCAGAGCCTCATGTTCGACACCTCCTCTCCCTTTTCTCTGTTTTCTGTCATTTCTCTTCCTCTGTCCTCAATAAGGGGAAGTCTGAGCTTCATGTCATTGCTCTCTTTCCTCCTCCCTGGGTTGTTTCTTTGGGTATTGATGTTGTTCCCCATGGTACTATCACCCGACTATTGGGCGTTCCTTTTGGCTTGAATCTATCCTCTGCTCAGCGTTCCTCCTGGTTCCTAGCCTCTTTTACTCGTAAACTTTTACCTTGGGATTCTTGCTATATGTCCTTTGCCTCCCGGGTCATTGTTGCCCGCCACATCCTTGCTGCCTACCCGGGTTTTTTTTCCTCTATCTTTCTTAGTACTAAATCTCTCCTCCTCACTGTTGCTAAGCTGCTCCGGCGTTTCCTCTGGGCTAACAAACGACCTCTTCTCCCTTGGTCTATTTGTACGTCCCCTATCTCTGAGGGTGGTCTTGGCATTCCTGATCCCCTGCTTAAGAATGAATCTCTTGTCTTCCGTTGCTTGTCTACCCTTCCCTCCCCCTCTCAACCTTGGCATTTTCTTCTTCTTTCTTTTCTGTCTAGGGCTGCTGCGGTTCCTCCCCTTCTTCGCCCTTCTCCTCCTTTTTGCTAGCTCCTTGCTTTTGGGGGGTCTTTTCGACTTCGTGGTCCCTTTATTCTAAAGAACCTCAGCCTGGCCCTTTTGGATCTCTTCTCTCTCTTTCATCGCACTTCTCCTTCTGTTCTTCATACGGCTGATCCGATTTGGACCTCCGCCCTCTTTCCCTCTGCTGCTGCTCCTCTTTTTGCGGTTCACCCTCGCCTTTCTCTTTCTTTGGCTCGGAAGGGTCTTCTTTCTTTTGGTCAACGGCTTCATGTTCCTCCCTGCCAGCTTCTTTTGGGCTCTTCCCTTACTCCTGGGGAACGCTCTTTTTTAGCTTCTACCTCTTTCTCTGCTCTTAGTTTTTGTTTTAGCTCTGCTCCGTCCCCTTCCCTTGCTGATTGGGCTCTCTCTCTTGAGCCCTCCCTTTTCAGTTATTCTATGGTCCATTTTCGCCGCTACATTTCTCTTTTCCCCGACTATTTTAACTCTCTTCGGTCCCTTGTCAATCCCTCTTCTATCTGGCGCGCCCGCTTTCGGGCCCTCCGTTCTATTCTGGTCGGCAAACTTCGCTATTTGGCTTATTGCATTCTTTCCAAGTCCCTCCCTCTCCATGCCAAGTGGCCTTTTCTCACTGACCGTCTTTGCCCAGTTTGCCAACTGGAGGATAAAACTGCTGAGCACTTGTTTTTTCCACTATTGGTACTCCCTGTGGACGGATTTCACTCACCTGCTTGGTCAATGGGGAGTTCTACCTATGCTTACTCTATGCGCTGCCTTGCTTGGTGATTCCCTAATTCAGGACTGTGTGTGCACTTACTATTTGGCATGTCTGTAGGCTCTCTATTCTATGGCAAATTTGGACTTCTCGAAATCATATGGTTTTTGATGGTGCAATTGCTCCTCCTACGGCGGCTCTTTACTTTCGACAGGCTTTACATATTCTAGCCATTACCTAGTCGTTAGCCTTATATTTTGAGTATGAATTGACAGCCTCCCTGTGTGGTGTGCTTGTAGTCCATTTGGTCCTTCTGTTTGTATAGTCTCCCTACTTGGGGTCTGACTTTTGCGGCCTTGGGCTGCTGACTTTATTTTGTACTTGTACATTTGTGAAAATTATACTAGTATTTTTACGTTATGCAAAAGAAAAAAAACAAGTACTCAGAGAAAAAACTATTTTCAACCGTTAATCTCTGCTTTGGAATAGCTGGTTTGAAAAGTACACTAAGAGATATATTTTCTCAACTGGGGTACACTCAACACAAGTTAGTAGCATCGCCTTCATGTAAAACACTTACATGAACTATTGAGTGAAACAGTACCTAACTTAGGAGATTAAAGTTAAAGAAAAATAATAATTACAGTCTGAAATCATTCACAAACTCTAGCAAACAATTCAAAAAAAACTTCCAAGTACAACCATCTTTAGAATCCAATTTGAAGATATGATATTTCATTCAACTAAAATCTTTAGGAGAATCATTAAGATAGAAAATGATTAAAACTCAACTCTGAGTATGCTAGATACTCTCATGAGTTAGTTAACCATGTTTCTAACATCATATACGAGAAAAAATAGCAATCATTCATCTTAATAGATTTGTCTGTCTCCTATGATATCTGGAGATCTAATGAAAAGAAAAAACTATACTCAAGCATCTACAGACCATAAACTATAGCAGAATAACATCCACTAGATTAATTAAATTCTCCACAAGTAAAATAACTTATCTTCTGAGAATGTCTATGAGATTTATAAGCTCTCAATAAAATACTAGAGTAAAAAGATTCAATTTAAAACATTGAGATGAATTCTTACTCAATTAATAGATCAGGAATTAATAATCAAATTTAAGAATCATCACAATTCCTTATAATCTTATGACAATAATTAAGTACATATTTATGATCTGTCAACCATAAATATTTAGATTTGTATGATTTGTCAATCATAATTTTTTGGAATCCAAAATCATGACAAGGATATTGGAGTATATGTCCAACATAACTCAGAGAAAAGTAAGAAGCATTCCTAAATCTTTTCCAACGGGAGAATACTGGATTTTAGAAACATTCTCCAAACAAGATTCTTTGACAGAAGTGCTAGATATTCAAGTTCTATAGGCCACTGGTAATTAAAGACAAAGTACCAAAATGATAATGATAATCATCTTCAACTACAAAAAACTTTAGATTACCGTCTAGAATCAAATCTAGATTTAAAGTCTTGCTGAATATTAATTCGGTTATTATTTTCGGATTCATTATGATTCGTTGTCCAATTGAGCGCTTTGGGATACAATCACTAATGCGCTGAGTCTATTCCTTAACTAAGGAATACTCTATCCTAGGACTACTGTATATCCAATGCACATAATTTTAATTGATGAACCCAAATGATTCACTAATCATGCGTTTACAAGCAAAATTATTCAAAAACCCTATATCTGGTGAATCCACATCACACTATCGCTTTACCAATTAATTTCATCTCGGAGTAATCAACTACTTAAGTTAATTGCCAATGATTTAAAAATCTCAAATGTTTATCCCTATCTAAATCATTAATAAGTTAATTCATAAATCTTCCACACAAAGATTTGTTAACTCTACAAGTATCTATCAAAACAATACTTGATCAGATATTCATGTTCACCGACTAAGTTAAGTGCACCAAATAACCCTAGTAACCAGGAATACACAGTAGATTCATACAAGATTAATCGTGCACATATGTGAATAATCTCACTATGACCTAGTACATAAACACATTTTTATCTGGCAGATTCCTCCTGGAATCCACATATGTTATTCACATATCTCACTGAGATCTTGTAACTCAGCTACAAAAGATTTTCTATTTCTCATGAGTAAATAACATATCCGGAAAATCTCTAAGATGAATAACATTCACTCTCAACAGTTTTCCAATCCAGTTTACCTCTAACAACATAATTTTTTCCACTCGATTAACCCCTCTATGATCCTAGTACTTAAACTAAGATTAGGCTTATTTAATATAGACATTCCATATTTAAATCCTGATCAAACTTACTCCTATTTCAATCAAAATGGAATTAGTAACTTTTGACCTTTCACTGTACTACTTATAGATAATGATTCAAATTCCAAACCTGTTTTAGTTCCAGATTGTCCACACAATCCCTAAAGAATTTCTCTTATTCAAAAAGTTCCAATTTAGGTATCTTACTTTGCATCTATTCAAAATTAATTTCATAAACAATTTCATTTCTATTCCATAGTTGGTTCTATTCCGAAAACTATGCAACTAACAGATCCTCATATAGAATTTTATCCCATCATTTCACCCCTCCTTTTAAAGAAATTATGATTTCTATAAAAGTTAACTGGAAAGATGATATATGAAAATATCTAAATCCATGAAAAGTCGGTAATAAATGCATTCCATAAAAGGATTCACTCTATTACAAACATGATTTTTCCTTCAAATATTTTCAATTCAAGTGATAGCATCTATCATTTCATTGAAATCCATTTATGCAACAGAGATATTCAAGGTTCAAGAAATTGAAACATGAGAATTAACACGGTTCGACATTACATTCCGATCTTTCCAGGTTAGTAATAAGTTTCGAAACCCTACTGAGGCATCAAATCTAGGAACAAGCTTTGTCTACTAACAGATCCATTGTAATCCATGTATCAAATTCTACTTCTAACATCACAATTGACATCCAAAACTGAGGACTACTCAATGGTTACAAAGATATCATACATGAATTCAACTAAATGAATTCAATCCAGGAAATTAATATCCAGTATTAAGCAAGTATTTACAAGGATTAACAAAATCATAACTGCGAAATGCATTTCCCAATCACACTTACTACCACTGATTACAATTTTTCCAATAAAATTGGACTGTTGTTTCTTTTCATTTAACCAGCTTTAGTATTACTTCGTTGAAGTTGTCTGTAAATAATGGAAAATCCTTAAAATTTGGTGTCGGGTACTTCTTTTCCTGTATTCAACACATAATTTTTTGTCGAATAAAGAGCGACCTCCAAATATTATCCACTTTATTCCAATTAATCACTTTAGCAAGTATCTCAAAAGCTTTGGCTTGTTCAATCCTAATGATAAAAATCATCAAGAACACAATAACAAACTCATCGGTGTTCAACCAATTTGAAAAGGAGAAAACCAAAAAAAAAAAACCACTTAACTCCATTTACTGAGAGTATCAAAACTCCAGAGTTATAAGTGGCTAAATAGCATAGTTCCAAGGAATCAAATTTCCTAAATGGGCACATGCCTTAGAACTGTACATTTTCTCCGTTTTGTCAAGATTGGTTTAGAAAACAAAAATTATTTCGAAAACTGATTAGTACTGCTTGACCACGGAAGTACCAAAATTCCACAAAATCTGGGCTTACGTGTAACTGCCGATGTAAGGAACAAAGGCCATGTAACTATCAAAAGTTACATTAAAACAAGGTTAAAATTGTCAACTGACCAAGAAATCAAATTTCTATAACCGAGTGCTAGTAACTTGATTTTACCAGGTTGATTTAAGGAATTTAAAAAAATTTCCCTCCTGAACCAACTTAAAGTTACTACATGTCCCAATCCTTGAAATACCATGAACATCCGGCACGTATCAAAGCATAGTCATGCAATTCCTAAAATTGCTAAAATTTGAAGTCCTTGCCTGACGGTCGAAACCGTCGGTCACTTCCCTTCAAAGGAAAAACCAAACATGACTAATTAAAAAAACTTTGAAGCCATGCAAATCCTAAAATGGCTTTCCGCAAAAGACTTAGCAAAGAGAGAGGCTCGATCTACTCCCCAACGTCGTCATAGACAGCTCCGATCCATGGTATTGAAATGTCATGTGACAAATCCAAAACTAATAGCAATTACAAAAGAAAAAAAGCTAGAAGCAAGAAAATAACAAGACAATCATGATAGCATATCAATAGAAAGCAAGAACCATGGATGACTCAATGGAATCACATTAGCAATGAAAGAAAGAGTACTAGCAATGGAAATGGAGCATTGATCATGTGGATAGGGCACATGAGACCTAGCAATGGAGATCCCTATGGCTCACATGCACAAGGAAGCAAGAAGCTCTCACTTGCAAATGAGCCAAAAGATTCAAAAGTTGATGTCTCTTGCCTAGTTATAGACAATGCTCCTACTTAACTAAACATAACTATCTTGAAGGATAGTTAGCCCTTGTTAAGTATAATTTAGCCTACATTGGCCTATTATCCTTATTAATTTACTTTGAGGGCCTAAAGAGGGAACCGCCTTGTTCTTAAGGCTAATAGCTCCTTTTGGGCCTACAAAGCTTACAATGAATATTCTGATGAATTGATAAGCATGGATGTACTTAAAGTACATGACACGACTACAAATATCCAAGATTTGAAAGATCATTTATGAAGACAATTTATTTTGAAATTACACAATTTTTATTTATAATTTTACATTTTGAATGGAAATTGTTTAGTAGAAAAGACAAATGTTATTAGAGTATGATTGGATGATGATTTCACAAAAACTTTGAATGATCAATCATGAAATATAATAGGAAGATTAAGATAACAACTATTTATTGAAATAATTAAATAATATCTCCCTCCTTAGGGATTGATTATCATTTATACTATAGCCTTACATAAATAAGCTAAATCAAGAATAAGTAAAAAATGACATTGTCTTACAACAAATAACATGTGTAGCAAGTGCAACCATAAGCTGAAATTTTTGCAACAATAATTTAGCAAGAGCACAAATTTTGAATTAGTCCTAAATTAGGTGCTAGGTTGCTTGCATGTTTTAATTTTAAAAGAAATGACTTGGATAGAATGTTCTAATTTTAAAGAAAATAATTTGGATAGCATGTGCAATAGCAATGACTCCAATTTCCTAACAAAGTGTTCACAGATTCCTCCAAGGAATCTGTGAACACAAGTATTTCTATTCTTATCTTGATTTCTAAATCTCTAGAAACTGGGTGTTTCTTCCCGTTCCAGGTAGCTGACTCGTTAGGATTTATCTTCTTGGATTAAGCCAGTTCAGGTAGAAGGGTTTTACAATCTATTACTACACGTTTCCCAGCCTGTCAATGGGATGATTAGGATTCGAACACTCCAGCTACATGCGTACACGTTCACATGCAACCAAGACTCGTTCACAAACATATCAGCATTTCAAACAAGTGAACAATCAACGATTCTTGCTACTAATTAGCTCAATGCACCTAGATTAATCTATAGATCAAGAACAAGAACAAGAACAAGAAACTAATTACCTAACAACATACCAACAATCCAAGAATCAAGAAACACCCATCTCTTGATTCTTGGATAATCCAAGAACAATCAAGAACTGGATTTTTAGAAAATATGCAGGATCCGAATCACAATTCCAACCTATTTAGTTTACCTGGATGCTGGAAATTACTTAAATAAGAACAAGAAACTAATCCACACTAATCCACAATGCATAAAGGAAAGAACGCAGAAAATTTTACTCTATTCCACATTCACAAACAAGAGAAAGCAAAGCATGTTCATAGGAGGTTCACTCAAGAAAACAACCATGAACAAGGAGCTCCAAGATTGCCAATAACTCGTGGAAGATTTTCTTTATTCAATCAAGAGGAAATGAAAATACTCCCTCACAAGAGAGGAGGTCTCTTAAATAGACCAAGGGGCTGCCCATGTGGAGCCCAAGTGGCAATTCCACTAACTTACAAATTCCAAGTAGAATTGGCTCTTCCACTAGAGGTCACCATCAAAAGGTGGCTCACTCTAATTATTTAAGAGGGGTCTATGGTCACCATCAAAAGATGGCTCACTCTAATTTATTTAAGCGGGGTCTATATTTATTACATTGACTAGGAATAACACTAGCTCCTACATGGTCATTCCTTCGTCGGGATTCACCATGTAGGCTCACATAAAGATAAATCTGTATTTCTAGCTAGCATTCCTCGGCTCTTGCGGATCGTCTCTCATCTTCTTCTTGCTCTCCTCCTAAGACCTCCTCCGTCTAGGGTGAGAGGTGCTCTTCATTACAGCTCAGCTCGGCATCTGGGGGATTCTATGAAATCTGCTAACATCATTCACCGCTAATCTGTTGCAGGACCCACTGCAACACATGTAGAATGACGTTGTTTCGCTTGGCACTTGAAAAAGCGTGGTTCTTCTTTCGCTTCCGTAAAACAAAGTGCTTATTTGCCACAAAATTGTCTCACAAAATTGGAGCTACATCCCAGCCTGCTTGAGAACCTCCTGTGAGTCCTGCTCGCCTTGCCGCCGTGCGATCTGCTTTCGGGCGCTCATTTTTCTTCCCAAGGCTTCAAAGACTTGGAAGCGTAATTTGCTATCATAAGATAGTGGCCCCAGGTAGTCTCGTACTTTCCCAATAAACCCAAGTTCTTGCCAGTCTTCTATCATTCGAACATATCTGGAAGACATGAAACCGCTCAGTAGTACAACCGGGCCATCATCTCATGATCATCTTCCGATTGGAGGGCGTCATTAGGATTGATTCGAATTGGATCCAGGCCTCGATCCCAAAAACACGGTTGATCTGCAATACTCGGTGCTCTCCCTTATGCACAGATTAGTGTTAGACTTGTATTTGTGCCCAAAATCTAATAGTTGTAATTTCATATCATCCATCGAGGTGCTCCTTGATATTCCTGGTATAACTGGCCGGTTTACTTCTTCGTCTCGTGGTTGCTCTATGGGCCAGGGGTGTCTTCGTCTGATCGGCATATAAAAAGGATCGATCCTTTTCCATGTTGGGGCCTTCAGATATTCTTGCAGTCGCATGTTATCCTTTAGGACTTTGTTCCGCCACTCAGGTTGTGGTTGCAACGCAGCAATGATCTCAACCCTGGTGGAGTACTGGCTTTGATCAATTTCTTCTCTACCACCCCTCATGTTGCGAGGGTATTTCCTTTCAAATCTTTTGGACTCTTTGGTGTCCGCCATGTTATTTCTTGGCCTGGTGGGTGAGGATGTCCTACGTTGCTGAGGCGGCTTCGCCAGATAGTCATCTAGGGCCTTAGTGCTTGTATCGCTCTCTCTTGTCCGCTCGCTTGCGGAAGGCTCTGCTTCGCCCACATCCATAGGTCTGGGCAAGAATCTGCATGTTTCTGACGGATCAGCCAGGAAGTCATCATCGCCACCAATGTCGGTGATAGTTTTTGGAAGGTCAGGGATGGAGTGATCAGGAGAGAAAGACATAAGAATGATAGTTTTAGGAGGAGCCAGATCTAATAAATTGTACATCGCACTGGGGGAACTGAGCTGTTGTAAGAACTCATCCTGTCGGGCCTTATACGTCTCAGCGAGTCCTTGAGAAGGTTTCAAAAAACCGCTAGGAGAGGTAGAAAGGAGGAAATTGAAGAGACGGGATAAGTAGGAATGAAAGATTTGGAAAAATTAAAAGAGGAGTAGGAAGGAGGTTTGAAGGTAGGAGGGATAAGAGAAAAAGCTCCAGAAGCAGCCTTAGTCCTCTAGTCGTCCGAACCCAAACTACCACCCAGTTGCTGGTTTTGCCCATCGTTATTGTCCGCTCCATCATCTTTGTCATCGTCCCTTGGTTTATTGTTGGAAATTCTCACTTGGGCCTTGCACGTCGTGTTCCAAAGCTGGTTCACTTTGTCCAAGACTTGTTGCAGGGCCTTCATCATTTCTTCTAACTACTTTTGGGACTCGAGGATGATCTTCGCCTATTTAGTCGCAACGTTTTTATAATTTTTCTTTTCGGCTTCTCTTTCTTGAATTAGTCATATTTACTTCTCCATCCGAATGGTTGGAGCTAGTGGAGCTTGAAACTGTATGTCCTCGCGCCTAATAAGAGGGGCATAAATTGTCATTGCACTAGATGATCCATCACGTGATTGGCCGATCTGGGCCATCTGGCGCTTGAGTCAAGGAGGTTGTGATGGTGATGGTTCTGAAGATGGTGTTTCACAATAGTGAAACTAGAGCGTGATGCATGCTCCAGCGGCACTACCCCTCAACGCTTCGATGTGCAAAAGATTCGAATGGAAAAGTTGTAGCTTCTGGCGATATCAGGTTTTGTGATATTTTTGATGATGGTGCTCGGAATGGTTTCAAAATGATAATGCGTGATGGTCGATGGACGACGGAGTGTGTGAATAATGACTGATTGATGGAGTGTAAGAGCGCCAAGATCAAGTATGCTTGCAAGGAGATTGCCAGAAAGCAGCCGTAGGAAGGCTACAATAAATAACAATAAAAAATAACACTAATAAAGATCAGATTAAAAAATGTAACATAAATATATACAAGAGGGATGGAGTTATATTGGGTCAACAAAAAACAACTCTTCGTAATATCATCGTAGATGACCACCATTGACGACAGTGTCTAGGAGTACTCCGTCAAGTGTTTGCAGTTGGATTGCTCCATTAGAAAAGATTTTATTGATAACATAAGGCCCTTCGCTTCTGAATTTTAGTTTTTCTGGATGCTTCTTAGACATGTAAAGAAGCACCTGATCACCTAAGTGTAAATCTTTATTGCGCAGGTGACGATCGTGCCAGGATTTTTGGCGACGTTTGTTAACCAATTGTGTGTGATACAATATGAGTCGAGTCTCACACAATTGGGCTAACGCAAAACTTTTGTCGATATATGGACAAGAAAACTTACTGGTGTCAAATGACAAAGATGGCAAGGAAAATTGTGGTACGCTTGTTCTTTGACAATGGTTCTTGACTTCTAGATGGGGATGAGGCATATTTTAAAATGCAATGACTCCGTTTCTTGCATGCTTTTTTGAACTTCCAAAAAGATATGAGGAACGTAGTCAAAGTAGACAAGCAACCATAGATTGTCATGTACACCAAGAGACTTGTGTACATGTTTGCCTTCCACACCATTTTACGTGGACAAAATTTGATTGTGTTTTTTATAAGAGCATTTTTAGTGACTGGTTGGTTGTTGATGGGCCTGAGAGCATGTATCCTCCTGAACGAAAAATTAGTTTAATTTCAACATGGGAGTGAAAGAAGTGCCCTTGGTGGTTAGACTATCCCCAGGGTCATATACCCCCATTTGAAAAGGACATATATGATCAGAGGCAAACATTGCAACAAGAAAAGCATGTAAATCTGAACCTCTCTCACAAGGATCGACCTCCAAAAGACATGCATTTCAAGCCAAGCTAGTGGTGAGCTTAGGACAAAATGTGTCGTGGACTATAGAGAGGAGTTACAAGGCACACTTGTGAATGATGACTTCGAAGACTAGATAGCCACAAGTGTTGTTGAGAACATTTCGTTAACTTTTCTATTTTTTTACTCCAACATATTAAACTATAAAAACAACAAACTTTGTTGTGATAAGTGTAATATACTTTTTACTGACAGACTTGCGATATGAGACCAGAGAAGAAGTGTGTGCTATCATAGTTGACATACATAAAATTGCAAGAAAGGACAAGAGCAAGCCTTCAAGAAAGTTGAAGCACCTCTTAATCCTAAATCTTAATCCAAAGTTAATAATTGATCAAAACCATGTAGAGGCCACAACCATGTTTATTTGGGCAAATTTTCCCACCTCATTATGCATGAAGCACTATGGATATGGTGAGACTATTCCTACGTGGAACATCTTTTCTTCGGATCTTGTTGTTGTTGCATTTGAGATCACAAGCACATACATCGCAGATCAGGGGTGCTTTGTTAGCACATCCCTCCCTGAGCATTTTTCTATCGTCAATTCATTTGCTGAAGCATCTAGATTTCACTCCATCGTTGCCTTAAGTTCTATGCGGAAAGGTTACACAAGATACAACCCATGAGAAGAGGTAAATAGACCAGCATACTTAATTGATCATTATTTTGCTTTTTAAAAGTTCAATAAGATCCTACTGAACTCATCATATTTCCTAGCTCTTTGTGGCTAGCCTATCACCAAGCTTCACTTGAACTGAAGTATGTTTAAGTTGCGTCAACTCTTCCATAAGATATATAGAGAACTTGTTATACTTGCATAGTAAAAGTAATATCAACAAATATACAATGTGTAAATATTACAATATTGTGTGTTTAAGTTGTATCAACTCTTCCATGAGATAAAGTTGATGTAATTGCAAATGACTAGACCCTGTGTTTTGCCATTCTCTCAGGAGCTAAGCTAGCCACTATTGGAGGCGTGAGCCTCATAATTTATGAATCGTCATAAATTATGATAATTTGTCATAAGCAACGCACGTTCTTTCAGTGTTATAATGTTACAAACAATTACATAGTTAACAGTGCAAAACCATAGCGAAATACATTAATCTAGAACTTGTATACGTAATTGATGCATTTTAGGGAAGACAAGGTTTGAGGGAAATTATCTCAAAACCCTAATCAAGAAAAATTTCGAAAAAAAATAAATCCGAATTAAACTGCCAATGAAAATAACATGAACAAATTGTTTTTGCCCTTTATCTTGGTTATCCCTAATGACTCTACGCACACACCTCTTAATGAAAATGAAGTCCATGAAAAAATTTATATGGATGAGGACTAGATTTCATTACGCAGAAAGGTGGATACTTCATTTGTATCCAAGAACATCCATTTCTTAACTGGCAACATCAAGTCTTATTCTAAAGATTCAAGCAATATACAAATGAATTGACTGTAGTGCCAAATCATTATTCGGGTATGTACCTAACGTGTAACACAACGCATGTATACTAATAACTATAATTTGCTTACAAGTTTATTTTTTCTTTTTCTAACACAAATTATTATTCTTTAGTTTATTGCAATGAATAGTCCTAGAATATAATGTGATACTTAAAAAATAAGAAGAAGTACAAAAGATGATAAACATGCTCGGGATGATGGATTACGAGACAAAGCATGCATGTCCAGAAGATCATGTTTTATATCAAGGTGAGCATTTAGAAAAGTTCCAATGTCAACATGTAATTTTTCATGTTATAGGGATGATGTACAAGGGAGATAGAGTCCCACAAAAGGTGTTACATCATTTTACAATTATCCCATGATTGCAATGCAAGTCCTTGGCACAATTAATGAATTGGCATCTCAAAAATCAATCCACTGATGAGGTTAGTACCAATTGAATCACTTGTTTGGAAACGTATGCAAGAGAAATAACCCGAGCTATAAAATGAGCTTTGCAATTTAAGATTTTGGTCTTGCAATGAATGGTGTAGATCCTTTTAGTATACAAGCCAGAAAATGGTCTAGATGGCCAGTTGTGCTAATTGTTAATTATAATATTTCTCCATGGTTGAGTATAAAAATGGGACATTTTTTATTAACTTTATTTATTCCAAGAAAATACAAGGCCAAAAACATGAATGTGTACCTTGCACCTTTGATTAAAAAATTGTGCATTCTTTGGAGTGGTATTCATGCTTATGACATTTCAAGACCTATCACAAAGAAAATTCATTGTTCATGGAATTTTAATGTGGACAACGCACGATTATTCCAGATTATGCAAATGTTTAGGTATATATGTTGGAGCGTTTGCAGATATTGAGGCAACCCTAATTAAATTATTCATTTATTAGAAGTTAAGAAGTGAGAGGGATTTGGTACCCTGCATGTGTAAGTCCAACCCAATGATCACATAGCTATTTGGTTAGTTAAAAGCTAATAAAAGGACTTTAGGCCTTTTTGCTGAAATTAGATGTCTTAAGGCCTAATAGTTAAGTAAGAGAATAAAAAGGGTTCCCCCCAAATTTCAAATTTCAAATAATAAGGGAGGTAGAAATTGGCCAATAGGATTTGAGGCCAAAGCCCTAAAATCCACAATATATAGTGGTACTTTGTCATTTATTTTACATGTTCATTTCAATAAAGCAGAGGGAACCTTTGTCAAATTGAAATTGGATGTCCTTGTTTCATCTCTCATGTTTTATTTGGATTTTTTATGTTATTTGGATTTGCTAATTGTTGGGATTACTCTTTATGAGAGAAAAGAGAGAGAGAAAAAAGTAGGTTTTATCTTTGGTGGATTAGGATTAATATGATCATATTGTTAGATGTTGAATCATAAGCATGTGCTTGAATCAAAACTATGCTATTGCTCTCATGAGAATGAATATTCGTGTGACAAGTTAATCCTCTTCATCGTTTTTTATCGTGTTTTATTGAGACGTCCATAGTTACGAGTTGTGCAAGTAATTCATGACTGGGGCATTGAAAAAATCACTTTTGAGAATCGTGAGCGTGCAGTCAAAGTTGATCCAATCTCTTGGATTGTCAAGCCAGTGGTCCAAAAAGGGGATGATGATTCATCAACAACAGATCATACCTGTGATCGACATGTGAAAGATTTGGGAGCTCATTATGACTCTCAAACTAATACTGTCAATTGGAACCAAGCTCTTGCAACGGTGGATTGTACAGCAGGCTATATGTGTCAATGAGATAGTCAATCCGAATTGAGCGAGATTCCTTTACCTGATCGAACTTTGGATATGCCAATCACTTTTCTAGTGAACATGATGAATGTAGCTTGGATATCAACCAATCCAATACCAGATCCAATTGAAGATGACCTCATACATGTCAGTCACGCCTTGTCATGAAAATGCAGAACTCAAAGATGAGTAGATTTTAAATCATATGGATCCTACAAATTGGAAAAACCGAGAACAAAGTGGGACGAGAGGATCACTTTCTGTTACCCTTTATTGAAAGCATATTGGACCGCCTTGCCGGAGTGGAAGCCTACAATTTTTTGGATGGATTCAGTGGTTACAACCAGGTTAAAATTGCACCTACGGATCGCCATAAAACAACTTTTGCAATGGAATGGGAAACTTATGCACCCATGGATGGCCATCTTTGCTTTGCTCCATTTCTTGTATTGTGCTAATTATTTTTTACACAAGTGGTAACTAAAAAATACAGTCACCATCATAGCTCCTAGGAGCCTTTGTAACACGAGATAGAACTGATTCCATTAATCAATAACTGAAGCTTGGCAAATCTTTGATCAGATCCAGAGTATGATATGTGTTAGTGATGAATGAAAAAGCGTTTGAAGAGCTCTGTAAGATATAGGGAGGGTTATTATTGCCATGTTCAGTAATGGGAGATGTATTCTCTAAATCGACGAAATGCACATACTTCCCAATCCCAATCTCTGGGCAACAAATGTCCTTATCAACTTGTATACAAATGTTGGTACTAATAGAGTGTTCTCGATGAGGAATGAACGTTTAGTTTCAATAGCAAGAGCCTCAGATGGGATTAAAAGAGGCATGCTGAAACTGAGTGTAGAGCTTCAATGCATCCACTTGCAATCACAAAGTTGGTTGATGCAGCATGCATGAGCGTTACCTTTGGAGATGATTCATGTGAAGTGACTGAAGCAAACAACACTCACATGATCACACATGGAAGGCGCAAAGGAAACTTGTACCATTTGAAGATATGAGTTCCAACTGAACAAACACACCAGATTCACGAGTCCACTGACATCTTATGGAATAGAAGGCTATGTCATATGAATACGATGGCTCTATACAAGGCCAGTCAAAATGGAGTATTGACTGGTGCAAGCATCAAAGATGCAAACAGTCTGAAGTCACATGAAGCATGTAACAAAGGAAAGATGTCAAGAACACCCTTCACAAGAGACTCGTTCAAGACAACAGAGCTCTTGGAGATGAAACACTTTGACATATGTGAACCTTTCGACGTAGTCTCACTTGGAGGTTCAAAGTACTACATCACATTCATTGATGACTTTAGCAAGTTTGCTGCCATATACTTCATTCATAACAAATCTGAGGCACTAGACAAGTTTACAGAGTTTGTAAATTAGGTTGACGAGAAATGGACCGAGAAGAAGGTGAAGCAGCTAAGAACCGACAGAGGCAGAGAATACATCTCTAACTGATTCGTGGAGTTCTGCAATGAGTGTGGAATCTTACACATGAAGACCGAAGCTTACACACCGAAACACAACGATGTGGTCAAGAGAAGGAACCGCACGCTCATGGAAGCCACAAGATCTATGATGGCCTATTCTAAGGCATCAAAAATCTTATGGGCTGAAGTAGTAGCCACAGCCAACTACTTGCAGAATCGAATTGGCAAATCTAGCGATCCTAACACTATGCCACACAAAGTATGGTTGAAGAACACGCCGACTCTAGCTCATGTTCGCATATTAGGATGTGTCGCGTATGCACATGAGGACAATTTTTTTGTTTTCAACATTGATTTTCAACTGAGCAATGTCAAGGAAAATTCAGGCAATGAAGTTATCAATGAGGCAATTCACTCAAGGACCCCATCTTCCTTGAGATCACAAGAACTATCGCACCACATTCCACTTGAAGATTTGTCTACAACGTCTTGTAAAATGGGATTAATAGACCAAGACAAAACTGATCTATATGAATGTTTTATATTCAGTATAGAGTGCACAACAGAATGTGATGACACTTGTATTATACAAGCTGGGAGTTGTCCTAGCTATGAGATGAGACAAACAATCAAAGATCCATTATATCACAATTTCTAGTTTGTGGTTCAAAATATTCAAGATATCAATATTTTTGAACATGATAATCTAATCTACAAAAGATTTTTCATGGAGACTTTGAGTGAAAGGGATATCATTACTCTTTGCAAGCATCTCATTCACTCAATATTCTTGGAAATGAATGTCCATTCAAAATATCAATTGTCATTTCCAGAGATGATCCATCCAAACATATTGGTTCCTATATTGAAAATTGATTATGCCCCCCCTCATGTGGGATCTTAACAATTCAAATGCAAGATTCATGGTCATCGTCAAAGCATTTGGATTGAACGTAAAGCGACTATCAAGCAACATGACAAAATCTCTAGGATAGCACTGCCAGATGCAATGCTAAAACATGATCCTGAGGGAATTGGATAGATCATCCAATTTGTTATGATGTCGAGGAAGCAGACAAAAGGGAATATTGTGTCGATACACCCTATCCATTCCATGCAGATTGGTTGCCAACAAGCAATATGGTGCTTCTTCAACCTCTTCTTTGACCATCAATTATCCTCCATGGGAACAAGAATTACAATCTGAAGCCAAAAAAATGACTTCAATTCGACAACGTTGGATCTGTAATGAGGCAACACGTTTTTGGCTGACACATCCTCAATCATGACAACCTAAGCAAGGTGATCAAGTTGATCAGACAAGCGTCTTCATTTTTGAGGAGAAAGATGTTTAAGTAGGGGGAGTGTCATGTACTTTTAGTACATTCATGCTTATCAATTCCTCAAAGTATCCATTGTAAGCTTTGTAGGCCCAAAAGGAGCTATTAGACTTAAGAACAAGGTGGTCCCTCTTTAGGCCCTTCAAAGTAAATTAATAAGGAACATAGGCCACTAAGTGCCCAATGTAGGCTAAATAATACTTAACAAGGGCTAACTATCCTTCAAGATAGTTATGTTTAGTTAAGTAAGAGCATTGTCTATAACTAGGCAAGAGACATCAACTTTTGAATCTTTTGGCTCATTTGCAAGTGAGAGCTTCTTGCTTCCTTGTGAATGTGAGCCATAAGGATCTCCATTGCTAGGTCTCATGTGCCCTATCCACATGATCAATGCTCCATTTCCATTGCTTGTACTCTTTCTTTCATTGCTACTGTGATTCCATTGAGTTCTCCATGTTTCTTGCTTTCTATTAATATGCTATCATGATTGTCTTGTTATTTTCTTGCTTCTAGCTTTACTTCTTTTGTAATTGCTATTAGTTTTGGATTTGGCACATGACAAGTCGCTTCGTACTCTACTTAGGTTTCCATAAGAATGTCTGACAAGATAGATTTAGAATCCTCTTACAAATAATGTTTTCAAGTTCTTTTTTTTTCTTTTCTTTTTAAATTTACCATATTTATATTTTTATTAATTTTCAATGGTAGAAATGTAAATGATATATGCTACTTGAAAGAGTTGAATTGAGCTACATACATGCACCCATTATAGCTTGCGTGCTTTATTGTGATATACCTAATACTTTAGGTTTATGTTCCAAGAGCTATATAAGCAATCTAGTTGTATTTTAGCTGCATCTAAGTAGAGAAGAACGTAGTGTGGATTTTAGTTTTCTAGTTTACCAGTTTGTGGTATCAGATGTTCTAAGATTGGATTTTCTCCTGAGGTTAAAGTATTGTGCTCATGTGAAAGCCTCTATCTATTAATGATATTTTGCGCTATATAGATTCAAACTAGTATTTCTTTTTCCTAAAATACTGTTCTAAACTTCTCAATTGAATAATGTTTGACATTTCAACAATTTCTCTGATACAATGAAATAGAATCAAATGTTATCAGTGATTCATCCTTGGAATTGCTCTTATTCGATTGAAGATAATCGTTTATTGGATCTTTATGCTAACTACTACCCATTTACAAATCTTATATGAAGACATATGTTTTTTGCATAAAGAATTGTGTAATATATACACTAATATAAGTCACAATTCTTCAATTAAATAGTGACTGACTACTCTTATCTAGTTTATTCAATTCCTCAAGAGAGGCAAATTTACAATCACATAAAATCTCAATGTATACATCATATTCTAAATTTGGCTAATTAATATCAACATGTTGCTCTTTGCTTGTTTATCTTACTAAACACATAAAGACATTTTGGGATCTTGATGTTTTTATTGAACTCAAATTGATTCATAGTATAGATTCTTATTCTTATTTAGGAGAAAGTTTTTGTACAATGACAAGGCATGATAATAGTAATGGATATCCACACAATTTTTTTTTCTATTGCAACTTGCACCAACACCTTCCCCCAAGCATGCAAATATCATTAATGAGATATTGAAAATTATGTTTCTTATATAATGTTTACCTACATTAAACAAGCTAAGAAACTATGCAAGATCATGTGGCTTTGTGATACAGGTCAATGAGAATCCACTATTGTACAATCATGATATAATAAATTAATCACGCCCATCTTCTAGTTGTCAAATGGAAGGAATGAAAAGATCTACAAAGTGTCACAAAAGGATCGAATTTACAACTACATCAATTCAAGGATTGGTAGTATGGTTAAGTTTTCATTGTATGAAGGAGAATTTCAATGTATGTTCAACAATGTCACACCAAAAGTACAATGCTAGATCTTCAATACAATATGCTCAAGTATTTGCTTGATGTGAAAAGTTAGCCTGACTCTACTAATATGCAGGGCCCTAACTCTACTGATGCTAGAAGCATTGAAGCGAAGGCAAATATGGTAGAAGTTGTTATGAATGATCGTGACCTCATAGATAAGCATGAAAAAGAGTTGGACTGGGATCCTTCTCTTGCACCCCCAGCTACCATTGTCACTGCTAAGGAAATTTCTAAGTCCTAAGTAGTATCAACCATTGATTAGCTACTCGAACAACTCGAGAGCTTAGAGGAATGTTACTTTGATTTTGTATCAATCAAGTCAAGTGTGAACATGATATGACTAGTTTTTAGTCAAGTTGACTAGTCACCTAGAAGTTAGCTTATCCTTGCATGTGCATCAATAAATGCTCCCACATGGAAAGTGGATGTTCACACGTGTGTATAGAGTTCTAGAAGATAAGAGTTGACCATTTTCCTTAGATCCTATTTTGTAGGGAATATTCCTATATTCTAGGAGACTAGCTCTTTGGATTTCAGCCATATTCTAGAAGGTCAACTTTGGATAAGGATCAAGGATGGATCAAATGGATAGATCTGAGAGATGTGGCACTCTTCACACGTGTGAAGACCTGCTGGACTGTACCAGACTCATGGATGTACTTGATCCATAAAAGGATCATCATTTTGCTAATGAGATTGATGAGACTTTTGCATTCTACACTTTTGTGAGATTTCTAGTCAATAGAATTGTGATTTTATTGAATGATTGCTATGAAGAACCTATGTACTTGGTGCTTCTAAGAGGCTGATTTGTTTAGATCCTTAGTTGAAGTGAAACCTTTAAGAAAAGTGTAAAGCAAAAAAATTTTGTGAGAGTGAAAGCTAGGAATTTTTGTCAAGATCTAATTGTGTATCATTCAAGCTTGTGTGCTAGTTTGATAGAGACAAGGCTATAGGCAATCTTGTGAGATTTATGCCTTTCAGAGATCTTTAAAATTCATAAATCTTTGTGATTTTAGAAGAGCGTTCATTCTACAATGTCATCCATGGGTGGTTATTTGTCGGAATCAAGTGAGAGACTCACTACCACAAATTATTCCACTTGGAAAGTGAGGATAGAATCACTCCTAGTGATCCTAACCTCTTTGAAATAGTTCTAGGAGTTGAGGAAGAGCCTCAAGCTGCCCAAGAACAAACCAAATACAAGAAGAGAGTAAGATTAGCTCTACATTGCATAAAGTTGAATGTATGCAATGACCTCTTGAAGGAGGTGTCTTCTTGTGCCTCATCAAAAGAGGCTTGGGATTCATTAAAGAGTATCTATGAATCCAATAACACTTCAAGAATCCTCATGCTAAGAAATCAAGTCTTTCAAAGCATGAAAGGAAGTGAAGAGAGTGGACAAGAGTAGGTCCGTAGGATCAATTCTCTTAACAAGGAATTGAGTGCTATAGGAGAAAAGATCCAAGATCAAGAGCTAGTACAGATCATATTGAATGGCCTAGGTGATGAGTTCACCAATTTGGTCCAATCATTTGCTATTCAAGGCACTCTTCCATCCATTGAAAAGTTGCACAATGTTCTTGTGGCCGAGGAGAGTAGAATCCTGCACCTCAAGACAAGAATGGGAGGCATGTCACTCAATGGAGGAGAGGAGAAAGCAAATTTTACATCCAAAGGCAAGAAGAAACAACATCCATTCAAAAAGAATCAAGGCAAGGAGGCCGAGATGAAGAATGGAGGATCAACTTCCAAAGGCAAAGTGAAGAACAAGGCAAAGCTCAAGTGTTTCTTTTGTGGGAAGAAAGGACACTTTGCCTCAGAATGTTACTTGAAGAAGAATCAACAAGCAAATGGAGATCAAGGCAACATTGCTCAAGAGGAAGAAGATGGGGATGGATTCAACACATCCTTAATTATTGCATCTACACCAACTTCAAGTCATGACACATGGTGGATAGATAGTGGGGCTAGTTCCCAGATGTCTTTTAACAAGCATTATTTTTCTACTCTTCTCTCTTGTAATGACTCTAAGAAGTCAATATACACTACTAGTGATCAAGAATGCAAGACAGATGCTATAGGATCTATTCCTCTTTGCTTAGGCACATCTAAAAGGATAGATCTAGATAATGTTTTGTATATTCCTACCATTTCAAGAAACTTGCTTACATTTCAAGAATGGAGTTTGTTCCATCTTGAAAAATGATAAGTGCATAGCTAGTGGCATTAAGCAAGGTAGACTTTTCAAGTTGGATGCTAATGTTGCAAATGAAAGTGTGAACTTGGCTAGGGAGGAGCTATCACAATTGGAGCTTTGGCATAAGAGATTAAGCCATCCTAATCTTCAATCCATGGAATCAATGGCAAGCAAGGAATTAGCTCTCGGCCTACCAAAAGCTTTCAAAAAGTGTGGAAAGATGTGTGAGGCATGTGGCCTTGCAAAGTCACACAAATCTTCTTACAAGAGATCTTCATCAAGATCTCCCTCTCCCTTGGATCTCATACATTCTGATGTACATAGTTTCTCACATGCAAGTAATGGAGCTACCTTGAAGTATGTAACATTTATAGATGATTGTAGTATATTCACATGGATTGAGTTACTATCAAAGAAAAGTCTTGTATATGAAGCTTTCATTAAGTTCAAGTCTCTAGTTGAGAAGCAACTTAGTACTTCCATCAAGGCACTAAGATGTGATAATTGAGGAGAGTACACCTCCAATAAAATGAGAGACTTTTGTGAGATCAATGACATTAAATTGCAATACACTTGCTCCTACACCCCCAGACAAAATGGGGTAGCCGAGAGGAAAAATAGGAGTCTATGTGAATGTGCAAAGTCTTTAAGACTTGATGCATCACTTCCCATCTCATTTTGGGGAGAAGCTATAATTTGTGCTAATTACTTGTGTAATAGACTTCCTAGTAGTGCTATTGATGGGATCTCACCATATCAAGCTTTTTTATCGGAAGAAACCCAATGTAAAAGACTTTAAAATCTCTGGATGTATTTGTTATGTCCACATCCCTTTGGAGACAAGAAGGAAGAAAGATGCTACCTCCTTCAAAGGGATTTTTGTTGGCTATGGAGAAAATAGCAAGGGCTATAGGATATATGGTCCTATATCCAAGAAAGTAAAGGTAAGCAAGGATGTACTTTTTGATGAGTCACAATTTTCTAAAAGCTTGTCCAATGGATCTAACCCATTGTGCATTGAAAATCTTGACAAACCCGAGGAGGATCTTGACAAACTCGAGGAGGATCTTGACAAACCCGAGGATGGAGACAAAGATCCTAGTCAAAGGGGGCCAAGAAGATCAACAAGAAGCAAGGCCGAGCCCTCAAGGCTCACCTATGTGGACAAGGGAAAGCAAAAGGAAGACTCTACATCTTCTACCTCTTACTCCTTCTTAGCTACATTGCTTGAAGAACCATCATCTTTTGAAGAAGCATATAGATCTGAAGTTTGGAGAGATGCAATGCAAGTAGAGTATGATGCATTAGAAGAAAATCATACATGGAATCTTGTAAATCTTCCAAGAGGGAAGAATCCACTTGCATGTAAGTGGATTTATAGGATAAAGTACAATCAAGATGGATCTATTAGTAAGTACAAGGCTAGGGTTGTTGCTAAAGGATTTCTTTAAGTAAAAGGAATGGATTATGAAGAAACATTTGCACCTGTAGCTAAGCTTGTAACTATTAGATTAATCATTTGCATTGCTACTTTGTTCAAGTGGGATCTCTACCAAATGGATGTGACAGATGCTTTCTTGAATGGCTTCTTTGAAGAGGAAATCTACATGATGCAACCCGAGGGCTTCATCAAGGTTGGTGAGGAGCAAAAAGTGTGCTACTTAAGGAAGAGCCTATATGGCTTAAAGCAAGCACCCAGAGCTTGGTACTCTAGGTAGTTAGAATTAAAGTAGAATCATTGTGGTACTATATCGTGGGTCCTATCAGTTGATAAGGATCAGTTGGCCTCGCCACGAGGCAAGTCGACGGGACACGCATCCCGTCAATGACAACCTGGGTCATGCATGGGTTGCCTGAGCGAACAACTATATGTACAGTGTAATTTCATTTTGAGAAATACAGTTGCTATGTGAGCTTGCTGTGGAGAGTGTTTTCTATCTATGTTACTATGTAGCATGATCTGTGTTCCTGTTTGAAGCAAATTCTAAGTTGGTATCAGAGCCATACAGGGAGTGTACACAATACAACATTGTTGTTGAAGAGAGCCTTGGGAGAACTGTTTTCTGAAAGTTTGGGGTTTACGACGGGTTGTAGACGGAAAGTGAAGCACTGGTGCATAGATTCTAGTACACAGTTAGCTTGAGACTGTGTGAGGATTCAGTGACAGGATTGGTCAGTAGAATCTATGAAGCAGAATTCTGAAAAATTTCGTAGAGGAGTTGCTCGGTGTTTGCAATCGGTGTGCATTTGAACGGACACCGTTTGACAAATGGAGTGAAGCATCAGCTTTCTAGTAGTAGGGCGATCTTAGAGCAGTTGATTTGGCCATCCAGAGAGCTGCAAAAACCAAGCCAAGATCAAAGTTGTGAGAAAAACCCTGGCCTAGGGTTTGGAAGCATAAAAGCAAAGTTTTTTTTTCTATATTGATCTGTTTTTGAAGTTGCTAAAGCCTGTAGAAGGGTGCCCTAGTGTAAAGTAGGAAATCCTCAGAGTTCGTGGAGCGCCGTGGATCAGCTAAGGAATTGGACCAGTTTATAGCTTGCAGCCATAGCTTGCAAGGAGATGGAAAGAAGAGGAGATCTCGCAGGTTTGTTCGCGCACGGAAGAGGAGTCCCCTCTTAGTGTTCTAAGGTGGGCCAACGGCTGTAAGGAGTGAAGACAGTGCGCAGATCGTCGGATCAGTGTCCATCATGATCAACGATAGAGATCGGACCTCTAGCATTGAATCTGGACAATCGGATCCAAGAGAACAAGTGGATTGTTTTTAAAAGAGCCTTGAAGGGGCCTGAAGGGCGTTGAAAGACAAATCAGGCTTCAACTTCAATGAAAATTTTCATATTGAAAGTTGAGTTGGGTCCAAATTCACTGAAGTTTGAAGTCTTTTCAAATTGAAGAAATAGTTCAAAAAGCGAAAAAACCCTTAAATCCACCTCCTTTATCCGTTTTGACCCAAACGAAAGGCTATAACCTCCAAACGAAGGGCACCCGGACTATACTCGCAAGTACGGTACAACAAAATAGAGTGATTGCAGCAAAAAAGTGCTCAAAGTGTGCCAAAAGTGATTTCACCATTCCATTGGACACGTATTGGGAGTTGACGACTAAGTGCATTTCGAAAGGCGACGCCGATTTGGCTTTCAAATTGGGGGAAAAGCGGTGAGTGGCCTGGTAAGGGAAAATGTGCAGGTCATTATTTTCAACTTCTGACATCACAATTGGACTCGACATACTGCTTTCAGCCTACGGCAGAAGTTTCAAGCAGTTTTGAGATGGTAGACATGGGAGAGTCCATTTTGAGTGAAAGTAGCAAACTGGACGGGATTTCCAACTATACAGTGTGGAAATTCAAAATGAAAAACATATTGATGGAGAAAGATGTGTGGGAAGAGAGAAGACCACCAAATGAAGCGGATATCAAATTGTTCGACAAAAAGATGAGGAAAGCTTTGACCTTCATTAACTTGTCAGTGAAGGATCACATCATTACCCACATTTGTGATGTTGTTACACACAGACATGCATGGGATGTGCTAAAGGAGCAGTTTGAGACGTCAAATCTGTCAAGAATCATGTTTATGAAGTCAAAACTGAATAGTGTCCGAATGGAGCAAGGAGAGCACATTCAAACGTATGTGACCAGAATCAAAACAATGAGGGATGAACTGCATTCTATATGTGATGTGGAGCTGGTGCACAATGCATTGTGTGGCATTGTAGAACCCTATCAGATATTTGTGAGCGGAATAGCATCAAGAGAAAGATTGCCAACCTTTGACGAGCTCACATGAATCTTGATGCAGGAAGAGCAACGACAAGGAATGGTGAAAGCTAGACGTCAGAATACTGACGATTAGGCAATTGCGACATGCCAAAAACAAGGCAAGGGCAAGGACAATAAGAAGTTTAAACAGCAATTTGCCAAGTCTCATGAGGATGAGGGATCTTTCAGTAAGACCAAGAAGAAAAGCAAGTGCTTCCATTGTGATAAAAAGGGCCATTGGAAGAGTGAATGTTGCAAATTCCTGGCGAAACAAGACAAGGGGAAACCAAAACAAGCAGGTAACCTTGTCAATGAGGGTGAGGTTGAAGACTCTAGCATCTTCATATCTGCATTGTCATCTAGCCAAGATGATCAAATGTGGTATATTGACTTGGGAGCCAGAAGACACATGACGGGTAACAAGAATTGGTTCAGTAGCTTGAAAGTGTTGGATAATGGAACGTCCGTTTCACAAACAAATGGCGATGTGTGCAAGATCAAGGGGATAGGCATCGTTTCAATCCAACTACCTGATGGCAAAAGGAGGATGATCAGGGAGGTACTTTATATACCAGGTTTGAAAAAAAATCTACTTTTTGTTGGAGTCATTACTGATCAAAAGTTGAAAGTAGAATTCGCCCATGATCGTTGCTTTGTGAAGGATGTGAACCAAAAGTTCAAAGTTATTGCGAATGGAGTAAGGGAGCCCAATACAAAATTGTATAGGTTGAATGCTACAATCAAGGGGCAACATGGACTCTTATCGTCCATTCCATCGCAAACTGAGTTGTGGCATAAGAGACTTTGTCACTTGAACTTGGGGCTACGAAGATCAAGAAGAGAGAAGACACAACCTGAAAGGTATGAAGCAAATTATGCTCTCTTATCTAGCATTATTCAAAGCAAAAAACCTTCGACTTATGGTGAAGCAAAGGATGATGACATTTGGGTCAAGGCCATGGGAGAGGAGATGGAGTCAATTGCTAAGCATAGCACATGGGACTTAGTAGAACCACCAGTTGGCAAGAAACCCATTGGTTGCAAATGGGTATACAAGACTAAGTACCATGCAGATGGAAGTATAGCAAAGCACAAGGCAAGATTGGTAATCAAAGGGTATGCTCAAAGTAAAGACATTGACTATGAGGAGACCTTTGCGCCAGTATGTAAGTGGAATACTCTATGACTACTTGTTGCTTTAGCTTCACATTCTGGTTGGCCTTTGCACCAGATGGATGTGAAATCTGCTTTTCTAGATGGTGAGTTAGAAGAAGAGTGTTCATGGATCAACCTGAAGGCTTTGTAGCGAAGGGACAGGAAAATAAAGTATGTCGCTTGAAGAAAGCGCTTTATGGTACCACGTGCGTGGTATAGCAGGATTGATGCCTACTTTCGTTCAAAGGGGATGCTGAGAACACATTCTGATCCAAATCTATATGTCTTATGCTTTAATGGTATGGTTGCTTTGATTGCTCTTTATGTTGATGACCTGATTATTACGGGAAATAATCAAGAGATGATAGACATGATCAACAAAGACCTCAAGGAACAATTCGAGATGACAGATCTCAACCTGATGCATTATTGCCTTAGAGTAGAGGTGTGGGAAAAAGGACACGAAGTGGGTTTAACACAAGTGAAGTATGTCAAAGAGTTGCTGCACAGGCTTAGGTTGCAGGATTGCAAACCAATGAATACTCCTACTGAACCAGGTAAAAGGCTTTTTAAGCTTGATGAGTCACAAGCATTTGATGCTATGTTGTATAGGCAATAAGTAGGGAGCTTGATTTACCTTACCATGACTAGACCAGATATATGCTATGTTGTTGGAATTGTAAGTCAGTTTATGGCAACACATATGGAAACGCATTGGAAGGCAACTAGACGCATTTTGCATTATGTGAAAGGCACTTCAGATTATGGCTTGATTTACAAGAAGCATGAGGGTTTACCTGAGTTGTGTGGCTATGTGGATGTGGATTGGGGAGGTGACTATGCTAGATCGTAGATCCACCACAGGGTATGTATTCCAGTTTTGTGGTAGTTGCTTTTCATGGTCTAGTAAGAAGCAAAGTACAATTGCTCTATCCACCACAAAAGCAGAGTATAAGACAATGTGTAGTGCAGCACAGGAAGCTATATGGTTGAGACAAATCTTGGAAGAAGTTGGCATGAAGCAGAAAAATCCCACAACTTTACATAGCGACAGTCAGAGTGGCATTCAGTTAGCAAAGAATCGAGTGTTCCATGCGAGACCCAAACACATTGAAATTTAGTATCACTTTATACGTGAGAGGCTGCTGAGTCGTGAAATTCATGTTGTTCATTGTAGTACGGAAGAACAACTAGCTGATATTTTCACTAAGCCACTTGTTGGAGAAAAGTTTGATAAGTTCAGATCAAAGCTTTTTGTACTTAAAGTTTGTTGACTTTAAAGCTATGTATATGACTATATAAAAAGTAGACTCTACTTTAAGGGAGAGAGTTAGAATTAAAGTAGAATCACTGTGTTACTGTAATGTGGGTCCTATTTGTTGATAAGGATCAGTTGGCCTCACCACGAGGCAAGTTGACGGGACACGCGTCCCCTCAACGGCAACGTGGGTCATGCATGGGTTGCCTAAGTGAACAACTATATGTACAGTGTAATTTCATTTTGAGAAATGTAGTTGCTATGTGAGCTTGCTGTGGAGAGTGTTTTTTGTCTATGTTACTGTATAGCATGATCTGTGTTCCTATTCGAAGCAAATTCTAAGTTAGGTTGCATGATTTTCTCTATTCCCTTGGCTTTGTACTAAGTGCTTATGAACCTTCTTTAAATTTCAAATGTAATGAAGGAAAGATCATCATTTTGGTGCTTTATGTTGATGACATCATTATGACAGGAAATGATGATGAAGGCACATGCAAAGTAAAAGTTGATTTATCTAGTGAGTTCAAAATGGTAGATTGAGGCTTCCTAAAGTCTATACTTGGGATAGAATTGTCTAGAAGTAGCAATTGTACTTTCATAAGTCAATCTAAGTATGCTACTTCCATTCTTAAAAAGTTTGGTATGAAATATTGTAAGGGGATTGACACTTCTATGGAGCATGTTGTGAAAGCAACTAATGAAGGTGATGAAGCATCCTTTGAAGACATCACCCTCTTTAGGAAGCTTATAGACTCCCTAATCTACTTAACCATCACTAGACCTGACTTAAGTTTTTGTGTAAGCAAGTTGAGTCAAAGTATGCAAGCTCCTTTAGTGCATCATTGGAAAAGTGCCAAGAGAGTGCTTAGATATGTTTCTAGTACTAGATTTTCTGGCATACTTTATGAAGGATCTAACTTACACTTGAGAGCCTACTCTGATTCAAATTTTGCAGGTGACAAGACGGATAGAAAGTTCATTAGTGCATTTGCAACATTTCTTTGTGGAGGAGTAATATCTTGGCTTTCCAAAAAGCAAGATACTATCTCAGTATCTTCTTGTGAAGCCGAGTACAAGACATTGACTTCAACAACTAAAGAGCTCCTATGGCTAAGAAGACTCTTGATGGAGCTCCATGTGCTAAAGGCCGAGGAGATCCCTTACATATATTGTGACAATCAAGCTTCTCAACAAATTGCTTCCAATCCTATCTTCCATGCTAGAACAAAGCATATTGAGATAGCTCACCACTTTGTGAGGGAGAAGGTACAATCCAAGGAGGTGCAACTACATCATGTACCATCATCCGAATGCATAGCTGATATCTTAACCAAGCCATTGTCCAAAGATCCATTTTTCAAGTTAAGATATGCTCTTGGAATTGTAGATAGATGTACATTAGATTTTCCAAGTTAGAAGTGAGGAGGAGTGTTGAAAATTGTCACTTCTCACTAGTCATTTTTTATTGTAGATAAAAATCAATCATGAGTACAATGGTCACGATCTGATTTCACATGCGTGGAGCCTGTTCCCACTTGTGAAAGACAGTACTTTTCATGTTTGTAAATATCTACTTTGATTTTGTATCAATCAAGTCAAGTGTGAACATGATATGACTAGTTTTTAGTCAAGTTGACTAGTCACCTAGAAGCTAGCTTATCCTTGCATGTGCATCAATAAATGCTCCCACATGGCAAGTGGATGTTCACACGTGTGTATAGGGTTCTAGAGGATGCATTTTCTAGATCCTTTGTATGGTACTAGATTAGAAAAAGAATTTATATCACTACTCATGTGGGAAGAGGCCCCACTGTCAAGCCACCATACATTAGAATGCTTAAAAGAGGAAGATGAAAAGTTAGACAACATAAGTGAATCCTCCCTATCACAAGTAGATTCATCTTCGCAAGTGATATTAGCTTGCTTGTCCACATATTTCTTTCTGTAGCATTGGGAGGCAGAATGCCCCTTCTTGCCACATGAGAAACAAGTAACCTTGTACTTGTTCTTCTTCACATTGGATGTGCTTGGTTCTTCCTCAGATGACTCCTCCAATGCATTTGAGTTGTCTTTGAAGCTCTTTCCATTCTTCTTGTCCTTGTTCTTTCCTTTGAACTTGGTGAAGAGACCTTGGTCACTTCCTCCATCCTTGAGAGATAACCTTTCGAATCTTGCCAGTCGAGTTTGATGCATATGTTCTTCGGATATTGTCCTTGCAAGGCTTCTAAAGAGGGTAATTCCTCTTTTATTGCATAGGATTAAACAATAGTATCAAACTCTTCACTTAGGCCATTTAAAATGACTTGAACAATTTCTTTAGTTTTGATAGAATCATCTATGCAAGAAAGGTCTCTACGGAGATCCTTGACCCTAGACACATAGGATGAGGCACTTTGATCCTTTCTTTGAAAGCTTTGGGAAATCATATTCCTAAGTGTAAGAACTCGTGAAGTGTTCTTAGACTCATAAATGGATTGTAAAGTGCTCCATACATCTTGTGCACTAACAAATGAGCTAATCTCTCTTAGAATTTAATTAGAGACATTTAGCTTCAAAACATGAAGAGCAACACGTGCTCTTTTCTTGAATTTGGGAATATCTCGAGGATTAGTAGGCTCCTCATCATTTCCATTAACTATATCTATTAGATCTTGAAGTACAAGGATAGATTCCATCCTTACCTTCCATGTACCATAATTAGTAGAAGCGAGTCTTTCACTTTGTTCTAATATATAAGATCCACTTGTGGCCATATCTTGGAGATTGGCTTTGGCTTACAAAAAAGGATGTTTTCAGAGGTTCAATCCAATCAATTGTAATCTTAAGATCTCAATGGAATCAAGTACTAATTGAGTATGAATTTGAAAATGGCCAAAAATGACAATTTCTAGGTGGTAGTAAAAAAATGCTCTCTATTTTCCAAAGCAAAAATGGATGAAGGAAATCTGAGTACACACGTGTGAAATAGCCTCGAAAAGTCATATTTTTCATTTTATAAGTTTCATCCATACATAGGATCAATGATCCAAATAATGCTTGATAGATTGTAGAAAATTGGAAAATAGTCAAATCTTGCTATTTTGACTCCTACAAAATAGGATCCAAGATAGTACAACCTTTAAGCATGAAAAACACAGGTTTTCTCCTTCGATATGCCTCACTTTGAATTCCATGAACTCTCCACAGGATCCACCAATCCTCTTGAGATCACCTGCATCACAATCTGCACTTGATTAGCTCTCCATACATATGCAACATGGATGGAAAAGAGGAAAAGTAACATAGCCACCACTCAAATTTGATTAGAAGCTTCACACGTGCTGCTACAACAGGCCGTACAACTCTGAAAAGAGATAAAATGTCACCAACAATGATGAGAGATCATTTCATTTCAAAAAGCATTGATTAGATGTGCATTCTCCTATCCAAGCTCTGATACCATGAGAAGTCTTCACACATGTGAAGCTGCAGCAAGTACAAAGAATAAAGAGAATGAATGATTGCACACTAAACTAGCTTCTAATCCAAAAGCAATGTGATGGAAAACATTGGCAAGCTAGCTAGCAACAAGGCAAGAGCATTCATCACAGTCTAACTATCATTGCACATCAAATGAATGAAATGGAAGCTTTACTTGAAGAAGTGTACATTTGTGAGGTACAAAGCCTCCTTATTTATTCTTGAAGTGCTTCCTCCTAATATAAGAAGTCTAACTATTTGCATTAAATTATAAATGATTTCAAATTCACAACAAGAATTTCACAGCAAGGTGTAAAGACTAGTTCTAGAGCAAGCTTAAATGAAGACATAAAAGAGAACACTCACATTTGAGTAGCCATTCACCAACTTGCATGCAAAAAGTTTAGCTCCTTAATGCATTGAAATCTACATCTAAATTGATAAGCGACTTCGCTAAGGTGGGTCTTACTACTAATTAATCAATTTGGCATAATGCAATAAAAGGTAAGCATGTTGCTCTTGTTTATGTTATGTTACTTTTTTAAAAACTTAGAGCTTATGAGTGATAACCTTTGAGCTTAGAAAAAAATTCCATAAACTTGAGTAGTTTGTTTTCTCTTTGATGAAAGAGTTTGATACTTGAGTAAAGAATACTTGTGTTCACATAGTTGAGTGTGAAAGAATGAAAATATTATTATTTTTTAACAAAAATGTAGTATAAGTCTCAAGCATTTACAAACTCTAATGTTTGGAAAATTTAATACTCAAGTGAAATAAATGACCAATAGTCAAATTGTTACTAACAAATGAGTAGTTTATGCGCGTCATATCTTAATTACTTACAACAAACAATAGTAACCACTTACAATAGACAATATTTAGATCACAAGAATAGACAATAGTAACCACTTACAATAGACAATATTTAGCTAACAAGAACCCAAATTTACTTACCTTTGGTCAAGAAAAGCAAACAAACAAATAACATGCCTAATTCATGGTTGGTTTGAAATTTATGTTTCTATAACTTTTATAAGATTTTCATAATAAAAGAAATGTACAAGCTAACTTTTGCTTGTTTTTTTGTTTCTCTTGTTTTAGTTCTTTCAGTCTTCTACTTTTATTTATGATAGTCTGGGGTTAATGTAGAAAAAAAAAAGTAAAGGAAATATGAAATTTTTTTATCAAGAAAAATTAATTTCACATCTTTAAATCTTCGATGAGAGAGTCTAATGTGTAAAAAAGGAAAAAGAAAATCAACATCACTCATGTGATAGATGAAGTGAAAATGATACTTATTTTTATGATTTTTAAGAACTAAAACTTGACATAACCTTTCATGACTCATGCGATAAATAGACAAACATCACTCATGTGATAAGTGAAGTGAAAATATTATTTATTTTTATGATATTTAAGAACTAAAACTTGACATAACCTTTCATAGATTGTAAGACTAGACACTTTTACGAAAAGTTTGACTTCCTCTCAAAGTTTCTTGACCAATTTAAGCACATAATCTTGCGAAAAAAAACATTATACCTAAAACAAATTTCGAGCTTGTGCATGGACCACATTCAAATGCATTTAATAAACTTGTGCACCATTTGCAATGGACTACAAATTTTCCATGGTGTCATTGGTGTTGAAATTTTTAACCAAAGAGATAAATATTAGTCTTTAAAAGGTACATGTAATTTTAACCTCATGCCACATCTCATTTGGGATAATCGATGGAAGTCTAATGGGCCATAAAGTCCCATCATGTCATTATCATTCTCTAGTTGGGTAACATTGTTGATGATTTTATACTTAGTCACTTTTACACGAGTTTTATTTTTATATTCTCTTTGACTAATAAGCATAACATTGATATAGCTTTATAAGAATATGTGCAAATGGTATTACTTCTTCATTGATTATGGACAATGATTTCTATTCATTTCCATTATTAAGAATATGTGCAAATGACATTGCAACTTCATTGATTATGGACAATGATTTGTATTTATTTCCATTATTAAGAATGACATTCCAATTTCACAATCACACCATGTGGGAAGGAGGCCCCTCTATCACAAGAATGACTCCACTTAGCACAACACTAGTCCATGTGAATGGCATTATGTCGATATTCTTACCTATTTCCATAACATTTTTTGGTTGTGTACAATGAGATAAAAATGGTAGGTTCATAAGAGAAACAAGGCGATCTCATTTATGTTGTGAGGAGCTTTGTTGTGCACGATGGAAAGTAAAAAATAAGTCTCGCAATTTCTAAGGTTGAAAAGGAAACCATGTTTAGAGTCAAACTAGAAGAGACACGTTACCTTCGAGAGATCATCGTGATAGCCTACAACGATCATGGGCTAAAAATGGGTTGGTAGACCTCTCAACATTGTCAATAAGGAAAAACGATGTGCAAAAAGTCAAATAGACCATTTTTTCAAGTATAGTTATAGGTTTGAGGACTCAAGGGAGTAAGGTCTAAAACTTTTTGTTTTAAAGAGTGTAAATTTTGCTTATCATTGTTTGCATCACATTGGGTTAGGATGGAAAGTAGCACAAAGTCCTTTATGTTAGAAGGATTTTTACCATAATGCATGGAAGAGGCAAGTACGCCATATAATTCCCTAATAAAATGGAATGAAAGGACTTGCCCAAGCTTTATGAATCAAGGACTGCATTTTCTTTTGACTTTTCCACCAAGTAAAATGGCATTAATTGATGGTGACATGTTAGGGCGAGGCACAAATGAATGACACTTGAACTTGGTGAGTGTGAGAGATGCTAAGGCATATACCATTCTATGAGTGAACTTTTTTGTGGGCCAAACCTTTTGACTATTATGGGTGTAATCTTAGATCCTTAATTGAACGTCATTTTAACCTCATGAAGAGGTTACTGGGTTATTTTTTCCAATAGCATCAGGACAATGGGGCATATCTCAATCTAAGATTGACATTTTTTTATGGGCCACACTTTCTTTTGTCAACACAAATTTGATCAATCAGTTGGAGCTCTTGTTAACAACATTTACAAGCAAGCCTATTCTTATTTGGACAAGGCTTCTTGATATGTTTCTTCTCCACCGCTGACTAGGACTTGAGCCCCTCATTTCCATTATTATACAGAACTCTATAGTCCTACTAGGCCATATCAAAAGATGTGGGACACACCTTTGACTTTTTTTTATGGAGTTTGGTTTTATTCTATACGGTCTCTATGGACTTTTTATGGGTGATGATATGTTTTTATAAGATTTTATTTATGGATGCCAATATTCATGATCTACGGGCAAAGAAAGTCACATTTGAGTAGTCGTGGAGGGGCTCACAGAGGTTATAGCCTTGGGTCAATTGCTTGCCACCAACTGGAACAAATGATTTTCCAGTGAAATGATGTTGTAAACTATGTAGTGGATATCAATAATACTCTTAGTTGCACTTAATAGGAGTATTGATTTTACCATATATTGCCTATGTCTCTTACATCAAGTTGGTGAAATAGATTAATTGTTAAATTTGCTACCAATTTAAACAACCCATTCAACCTCTTTCGATGTTAGAAATTGAGGAGTTTGTGTTAAAATCATGTAACTTGTCTCCTATCTTTGGCTTTGTTTATAGTCAAACCTAGTTAGAAATTGAGACACTTGTGTTAAAATTGTGTAACTTGTCTCATATCTTTGGCTTTGTTTATCCTGATTTTTACTATTGCCTTTTCCTGCCCCATATGTTTTTACTAGTTTTGCTTGTTAATGATCCTTTTGCATGCTCTCTCTCTCTCTCTCTCTCTCTCTCTCTCTCTCTCTCTCTCTCTCTCTCTCTCTCTCACACACACACACACACACACACACACACACACACACACACACACACACACACAATTCAATATTCTTCAATGGAGGAGGTAAGCCAAGCCTAGCTTCCCCCTTTCTAGCTATGAATTTTGATTGTGGGCAAGATGCTACTATAGTTGTGGCCCTTTGTAGTTGCCTCCCAGCATAGCTACCTCGAGCTATAGCTTGTAACATCACCTTACAGATAGTTACCTTGTATAGAATATGCTTCATCTAATTTATATGGCTACTTCATAGAGTTTTCCAAAAATGAGATATAATATTAGGTGAAGTAGTACTTTATATATTATGACGAATTGTTGTCGGAGCATGATGGGCATAAATTCCTCTAGAACATAGATCCTTGTCGAATTTAATTTGTTGGCCTAAGAGTAACAATAAAATGCCAAGTAACTCCTATAAGAAAAGGGTAAAGTAGTTTTTTAAAGCCCTATGCTTAGGGGCTTAGCCCAAGCATGGCTAGGCGTAAGGAGTGGGAACTTGGAAGAGTGTATTCCTCGTCTAGACTGAGCGGGTCCAGGTAGGCCCCACCCTCATGCAAACATGCATAATCAGCCATCCATAATAATCATAGATGATGAAAAATTTCATGACTCGTGGATAAGGGTGGGGCCCTGCGTACACCCTTAGCCCAATTGAGAAATAGTTTTTTTTTTAGTGACAATTTTTTCCAAATCAATTTTTTTGGAGTCAGAGCTATCATGGCATATTGCCTTGCCTGAGCTAGTTGCTTGAGAGAACATAGGCTAGTTGCTTGAGAGAACATAGGCGTAATGGCTTGCCCAGGCCAATTGCTCAAGAAAACATAGGCATAATGCCCTACCCAAGCCAAGTGTGGGCCCAGCTTTGCACTTGACAATGCCCTCGAGAAAATGAACTAGCATAAAACAATGAGATATTTGGGGAGCACAAAGTCATGGGTGAAATTTTGGACCCCACCTTCCGCCAACGGCCTTTTAAGGCAATAAAGTCGTCGTGTGCCTGCCTTTATCGTACATTCCAGTTTTTAATCTTTGTTGTATGTTGGGTTTTGACGATGATTTGGATTTGGATAGGTTTATTTTGAGATTCCGAGAAAGAAATTTTTTTTTCTCAAAAAAGTGTCTTCACATTTCACGAATAGGGTGCAACTTGTAGGGCAGCACGACCCAGTGGCATGCATCCAAGTTAGTGCTGTTCGGACAATACGTCCTCCACCAAATCCAAAAATATGCATGTGATATGCATTGACTGTAATGTGCATCCCAGGGCCTTGAGCCCTACCATCTTAGTTGTATAAGCCTGCTCATGTTAGATATTGGTAAGAGCATTCAAATTTTGCAACGTGGTTAAAGTTTAGCCACTCAAAAGCTTCTGCATGACATTTTTGACGCGTGGATGACACTTGAGTGGGCTGTTGCAAAACATATCGTGCCATTAAGCACCAATTTGGCAATACACTGGAAAAGGGGTTTTTTTTTGGGCGGCTTTGGTATAGCCATAGATTAAAATCCACCACTCATATATCACACTTCAAAAAACTTCATGGGTGGATAGTCAACTTGTCCTGACTCATCGCGGGCATGCCACAAATGCGAGCACGAAATGCCAGCCCTTTTGTATCTTAAAAGGGACCCGATGACTAGTAGCTTTCCCACAATTCTTATTAACTTGACATGCTATTGAAATCACAATTCCAAGAAGTCCAAAAGGGTCTTGGCAGCGCCAAATTAAAATGTTGAGGTAATGTAGGGGGGTGGACAATAAAGCATGTGACGTGACTTGTGTTCTCTTTTGACCTTCATTTTATTATTATTAAGGTTTTTGCTTTCCTTTTTTTCGAAGTCTTCTCCTCTTCCAAGTTCTTCTAACTTCTTCTCCTTTCTTCTTCCTGACTCGGTTGCTTCCTGTTCCTGTTCCTATGCTTAAGTCGTCGTCTGCTGCTGCTGCTACCTATTGCTGCTGTTGATGCTACTGCTGCTGCAGCAAAAATCAAAATGCATCGCGTTTTAGTGATGGATGGCGTTGGGGTGACGCAGCCGAGGGGAGGAGGAGACCTGGAGATGACGACGAGGGAGAGCAGTATAGTGACAGCAAGCAGGTGATTCATCAATCCTTTGACCGATCTCTGCAGCAACAGGGCAGGCCAGGTGCAGCCTCCCCGGGCAGCTGGAAGCTCGGGATTATTTTACTAGATAGTAGATGATGATAGATAGATCTGCCGCAATAGCTCCTTGCTTATTCATTATCAATCATTTTCTTGAGTCTTTCATCATTATGCTTCTGACTTTTGAGCGTTTTGGATCTTGCGATCCTCGGAGGCTTTTGTTTTCGGCTTGTATTTGGAAACTCTTAAAGGCTGAAGAGGCATTGCGAGGTGTTAGTCTGTAGCCCGTGTATAACCCTGATGAAGAGCATATGTGTTCAGAGGCATTTTACCGCCTCTGCTGCTACTCAGTTGTTTAATGGAGCTTCAGAGCGAAGGAGATTATGAACTGAAGCTTGAGATCTGGAATGCTACCGGATGCATGTTGAAGCCGAAAAAATATGCTTAGTTGCTGGTTTAGATCTTTGGTGTGAAGGCCATACCTGGAATGGCAACATGCTGCTCATATGAAGCAAACATATCACTACTAGATGTTAGCATAAACGCGGGGTTTAGTTCTTTCTTGTGCTGTTCGTATTACAGAAAGTAACAAGCGGCAATTGTTTCGGTCTTCTTGATGCCGAGCTGCTTAAGAAAGGACGAGGAAGAGATGTGATGGGGAACAGCGTCTCTCGGGTGGTTGGCTGCTTTGTGCCAAGACATGAGCACGATGCGGTTGGGGTGCTATTCTCCGAGCCCTTGGATGAAGGTCTGGGGCATTCATTCTGCTATGTCAGGCCCGCATTGGGCTCCCCTTCTTGCTCTCCTACTCACCAGAACTCTTCCGACCTTTCCTACTCAGATCGCATTGGAATGGATCCAGATGCCTTGGATTCTGGCCCCTTATCATCCTCAGGCTTAACACACGATCAAGCAGAAGATCTTCAAAAGCCAAAGCATGTGCAGGAGAGGCCAAAAAGCCTATCCGAGACATCCTTCAAGGCTATTTCGGGCGCCTCAGTTAGCGCCAACAACTCTACCCCTCGCTCTATTCTCGCTCAGGAACAGTTCAGCTCATTTTCCAATATACCCTACGAACGTCCGTCTGCCTTTGAGAGCACCTTTGCCTTCACTTCTCTCCCTTTGCAGCCTATACCAAAGGGCTTCATTTCTACTTCTGGCCCCATTTCTGGCTCCCTTTCCGTGCCTGCTTCTGGTCCTCTAGAGAGGGGTTTCATGTCTGGCCCTCTGGAGAGAGGATTTATGTCAGGGCCTTTAGAAAGGGGTTTCATGTCAGGCCCACTGGAAAGAGGGTATTTGTCTGGCCCTTTGGAGGGCACGGATCGTAGCAATTATGCTTTTCCGTATTCTGAGTACATCAGGAGAACAAAATCCTTGGTTCGGTTTATGAAAAACGTTAGCAAGCCTGTGAAAAAAGCTATTTCGAAAACCGTTTCAAATGTAGCCCGCACGCACCGATCATTGGTGGCGCCTGTGAAGAGCTTGGTGCTAGGGGATGGCGGCCAGGGGAGAGATGCAAACAAAGAAAGGACGCTGCAGGATTTGCCCTTAGACAGTGGTTATATGTCCTCAGATATGGATGCAAGAGATGGGCAGAATCTACAATGGGCACAAGGCAAGGCAGGTGAGGATCGGGTCCACGTTGTGTTGTCTGAGGAGCATGGGTGGCTGTTTGTGGGCATCTATGATGGGTTCAGTGGGCCTGATGCACCTGACTTCCTTATGAGCAATCTTTATATAGCAATTTACAAAGAACTGAAAGGTCTTCTATGGGATAGGAAGGAGGCATTTGGGTATCCCCATGACTGCAAGAATAATAACGATGATGATATTTCCGAAGCCTTGAAGCAATCTTCCTGCCAACCTGATGCACAACCAGATGGACTGCAAGAAATTTTAGATCCCTGGGATAAATCAGAAACGTCAGAAAGAGTATGCCAGAGTAAGAAAGTGGCAGAAACATTTGCAAGGCAAGGGAGACTTGAAGCCAATGGCTCCCACCCTAGCACTAGTGGCAGAGAAGAGTTTGAGGGTTCAACCAAGACATTGAGCAGGATATTCAACGACAATCATGTCAGAGAAAATCAAGTTGATTCAGAGATAGAAGAATGTGGAATCACTGCTAAGCATTGTGCTCATTTGTGTGTTGATTTTGATCTTTCTGTACCAGTCTGCCAAACCAGTGCAACTTCTGGCCTCAAAAGCAAGGTAGATGTGATTAGTGGAATGTGTGGTTTAAGCTGTGATGTGTCTGATAAAGGCCGGGTAGTGGAACTAGATGGAAAACTTTCTGAAGATGGGTTTTGTTTGGACGAAGAGAGAGACACGACTACACAAATTGGTCAGTGTCAAATGGATCTTCTGGAATCAAAAGAAGAAGTCCAACAGCGTGAGCAAACCTGTAACCATTCCAATGGCAGATCACTGCTAGGTGGGAAATTGAAGCGTGCCTGCTGCAGGCATAAAAAGGAAAATCACAGAAAGCTACTGCGTTGGAGGCATGAACAAGATCAAGAAAATATACAGGCAGACAAGAGAATGGAGGAAAACGTTAGACAGGATGATGAGCAGCAAAAGTCTTCTAGAAGAAGTTTGGTAGATCATTCTGCTGTGTTGAGTGCACTTGCTCGTGCTTTGGAGGTCACAGAATTATCCTACTTAGAAATGGCAGATGAGAATCCCGAGCTAGCTCTCATAGGTTCTTGTGTGCTTGTCATGCTTATGAAAGATGAGAATGTGTACATTATGAATGTTGGAGATAGTCGCGCTGTATTAGCGCACAATCGGAAGATGGGAATGCATTCCAGGGGGCAGCTATGTGGTCAGCTAAATGGCAACAAGCAGGAAGATCATGAACGTATTGGAGCTAGAGATTCTATGCTGAGAATTGAGCTGGAGCGCATAATAGAAGAGACTCCTCTAGATTTAGAAGGTTTGGAAACATCATATGATGTAGCTGCTATGGCACCACCAGCAAATTCACCAACATTATGTGCCTTTCAGCTGTCTTCTGACCACAGCACCAGCATAGAGGAGGTAAAACAGATGCGCGTATAGAACAGTTGCTAACAGGTTTTATCCGTGAGCTACTTAAAGTGTTTCTTTGACTTTTCTTAACTGAGTCAGAGCATTGAGCTGAAACCTTTCGACTTAGTCAGTGTCGAGTTCCCTCTACTTTTTGTGAATAATGGCAAGCAGCTTAGTAACATGTTGATATGAAATTAATTCCAAGCAACATCAATCAAACCTTTAGTAAGCTGTTATTGCAAACCCTACTCCTTTTTTGAACGTCTTGCAGATTTCTCACCCCAATGCCGTTGTCATACTAATGGATAGCATTCAATGCTTCAAATTGGCCATTTTTTTTTTTATTGTTTCTCTTGTCAAGTGTTGATTAATTTCTACGTGTTCTCTCCTCTTATGGAACATCGGATTCTTGAATAGTGCAATGGTTCCTTAGGTTATCTTCGCTTATTGTCATCATGCCTAGAGTACCAGTTCTCCAAGTAACCTTTTTAACAAGGTGTTCCTTGTTTTCATGCTTAAGTGCTATATATTTTGCTACTATAGTCAAAGAGAGTGCAACATAGTCCTACTTCTAGCTTTAACTCCTCATTAGACCATTTCCCATTATGGATATGTGACTAGATGTGGATCTTGTATCTGCATCTACTCTTAATCTAGGTTTGCATATACAATATTTCCATTGAAGCAAATTGTGTAGCTAATTATGATATCTATGTACCCAAGCACTTTTATTCTTGAAATTTAATTATGTACTTAGACGTCTAATTACAAATGTTAGGTTGGGTCTATAGCTTCAATCATCACATACCTGAGACTTCTCAAGGATTAGAAATTTACGAATTGGGAATTTGATCAACGCTTTCATGGTGCGAGCAACGTTTCCTTGAATTACGGTTTGAACCTTGCATCCTTTTAAACTGACAACAGTTTGAATTGGCTTGATCCAAATTAGGCAAAAAAGTTAGAGCAAAAATTATTATTTCTTTGATTCTTTTTCAAAATAATGTTGACCTTGTCGTCAACATCGTTTTTTTCCCCTTTTGAAAATTTTATTTGTTTTGTATATAATCTTTCACTAGATCACCGTGCAAACCTCTCCTATAGGTATTCCAAGCCAATAGATTGATTGTAGAATTGGATCCTATCTCATGACTATTGTATTGAATTACAAATGTTGAGTGCTCAATGGCTTTCATGTTTTATTTGAAGTGATATCAAAACATTGAAAAACAAAACCAAAAAACCGTTGATAATTAGCACAATCAAAGAATTGTTCTTTTCTTGGGTCCGATTCTTTCTTGTTTGAATTAAACCCAAGTGATTCATTCGCCAACAAAGCATGGTTCGTTGAAACATTAAGGGCTTCTTCCCTCATTTCTACTTTTCAAGAGTTAAGTTTTGCTATTTATTAGGATGGTCAAGTTCAATATTTGGATCGTGGTCCATTTGCCTCTAGTGCCTAGGAAGTTGGGGTTCTTGGGCGTAGGAGCAGCCCGAGACCCCATCCACATCCCCCTTATCCACGTATTGGTCCATGGAACTGTAATGACATCCATTCTTCAGCAGCTGCAGGAGATTTAGCAGACTCCATAGCACAGGCGGATATCCTTCTTTTTACTGAGACTCGTGAGAGTCAGTTTCGAGGACTCCGGAGTTTCATGGATTCAGATGATTTTCGGTTTTTCGATCTGAGACTAGATCTGTAGCGGGCAAAGTTTCCGGTGGAGTTGCATGCTTATACAGGCCCCAGGGACTCATCACAGCCTATCATTGATCTGGTTCGACAGGATGAGTATGTGCGCTATCTGTGGCTTGGATTTCTTGGCCGGAGTATTGGGCTTGATAGGGATTTGTATCTGGCAGTTTGCTATTTTCTGTCAGAGTCTTCGGCTTTCACTGATAGTACGGGCCCCCCATCTGGGCTTTCTATCAAATCTCTCTCCATCTAATCCTTCTCCTATGGAACGTGCCCCTAAGTACACATTTAATAACACACATGCACATCTTTACCAAGATGCTCTCTCCTTCATACTCCAAATTTTTTCTTATGATAGTCCAATCCACTCTCGGGGCAGGCCGGCTTTAGGACACATCATTCCACCATTGATCATGTGTTCTCACTTCGTGCTATCATTGAGGAGGCCGGATTTAGACATGAGAGAGTCTATTGTTGTTTTGTGGATTTCTGGAAAGCGTTTGACTCTGTCCCACGTGATATGCTCATCCAGAGGGTGAGGGATCTTGATTTTTCCATTGATACCATATTGGCTGTCATGGCACTATATGAGCCGGTTTGGGGATGCTTCAAATCAGAGGAGGGTCTCTTTGAGAGAGTTCAGAGCACTATTGGGGTGAAGCATGATTTGTTCCCTCTCCCCCACACTCTTTGGTTTGTACATTGATGAGCTTGAGAGGGCCATCAACCAGGATGGTGATATTGGCTGCAGGCTTGGTGATATATGTTATACTCATTTCCATTTTACTTTATGCTGACGATGTGGCATTGCTTTCTTCTTTTGGTGAGGGTTTGCAGCGACATTTAGACACATTATAGGTCTTTGGAAACTTATTTGGTTTGACTGTGCATACTAGGAAAACCCAGTTAGTCTCGAGTGTTTCTGTTTCAGGAAGCACATTTGGGATGCCCCGAGTAAGTGTAACCTATTTGACACGATTGTTACACCCACAACTATGTATGCAGCGGAGGCTTGATGCACTGGGATTCCCGCCTGAGTCAGAGTGGACTAGCATTTTTCGTCTACAGATCAGTATGCTTGCACGTATGATTCGGGCCAAGCCATCTGTTCCTCAGCAGATTATACTTGCTGCATAGTTGTGTCAAATTGCGATTCATTGAAAGAACCACGATTTGAAAGACCTTTTCGAAAAGGTCCGGTTCGAACCGTTTAAAAAAAAAATAAAAAACTCGTCGCCTCCTCGCGACCTCCTGCTCCTCGCGACTCCTGCTCCTCGTGACCTCCTGCTCCTGCTCCTCGCAACTGCTCCTCGCGACCTCCTGCAGCCTGCTCGTTACCTCCCCCTGGGCCCTGAAACTTCCCAGATTTCCGCGCCTGAGAGAGAGAGAGAGATCCGAGACACTGGAGAGAATATAGATCCGCGAGTCTGGAGAGAAATCCGAGAGAGAGAGAGACGGGTGGAGTTGTGTGAGAGGGGTGGAATTGCGTGTGTCACGTGTGGCTGTTCAGTGTGTGTGACTGTTGACAAATGTGTGTGTGTGTGTGTGTTTTTGACAATGCGTGCGCGCGCGTGTGTGTTGTCATTTTCGTGAAATTCGAATCATTGAACATTTGCTAATTTACCACTAAATAACCATGCACATGGTACATTGGAATATGACATATGTAATATGTAATATGTATGTTGTGACATTAATGTTTTTAAAAAAAAACCCTAAAACCGATTCGCCGGTTTGAACCTGGAGAAGTCGATTCTTTCCCGATTCAAACTCGATGCAAACACGGTTCGAAAAGGCGATTCGAAAGGTACCCTCAAACATAGACTTGCTGAGTTTGCCGTCTCTCCACTTTGGGTTGAGGCTATTTTCAAGTTGATCACATACATCCAGAGAGTAATGAGTCTTTCGGTTTCACATTATCCACACATAGCTTTGCTCTCTTCTCAACAGATTCATCACCAGGGTCATCATGGTCCTGTGGTGACATGACATGATCTATCATATAGTTCAGACGGTTATTGTACAGCTTTAGTGATATGACTCCCCATTGTACCATTTACTTTCATGTCTTGAGGGCAAAGGAGATTTTTTGTTTTAGCCTTGATAGGTTAATATCTAGTAGTAGTTATTGTTTGGTTATGGAGACATTTATATGCTCCTTTCAGTATTTATCACACATGAGATGCACTTACTTGGTCTTATATGCCTTTTGGCATAAAAAGGCGTTAATAAAGTCCCCCTTCCCCCTTCAAGCAATGGCGCGGTGTGGGAGAAAATCAGGTGTGTTGCCTACTGCAGGGCTGACTACTTATGCAATAATGCCCACGTCCCCATCCCCCTCCATTGCCTCCATCTCTCCTGTGATTGATATGCCTCTCGACATTCCTATCTCTCTTTTTGATTCTATTTTGTCTAACAATGAGATCAATATCGCTGTGCCGCATGAATTGATGCCTCCAGTCTGTCAGGTGATCTCTATGCTCCATGAAGATACTGTAAGGCTATTCCAACTTCTTGCCAACTGTTGGAAAGAGATGGGCTCCCATCAAGAAATGATCCTTTCTTTGCAATGGGACCTTCAGCTAACGGATCCATCAATTGAAGAACTCAGACACGAAATTGCAACTATTAAATGTGAGGTGTCCTCCAGAATAACCTACTTTAGCCAAGCTCTAGCAACTCAAAAGTCAGGTGGAACAACATCCTACAGCTATCCATGGGCAGATGTTCTTATAAGTTCGACTAAAGCTATTCCTCCACCTTCAATTATTTCACCTTCGTTTATCTCAACTACATTCGATGAGAGCCGATTGCAAGAGAAAAATGCTCCCCCCCCCCCCCCCCCCCCCCCCACACACACACACACACACACACACACACACACACACACGCACGCACGCACACACACACGAAGATGGTAAGATTTCTGAAAATCCTAAATCTGTGGCATTCACCAATCCAAAAGCTCCATAGGTTTCATATACACTCAACAAGCTCAACAAAAGGAATCATGGGATTAGTTCACTCATCACACTTTCAACGATGCACATCTTGGCACATTCCACAATCACTAGACTAGCAACCTGATTGTGGAATAGGAATGGCAAGTCTTTACTCATGTCATCTCTCTGCATACATTGAACATCTCTTCTGACCTCCACTTTATAGTCATGTTTTATTCGGAGGACCTTCTAGATAAAATGACTAACGTAAATACTAATGCCAAATCGTATATGATCATATGGATAATATCGATATATTTTCTGACTGCAACATGCCATGGAGCAAGCTAAAAAGATTTAGTATGTCTAGATCATAACGTGTATGTAAATTTGTTTGTATTAGATGCTCACTGTAGCAAGAAACTACTATGACACTACAAAATCTTGTATTCGACAAGTCTTAAAGGTTTCCTTTTAAATTTACCATAGAACATGATACAAGATGCATTTTGATGTGGACACTGAAGCAAAAACATCAATGTTTTCTGAAGGAAGTTTTGAAAATAAAGGAGGAGCACCTTGATGATCATTCTTCAATCTCCAATGACCGTGTTAAAGGAAGGCTAAAAGTGACTCGAGCGTTTGGTGCTGGTTTTTTGAAACAGGTGCTCCTTGCCCCCTACAATTCCAACATGCATTCAATTTTATTGTTTCTGCATTAGAATTCTCTTCGTAATGTACAAAATGTGCACAATCTATCAAATGACTGATGGAAATCATGTTTTGTTCAAATTTTATGTCCTCTATAGAGCTCAAATTCAATGCATTGTGAACCAGTGGAGACATCTTTCTTTGCCTCAATGGATGTAAACGTTTTATCCTTATGAATCTGAAGCAAAGCAACTTACTCAATGAATTTGATCTATGTGGTGAACAATGATGTTGGTTGCTACAAGTGGCTGTGTGCATTGTAGTTGGTGCTCTTCTGCTTCATGCTTCCTGTGTTGGATGGTGTAGCCGGGTACATAACAAAACATAACAGACATCAATCTCATGAGGGGACCTAAGTAATAGTATAGCTGGTCCTGGCCATTCGACCACTTTTAGCCAATCAAGGACTCTAGAAAGAAATTGACAGTAAATTTCATGACCTGTTTGACCATCGTTTGTTATCATCTTCTTTGGCCTCTAAAATAGTACAGATTAGAAAATTTTGTTGTTAAACCAGTTTTCCATTCATCTTCACAAACAGAGCAGCCACTTTTCGTCGATGTTGCTTTTGGTCCCTCTGCTGAACCTATACAGTCTCACAGGTCAAACTGAACTTATGAAAGAAACCAAATTTGTGAGTCTACTAAAGAAATGGTATAAAGAATCCAGACGAAGGTTTTTCTATCTTCTACCTATGTAGAATTTGGAATGCATGTTGAAGCATATGCATGATGTCTGAAAATTTAAAAGATAGAATTGCAGAAAGAATCCGCTCTTTCTCTTGATCAAGAATTTATATGCTAGCAATTTCGAGTTTACAATTCCATTAGCTTTTTTTTTTTTTTTTTTTTTTCCCGAATAGCTCTTTACCATAAACCCCTTGATATTTTTCTAAATTTCACAGGCTGAGGAAAACTTATCATGCATAACAGCAGAATGCTAAGGCTCTGTAACTCTTGATTTGAAATGTTTATACTTTATTCTTATGATGACCATTGGAGATCGAACTTAGTGTATACCTGGCAACATATATTTATTTGAAGTTCTAAATGTAGCTTTGGCTATCAGAACTCAAAAGTTATCTAGATTGAGGTGCTGAACTTATGATGTTGGACGATGTTGCAGGCCAAGTGGAACAATGCTTTGCTTGAAGTATTCCGCATAGATTATATCGGTAGTGCTCCATATATCACTTGCACGCCATCCCTGTATCATCACAGACTTGGTCCTCAAGACCGATTTTTGGTACTGTCTTCAGATGGATTATATGAATATTTAACAAGTGAGGAGGTTGTCTCACATGTGGAGTGGTTCATGGAAAAATTTCCTGATGGTGATCCTGCTCAATATCTTATTGAGGAACTGCTATTTCGTGCTGCAAAAAAAGCTGGTATGTTTGTGGTCTTGAACACAAACTATATTATTGTCTTCAAGAATATCTTTGTGAAGCTAGAAAAGTGATAACTGCAAGACCCTTAAAGAATAGTCAACACTTTTATTTTTCATAGACTTAGGTGGATATGAGACTTTTAAGGTTTCCTGTATCGAGCATGCTGATGGGAAATATTCTAATTCTAAAGAGTTCAAGGTGGCCTTGCCTATACAACTCTTTCAAATGAAATGCTATGCTCCTTTGTCCTAAAAGCTTCAACCTTGAGGGTAAGTCCTCATCCCAGAACGAAATGTGGTCTGTCTTTTTGCTGAGATTTTTATGCTGCTCCATGATAGTTCATGAGTCCCAGTCATTTGTATGTTGTTTATTCCTGGCCATTGCATCTCAGTTTTACTTTATGGGATTGTTCATTCAGGGGACGATGGATAGTCATCGATATTTGCATGTCAACCAAGATGTATCATGTCCACTTGGCATAATAACTTGGCCGGTGAATGACTTTGACCTCAAGTCGGCTAAGCAGCATCATGCCTAAAACAAGTAGGATGTAAGCTTTGTTTTGTTACTTGATACCTTTGTAAGATTGGAATACATCAAAGTTAATTTATTAAAAATTAGAGGTCAGAATGTCCTTAGGTGTTGCTTAGAATAGATTTTTCATGTGCTGCACATACTTGCAGAAAAGGGAGAATTGATACGTTGAAAGGTGTAAGAACAACCAAAATCCCAATGATTTTTTATAAGATCACTGCTTCAAAGGGATAAGCAATATAAGTTTCTATTACAAAGCTAACTTCCTTCAATAAAGATTTGGAGTAGAAGAACTAGAGGTAGTAGCATGTGGATTGCAACAGCATATAGGTAGCAGTACTATAGAAGGATTTAGAACATAAGGGGGAAGATCTGATGTTTTGGATGGCTTCTCTGGAAGTTAGACTTTCTATACATACTCTCAAGATGGAGGCAGATGCTATATCTAATGATCACATTACAAAGGTCAAGGACCTTATTAGTTGGAGAGATAGTAAGTGATAGGAGTGTTTTTTCCATAGCCTTAAATAGCTTATCATTTAAGACATCATGTGACGTCCTTTTCAGCTAGGGAGTTATGCAGTCTTCTTTTAAACAAAATGAGGAGGAAGAATCTTTTTGAGAGGGAAGATAATCCAAAACATGCATTTGCTTCTAAGAAGAAGCAACTTTCAAAAGAAAGGCAAAGGTATGGGAAGAACTCAAAGCAAAACTTTGGGTAATAGGTGTCCAAGTTATAAATTAGAGAGGAGGCAAGCACCAATTCGTCATCTACACTCCACACTCCACAGGAAGGGTAGCCACAATTGTTTTGGAAAATATGGGCATTTTGCTTTTGAATGTCGTAAAAAAGAAAGTGATCTAAAGAAGGGCAAGAACCGGCGGGGTCATTTTGTTTACAAAATTGCAGAAGAGCAATTTGGTGGACTGTTCTATTCACAACAGCCTTGTCATCAAAATTCACGTTTGGTGGATGCTACATTGATTATGGAGCCTCGAAGCACGTGACACCTTATAGACACTTGTTCAACACCTATGAGGAGACACATGTGTTAGATTTCATTCTTGAAATCATTTGTAATGTGGAACCATTTTATGTATAGCTTGAAGTTTTACTCGCATTATCGAGACAATGTCGAAGGTATCGAGACCGTCTGCAGAAATACACGTATTATCGAAATAGTTTAAAATTCGAGGGATTATCGAACAAAATTCGAATCGACCAAAATTCGATAGACTATCAAGGGTTTCAAACATGACTAAAACAGAATGAATAGTGGAGCCTTATTCGCTACATTTTGGATCCAATCCCGTAGCCCCATGTGGCACCTGCTACGTGAATAAACTGCGCATTCCGTTAGGGCTGTGCCATCAAAAAACTATAACTAGATCAGATTAGTTTCAAGTTGAAGTAAGTTTTTTTTCAAAGTTGTTATTCTTGTTCTTCTCCTCTCTGTTCCGCCATTGGCGTAGATTGATTAGTAATAAGCTATTGCGATTACAATCTGTGTAAGAGCAAAATTTAAAGAAGAATAAGATGCACTATTATCATAGTGCAATGAGAGTAGATAGCAGAAGCGTCAAGCAGCTATAATTCATCATCTTCAATACAGACTACTTTCGCTACTTTATAATGTTCTACTGCTTCTGTTATTCCCGCTTATTATGATCTAAGTTTTTGATTTTAAATATTGGCATAACGATGCAACTGTTCTGTATTTTTTGCACTTGTGAATGATAGTATAACTGTACTTGTTATCACATTAACTATCGCTACTACTATCGACTATCCAGTCGGTAATTCACTGTTGAATAGTTATTCAGACTAATGTACAACTTATTTCCAACATGGTATCAGAGCTAGTTATCTGCATATCAATGCGTATTGCCAGATTTAATATCTAAATCAGATTTTGTCTATATTCTACAAACAAAAGAGCTTTGGGAAGTTGTCGAAGGTACTGAGCGCCTATTGCAGATCCGACGGCCACTATCAAATGGAAGCAGAAGGATGTGAAGGCCTTCATCCTTATCGCTCTCAACATCAGAGATAATTAGATCAGTCATATTTGAAGTGCTCGAACTTCTTTGGAAGCTTGGAATATCCTCAGCATTCTCGATGACATTAGAGACGTGACTGCCAAACGCTACCTGAGAATTTTTTTTTTCTCATTTAATGGCTGATTTAGATTCGATTATGAATCATTTGAACAACTTCAAAAATCTTCTTGAGCAGATGCAATTGGTGCAAATATGAACGATGTAGATACTGTCATGACTCTTCTATCGAGCCTTCTTGACACCTACAAAATATAGGTGATTGTTATAACTTACTTCCTCTCAGCAAGGTCTTGCATTAGCAAAAGTTTCGTCTATGCTATTGCAGGAAGAGATCCGGAGAAATGTATCTTCATTCTCCCATTTGGCACCAAAAACGTAAGCTCTTTATTCAAAGAAATTCAATAAGAAGATGTTGAAGAAAGTACGCAAAGTATGAAAGTTGAATAATAATTCGAATTCAAAACAAGGTGCAAATTTGAACTGAGATTCATCAAAATCAAAGCTGTTTTGCAGATATTGCAAACGGACCGGACATTTGTTGGAGGATTGTAAAATTCTCAAATCAAGAAAGCAACAATAACGTTAGCAGTATTATGCTAATACAACAGAATGTTCGAAGGACTTCAAAAAGGAAGCCGATGAAGTAACATTCATGGCAAATGAAGACCGACAAGATGTCGATTCTTGGTATTTGGATCTCTACTAGTTCTGAGTCTATCTTTGTTGGATACTCTTTGAATCATAAGGCTTATAGGATTTACAATCCAGTGACTAAGAAGATTACAACAAGTAGAGATGTTATCTTTCTTGCCACCTTAGGAGATCACAAGTACATGTAGTGGACTCGAACCGCGGTTCGAACCATTCGGACCCGGTTCGAACTGGAATTCGGTTCGAACCGGATTTGGGGCAAAAAAAAAAAAAAAACCCCAAAAAGTAAAAAAAAAAACGTTTTGAATTTTTTTTTTGGTTCGAACCATTTTCCGACGAACCTGGCCTGCCGGTTCGAACCGGAAAGAATCGGTTCGAATCGGCCGGTTCAAATCGGGGTGTAACCTTGCTTGCAAAGAGTAAAGATGTATGTGTGTGCACCTGAAATTAAAATTCAGAGGCAAAAAATGAGGTAAAACACTAGAAACTGATCATGTCGTTGAGGTGATGAAGTTGGTAGCATCTGAGCAGGGATAGAAGTGGTTGTCTGCAGAACGTCCAGTTACATGTGTTGCAAATTTATTGTTATGAAACGAGGTACTTTTTTTTTGAGAAGAGTTTAAATGGTTATGAAGACTACTGAAGTGCTATATGGAGGCAGGGATGTGGTAAAGGCAAGCAAAAGCTATTCATGGTTAGATCAAATATAGAGGACACAATGGAATGCCTTATACATTCTTCACCAGGTTTATAGAACAACTTTATGTATCAAGGGTTACTTTCTTGTGAGTTATACTAGAATTGTTGTCAGACTTCAATCAACAATCGACTAGGTATGCAGCTGGTGGTCAAGTTGTAATAGACTAATGACCTGTGTGTCCATAAGGAACTTAAACCTTTCTATGAAAGTCAGTTCCCTAACTCACTTTGTGTCCAAATACCATAACACATAGTGATGTGAGAAAAACAACACATTATGTCTGGGCTATGTTTTTAGAAAATAATTATAATGTAGCCTTGAATGGACAACAAGGAGAAGGCTTGAAAGAAAATTAGGATGCAAGTGCATCGTCGAACATGGAAGATCACAAAAGAAGAAATGTATTTATTGTAAGTAGGGAAAGAGTGTTGATCTGTTGTAATAGAAAATGTGCAAATAGAACTCTCTTGTGTGGGCCACGAGGTCCTATTTCTCACAAGTCTCTTTTGATAGATTCAGGGTTTTGTCCTTCGTAGTGATAGTATTAAGTATGAACTATGAAGATACACTGGGGATAAAGGCATCCATTAAGGATAGCAATCGAGAGGCAGCAGCAGACACTGCTAGGAGGTTAATTAGTATCAGAATTCTCAAATACCTTGAATCAAACCATGTCTTCTGTGGTGGGATTACCTTCTGAATCTTGTTTGGAAGTGAAGGATGCTTATGGTCATTAACGGTTGGACTTTACGAAAAAATATATCCAGCTTTAATACTTGGAAAGATTGAGAATTTCCAAATTTAGTCTATGGTGATTAGTGAGCCTGCATTCTCTTGAATGCTTTTGTATATTGCTTCTTTAGATTCATTTGATGCTGAGAAAGAGGAGAATATATCCTTTAAAGGAGCTTCCAATTTAATTTGCCATTGTCATTCCCTCATCCAGATTGTTTCTTCCTTGGTCTCTTAGATCTCATCTTCTCCTTGATCTCAAAGGGAAGGATAGATCGGCTTAGTACTCCAGTTTATAGGGCATTTGTAAGTTTATATATTCTTCGATTTGAAATGCTTGGCTCTAAGAAAAGCTAGTAAATTAATCTTTCGAATCAAACTTAGAATGGGGACACTTAATGGATGGATATATAATCAGACAATCAATCTAGGCAATGCATGCTTCTACACCTTAAATAAGATATACAAATTCGAAAAAAAGCTTTCTGGTAAACTAAGCCAAGTGCAAGAAATGAATGATGTCATATATGGAAAAGAGGTTCTTTATTTTTAACATATAGGTCACAATGCTCCATTCTAAGTTTCAGCGCAGGGAGCTACATTTCTGACCTTACTGGTTTTGACTCTGGTTGTATGATCGCTGACCTGCCTTTAGAATGCTAGTTGTAAAATACGATGAGTATACCTGTTTGTGTTTTTCTGGAAGTGTTTGTTTTCTTACTGCTAGCCTTCAGCACGACCGAGTCTCTGCTTCACCAGTTCACCTCTGGAGAAGTGATAGAATCTCAGTACGTTAGTCTTTGTTCAATGAAAGGAAAGCCAATTTTGACACATACTTGCTAATGTAACCTGCACTTTCTCTCTCTTGGGCACCGATGAAGTGAATGGGGATATCGTAGGCATCTGATCTGTGCTATGCATGATGGAGTTGATGGCTGGACTCATAAGGTTGAAGATTGCATGCCTCTCTTGTTATGTTGGGGACTATCTTAAGCAGAACACCCATATACGTCTCTATGACAAAGTTCTAGAGCATGTACATACAATAGATGTTAAACTGTTATATGAAGTGTTCTAATTTAGTGCACACAGGTGCTGCTTTGAAAGATCTGTGTCGCTGTGTCTATACATAATTGGTTATTGTTCTTATCTTTTATTGAACTTGATCTTGTTGGGTCAAATAAATATGAGTTACGAGGCAGCTAACTGCTAGTGATTTGACTTGCTATGCAGACATTATTGCCATCCCTTATTTTTTCCCTTGTAAAATCTCTTAACGAAAAGTTTGCCAAGTGTGTAGCAAATGCTTACTAGAAACTGCAATTGCTAAGCTGAGATCGCTGTTATGATTGAAGGAATGGATTTTCATGAGCTGCTTGACATCCCCCATGGAGACCGCCGCAAATATCATGATGATGTATCTGTGATGGTCATTTCTCTTGAAGGAAGGATTTGGAGGTCTTCTGGTTAACGTGGACTCCGGCAAATTTGTGTGCTCGATCTTTAGAAGAGCTCATAAATTAATACCATACATGGAATACCAACAGTCTTACTTATACTTGTAGGCAATACGTGTCGTGATTCTTTAGCTGTAATTCCAAAAATTGGAATAAATGAAAATTTTGAAGTCGTTCAGCTCCCAAAATATCCATTTTGATGTACAGTTTCTACTTTGACACATTGGTTCGGTCATGTTATTCACGTAACGAGCAGTTAGAGTAACATAAACATAGGATCCTTGAACGTGGTGATAACGCGTTCTTATAGCTGGCTGTACTTGATTTTTGGTTCACATTTTAATTCTGATTTTGATATTGTAGGAATGCTGATGATCGCATGGAAATGTAATGCATGCTTATTCTTGATCTAGAGAATTTGAGCCTTGTACAGGGAGGAACTAAAAGGACCTACTCTTTGTCAAGAAAGACAAGATATAATTCTGCCTGACAATTTGGGCAAATTAACATATGGCGTGAAGCGTTGAGTGGGTAGTTTAGGCGAGACTCACATTTGTTTGACTTGCCCATTACTCAGGTATATCGAATATGGGTTTGCGAGGTTCTGACTATCAATAGCTCTCTGATCCTTGGCTACAATTTGGGGTACTACCTTTGAGGCAGGGTCATAGTTGAAGAGATGATTTTATTTATTAGAACACAGCAAAAGTGAGAAGCTGTGCTTGTAGTGCAAGAACTCAGACAAGGACACAGCTTGCCAGAAGTCTGCTGTTTGTGATGTAGTTTCCTTCATGCAATAAGTTGGCACATAGGGTCAATCGTGATCAGCACACCCAACGATGGTCAAGAGGATCAGCTACCATAGCGACATGTGTCAGCTCTTCCTATCCAAATTCTTATGCTATAAATAGGCTGGTGGCAGCTAGGATGTAGGGTGAGAAGTGTGGCAAGCTGCAAGATGTCATTTTCTTGAGATGTCTGTTGAGGTGAGTGGTGGTGATGGTGGCAGATAGGAGGCTCGCAAGGAGTTAGTGGAGGTAGTCGTAATGTGGGGAACCCCACATGTACATGTTGGCTTGTCCCAAGATGTCTTGCAAGAAGAGCACTTGCACAAAGATATGCCACCCAAGACACATGATCAGGAATGTGGCATGGATGACATGATAGATGCATTCTTCACAAATCCACCCAAAGCCACATCGACAAATGAAGAAGCAATGATGTGGGGCTTGGCATCCACCCCCTTGTATGAGGGTGCACATATGACAAAGTTGTAAGCTTTGTCTATTGCTCCTAAACTTATAAACTAATTACAGATGGTTGGATGCGAGTGTCACTGAGTTATTCAGGTGAGTAAATTTTTGGCCACAAAAAAGAAAATGAAACTTCAGAATGAAAGTAATCGGTGAAAAAAGTAGACTTCCATTTCATAAACAACAAAATATAGCAAGCACCAATTTGATCATATCTTGGTCAATTTTGATAGAATATGGGATAAACTTGGCCCAACAAGGTCATAAGACAATGCTCTCTCTATGCATCCAAGGCAGATCCACCAAAATAAAACCAAGAAAAATAGTTGAATTCAGATTAAAAGTCATTTGAAACTGTGATAGATGATCAAACAATGTAAGCACTGTAGGGAAAAATCACCAATGCCCAATGTTATAATCTTCAATGCTCCAAACAAAAGTGTATAGATTAATCATTCATCTCATCATATCATCGAATCAATGAGGCTATGAGATAAGTTGTAGGTTACTTTCAAGAATTTAAAATAAATTCATTATATGTGACAAAATCTTCAAATCCAATATTAAAAACAAAAAATATTGGACCAAATGAAAGGTATACATCTAGTTTATTAGTTTTGAACAAACTATGAACGAATTTACAAAGATTTACACCATTTGGCTTTGAAATGTGTGTTGCACTAAGAAGTTTTGAGAACATTGCATAATGAGCTTGGATACCATAATGCTTCTTGGTTTCCTAGGGGAGGCTCGAACTTGGGACCAAAAACTACCAACTCAGCCAACCTCGTTGGGTTGGATATCATAATGACGCAGGATACTAGTTAAGCAATAATATATAATGCCATAGAAGATGGAGCTTGAAGTTGATTGAAGAGCTAGCACTGTCCAACAAATAAAAAATTGCCAAAGCTCCTAGAACGATTAGTCTAACAATTTTTAAGTGTTGCACTTCTTTCACATATCTTTGGTGTAGGCAAACTACAAGCTTCATATGATAGTGTTATCACGCAGTCTCAAGATGGGGATAGCGTGATATGAGGAAAAGGCTTAAGACCTTAAGACTCTCAATCCAACTTAGGTAATTAAAAAGAACAACCAACAACCTAACTCAACGTGTTCCATCATCAATAAAAGGACCTCAACATCAAGTCACATTTCATGGACACCATTGAGGCCAAGTTTGGAGTGTATATATCCAAAATGGCAAGCAAGGAAGATCAATGCATTGTTGCCAAAGCCATGTCCACATTACCAAAACTATTTACTATGCTCATTACAAAGTCGAGCTCCACCAGAATTCCTTACATTTGGCCTATACCTTCAATTAATAAGAAAAAAATGATTAAAGAATGCTCAATCCAATTGGTAAAAAATATTCGGAACAGAGAAACAGATTATTGTGCTCGGGCAAAAGTAAACCAATTACTTACCAAATTGCATTCTCGATGCTTGCATTGCAAACTTCGAGAAGGGCTTTGTGCATGCCAACTTGTTGCTAGCTGGAGTGGAATACCACTATCTTCCAAAGTGGAGCTGTGGTGACCTCCAAAAAATTAGCAACAACTTCCTTCATCTCAGTGTATTTAAAAGTGCGATCGTCATTCAACGAGCCCGCCAACTTGAAACCGTAAGGAATGTTAGCAATGCACAAAGTGTATGGTCTTTTTTTCACAAACTTTGTGAGGTCTCTGCATCGCCTTGCTGAATTGTGTAAGAACAAGGGGGGTATCAACAGACTTTGGGACAAATGTCTCCTGCGGATCTTCGCGCTTGTGTCCCCAGTCTAAAGACTTTCCCTTTGTCTTTTCTCAGCTTTTGCTTTTTGAAGGTGGGTCCTAAATTGCTCAGGAAGCTGCCCACTCTTCTTGTCTTTAGAACTTTAAAAAAATAAGAGATTGCATATGTTAGAATAGACTTAGGCTCAGCATGGATATAAATTTCTTAGAATCATAAAATTAACAACTTTTGTGAGAGTCTTATGCTAAGCATGGTTGAAGTAGTTCAATAAAATAATAACTTAAAATCTTTAAAGACAGATACTCATGCTCAGTATATTTAGAAATGTAAGCATACCATGTCTCTAAATAAAATAAAAAATCTTATGCTAAGCATGGTTAAAGTAGTTCAATAAAATAATTACTCAAAATCTTTAAAGACAAATACTCATGCTCAGTATAAACAGTTCTGAAATGTAAGCATACCATGTCTCTAAATAAATTAAAAAATCTTTGAAGCTCCTCGTCCTTGGAGCTATTCATGTACAAGGCCTGGCATTCTGCCTAATCCTGACAATTTAGGCTTTTCACCATGGCCTCTTGTACTCTCATGAAAAGCTTGTGTTTGAAAGAAAATGAGGTTAGTAATTCTTCAATTTTATGATAACTAAAATTAGAAAAAAAATCGAATAAAAATTACCTTTGAAACCCTTTTCCCATTTTTGCAAGGCTGAGCTGTCCATCTGCCACTCTTGAGAGGACGCTCACCACGACATCCTGGGAAGGAATGCCTTGCATGTTCTTCCACTCAGATATTCCCATATCCTGAGGGATGGGAGCAAGAGTCGGCTTAGATGTTTTTTTCTTTGAATTGGACGTCCCTTTCGGAACTTGTCCCTTGATCTCAAACTTGTTCCATTTGTCAAAAAAATTTTCAACCAGATCCCAGACCTGAAAAAAAAATTAATGTAAATATTAATTACTCAAAATTGGACCTAAAAAATTTGACAAATTCAAAAAGATTAAAAGTTGAAAAAATCACTTGTCCAATTCGAAAGACTAGCTGAAAAAGATTATCATATTTTGTCAAAGAGGTGGATGGAGTCTTCTCATCAAAAGAAAGCCCAGTCTCTTAGTTATGGACTCGGCTCATTACATTCGCCATGTCCATTTACATTTACTTTACTTTATGCATAAGCAGGCCTTGGGCCTTTTTTTATTCATTATTGACACTTAGACTTTATGGTTGGCCTTGGGCCTTATTATTCATTATTTGGACATTTGGACATATTATTGGAGAGTGGGAGCCTTCTTTTGAGGGCGCACTATTATCCCTCCCAGTTGGGCCCTTGCCACTGGAAGCTTCCTTTTTAGGGCTTCCTTTAGGCTATAAGTAGGGAATCTATGTCATTTGTTATTCAGCTGATGATATTGATCTCTCTCTTTAGTCTCCTTAATCTCTCTCTTTCCTGCTTTCTAGGGTTAAGTCTTGCTTATGTGATGCTTTCATAGCTTAGCTCTAGATCAATTGTGGCTTCATTCGTAACTTGGTATCAGAGACTTTCCTGATTGATGAATTTCAGATTTGATTGTCTAATTGGGCGCCCATTTTTCCTTGCTGATTTTTCTCTCTTTGCTGAGGGCTTTCATCTCTTTGCTTCAGCAACATTCAACACAGTTTGGAGGACCAACTCCCATCAGAGCATTTTCCTTGGCGGAGCTTTAGCAGATAGTTAGCGGAAGTACTTTCGCTAAATTTGGCGACTAGAAAAAAAAAATTTGGGCAGATTATTTCCGGCGCCCAAGTTCCAACCCTCCATCACCCATTTCTAACTTGTTTGCAGGCTCTCCAGCGCCCAAATTCCTCATCTCTTTCGTCCGTTCCTCCTTCCATTTTCTAGCCCTCTCTTCACTTTTGTTTGCAGGTTGTCCAGCCCCTTCACACTTTCGTCCGATTTATCTCCCTTTGCAGCAATCGCTCTTACATCATGCGCGTACTGACGAATAGAAGGTGTTATATGGCGCAGTGCACTACTGCTTACTCACACTTTGTTTGCAAGCTGTCCAGTGCCCATCCCCCTCCAATTTTTACTTCGTTCCGCCTCCGTTCGCTACCCCAAATCCACATTTGATTGCAGGCTCATCACCACCCTCATACTTGCTATTTTTCAGCCTTTACATTTGCTGTCTGGAAGCTATCTAGCGCATTTTTATAGCCTTCATATTCGTTGTTTTCCAGCCTTTTCGACGCATTTTTTCCAGCATCTCTTACAACATTACTTGGTGGCTGTCCAGCGCCCCATTTGGCCCCAATACTTGGCAAAATTTCCAGCTCCAACGCAGTTCCTTGAGAGATTTGATCAGTGGCTATCTGTGCACATTTTCAGCAACTTTCTACAGCCTATATGCAGTTCATTTCGCATAATTTCCAGCTACAAAGTGGCCCAAAAACATTTTTTTTATCTCTATTTGGTGGCTGCCCAATATCTCTTAATTTTAGTACCATTTTCAGCATGCTCTCGTTTGCAGTTGCAAGGTACTACCTACACTATTTGTTACGTCTTTTCATTGGCGTACTTGTTGTGACGACTTATGTCCTCTCCTTGTTCGTCCACTTGATTAGCGTCTTGCCTGGCTTAACTTCTTGCCTGTGGCTGTTGTTTTGTTATTTCCATTCCATTTTGTAGTTTGTGTTGTCCATCGCATTTTTCATTTTGTCTTTTGTTATTTGTTATTAGTTTCCGTTCCATTTGTGTTCAATTCCATAATTCATTTTCATCGTCGATTTCATTTTTCACTTTTTTCTTCGTTTCTATGCTCCATTATAAAATATAAATATAAAAACCACCCAAATTATTTGGATCATTGGGTTACATATTATTTTCCATTACTTTTGATTTTATTTTTTATTATGGCTTTTGATTTTCGGTCTCTATCCCCTTTAGATTATCTTTTTGTTTTTAATAGTGATATACCATCTGAACATGTGTTCGACAAATGAATCACATGTCTTCAGTGTTACTTTGAAACTACTCGGCCACTTGTTCAGGTCCTAATAAGATTCTTGATGCAATTTGAAGGGTTCTGCTAGGTCCAAGTGGTTTGACTATGTCCATTCTCATCCGCCTATCTCTGAGTGGCATGACTTTCTACTAGTACTTCGCCTTCTTATATTTTTCGATGGTAATTCTGTAATTGTTCCTCCTGTCGCTTTTACGAGTGTTATTATAGGTCTTGAGAGTTCTACTCCTTCTAAGTCCTCTTGTGAGCATTCTTCCATATGTGAGGTTCCATTTTCTTGTGCAAGACAACTAGAGATAGAGTCACACATTTTTAGCGATTCACATGAGGTTGATTTACACATTGCTAGCGATACACATGAGGATGATTCTATATCATACAGTGTGAGCGAGTTGCCTGATTTACTTGAGATAGTTATTGATCTACCTGAGCTCGTCATTGTATCCCATAATGAGTCAGAGTCACATATACAGGTTCCTACTGATGCCGATTTACATATATAGGTTGTGGCTGATATGGTCCTTGATACTGATATAGCATGCTATGATGATGCTGTTGCATGTTTTGATGGTGCTACCGATGTTGTTGCATGCTATGATATTGTTCCATGCTTTGATACTAATATAGTATGCCTTGCTACTATTGCCGATGTTGCATGCTTTGATATTGTTGTTGAGTACTATGATGCTACTCATGTTCGTGAGTGCCATGCTATAGATGTTGTCGCCTATGCTCCTTATTTCGATATTATTCATGGGTCTACGGTTGCTCTTTCAGATGCCTTGGCTACTTCAGTAGATCTCCATATGGCATAGGGTTATACATTTCATGATGGTCCTATTGTATACTCACTAGTTTATTTTGTTGATACCCGTCTAGATGAGTATGCAATTTTTCTAGATGCATATTTAGGCCAAAACTTATCAATTGATGCTTATGTTATTATGCCTACGTATGTTTTTCCATTTGTGGATCATATTGTTCTAGATGCAAGGCAAGAGTATATTTCTTTAGTGGATACAGGCAGTACACATTCATTTATTAGCAATTACATTTTCACTAGGATTCGTGCTACACTTGTTCCTACTTCCCAACCTCTCAGTGTTGAGGTTGCTCGTTCCCATTCTTTTCCGAGTTCTCAGATGTTTCAGGGCTTGTATTATCGCATTGGTAATTTTTTTGGTAAAGCATATTTCTACATCATTCCTTTGGTGCACTATGACATTATTTTTTGTGCAGACTGGTTCTCTTCACTTGGTATGTTGTAGTGGATCTCTCTCAGTAGACACTTTCGTTTACTCATGCTGGTCAGCATCATTCACATGTTGATATTGATTCCCAGGTGATTATCAGTTGGTTTCCAGGAAGCAGTTTATGCGGAACCTGCTCATGATGCAGTTCTTCTTTCCATTCAGAGTACATCAGTTGCTGCTTCACTTTCACCATCCACGGGTCCTCTTCCTCAGGTTGATGCCGCTCCGGATTTACAGGTTGTTGCTGCATGGCTTGCGCCTATATGCCTTGATTCACAGATATCGTATTCATTGGTCATTCCTAGTTTCATTGATATTGAGGCCGTATACCTTGGTGGTATTTCTACTATTGCTTTTACGCATACCTCAGATAGCCCTCCTGGTTCGGTGGTTGGTGCAGTATCTTCTCCATTGGTCTCTATATGTCCATCTCTTGAGTCCGTTATGGTCGATGTTCATGCTGATTTCTGTGGGGTTCTTCACGGGTCCACATTTGATGGTTCCCTTGCTATTGGTGATCATGTTGTATCTTCTTTCGCTTTACTCCATGGATCTTTGCTTGAGGTTTGTGTCTCATGATATTTCTATGGTTCTTGACATGATTCATGCGCCTTTGGCCCTTACCGTTACACATTTTCCATCCGGGGATATTTGCCAAATGGTCACTATTACTTATCTAGGGTATTTATATGTTGGGATATTTCAAGATGAGTACACGAGCATCCTTCAGTCTCCTGGTGTTTCTACATATAGGTTTGCTGCAGTCCATGTCGATGCTATAAATATATGACATTTTTTGGTTATTACGTATAACTTGGTTTTCATTTGGACCTGTTGATTGGTGCTAGTTTTTCCATATTACTGATCGCCTATGGTGTGGATATCTCTATGATTATGCATGTGGCTCTCTATCTGTTCCTTGGATTGTTGCTCATTGTCAGGCTTGGCATATCTTGATGGCTTGGGTTATTGCCTCGTAACATTTTAATTATCTTGCATTTCTTAGGTGTGAACTAGTATTTGACTATATTTCCAATGGAAAGCTCATCTTCTTTAATTCTTCCTGCTCCAACTTACTTTGATGTAGTTTCTACTAGTTCTTTGTCTGACATTAAAGCTACAACTGTGTACCATGAAATGACTCCAGATTCAATTCAAGCTAGTGAATTTTGTACTAGCTCTTCATCTCTATGTCTCATGAATCCCCAAACAATATACTATTCTCCCTTCGGTGAGAATTGCAGCGGTTCAGAAACAAGCAAGCACTCAGTTACTGATTCAAGTCAGTCTACAATCCCACGTCAAGGAACTCGTTCTTTAAATTTAAATAGTTTAAGACAGACACGAAGAACCATTAGATCCAATGTTATGAAATCAAAAAGATCAATATTTTCTAATTTAGAAAATATTTCTAAAAGTGCAAAGCCTTCTAGTGAAAATCAAGGAGATGATGCAGTTGACATTTGAGAAGCACACGTACAAGGTACAGCTTCAATATTACCAGAGTCGTTAGGTGTTAATGTACCAAGTTCCTCTTACAGAGCATAATCGAAGGGCCAAGACAAGTTTCGAAGGGATTTCCAAGCAAGTCGTGAAATGACGGGGCATCAAAATCAATTGCTCGAACCTCAAGAAATCCGTAAAGTCAGAAACATAGGTTGTTGTGTTTTCTCGTGTTTACAAAAGTTAAGCTTTGCTGAAATTAGGCAAATTCGAACAAAGTTTTTTTCAAAGACAAAAAATGATCAAAATTATTATCTTTGTTCATCTGTAAGGCCTGATCGAAAAGGTTTTGTTTACTTCTTGGAAACAATTGAAGTTTGTCGTAAAGCTTTCAAAGGTGTTCATGCAATTGGAAACTCAAAACTTGCCCGCATTCACACGAGGTTATAAAAAGATCCAAGCCTTCAAGGTTTTGTTCAAGACTCTGCCCTACAAATGCAGTAGGTGCCCTTATAGAAAAGCAAAGGCACCTTGTAAATCAAATCTTAAGGCATTTGTCAGAGTGTCGCATTTTTTGCATCTTCACCAACGTTCATTTCAGTGAAGGCTGATGTCGCGGCCTTCTCACGCTCATCCCATACAACTGTGCAAACAGATTTGACAACGACAATAGCCACCCACAATCTCCCATAGATAGCACATCCACTTTGTACTTTCTTCATTTGCACACTTGTAAAAATATGTTTATATTGAATACCATCTGCGTATTCTGTAAGAGATGTGAGAACTTAGATGAGAAACAAGCAACAAGCATAATAGCATCAAAAGCTTATCAGAGATAGATGAAGTACCGTGCTTTCGCACATCGATTATGTGTATTGTCAGTAATAGGTTTATTCCTTTTTCAGATTGGATTAGATTTGTGAAGCACGCGGTTTCATCGCTATTGTCTTGTGCTCACTTGCATTATTGACCTGTATATTTCGCTATACTTAATCTGATTACAGCCTTGTTTGTTCTGCGTTCAGATTTGTGTCAATATTGCTATGCCTTTCTACATTCTGTCTGATTTTCTTATTGCTTAATCTGGTAGTCTATTCGTCGCGAATAATTATTAGGCTAGTTGTTCGCGACTAATATTTAGTCTTGCTTTTCGCGACTGATTATCAGTCAAGCTCAGTCTAGCTCTTCGCGAATTATTCGCGACTAATAATTTGTCTAGTTGTTCGCGACAAATTATCTTTTTGATGTTTTGTTGCTTAATGTTTGGCTACGTAATCAGATCGAACGTGATTTCTATCACTAACGTTCTGTTCAAGTTTGATAGGCATAGTCATGCTTAGGGAAAGAGTGAGATAGCTCATTCCATTGCGCACAAACACTTCTCATTTGAGTTCATTTTTTTTTTTGATCGAGTTTCGAGTTTGCTTCTTTTCATGTTCATTTTTTTTTGAGCTATTTTCGTTTCTCACACACCCCTCTTTTCCCAACATGGTATCAGAGCTATTTTTGTAGCCTGATAAGCTTCCACAGTAACAAGACTCTACTAGCTGATAGAGTAATTGTTTTCTTGTTCTATAATTCAGCACCATATTTTCATACTTAAGTCAGTGATAGTTTTTCCTATCACCTAGACTAATCTTCCACATGGATTCCAAAGGGAAAGCCAGTCCTATCATGGACAAACTTAAAGGAGCCAATTACCATATGTGGAAATTTAGGATGACTTGTACTAATGGCTAGAGAGTTGTATGACGTTGTTACAGGTGCAGAATGGAAACCCAAAGCAGACGACGCAGCAATCGCCAGATGGAAGTTGAAGGATGGCAAATCTTTCACGTTGATCATCCTTAACATTTTGGATACCCAGATCGGCCATGTTTTCGAGGCCCAGACATTCAAAGAAGTCTGGGACATCTTGAGCACACTATATGAAGTGCAAGATATAGCTTCCAAGCTACATCTCAGGAAGAAATTTTACTCCCTCAAGATGGCGAATGGTTTTTTCCTGCAGAATTACATCAACCAATTCAAGAACCTGCTGAAGCAAATGGTTGCTGTCGGATCTGTCATAGACGATCAAGATGTAGTGATGCAACTGCTTACAAGCTTGCCAAGCTCATACGATAGTTGGGTGATGATCATCACGACACATCTAGAACTGACTCTTTCGAGAGTCATTACAATGTTGTTGCAAGAAGACACGTGGAGAAACGAAGCCTCAAGTTTCTCAGCTGATTCTCACGTCTTGTACACCAACAAGAGCACGACTAAGCATAAGAAGAAAAAAGACCCGAAACAATCAAATCAAGACCAAAAACCAGACAACACAACGAACAATCAAATTTGGAAATGAAGAAGAAGTTGTTCTGCATATATTACAAGTGAAACAACCACGAAATTCAAGACTGCTGGATATTACAACAACAAGGGACAGTCGAATCAAGTGGCAAATATAGCTACAGAAGCTCCACATCCTATTCAAGAAGTGGATCATGATGCCTTCATGACCAGCCATCAAGGAGCATCCTGCGACAGTTCTTGGTTTCTGGATTTTGGTGTCACTCAGTATATGACCAGCCTCATTGGCTATTTCGAGTCCTATACACCCTATGATACCAATAAATATTTTCACGTTGGCGACAATATCACACAAGCTATTAAAGGTGAAGGTACTATAAGATTAAGCTTTGCAAATGATCAGTCTAAGCTACTTTCTAAAGTCCTGTATGTACCCAGTTTATCTACGAATCTGCTCTCTATAAGCAGAATCATAGATCTAGGACATAAAGTAGAATTCAAATGTGGTCAGTGCAAAGTAGTTGATAGGACAGACAAGATCCTAGCACTCGGAAAGAGACATGGATACTTGTATAGATTAAGTTATTGCTTTTCTGCCTCTAGTCAGGTGTTCAATACCTCTATTCATGCAAATAAAAGTTTACTTTGGCATTATAGACTTGGTCACTTCAATCATGCTGTTGTACAACAAATGCCTCGACATTCTATTGTTCTTGATCTAGACTATCCTAGAGATAAAGTCGAGTTACTTGTCTATCAAGACTGTCTAGTTGGTAAACAGACTAGGAAACCATTTAGATCAAGCCATCAGCATACTGCTAGAGGATTGTTAGACATTGTACATTCAGACATTTGTGGCCCGATGAAAAATCCTTCGTTGAAGGCAGGTATGAAGTCCTGATAGTAGTAACGATAGTACTTGAGACATGGGTTGCAGCCATTAGGTTTGAATGTCTCCCAAAGAGTGTCGAGTAGATAGTGTTGATTGTCGAGTAGAGAAATTGTCGATTATCGAAGGATCTAACACTCGTGATTGGTACTCTCTGGCATTCTTTTGACTTATTCGGTTGACTTTGTGTAGTGTCGAACATGTCTCAAACTTGTGTGTATTTCTACAGGTTCCCGAGTAAATAACCATGTTTGGGACTCTGTCATGGATACATGAATAGAATAGTTGGTAGTCGACTATCGAAGGATCCGACACTCGTGAGGGGTACTCTTTGGCATTCTTTTGACTTATTCGATTGACTTTGCGTAGTGTCAAACTTATCTCAAACTTGTGTGTATTCTTGTAGATTTCTGAGTAAATAACTAGGTTTGCGACTCTATCATGGATACGTGAATAGAATAGTTGGTAACATGTACAGAGGCAACTAGATCAAATGGGATTTGAAGTGGAATTGAAATTCCAGCAAACCTTTGGCAAAAAGTAAATCCACATCCATTTCCTAATTCAACAAACTTGGTAGTACCTTGCAACAAAGTCCTCTCGAAAAACTATAATTTTGAAGAAGAGGCCAAAGAATCACCCCACCAAATCCTAAATCAATCACAATTCAAGCGTACTTTTTTTTGTCTTTTTTTTTTCATGATGATAGCAACAATAGCAAAATACGAAAAATGAAAAATCCAATAAATATTGAATCCAATAAACTTGAGAGAGATGAAGGAGAAGGGAAAGCAAGGACATTAAATGCCGAAAAGGTAGACTGTCCACCCTTCTTTGATTAAACATGAGAAATGAACTACATTATGCACTATTTATATTGGAGAGTGATGCATTTGGCCCTATTGGCTACTGGCCAATTTCTACATCCCTACACATTTGAATTCGAAAATAGGTTAAAAACACCACCTATTCATCTAACTTGACTTTTAGGCCTCCAATTTATTTAATTTTCGCAATGGCCTTAAAATCACTTTCATTTTTAGTTAATAAATGAAATATTGACGTGCTCAATAGGGTGACTTACACATGTAGGGTCCGAAGAAAACAAGAATGCTTGGGATTGTTTTTTACACTATACAACTATTGTTTGTTGTGTGTAAGCATAAGAATTAAACATTTCAACACAAGCTAGAAGCTAGGATTTTCAAAGTCGATTATCCAATCTTTATAGACTCACCACCGACTCATTCCTATGCACTAGAGCCATCAACACCAATTGACATAGTCAAGCTCCCAACAATTATTGTTGTCTCATATCATCAATGATCGCTCTTGCCTCTCATTGGCACACACCTCCATGGCTAGAGGTACATCTTGGCTATCCACATCGTTGTACCATTTGTTGCAACTTCTAGGTATAATGAATGAATGATAAAGTGCTCTCTCACATGAGAGAGAGAGAGAGAGAGAGAGAGAGAGAGAGAGAGAGAGAGAGAGAGAGAGAGAGAGAGAGAGAGAGAGAGAGAGAGAGAGCATGTGGGTCCCACCTCAAGCATGGCTCGTGCTTAGATAGGTCACGAGAGGCAACTCGAGGTGTGGACATGTTGCTTAAAAAATGCTGATAACGTCGACTCGTGTTTCATCTCTTACCAAAGCAATCATCTCAGGGTGTACCAATATAGTACGTAATAGTAATAGACCTACTAAGAGAAAAATATATGGTTGAGGTTGTACTATAGAAGAGTAAGCATTGAACCTTGTATACTAAACATATAAGGTGTAGGTTTCACAAAGCTTGTAATTTGTCGCCTCGAGAGGTGAAAAATGACTATGTATGCAATAGACCTATCATGGTGAAAAATGTGGTTTTCATAAAGCTAGTAGGAAATGTTGTATAATCAAAATGTTATGTGTAGGTTCCATGAGGTTTGTACCTTGTGACCTGAGATGTTTTCAGCCTAGCATGTTGGCACATGTACAGGCACGCTGCGCACATGCATGTATGTGGAGAGACGCTCTCTCTCTCTCTCTCTCTCTCTCTCTCTCTCTCTCTCTCTCTCTCCATCCAAGAATCCACAAACACATAGTTTTAGAAAACTTCATTTTTTGTGCTCTCCATTAACTCTTTGACAAACTAAAAAACAATTTCAAAATTTCAATTTCTAAGAAAATCTCTTTCGGCAAAGAAATCAATGACGATTTTTGATACATATGTAAGAAAAATCTGTGCTCGGGACAAAAAACCTACATTTTCTAAAGCTTCCTAGATTTGTGAGGACTATTACTCATAAAAGCGCCTATATGCCTACATAAAAAAATCGTCAAAATCTTCATGATGGTTCTTCGAAATAATGCCGATTTCATTCCTATACTTTGTCGATTTTAGTGAACACTGAAGACAGCTCTCTCTCATATTCACGTACCGCTACCTTCAGATTTGGAAATAGTCACCTACCATGTACTTTTTATGGCCATATCAAACCCGTCTATATAAGGTTTTGATTTTTGTTGTGAATAAAAGGGAGGGAATAAACCATGTATAAAGTTGGGAGTACACCAACCATATCTCTTGTGCATGTACATCTTTTTTTGTGGCGTTATTGTGGTGATCCAGGGGACCAATCGTCCATCCGCTGGACACATGTATTTTCCGGTGCGTTTCAGGAGGTTATGTGACTGGTCCAAAAGCTAAGGCGGGATGGGAAGGGCGATTGCAGTTGAACCAGGAGAGAGAGAGAGGGGAGAGAGAGAGAGAGAGAGAGAGAGAGAGAGAGGAGAAAGAAAAAAGGTAACGCATGTATGTGTCTGTGAGGGGGAGAGAGAGCTCCTCCCTTTCTCTTCTCTACTCTGGAGCCTTCTCGCTCTTGATCGACAGTCTATTCTCGCGAGTCTGGAAGAGGGCTTTGCATGGAGGAGGTGATAAGCGTGAGGACGTTGCTAATTCTGGTGCTGTGAAGCGGGGTTGGTTGCCTGTGGGGGAATGGTGAAAAGGCGATTGTCCTTTTGTGGGTTGCTTAGGTGCGGATTGCGGATGAGCATCGAGTTTTCATCTCTTCGAGGTCAGTAGTGGGGGAGTCTTTGCTGGCTGGACTGATTTGGATTCCCCTGAGGATCAAATTTGAGTCGGAAGGTTTTGATGTGGAAGAAAATGAAATGGGGGATTTAAACCTTGATTGAAGCTTTTCAATCAAAATTGAGATTCATTTGTTTGGGTAGTTGTTCCAGCCTGCATATTCTGGTTGTGCTATATTATATGTGTTCTTGGTCTTCTTGAGCTGGCAATTGGTTGAGATCACGGATAATTCATCATACGACGATGTAACTATCTCTTTTCTTGCAAGGATTCTATGGTAAGAAGAGATTCATCTTGGTGCTGTGATACTAGCGAGGCTCTAGATTCCCTTCTTACTTTAGAATGGTTTGTATCGCCGAATATCGATGGAAACGATGGAAAGGTTTTATGAATTATTGCCCTAATTGAGAATATTGGTAGAATTCAACACTGATACAACCATGTAGGAACATCAAGAGAAGATATGGTGAAGTATCTCTGAAAATTCGGCTAATCTCTGACCATGAAAGATAATGCCTCATGGAGTCTGTGTTCCCAGTTATGCAATCATTATCCAACGTTTCCAATTTCTGAACGGGATTGCTGTTGCCTCAAGTTTCTACGTGCATGCTAGGGACAATGACAAGCACTGCGGATGGACTGGCTACTTGTGAGCATCCTTTTCGTGTATTCTGAGCTACACGAGACGTTTAACATCGCAATGCCGCTTCTCAGGCGCAAAGCTTTTGCCCTGGCAAAGCCACCAGATGACTTAAGGCCGGACGAACTCATTTTTCAAGTCCGTTTCACAAAGGAAGTGTTTCGCGACTACGAGTATCCACCAAATATTTGTGATGATTTTTTTGTGTTGATTGCATGAAATCTTAGACTACATTTTGTAGTGATCATCTGGTTTGTTTCTTCACCACTTTTGCACAGAGGCTTGGAGCTTGAAAAATCATGTTCTCAAAAATGAAAAGAGCATGTTTCTTTCTATTTTCATAGTTGGTACCCCTTCCAAGTTGGTGGTTTGCTTCATATGTCTATAGAAAATGTAGAAGTTCCGTCCTTCCAGGTCGCCGCCTTCATCATTTGCTTTGTAAAGTGCTTGAGCTTGTATTCGGCTAGGAAGATAAGTATCATTGTTATACAACTCAGCATTATGCTCTTTGTGATTAAAACATTAGAAGTACAGAGTTTCAGAGCATCTCTGGATTTTTTTTTTGTAGTTAAAAGGTGTAGAGGCATGAGTGTGAGAGCATTCTTTGTATCAAAACCTGCAGAGATTCGTTAACCTTCCAACAGAGAGTATTTGAAGCGCTTAAATTTATACCGACAACGAGTCTGGACTTGCAGGGTGACTGGAAAAACCAATCTGACATACGAAAAAGCTCTTGTTTCAGAACACAAAGCTGCTCAAAGAGTTTCTTTTCCCAAAGAGTTCATGGGCCCTGTCTTGCACATAGTTCAATTCAGTAAGTACAGGAAAGCTGTATGCGTTTCAATGTTTTCCAAGGACGTTCCGATTCCCTAATAATAAGTGGCTGTTGTTGGCTTGATTGTAAACTATAGTGCCAGTGTTTATTGACATTTCACAATGCATTGCTTTGAAACTTACAATTACAACTGTCAACAATACAGTTAGAAGTAGGCACATGAGCTCTCTTCAAAATGCTGAACTCCCTGTTTATCTAAAATATTTCTTGGTGCTGATCCTTTTTAATTTTATTTTGGCATAAGTTAAAACACAGCAAGTTAAATTGCTTGTTATAGCAGAATGTTCAGAGTTGGACTGTGTTGTTCTCTCTCTCTCTCTCTCTCTCTCTCTCTCTCTCTCTCTCTCTCTCTCTCTCTCGCGCGCGCGCGCGCGCGCTCGCGCATGGACACACACACACACCAACATACTACTGGCAGTTGCTTGTGCCTTAATTGCAGGCCACAATTTGATATTATTTGACAGTAGAGTCTAGACCTTATGGTTTGAGCACTGGGCCCATCATTTTTATTGGGCATTTAAATGGTTACAATGGAAGGGTGCCGACAGCGGATCACTGATGTTTGCCCTAATCTGGGCCTCAAAACCAATGAATAGAGCTCCACGACCTCATTTCAGAAAATTGACTAGCTGTGAAGTAGCTTGCTAGCATCTTAGCCTTAAAACATACTCAGGTTATTATAAACAAATTTCTATTGGTTTACATGAATACACCATAGATGATCATTGTTATTCAGACTATGTTCTATCCTTGGTATTATAACACTTTTCTTGTATAGAGGGGTTGAGCATTTTCCTACATTGTTTAGATCCATGAGTTTGTAGGGCACTTGAATCGATTAGTGTATGATTTGGGTAAGATTTCTAAATATTTTGTTTTGGCTCTAGATTTTTCTTCAATAGTCAGATCACCAATGCCATAGGGTCATTGGATTCGCCTGAAACATTGGTTGCTGATGAAGTTAGATTTTTTGATATTATATTCTAGAAGGCAGGGTGTTTTAGCTAGATTCTGAAGGTGTTTGTCACTTTTCATACTTTCTTTAGGACTTTTTGGGAGATTCTTGTAGCAGGGCTGTTATGTACCCATAAGGGCCCATAACGATTTGCTTGAGATGATGGTCTTGTTAAATGAGACGGAACGTTGGTTCTGACCTATAGATTATTGGCGCACAACAACCCTTGTTTATAGACTCACGTTAGTATGCACAATTGACTTGTGTTGATGGTTTGGACGTGACCATGTTGGCGGAGGTGACCCCGCTTGTACCGTGTATATAGAGCTGGATCTCGCATTCCATCTCATCTTTAGAGCGCTTCCCACGTGGTTAGGCCAGGACAATCTTAGCCTCAAGGCTTAGGTATGTGAGGGTCGAGGGTAGGATGTGGTGGTATGTAGCCTAGTGGAGACTTCAACATGCTTGATTGGTCTTTTGTAGCTCCAATGCATGCGGGTGAGGTGGCAATATCTCTACGAATGGGGAGGAACAAAGCGTTTGTCATTTGATTGTGTGGTTTACCTTACATTTGTTGGTTTTGACGATCAGAGTTTATAACAAGGGCAATCTTGATGCATTTATAAATGCTGATTTTGATGTGTAGAAGTCTAGATTACAAATTTCTATTTCTTTAGAGTTTTTGGTAATTCATCTTTTTCGTACTTTTTGGGTTCATTTTGGGATCTACTGGGGTTCATTGTTCTTTCACTAGTGAAATGCTTGTATTGAATTTTCCATCTGGATGTGAAGAAGTTTAGTATCTAATGTTCTAGTCTTCACTAGTTTTCTGACCATCTTTTTCATAATTTATTTTTTCCTCTTTATGAGATTATTCCATTTATGATCTTTGTATAAAGAGAGTGCTTCCAATGCGCTATGCAACTTGTCAATATGACATCTAGAGGTTACGTTTTTTATAACTTCATGTCCATCTTTCTTGTTGAGAACATGGAGGCTTTATTTGCTAGAGTGCAGCGGAAGGATGTTGCCTCTAAGGTTGTTGTTAAGGCTCACTAGTCATTTTTTGATGTCGGGTTTTGAAAGATTCATTGGAACCTTGATAAGCTCTTTCTTTACTTTAGTTCTACCTACAATCAGTTGGTCGGAGGTCCTTCATGATCAATCTAATACTACCAATCCAAAGTTTGACCCCACTTGCGTTGTTGGGCCCAATAGATAATTCTGTTCACTCAACAAGAGATAAAACTTTAGATGTACTCTCGAACATCTCATTGTAGTCATTGCTCAAGATTAGTGCCTCTTACTATTGCAGCAGACTCTACTTAAGACCTGGTACCCTTTCGCCAAGAACACGCACGTTACTTACAACTAGTTGTCCATGCCATACAACCAAGTACTCATGGAGCAAACGATCTTGCAATCCCCTATGCCTCCGGAGTCCTGTCCAATACCCTTGCCAGCCCATGTATCACCTCCTCATGCTCTTGAAACAAAACAAGTCCATCAATCAGCAAAGTATCACCATCATGTATCACTTTCTTTAAGCATGAAACGTGAAAAACATGATGGATTCTACAACCAGGGGGTTATTTCCTTCTATAAGCAACGCTTTTTATCTTCTTGACAATTTTCCAAGGTCCAAATTCTTAGGTGACAACTTGTAACACTTCCCTGTCTTTAGAGAAGCCGAGTCCTTTGGAATTATGAAAAACACCATGTCTCTTTCTACGCTTTCTTGGCATAGAATTTATATTAGCATAAGTTTTGCTCAATCCATCACCTTTCTCACATTTTGCTTAGCTAACTGCAACATCTGGTTTATGTGAGTTAGAAATTCCGCAACACTAGGCACATTATGAGCCTTACCTATAGTAACAGGACTGGCTAGCCTTATCCATGGCTAAACTTAAAAGGACTTATTTTTGTAGAACCATTTTTTTTATCATTATAGGAAAACTCAAGTAATGGTAAATAATGCTTCCATTGCGTTTGCTTTACACTCACAGACACCCAAAGCGTGCCATACGCCTTTTGGTGTTCCTGGGCGTTAACAAAGGTAATCTAATCTAATCTCGTATGTACTGGGACCAACAAGTGAAGACCTTGTGAAGCTTCTTTCAAGTTCAATATAAAAGGAATAGGTTGTGACGAAACTTGAAGGGAAGTTTTTGCTATCTCTCAATGTGAAAGGTGAAGCATGCATAAGAATTCAATGGCAAAGGAGGAGTATTTTGTGCGTTTAGAATCTAGGAGGCAACTATCATGAAACTTGTCCCTTGTGAAGCCCACATGGCATGTTCTTATGCATGTACATTAGTGTGAAGGCTTATGGAAGCATCTATGTGTGTCCTAATGGGTAGTTGTGAAGTTTCATTGTGTAGCGTGAAGAAGTCCTAAGGGTTTTCTTTTGGCAGAGTCTAAGATCCAACTGAATGCCATTTAGGACTTGTAGCATTTCAAAACCTTAGAACCCGAGATTTTTTTTAGCAAAAGAAACTTCAATCAGTATTGCTAAGACTGCTTGTGAATCCTAATCAAATAAGCTAGAGGAAATCGCAATGCTATCGAATCAATATGATATTGATATAGATTAAATAACCTAGTAGTAGCAATGTTTCACAGTTCAATTCAAATCGGCTGATTCGATTGATTCAAATGTATTTGATTTAGTCCATGCTTTTCAAATTGTCGAATCGACTTATTTTTTGTTTTCTTTTGATTTTGTTGTTGGCCTTCTATTATAGCCAAAAATAGGTGCTGATTTATTGTAATTAGGCCCTAAGATGCAGTTGTAGCTCTATGTGAGATTCTATGTTAGATTAATTTGGAAAAAGGGTAGAGGACTTAATATATCACTATCTGCTAACCACTAAGTTGTTAGAAGAAGTGAAGTAGCTTTGTTTTAATTGTTATGCTAAACTTCAATTACTAAGAGACATGTAGAAGATAATCCTCTTGCTTGTGCCTAGGTAACTTGCAAGAGAGACTGCCACTTCTTTCCATGGAACTTCCAAAGAGTCATCATTCTTTCTAACATCATCCATTCTTAGGAGCTTCAAGCGAAATTTCAGATTATCCCAAGATGCATGTGCCGTGTGCAATGTTTGTGGAGATTGTTCCATAGCCATAGAATTTGGAATTTTCGTTGGCGGCGTATATTGCACAATGCATGTGTAACATTGTGATTCAGAATCCAAATTCTAGATTCGAAATTCTAGATCCTAGATTCAAAATTCCATTTTACATAATATACGTATTGCATTGTAAATTGTTAATTATCAATGTCAAATAGAAAGTTAAATATTTAAACTTAATTTAAATTTCTAGGGTAAACAATAGTTTCGATTTCCATCATCAATGAGAATTTTTTTAATTAGACCAGTGAACAGTGAACAATGAGGTCAATCAGAAGAACTTACATTTCAAGTATTAAAAGCTCTAATCATCGAGCCAAGGTTGTAAAAGTGTTTTAGTTCTACAACTACTATTCATACACATGAGATTGATGATGTGATGTGGAAGCAGGACCATGACATGTCCAATTGAGAGGTCGGATCCTAAGCATAGAGTTCTCTCCCAAATTGATCTTCTCTTAAAGAAGCACCTACCATTGTACTTTACTAATTCGCGAGCAATCTAGTATCTAGATGCTACGAGGGACCTTATGATATAGGAGATTTTACTGCACCAGTGGATCTCTATATCACCTTTTTGAGAGGCTTGACATCATTTTTGAAGCAAGTTAGTTCGCCTCCTTGGGTGTGATTACTTCAAGGCTTAACCTTGAGGCATGACAACGTCCTATTGACACTCAAGATGGCCAATAGCATACTCCATGGGAGTTGCTCAGATGACGATATTTAGTTTATCTTAAGTAAGAAGATCGGGAGGACCTTCCTAAGTCTTGGACTTATTACAATTGCACAAATTGTTTTCAATGAGCTACAAGAATGCTAATGACCACATTGAGTTACTGAGAACTGCAATTCCTATCTCTTGTCACACCTTAGGAAAGTACTCACTTCTTTGTTGTGGCCTCTCCTCTTATAGCTCTGGGATGTAAGGGTATTGAATTTTGGTGGAAAGTTGAATGTCGAGTATCATTACTACAATTTGAACCTTGTTGACCATTGCTCAAGTTTTTTGTGTAGTGGATTTTATAGATAATCTAGGTCTTGACACAAATTTCATTTCTGTAAGAGTACTTGCTATCTTATCTCAAACACAAGAGGTCATTGCATTTAAGTATCAAAATCTTCGCTCCTCAAAACCAGGCGGCAAAGAGAACGCTTAAGGAAACTAAGGAGAGATTAATGTCATTAGCTATGAAATGAATGACAATAGGTCCTACTTATACCCACAAGGAGGGCCCCCACTCCAATATCATATGGCCAAGTACCTAGTAAATGAATAAATGGGGCCAAAGGCCAGTACATGAATAAGAAGGGCCCAGGGGCCTGCTTATGCATAACGGTAAAGTAATAATGTAATGAGCTGAGTCCATAACTCTCCCGCGCGGAAAAACAAAGCCACTCGAGCTAAGTGAGGATACAACATATAGTCATGGAACAACAAGCTTTGGTGGATCAACAACTGTATCACAGATGTAGACGACTGAACAAGGACAACTAGAGCAAAAGCATCATCCTCAAGTAACGGTGTATGATAAAAAACATCTATAGGCTCCCATGTGGCCTCCTCAACAGGACAACCATCCCACTGAACTAGAAATTGGATCTGCCTTTGACGTTGATTATGCTGAAGACGAAGCTGAAATATAGCAGCCGGTAATAAAGTAGCTCTGGATCATCAAGAAACACAACATCACGAGGAGCATCATCCTCAATAGCAGCACATAACCGACTAAAATGGAAGATATCACAGGCATGTGTAGAAGGCCGTAGCTTAAACAATGATTCACTAAACTGAGACACTCCAATATGCAGTAAGGCTCATAGTAGATGGGCGCCTCCTAGGGAAAAAGGTTGATGAAAAAGCGTCAAAACCTCCTCCAAATAAGGCGCTGGAAAATGCAATAGGTACCCCTCAGAAATCTAGCAAACTAGTAGCCAGAAAAGTTAGCGTCCCTTAAAATAGCTGCTAGAAATAATCTGCCGAAATATATATATTTTTCCTGGCTGACAAGTTTAGCGGAAGTGCTTCTGCTAAAGATCCGCCAAGGAAAGTGCTCTGATCCCAAGGTACAAACAGAGTTATAGTAGATCAATAGCTAAGCTAAGAAAGCAACACATAAGCAAGTAACCCTAGAAAGTGGTAAAGAGAATGCTTAAGGAGACTAAAGAGAGAGATTAATATCATCAACTATGAAGTGAATGACAAGAGGTCCTACTTATACCCACAAGGAACCTTTATGGAGCCTTCAAGAGGATAAGATAATGTCAGTGAACCTAATCAAAATGGATAAGGAGGGATAATAGTGTGCCCTTCTACAAGGGCCCCCCCCACTCCATTATCATATGGCCAAGCACTTTATAAATAAATGGGGCCAAAGGCCAGTACATGAATAAAAAGGGCCTAGGGACCTGCTTGTGCATAATACTAAAGTAATAGAGAAGGATGTGTTGACTGTAATCAGCCGAGTCCATAACTGTTCCCAAAAATAGGCAGTTCCCTTTTCTCTAGTGCATGCATAATTGGGACTTTGAGATTCATTACCGGCTTGGTAAGAGTAATGTCATTGTCAGACTAGCTCCCTATGTTTTTGCACATGCAACTCTTGTGACTAGTTTGACATTTTTGTTGATGCCTATCTACTAGACTAGGCGACAAGTTTCGTGTTGCTCTCTTCCATGATGTCGTTGGGTTGGATAAGGATATGAAGTTGTTAGATGATTTCGGTCTAGTAGGATTGAGGGCCTATTGATGGGACCTAATCCTATCAACATCTGCTCATCCACCTCTACTACAAGATAGGCCGAAACTCTTGTTGCTACCATGGATTATGGTGATTGACAAAACTAGTCTCTAACATATTCTTGCACATATTCCTACATGGAAGTGACATATTCAGCATGTATATATAGCGCCTCATTTTTTAGGGTTAGTGTTTTTGTTAGTTGGGAAGAGTTAAATGTGCAAAAATAAGACTAGTACAAAAATTATTAAGGGCTTTTTTTCATTTTAACCTCAACGTTGATTTGTTAGCTTTTTAGAATGTTCTTGTAAGGGCCTCAAGAACATGATGAGTAGAATGTAGAATAATTCTATTTCATTCTACACATGATGAAATAAGTGCTTGGGTACTTTCTACGAAACTGATCTATAGTCCTCTGAGAGGAGGGTATGTGATCTTCTTTGTGTTCAACTTCTTGTTGATTGTGCAGTGACCTTGTGGATTTTGATAATTATTAGTTTCTTGTCCACCATCACTAAGCGTACATCGGAAGGATCAGTCTGTTAGGAATTAATGTTTATTTTTTCCCTAATGTTTGATTGGCCATGCCTGTGTGCTATTATAGGGGCCAAATCTTTTTTTAGTAATTTCTAAAGTCAATTTAGTTGTTCATGCATGTAGGCGGGTGCGTTAGTTCTAGGATAGAATTTGGTTAGTAATTTATTATGGGTCTTTATCCAAAATAGGTAGCAATACTAGTAATCAGCTTTTTGCCTTTAGCTTTAGCTTTTGGCTTTTGGCTTTTCACAAGCTATAGAGAAAGTTTTTAAGTACGTTGGCTCCCCACCATAGATTCATCCCATGGTTTAGAACTATACTCATTCCTCTATAATCTGAGTTCTCTTTAATTTGTATGCTGATCTCGATTTGTGAGTGCTAATATGATTAGTTAACTTCTATCTAGAATTTGTGGATCAAATTTTGAAATGTAACCAGTTAAGGGTGATCAAGGCGAAAGCCTTGCCATCCCTAAGCTTCCATTTGGAAATGGCTTTCTCATTGACACTAGGAAGTAGTTCGGTTCCAACGACTATTTCCCAAAGCTCCGTGGCCATCAGTACAACCCTTATCTTGAATTTTCACAAGTGGTAGTTCGAACCATCTAGTTTGTCTACCATTAGAGCAGACTATGATTGCGAATCCATTTGGAATTTCGGAATGAGTGTAATGCAGATAGTAGATTAATAGGACTGGAAACAATTATAGCAAATGTCTACACTATATGCTACAGCTTTGATACCATGTTGGTATCAGATAAACATGGAGCAGTAAACTAACTTGTAGGGACTCGTGGGTCCACTAGGGGCCTATACATGTGAATTAAGTACCTAACTTGTTATTTGGGGTACTCAATTATTTTATGTAACTTATGGTAGCTAGATAGCCATCAGTCAAGTTATTGGACAACCAACAGTCATGAAGGTAGATAGCCATCTTGGACTACTTATATGTAGCCATTCATTTGTATGAGACACACTTTTGTTAAGCAATCTATTGTTCATATTGGCTGTCCACAAGTTTCTACAAGAGGGTCATCTAACCATCTCTCTCTTCTCTTTGAGAATACTGTGTTAATGAATAGTCTTGATTCTGGATTCCTACATGGTATTAGAGCCATTTTTCAGAATTGATTGCTTGCTGGAGGGCACCCAATAGGCAGCCACATTTTTTTCTAATTTTTGTGGAGAGAGAACTGTTCGGCTCCTTCTTGTTTTTTGTGCAGGGAAAAGCTTGGAACCTCCACTCATTTGGGAGCCAGCAGTAGGGCGCCCATGCTCAACTAGTTTTCATGTGATTGAAATCAGATTACATGCTTCAAATTTCAGATTTTCTTCTTGGAGGAGGGCGCCCATCTACCTTGAAGACAAATGTGTTTTTGACACATTTTTAGTGGCTGAAATTTTTCTGTTTTTGAGCCTGGAAGAAGGTCCTACCATCTGCTCCATTAGCACATTGAGTGCACACCATTTTATCACAAAAGTTTTGGTTGTGGTTTTGGCTTCATTGGAAGCCTGCATATTAGTTAGTATTCTGTTTTTTCAGCAGAATACAGCCACCTATATCTTCTTGTGAATGAGCTATTGCATGTGGTGTATTGCAATCCATAGTGCTCATTAATTCAGCTTTGATCTTGCTGATTTTTTAGTAGATTTTGGCCTAGAATATGTTTTTCCCATCTACTATTAGCTGAATTTTCAGAAATGGCTAAAGAATCTGATTCTATAGGTTCTTGGTTCAATGAAGATAGGTTGGATGGAACTAATTTCTCCTTGTGGTGCTACATGATCAAAAACCTCCTTATTGCTAAAGGTTTGTTTGAAGTTGTAAGTGGTGATGAAGAGAGGCCACCTAGTTTGGCACCTACTACACCGTCAAGAGCTACTTCTTCAACACATGTGGAGGTGTCTTCCGAAGAACAAAAGAAATGGGATCGACGTGACGCACAAGCACATTCGGTCATAGCGCTATCCGTGAAGAGATCAATCCTACCTCACATTCGATCATGCAAGACTTCCAAGAGTGCTTGCGAAGTTCTTGCCAAGGTGTTCCAAGTGAAGTATATGGCGAAAGTGCTTTTTCTACGTAATCAACTCTTAGCATTGAAGATGCAAGAGGGTGATACGCTTTCAAATCACTTAATGAAGATCAAGGATCTTCGTGAAGAGCTTCTTAGCATTGACGAAATTGTCGAGAACTCTCAATTTGTTTCAATTACTCTTAATTCACTTCCTCATTCCTATCTTCCATTTGTGTCTACTTTAAGCATATCTCTTAGGGGACAACAAATCTACTTTGTTGTTGGCTTACTTCTCCAAGAAGAGCAAACAAGGATTAATTTTGGTGAACAAGAAGATCAAGCCTTCTTCACCAAAGGCAAAGGCAAGGGCAAGTGGAAAGGTAAGCCTTTTTCTTCCAAGGATCAAAAATCCAAGGAAGGCCAAGATCAAGGATCCAAAAAGAAGGGTAAGTGCCATTATTGTAAAAAGTTTGGGCACCACATAAAGGAATGTAGGAAGAAGCTTACTAAGGATAAAGAGAAAGGTATTGATACAAATACAGCCATGATTTCATTAGAACATCAAAAGGAGGATGATTCTTTCAATGGTGATTTTGCTTTTGTCACTAAAAATCTCATTTCTAATCAAAATGAGATTTCTACCACTTCTCGACTTGCTGGTTTTTCAGCAGAAAACAGCACTACTTCAGCTTTGCAGGTTGCTGTTTTTTCTTCCATTGATTGGGTGATTAGCGGAGCTACACGCCATATGACTCACCATAGAGACGTCTTCACAAAGCTTATGAAAATCAAAGATGGAAGCAAGGTTCAAGGTGTTGACAACACCTCCTATCCAATTGAAGGCATTGGATCTATACCACTCATTCTTCCCAATGGTCTCTACAATCATGAATCAAGGATTGATTGTAGAATTTAAAGAAAACAAATGTCTTATAAAAGACCCAAAGAGATCACTTTTAATTGTTGCTTCGAGAACATTGCGAGGAGGTTTGTTTTTGTTGGATATTTATGAACCTAAAGCTATGACATCCTTTGGTCTTGTTGCTACTAATTCACATGCATTGGAGTTGGCTAAACTATAGCATGCGAGGTACGGGCACCTCAATTTTGGAAGTTTGAATATGTTGAAGAAATTCAACATGGTGGAAGGCATTCCAAATATGGAGCATCCCGAAGGACATGTATGCGAGGGATGCATACTTGGTAAGTTTCAACGGAAGCCTTTTCCTATTGATGGGACTATCAAAGTTGGTGATAAGTTTGCCTTAATTCATAGTGATGTATGTGGTCCAATGAGGACCGAATCCATTGGTAAATGCAAGTACTTCGTTACTTTTATTGATGTTTTTTCAAGGTTTACATGGATCTTTCCTATGAAGGCAAAATCTGAAGTTTTTCAACGCTTCAAAGATTTTCTAGCTATGATAGAAAATCGATTTGGGCATACTTTGAAGATACTACGTACCGACCGAGGAGGGGAATACATTAAAAGTACGTTCGGCACGTTTCTTCAAAGCAAAGGCATTCTACATCAAATGACTACACCTTACACATCGCAACAAAATGGTGTTGCCGAGAGGAAAAATATGGCTCGTTGCATGCTTAAGGCAAAGGGCGTTTCCCACAAGTTTTGGGCTGAAGCGGTTATTACGGCGACATACATTAGTAATCGGTGTCCGACTAAAGCCTTGAAGATTTTGACTCCTTATGAAGTTTGGTATGGTAAGAAGCCATCGGTTTCTCACTTTCGCACTTTTGGTTGCACGACTTATGCGTTTATTCCCGATAAGCTAAGATCCAAACTAGATGATAAAGGAGTAAAATGCATTTTTATGGGCTATAGTAGTGAAAGTAAAGGCTATAGATTGTTTAATGTGGATACTAACAAAATCATAGTGAGTCGTGATGTTCATTTTGATGAGAAGAACTCCTATGATCTTGCGCCCATTCATGTCATGAAAGGGGACATCCCCCAAGATGACTATGTTGAAGTGTTTTCAGATTTGGTATCACCATCTAATGTTGAAGAGGAGGGACTGCCATCATCCTCTAATGGACAGCCCACTGGTTCTTCAAGCGAACAGGCCATAATTCATCAAGAGGAGCAGATTTATGAAGAGGAATGACCTGTTGAAAACTTTGGACAGCATAGTCCAATTTCAGAGCACTTTGGACAGCAAAGTGTTGACAGTTCAGATCACTTTGGACAGCAAAGCGTTGATCAAAGTAAGGCTGTTGGACAGCCTAAACCAGTCCCTAAATGGCTGTTGCAGACTTTGCAGGATAACAAAGTGAACCGCTTCTATGAAGGGAAGACTCGTGCCTCATCTAAATCAGTAGAATTTGCCGATTTTTCTGATTTTGCTCTTACATCTATTGAGGATAGTGCAATAGAACCTGTTTTTTATGAGCAGGCCAGAGGAGTAAAATGTTGGGAGGACGCGATGAAAGAGTAGTATTGTTGTAAAGCTACCTTTACAAGCTTTACTTCCGGCGCCATCGGCGCCAGCTATGTCCCCGGCGCCAGCAGCGCCCCTGCTGCTCCCGGCGCCACTGTGACCAGAATCCAGCCGGCGCCAAGTTCCTATGGCTGAAAATCTTTGATCGGTTCTGATGAGGACATCTGATGAGGACATCAGATTTTATAAAGGTGGGGTGGATGTTGTAAAGCTACCTTTACAAGCTTTACTTCCGGCGCCATCGGCGCCAGCTATGTCCCCGGCGCCAGCAGCGCCCCTGCTGCTCCCGGCGCCAACGGCGCCGGCGCCGCTCCCGGCGCCACTATGACCAAAATCCAGCCGGTGCCAAGTTCCTATGGCTGAAAATCTTTGATCGGTTCTAGCGAAGTCCAGAGAGCTCAGATCGATGTGCAATCACCTCACACGATCTAGGCATGATTAAAGGAAGCCCGGGGATCAATAAAATCTAGAGAGAGAAAATGACTTTCTAGAAAGAGAAAATCCTAGAGAGAGAAAAACGTGCTTTACCTAGCTTGGGTAGAGTGCTTGGTATGAGGGGGGGTGCCGAATCACACCAATACTATAGGGGAGTGCGGGTTGCGACTCAGGGCGAGCTCCAACCAAGTCTCAGCCTCCCTTGCTGGAATGTTGTCATGGCTCTCGCCTTGGCATGCTAGCGCCCCGGAGACTAGGGTCGGTCACACACTTGAAATGTAACCTTCTCAGATTTATCAATAAAGTGGGATTTTCCTCAAACTGACTCTGATTACCTTCTGGGTTTCAGTGTTCGGTAAAAGCGCCAGTTGTAAGGCCGCTTTCAAAATTTTTAACTTGGCACATAGCTGAGGGTCGTATCCCGGGACGCCAGCGGTATGCCGTCGGGACCATTCGGTCCGTGGCGCCAGCGGTATGCTCTCGGGACCATTTGGTCCAAGAACTGGTTGTTTCCATATCTGTCGCGGCTTGTGGTTCTGAGTGTTCCTTGCATGAACGTGAATGGGTTAAGCTCTTGGGGAACGGGCTCTAACCTGTCGGCTGAGTTGGATGGCTTGCTTGGGTGGATGTTACCTGTTTATGGCTGTCCAGTCTGGCGTGGCGCCAGGTTGGCTTCCAGCGCTCGTGACGAAGCTTTCAGTTGGTTAAGTCTGATGTAAGTCAGACCGCTTGCTCGGAATGGATGTTACTCGTTTGTAACGAAGCTTCGAGTTGGTTAAGTTTGATGTATGTCGGGCGGCTTGCTTGGAGGGAAGTCACCCACATCGGGATCCCTGATCTGGCATGGCGCCAGGTTGGATCTCAATGTTGGTTTTCGGAACTTCAAGTTGGTTAAGTCTGATCGTTGTTGGCGAGTTGGCTGCTTGTATGTCAAGTGGGTTTGGATGGCAAGGAAGGCTGGGAAGCTAAGTCGTGGTTCCCGGCTCCCTTTGGGATGCCTGCGCTACAAGTATGACTCACTCATAAAGAACCAAACATGGGTTCTTGTTGATCTTCCACATGGAAAGAAAGCAATTGGCTGTAAATGGGTTTGTAAGATCAAGTACAAGTCCGATGGTACTGTTGAAAGGTACTTTCGTGGGTTTTCTAACAGTCCTAGTGAATCTACGCTTTATGTCATGCATTATACATCTGAGTTTATCATCATCATTTTGCTATATATTGATGATATTATCATTACGGGTAGTAATGAACAATATATTGCAGCCTTAAAATCTGATCTTGCTTTAGTTTATGATACATCAAATTTAGGCCAATTGCATTTCTACCTTGGTCTTGAGCTTTTGCAAGGAAAGGCTGGAATCTTCATTACCCAACAACGGTACATTAAGCAGATTTTGAAGCGTTTCAAAATGGAAGATTGCAAGCCGGTTGCTACACCAATTTGAGACGGGCCTGAAGTTAAGTAATCAAAGTGGTGGTGAATAAGTATCCCATGTCCTTGATCTCTCCTTCCTTTTTCCTTTCTCAAGCATGGTCAAAAGGTATTTGAATTGGTGTAGGTGGTACAAGTGCTGATTCAGGCTCCTATAATGACTCGTCACACAAGATAGGAATCCCTCCATCTTGCTTCTTGTGATAAGATATCTTTGTATCTTTATGAGATCCATTCTCATCAAAGATCACATCCTTGCTTATGATGACTTTCTTACTCTCCAAGTCATACACTTGCATCCCTTCTCTTGACTATTATATCCTAGATAAAAACACTTGGTTGCCTTTGAATCCAATTTGCTCCTTGAATCCTTAGGTACGTGAGAATATGCAATACTTCTAAAAACCCGCAAATGACTTATGTTAGGTTTCCGACCCGTGTAAGCTTCCTCTGGAGTCCGATTCTCTACAAGCTTTGTAGGACTTCGATTCAAAGATAAACCGTTGTCTTAACTGCTTCCCCAAAACATATTTGGATGATTCTTACTTTTGAGCATACTCCTCACAATTTCCACGATAGACTGGTTCTTCCTTTTCGCAACTCCATTTTGTTGAGGTGTTTCCGTGCTTGCAAATTGTCTCTTTATACTGTGATCTTTGCAAAACACTTGAAATTCAATAGAAAGATACTCTCCTCCTATATCCGAACGAAGTACCTACATCAGATACTAGAAAATTGCCTAGATGGTACTATGAAACTATCAAGGATAGTCTCATTTTGGATAAGGGAGAGTCTAGTACGCAAGGAACTAGGAGATCTGTTAGAATTTAAAAACATCATGAAGATTAGGATCGACAGAAGGATCATCATGAGGATGGGGATGTACACTTTGCATATATGGCTACAATGTCGACACCAAGGTTCCATCTATTTTCAAGGAGGCTGAAAAAGAGGATATTTGGAGGAAAGCTATGGATGAGGAGTACAACTCAATCATGAAGAACAAGGCTTGGAGACTTGTTCCATTACTTATACGTAAAAGTCATTGGATGAAAGTGGGTCTATAGAGCTAAGCATAAATCATATGGTTCTATAGATAAACATAAGGCAAGGTTGGTTGCAAAAGGGTATGCTCAACATGAAGGGATTGACTATGTTGCACCAGTTGTTACGTTAACTAGTATGAGGATGGTTTCGTCACTGGCAACTTAGTTTGGATGGGATATTGAACAAATGGATGTGAAGATTTCTAGAGGAAGAAGTTTGCATGGAGCAGCCAGAGGGATACATAGTAACTGGACAGGAAGACAAGGTTTGCAAGTTGGACAAGGCATTATATGGAATTAAGCAAGCACCCAAGGCATGGTACATGACAATTGTACATATTTTGAGGAGCGCAGTAGTTCGGATCCTACACTTTATGTTTTGATCAAGGATGCTCATATTGTGATTGTAGTGATGTATGTGGATGACCTTGTTATCACAGGTTCGGATCATGGTGTGATTCAGAATATCAAGAAAGATCTCTCATCAGAGTTTGACATGAAAGATCTTGGTTCACTACAACACTTCCTTGGGATAGGTATGGAGAGTAGCACATGGGCTATTTATTTCTCAATCTAAGTATGCTCATGAACTTCTTGAAAATTTCAACATGTCAAAGTGTTCCAAGATGTGACCCAACAAGTGAGCAGGAGAAGTCCATGTGTGTTCAATTTAAACATTTGTTAATTAGCAACATGCCAGAGGATTGTTGCCTAGACGAAACGTAGAGCATCGTATTGAGCTCATTCCAGGGACAAGTTCGGTATGTAAGCCTCCCTTATAAGATGAACCTAAAAGACGAGAAAGCCAGAAGGATGTTGGAGGAGTATCTCAAGTTGGGGATACGTCCATCCTGGTTATTCACCCTTCGCCTCTCCTATTTTGCTTGTTAAGGGTAGCTTTTGAACATGTATTGATTACAAAGAATTGAATAAGATCACTGTAAAGCACATATATCTGATGCCCAGGATTGATGATCTACGAGATGTGTTGCAAGGTGCCACCATTTTCAGTAAGATAGATCACAAAAGTGGGTACGATCAACAAACATATGCACAGAGCTTGTCTTCCAAGATCTTAGTAACCCTCTCTGTTTGGCCATCCATTTGAGGATGCTCATTACTGCTCATCCCAACTGTGTTCCCAGCTTGGCAAACACTTATGCCCAGAAGTTATCGATAAAAGGATCCTTCTCAGACACAATGGACTTCGAAAGTCCATGCAATTTGGTTACGTTCTGGATAAACAACTTGGCATCTTGCGAAGGTGTGACTTTCTTGGTCATTGTGATGAAATGGGCCATACTGGAAAACTTGTCTACCACTACCATGATGGAGTTATATCCGGCTTGGTTCTTAAGTAGACCAACATTAAAATCCATAGAGATGCTTTCCCACTTTCCTATAGGTACCTTAAGTGGATGTAGCAAGCACAGAGGAGTTACTCTCTCGGCCTTGTTCACTTGACAAGCTATGCAACATTGGATGTATTCTCTTATGTTTTGTTGTAGTCGTGGCCAAAAATAATGCCTTCTTACAAGCTCACTGGTGTTAGCAAATACTAGGTTGCCCTATGCAGGGACTATCATGGCATTCATGAAGTATCTGATGACGAAGATCCTTCACGTCTGGCACGTACACCTTTCCATTTCTCAACAACATACCTTCCTTCATAATGTATGTTAGATACGTACTGGTGTGTGCCTCTACGAAAGTGACAAGCAAAGCCTACTCTTCCACTTGGTCAACTATCTTGCACACATCAGGCCACACACGTTGACAATGTGAGTCCTTTTGCTGAGCCCTCTTGATATGCTCAATGGGATCACTCTCAACTACAATAAAGCTCATCCGATGCAGTATCTACGATTTTGCATCAATGACCACATTTTCCTTCCCTCTCCGAAAGCAAATTTTTAAATGAAATTCTCGCATCAACTCGGTCCAGCGAGCTTGGTGGCCCTTCAAATCTAGTTAAGTGCAAAAATACTTCAAAGAAGACTTTGATGGTCTGTGTACACATAGAATTCAGTGCCATACAAATAATGGTGCCACACCTTGAGCGCATTTATGATCAGATACAACTCTACTCGTGTGTGGGAGATCTCTGTTGAGTTGGTGTCAACTTTTTACTCTCAAAGGCTATTGGTATATTCTCTTGGCTCAACACTACACCTACGACAATGCCATTTGCATCCAGCTCTAGGCCAAAAAACGATTTCTTTGTATCAACAATCTTGAGAACTAGAGCCATGGCAACCGCCTCCTTCAAGTTCTCAAAACTGTGTTAAACTTCAGCATCGCATCGAAATATAGTGTTGTTCTACTGTAACGGGTCCGTTAAAGGAGTAGCTACCCAGGAATAGTTCCTAATAACCCGTCAATAAAACTTACAAACGCCCAGAAAAGATTGTAATTGGCATATATCGGTGAGCCTCGACCACTTCTTAACTACAAACACCTTGGCTGGGTCAACTACCCTCAGCCATCATTACGTGTGCCCAAATATTCACCACAAGTCTTACACAAGTTGGTCTTCTAAGCATTGGCATATAAGAAAGAAGCTTGTAACTTGCCAAATACAATCTGGAGACGAATCCCATGCTCCACTACCGCCTTACTGTAGACTGGGTGGGGTGAAACATACCCTTATTAGACATATAGCAATAAGAGACATGCGTCCACAGGATTGATTTTGAACTCAACTATGGTTATAGGCAAGCTAGCCTAGATATCTCCTAGGTATTGTGGACCATGACTAATCGTTAAGAAATTTAGCCAAGTAGTTTACAAGCTATAGCTACCCTTGGGATGCAAGGTGCATCCAGTGTTTTATGTTAGCAAACTCAAACGATGTTTGCACGATGGCAATAAACTTGCAGAGGGTCTTATGTATCTAGAAGAGAAAAACACTACAAGTTATGGGCCATAAAATGTTCTAGATTAAAGAGAGTGACGATTGCATAATCGTCTCCTCCAAGAGTATCTAGTGACTTGGAAAGGGCATCCATTCCATTGTCACATGCTACCTGTGAGACATGACAAGTTTTGCAAAAGTCTTACTTAGAGTTTGTCATCAAGGATCGATGACTTGCCAAAAGAGGGAAGGATTGTTAGAACTCTATCTTGGCATTAGGATGACATCAGACAAGCCCAATCTTCGAAAGAGGCTTGGGACATATTGAGTACATTATATGAAGGGAGGGATGTCACTTCGAAGCTGCATCTGAGGAGAAAGTTCTTACTCAAAATGTTAGATAATGATTCTGTTGAGAATCACATAAATCCAATTCAAGGGTCTGATGGAGCAGTTGCAACGATAGGTTCAGTGGTCAAAGCCTCTGACGTTGTCATGACCTTATTGTCTAGCCTACCCTCCTCTTATGAAAATTGGGTGATGATGCTAACCACACACTGAGATATAACAATGTCCAGAGTCTTAATCATGATGCTGCAGGAGGAAACAAGAAGGAATGGAGCATCCTCATCCTCCATCAAGGACTCACAAGCATTATTCTCAAAGAAGAACACTAGGAAGCAATAGAAGAAGAGAGTTGTCCGACAAACTGACAACAATCAGAAGCAGACACAGAAGACCCAGGATTAGCCACCTGCTCAGAACAAAGAAGATGATGAGCAGGAAGTCTTCATGGTGAACCATCATCACGTCGAACAATCGGAGGAATGGTTCCTCGATTTTGGAGCAACGCAACACATGACAAGCCATCAAGAATGGTCCATCGATTATTTGGCCTGCAACACCAAAAGATTCGTTACACAGAATTGAAGGAAAAGGTACTGTTAGAATGAATTTTCAGAATGGAGTGTCAAAACTTGTACCAAATGTATTGTATGTCTCAAACCTTGCGACAAATCTACTGTCAGTTAGTCGAATCACAGATCTAGGACATAGGGTAGAGTTTCAGACACTCCTGTCAAATTCTCGATAAAAGCAGGAGAGTTCTTGCACTCGGAAAGAGGCAGGATATCTCTATCGGCTTAGTCATTGTAATACTGTGATTGATCGTGCTTTAAGCAGTTCAACATCTATCAATATAGAATTGATTTGGCATTATACTCTTGGTCACCTTAATCATATATCAATAGGTAACATGTCTAAGCGTTCTTCAGTTCTTGATCTAGACTATCGAATTGTCGACCCTTCTGTCTGCCAAAGTTGTATCATAGGAAAGTAGGCAAGAAGGCCGTTCAAGTCAAATCAAGAACACATTTCTAAAGATCTGCTAGATATTGTACATACAGATATATGTGGCCCAATGCAAACACCATTACTGCTTGGTGCTAAATTCTTTATTACATTCATAGATGACTATTCCAAAAGGACTGCTATATATTTTCTGAAGCACAAATCTGAAGCCTTCCAGTTCTTCAAGAAATATAAAGAGAATGTTGAGTTGCAGACAGGCAAGAAGATCAAAGCTCTCAGGAGCGACAACGGCGGCGAATACATATCAAATGAATTCAAGGATTATTGCTCAGCCAACGACATCGAGCAATAGTTTGCTGCTTCCTATTCTCCACAGTCGAATGGACTGGCTGAAAGGAAGAACAGGGACCTTAGTCGAGTTTGCCAAATGCATGATAACTCATGCTTCGTTGCCCAAATTATTATGGCAACATGTTGTATCAACAGTAGCTTATGTGCAGAACCAATGTATAACTAAAGGCTTACCTGACAGCAAAACTCCTCATGAAGTTTGAACATGATTCAAACCTTCATTAAAACATTTGAGAGTATTCGGATGCACTGCTTATGGTCATGTCCTAAAGGACAACAGAAAGAAATTAGGTGAGCATTCGTTCAAGACTGTTTTTGTTGGCTATTGCACTTCTGATGGAATGTACAGACTGTATAATATAGATACTTGTAAAGTTTTTACTAACAGGGATGTGACTTTCATATCAGTTTATTGATTTGAAGGGCAAGGACTTGATGCAGTCTACAATTTCTGCCCCGACAACTGACTCTTCTCGGAAGACTATTTCTATTTTTTTCTGTAGTCACCCAATACAGTCAGACTCAGAAGAAGAACAAGAAGCTGCAACTCACGAGCAGCCGAATCAGCCGACTCAGCTGACTCAGCCAACACAAAGTTGAATTTCGCAGCCAGAAAGTTCAACCAGAAGATCAACAAGAATTTGAACTCAACCTGTCTGATACACTAATGAGTTCGCTCATTGTTCCATTCAGGAGCCAACCACAGTTGATGAAGCTTTGTCACATGCCGATTCAAATCTTTGGAAAGAAGCAATGGACAAAGAGTACAATTCACTGCTGAGAAACAACACATAGACTGTCACCAAGCTGCCACCAGACAGGAAGGCAATTGACTGCAAATGGATCTTTAAGATCACATATAATGCAGATGGCAGTATCAACAGAAGGAAAGCTCGACTCGTGGCCAAGGGATTATCTCAAATTCCCAATATCGACCACTTCGAAACCTTCAGCCCAGTCGTCAAGCACACTTCTATTCGACAGCTACTTTCATATGCTGCTGCTGCAGCAAATTTTGAGGTACACCAGATGGATGTACAAACGACATTCCTCAATGGAGTTATCGAGGAGGACATCTACATGATCCAGCCAGAAAGCTATATCCTCAATGGTCGAGAAGACCAGGTATGCAAACTCCATAAAGCTTTGTACGGTCTGAAACAATCATCCAGAGCATGGTTCCATCACATCAACACGTTCTTGATCGATCATGGTTTTGAACCTAGCTCTGCAGACTGGAATGTATATTTCAAAGCTATTAATCAATTTTTTGTCATCGTCACACTCTACGTGGATGATACGTTGCTGTTCGGCAAAAATAGTGCTTTGACAAAGGATACTAAGAGGATGCTATCCCAAGAATCCGAGATGACAGATCTGGGAGGAGGACATTATTGTCTCGGGATTCAAATCCACAAAGACAGAAGCATAAGACTTCTCTACATTACTCAGCAGAGGTACTTTTATAATTTGCTGACGAAATTCAATTTCATGAATTGCAAGCCTATACATAATCCCAGGGATCTAGGTCGTAAGTTTATCAAGGAGCAATGCCCTCAGACCAATGAGGAGAAGGGGAAAATGCAGGAATATCCATTTCAATCTATTATCGGATCCCTAATGTATGCAATGATCTCGACCAGGCCAGATCTTGCATACGCCTTCAGTTCCTTGAGTCAGTACATGACCAATCTTGGCATGATCCACTGGAAAGCTCTTATCAGAGTAATCAGATTGCTAGTTATTGATTCCTGTTAAAAATGTATGAAAGAGATGGCTCATCCAAAAGCTTAAAAACAATATATTGGTAGAACCAAAACCTGGTCACATTAGACATTATCAAGGTATGATTAGAGCATGCCAAAGAAAGTTAGTAGTCCATAGTATGTCTTCTAGTTGTAATGTTCTCTAGTACACACTGTACTTAAAGAACTTATCATGCCTATTTCTTCGTGCTCTTGTTCTGGATGTTTTTCTCAAGATAGGTATTTATTCATGCTTAGCGTACCCAATAAAAAATTTGCATAATGAACAACAAGAATTCAAATGTTTTTTACTCTGCACATTTGGAATATGATATGTTTTGCATTCCTCTCTACAAACAGTGAAGCTAACCCCCCTCATGTGCCTCCAACCATGCCCTAAAAGCCCTTCTCCATCTCTCTTAAAAAACACGCATAGGAAAAAAAACTATCCGGGTTCAAAAGAAGTGCCAATTTGTTATGTGTTCTGGAATGAACGTTCCGGTATGCCATGAACATACATTAAAATAATGGATGGGCGCAAGTGAATTCATGTAATCCTGATTTTCTTTCTGTTGTGCTCTTCATGCAATATTAATATGATGGATGCTTTTTCTGATATGTAAGTGAAATGCATGTAGTCCCAGTTTTCTTTCTGTAGCATGCTCTAATCATACCCTGATATTGTCTAATGTGCAGGCGAACTTGGCATTGACAAGCTTGTAGATCATATTTGTAAGGTGTTTAAAGAGCAGTTTGTTGTAGGTGAAGAAGTATCAGGTTGGCACAGAGAGTCCCTTTTTCGATGTAGGATTTTGAAAACTTTTGTGCAGGATGATGGCAATGACATGAAGAGATATCAATATGAGGTTGGTTGGTTGGATAGTGATAGTCAAATGATTGAAAACTCTATTGAGTATGCTGAAAGCCTGGTACGCAAAAAGCATCCTTTCTCAAGGGCAGGCCTTAAGGCTTTCATTGAAGACTCGGCTTTTGGAGAGTTAAAGTGGGACATGCCGTGGTTAGTGCGTGATAAGCTTGCTCGAAAATTCAAAATTCCTTTGGACCTACCAATGAAAAAAAGGCGGGCCCATTCTAGAAAGGTGCCTCTGTGTTGTGACACATCTGACCTTCGACAAAGTGTAAGTGTGGGTAAAGTGCCAGATAGAGTTCTATTTGCTGTTGATTCTTTATGCCTGCATTTAAAGATTTCAATGACGTGTTTTTGTAACCAGATTGGATTTTCAGTGTCTGTGCTGACTGGTTTATTTTGCAGGATTGTTCGATGCAAGATTGGACTTGGAAACAGAGCAAAAAACGTACTCACAACTTTCGAGCTGAGAAACCAAAAAATACTCAGAGGGGAGATTTGCATAAAGGATGTAAGCTAACATTTATGGGGACGCAATTTTCCTATGCTCTCTATGAACTAAATAATTAGATTTGTGGGATTGTTAGCAAATTAGCTGGCATTGTAGGGAGTGATTATAGGAAGTCAATCACAAGGGAGAAAGCCGAGCGAGCATTTTGAATCACATGCTAGATCTTTACATTATTTTTTTTCTTCGAACTTGAAAAACATGTGCAAATTTCAAGTTGAAGAATTTGAACATCAATATTTTTTTTTTGCAGCAACAATACCGGAGCTGAAGCCTATTTGTTATCCTATAGATGATAATTTAGTCGAGCTGTCTAGTGACGATCCTCCATTCACAGAAAGACCAATTCCCTCCTCGGACTTTCAGCTTCCCATGGAGTGCATTGGCAATCTATTAATGGTGTGGGATTTCTGCGTATTGTTTGCAAAAAAGCTACAGCTGTCACCATTTACGCTTGATGATTTTGAGAAAGCGCTGAATTATAGAGACCGTGAGCCATCATTATTAGCTGAAACAAATTATGCCTTGCTTCGGGCAGCTTTGACAGATTCTTGTCTACATGGAAAGCTTTTGCAGAAGCACAAGCATAAAATTCAGGTAAACTTTTCTGAATTGATCCATCTTAACCACTTATACATGTCCGTTTGCCATCAACCATCTTCAATGAAAGGTGAAACAAGAGGCCAAGAGGCCATACCTATGTAGGACATGCCTTTTATGATACTTGGTGACTAAAATAACTTTTGATTGGACATTTGCAGATTTCCTTAGATACGTGGAAAGAAACTCTTTGTGATTTCTTGGAATTTGAAGGTCCAGAGAGATTTAATGCTTGTGTAGCATTGGTTCGACAAAATGCCTACAGAAAGCTGGAACCTTGCTTGAAGTTGGAAATAATGCATGAGCTGGTTGACTTGGCCCTTAGGTCCCAAGCTATCAGGGGTCAACTTGAGGAAAACATTGAAGAACGACAGGCAATTGCAGCTCAAAAGAAAGATAGACAGTTCAACAAAAACTTCGAACAAGTAAGCTGCTCAAAACAGGTACCGTTGGAGCAAGCAGATGACATCCTAGCATCCAGGATTAAGGACTGTGAATGCATTCCAAAAGAGGATTCGATCATGCCTGAGGACGATGCACGACAGACTGACTGCATTGATGAAAATGCCCTTGTGGGTTGGTCGAGGAAAGGCAAACGAAAGTCGAATGGAGGCCACACACAGATAGTAGAAATAGGTGTAAATAGGTATGAACCAAATTTCAGCTCATTTTGTGCTTCAAATACTATTCAGTATATGATCAATTACTAATCTCCTGTCCTCCTTAGGGGGATTGACTAAACATTTTTGCATTAAGCTTACTTAGAATTCTTGACTGATAATGACAAACACCTGTAGAGTCGGGAATGAGACGAGTCATCCAACAAGCAAATTAAGACGGGCTTTTCTTAGGCATAAAGTAGCAGTTATGATGGTGGATGAAGTGGAGAAGGAGAAAACAAAGCAGGCGGAACAAAAGAAAGCATGGGAAAAGAGAAAAGCACAAACGGAGGCCTTGGCAGATAGACTATCGAGAAAACGTGTCTTTTTAGGCAGTCAGAAGAAAGTGAGTGCTTACTGTCTTTGCTTCATGTCATTGAGAAGCAGGAGATTTTTGTAGGCTAAAGATTTCTAATAAATATCTGGGTTCTGATAGTGCATGATAAATTTTATATTAGGAAGAGCAACTAGATCGCGAGATGGAGAAGTGCCTTATTAGGACAAGTCCTCTTGGAAGGGATCGAAGTTTCAACCGGTATTGGTTCTTTCCTCGGGAAGGACGGGTGTTTGTAGAAAGTGAAGATTCAAGTAAATGGGGATTTTACAGCAGCAAAGAGGAGGTACCAGTGACCACTTGCACACTAGTAGCCTGCACAAATTTTGTTTCCGTTTATATTCAAGCTTGTCCCAACCACTTTCTAGACAACCATTTTCTATTGGACTATAAAGTACGAAAGTGAATTTGATTACAAATTTCCATGTTAATGGGAATTATTGGATGTTTTTTGGGTTAAAAAAATCAAACATCTTCAGGCACGGTTTGTGTTTGTATGTACAGGTTGAAGCTTTGTGCAAGTCATTGAATCCGAAAGGACTGAGGGAGAAATATTTGCAAAGGCAGCTGGAGAAGCATCACATCAGAATCACGTATACTGTTTCTCTTTACTTGCCTATACTTTGTGTCTTTTATTTGTCTGGCTTCTCTTAGTAGATCCAGGAGAAAAGAGTAATATTATTTCTTTTGTTTCCATTTTTTCTACTGTAATACTTCCACTTTGTTTGTCTTGCCATGTAACTGTTTTGCATTGCTTTAGTAATTCATTGCAGAGAAGATCCAAAGAAGTTTTGCAGCGAATTGCTGTGGAAGAAGCTTCTGTAAGACGTTCCTTACGAGTTCGAACGGCTCCAAAGCTCACAGGTTTTCTAGCTTATGTTAACAAATATCGAAGCAACCAATAGCTGACATTCAAGGCCTTTTTCTATATTTCTGCATGATTCCAGCGATCAGAAATTGGAATAGCAAGTCTGTCCTTTCCAGATAATCTTGAAAATCAGAATTCAGATTCCAATTCAAATCATAATCATAAGCATCATCTCATTTATGCTTGAGAGTTATTGCTGTCTTCAGTTCGATTAAATTTGTGATCTATTCTCGTTGACCTCTGAGGCATGAAGAAAACATTTTAAGTTTAGACTATGTTTAGACTCCCGGCTCACCCTTTCGAGAGAAATTAGCTCTTAGAGATGAGTTTAGAATCGCCCACAGAAATCTGTGCGATCATTTTTGCACAAAATGAACCGGTTTGTAATTCACTTCCACCTTGCTGAATGCATGGTGCAAGATTTGCCCAAATGTCCAGGATTGGTTTTTTTTCTATTTGATTGCTTAATCAATCGGTGTGTGCCCATAAGGATTACAACTGCAGTAATACAGTATTGACTGATAGGTGCATTTGCTAGGCATTTAATAAAAGGTGAAAGTGCTTGTCTTCTACATGATGTTTCAGTTTGACATTTGTATGTTTTTGAATCCATGCAGAAGGTTACCATGTAGGTAGCCATAGGATCAAGGTCCAAATCGCAATTCGCGAATCGCTGGCCCAAAAAACCAGTGATTTGCTGGTTTTCTAGCAAAATGTTTTTTTTTTCAAAAAAATACATGCAATATGGGTATCAATAGAAAGAGAAAAAAACAGACGATTCTGATTCCAGTATTTTCAGGTCCAATTCCAGGCAGGTAGGTGAGATGCCATTCGCACAAAATGAGGAATCTTAGTGGCTACCTTTAAGGTGTTCGCAGTGCTGCAAGTTTTGTTCTGTATTCTTGAAATATTTCTCACCCAGACTCTCATAAGAGAAATTTCAGATCCAAAAAAATTTCTGGAAAGTAAAAAAAAATAAAATTATTTTGGCGATTCGCTGCAGAGAATCGCGAATCTCAGAATCGAGATTCGCGAATCATTCGTGATTCGCGATAGCCCGAGAATCGCGATTCGCTGCAACTATGCCATGTACCAACCATGTCCTGATCTATTAAAAAACTTGAACATTAGGTGTACAATTATCTGTACTCCCAATTAACTACAGAATGTACTAAGTTATACTAACTACAGTATATTCGGCATCATGGTGTTGCATAAGACTAGAGTTTCCTTCCTATTCGGAGTCAATCGAATCAAAATTGGCCGAATTGGCCTATTCAAGCTTTTTGAATCGGTCCTAGGGTTTTCGAATCAGTGAATTGGTTTTAGGGTTTCAGAACTCAATTTTTTCGGAAGATTTGTCTAGAATTTAGAAAAGCCAAAAACAGAGCTGCATAATACATTGATGATAATAGACATCATTATTGAATTATAAGCATCAAAGATTCCAAATTTTATATATAAACAATTATCCGTTTAAACTTTATCTGATGTGTTACCTGACACCTGTATTATATGTGTACTTATTACTTTTAGAGTTTGAATTTAAAATAATAAACCTGAAAGTAATGTCAAATCATAGATGAATCGCTAAACAAATAACAATGACCCGCACACATGCACACATGCACATGCGCACGCGCGCACACACACACGTCTAATAACCAAAAGAGAAGAGAAAAGTGAGGCCTCTTTGTAGTCAGGTCTCGTGAGATTTTTTTCCCAGGGAAATCCGACTAGGAGATTTGAATCAGCCAAATTGGATTCGAATTGGGATCACAATTCGATCAGCATTGAATCGACATTCAATGCAACTATACATTTAACGTGGATATATGCCTTAAAAATTCATGATTGGTATAAGATGATACATGCATTCTTTTTTACTTTACATAATGCCCAAAGAAAATCAATATATATCATGACAACATCGATTGATGAATTTGGTTCCATTAAACCGGTGTTGCACATCATATTTTTTTAGTGGCATTCAGATAATGTCCAAGCAAAGTATTATGAAATGTATTTTACATAGTGAACTAGCTTGAGATTGCCAATGAGCTCCAAAAATAATCTACCTTCTCACTATGGGAGCTTGAAATACATAATGACACAATTCAAAATATATTCATGAAAATATTAAAATGTATCTCATATATCTACATCATTGTGATAGTGATAATGAACTTGCATGTTTGTATTCTCATGAACTCTTGTAGATGATTATTATAAAAAAACGATAAATAAATTAGGTCTAAAACAAAATGCAATTAAAATCCATTGTGATTGGTTATGCATTGGAGAGATGTTTTCTTCCATCTTTCATGGATATCCAAAATTCTTTTGGTTGATGAGGTTGAGCTTGTAGCAGTTATAAATGCAATATTGAATTTTTTTAAAAAGAATTTTAGGGAAGTTTTGAAAAGATTGTTATCAGAAAGCTCATTTGGAAGGTCGTATGGTTGAAGGTTGTTGGTTGTTGGTTAGAATAAGAGTATCTATTTTGTACAAAAAGTACTTTTATGTAGTTGCATCTTAGAGCACTATTGTACTTAAATGCCATATTTTTTTTGTTTTTGTTTTTGATTAGTTTAATAGTGCCAGCGACATATTGCTTTTTGGTCAATAGTTTTTCAAAGAACGTATCAACAAAAAAAAGATTAGTAGATGATTATGGAGTATCTTTAAACTTTCATTGAGCAAATAGTAGTAGCTCAAAAAATATGAATTTAGTGGAAAGCAATCTCAATCATGTTACAAGAGATAATGGAAGTTTACTTTTCTTTCAAAACCTTTGATTTTCAAGTTAATTGTTGAGGGCCGCATTTAGTGGTAACATTGGATTCAAATGGATCATTTGAGATTGATTTTGCTAAAGGTATCATTTCATGTATGGAGACACTAGTCCTTCCAAGCCAATATTTATTAAATGCAAATATATTTTATGTATTTTTTATATATATTATCGATATCCATTTATATTATTGTTGGGCAATGTCCACTTAGATAGTCCCATTTCTACCTCAATTTGGCTCTTTATATTCAAAAGAAAATAATTTCTTTTGAGGATTTTTCTTTACATAACTCGATAGTAGTTGATGCTGGTGAGGGGAATGAAAATGAGCAACAAGAGGAACATGAATATGAATGTGACGTAGGGAGCACAATCAATTTGTAGGGGGAGAGTGAACATTGCAAATGGGATGAAAGCCATGACGATAGAGACAATAAACATAATGAGCAATGAAACCAACATCAATAATACCAATCTTTGTCCAACAAGATTCGATCATTTTAGAGAACCTCATGAGAGAATAGAATGCTTAGATGGTATACAAGAAAATGAACTATGTCACTACCAAATTGACTTGACCTACTCTTTAGAATTGATCTAACCTATTCTAGAATATGTTTCCCACGTGGCTCCATGGCCTCACACGTGTGGGACCCACCTATGTACAATCTACATGATTTTGATCAAGCTAGATTTGCTAGTTTTTGGCAATTTCTCACACTCAAATTTAGCTTGATCTATTTATAGCTCTCTTTGCTAGGTGAATGGATGCTTTTAGAAGTGTCTAAAAAATCTAGTCACAAACAAGGAACTTTTGAGACTCCAATAGAGAATGATGTCCATGAAGGATCTTTCACCACCTCTTAAAAGATCCCTTACAAGATGTTCCATAAAAGGGTCAACATACATGTAGCACACTTCAAAAACTATATTGTCTTGTCATACAACAACGTGCTAAACACAATCAATCTCAAAGATAAGAAACAAGTAATTTCATTTATACTAATACTACTTAAAAATGATTTAAATATAGTAGACTCTCAATGTTCTTCACCCTTGCAAGATGCACACTTGAATGGAAAATTTGCATGCAATTTGATGACTTGGCCTTTGTCTTTGAGGTCCTCCTTGGAGCTGTTTGGTTTTTATGTTGATCCTTAAAATCTTCTTCTCTTTGATGCTCCTCAATTCTTGCAAGCTTCTTGTCACCAAAATTGTTAGTTGCACTCTCAATAGAAACATAAGCTTCCAATTTTAACAAACTCTCTTGTTTAAATCCTTTTGCTATGCAATTATCATTCTTCAAAATGGAACACCAAGAGTGGACATCAAAACCACTTTCCATAAGTTGACCAACACAACATATTCTTGGTGATTGATGGTACATAAAGAACATTTTCTAGATCCATATTTTTTGAGGATTCTAGGCACAAAGAGATGGTACACCATCTATCATACACTCTTCACCATTTTAGTAGAGACAAAATTTTTAACATCATTGAATGAGTGTAAAGTTGAGAAAAAATCATTTTCAAAGTCATGTGGGAACTTGCCCCACTATCAATCCACCAAGTGTCTCTTGAATTGCCATTTCTTGTTGGTGAGGATGTAGATGCCATCAAGAATAGATCTCTTTCATCTTCCTCATCTTTGCCTCTTATAGCATTCGAATGCAAAATGCCATTTCTTTCCACAAAAGAAGCTCTTTTGCTTTGACTTGTCCTTTGCCTTTGAACTTGATGCTTGATCCTCCTCCTTGGCCTCCTTTGCTTGATCATTGTTGGATCCCATGGTCTTCTTCTTGCACTTGAATAAATTTTTTTGCTTTTTCATCTCCATCTTGCAAGGATAAGGAACTCATCCTAGCTTTTGCAGGGAGCATCCTACACTCTTCAGCCGCTAGCACACTATGGAGCTTATCAATTGATGGCAAAGTGTCTTAGATGGCAAAACTTTGAACAATTTTGGAGAAGTCATTTCCTAAGCCATTGAGGATCACTTGTACAATCTCACTATCTAAAATCTTCTCTCCAATAGAAACTAATTTTTTGTTGAGAGAGTTGATCCTAAGCACATACTCTTGTGCACTTTCATCACTTCTTCTCATGCTTTGTAAGATTTGGTCTCTTAGCATAAGCACTCTTGAAGTGTTTTTGGATTCATATATAGCTTTTAAAGAATCCCAATCTTCCTTGGCTGATGTGCAAGAGGCTACCTCCTTCAAGAGGTCATCATTAACATTCATTTTGATGCAATGAAGTGCTAGTCTTGCCTCCTTGTATCTAATCAACTCTTGTCCTCCAAGAGGCTCATCCTCTTCATCTAGGACAATATTAAAGAGATCTTGGAGCACCAAGAGTGATTCCATTCTCACTTTCCAAATTGAGTAGTTTGTAAAATTTATCCTCTCACTAGATCCAAGAAGGAATCCACCAATGGTTCCCATCTTCTTAACTTGTACTTGATTGTACTTCTTGTCTCTCCCTAAATTATTTTCCAAAATTTGCCTCACCAGCAACTCACTTGATGTTCACAAAGACACAAGTGGAAAGATCCCCTTGATTTTGATTCAAAAGAACACTTAGGAAGAATACTGCAAATCCATGCTCAAGAAAATTGGTTCTGATTTGAACCTAGAAACTCACAAAGGTTTAAAATTTGGCTTAAAGCCCTCTCAATGGACTTCTAGCCATGGTTCTAAAACTCTCTGACAAGAATGAATTGTAGATGAGATGGGATTATACCAAGCAACTATCAAATCAAGTCAATTTTGACTATTTTTGGACAAAAAATGGCTAAAACCTTGCTCCACCTTGATGATTTTTCAAGACTTGTAAAACACATTTAAAGGGCTTGAACCTAGCCTCAATTAATTATATTTAATGACACAAAGTTAACTCCAATCAATGGCATGCAAACATTGATGCTTTCTCCTAGATCTAGCATCAAAAAACTAATCAAGATCGACCACTATGAATTTTTATGGATCTAAGCAAAAATAGAAATCATTTTTGGGTGTAGGCCTGTCCACATGTGTGAAAGTACGAAATCAGCCCTTGATCACTTTTGATCCACAAATTTCCAACCAATCATCCGATTTCTAGTTGGCCCTCCAATACTAGCTTTTTAGATAAAAAGCTTGCTAATTTGGGATTGTACACAAGATTAATGATTGAATCTTGTACCTCACTCTGATACCAATGCAAAGTACAGTACTTTGGACCTTAAATGAGTGCATTAATGCCTCACAAGAGTGAGACTGATTGATCATAAAACAAATAAAAACTAGACACTAGACGTTGAGATCTAGATCAACAATTTAGCATGTATCAATCAAGAGCAATCTATAATCATTAATCAAAAGCAAAGTACACCCCACACACGTGTGGATCAGTATTTAGTACGGCCTGTAGACTGAAAATAAAGTGCAAATCACTTTCTACTTGCTTAGATCCAAAAATCATCAAAGTACATAGTGTAGAACTCGAGTTTTGCCAGTTTGTTCTCAAAAATATTCTAAGTATTCACTATAGAGGATTCACTACATAGAATTGTCTCTTCCATGCACAAGTTAGGTGAATTTCCAGCATGTAATAAGGAAGGTGATTGAGGTTTCTTCCCCTAAGCCCCATGAAGGCGGCCGGGTGCCCTCTAAAATAGCCAACCGAGCATTTTGACTATAAGTAATGGGCGGATCCCATCCCGTTTCTCACATTTTCAAGCTTTTAGAGTTGTTTTTGCGATATATTGCAACCTGAATCCTAATCCTCTTGCTTGCAGTTTATTTGTGCATGATCACTAATCTAAGGTAGTTACATTTTAGTTTTTGTACTTTTAAATTAGATATCGCTTTTTACTTATACAATATCCTAAGAGTTTAAGTGCGCAAGGCTTGAGACTAAACCGAGAGCATCACCAGAATCTACTGTCGTGGAGGTGGTAGCAGCAGAAGGACCTGGTGCTACTGTCCCTAGTTGGCGTGGAGCAGGTGCCTGTAACTCTTCTTCTTCAAAAAAGTCTTCTTCTTCATAGCCTTTAGGCATTGTGATGTCAAACTGCTTTGGTGATTTGACAGCTTGTCCGACCCGAATTGTGGCTGGTGCGGCTTCAACATGAGATTGCTGGTTAATCTGAAAAGAGTCGTCAAAACCATTAGGAGTTTCATGGAACTGTTCAAATCCAAGGGATTGGAGTTCAAAGGGCGCAGGGCTCTAGGGCATGACAAAAACTTATGAGGCCCCAAGGGGGTCGAAATCATCGAACATGTCCATGAAATATTGAGTGTTTGGGAAAACAGCTTCTGTGTGTGGGAGTGAGACGGCCTGGACAGCTGTGATGAGAATGGTAGCCCCAATGGTAACTGACTGTCCGTGAGAGGAAGCACAGGCAAGGGCAGCATCATCAGAGGTGGGGGGAATAGGTAGTTCAGTGCGAATAGCAGTAGGGGGTGGAAGCGCAACTGAATATGTTTGCCTAGTACGACGTCGTGACGTGGAAGGCGAGTCAGAAATGACGATCTCGCTACAAGGTCGACGTCAACTATGTGAGCTGGATGCCTGATGAGATGACTCGGCCGGTGATTCTTCATAAATAGAAAGGACGGAATCCATACGAAACCCGTGGATTTTATTTTCAAGGTGGGAGGTTGCTAGGAGAGATACCAAAGGGCCAGCAGTAAATTATTGCTTGGTATTGCTCTTGATGGCTGGTTTGAACTCTTCAAAAATGGTATTGAACCAGTTACGAGAGGAGCCTTGGTTGTCTTGACATAAGACTCAACTATCCTATGCAAAATCTAGGAAGTAATACGATCTTTCCTGAGGTTGCCAACCATCAGAAAATTGTTAAGGAGCTGAGCAGCGACATGAATGTCAAGATCAGTAATGGCTTCTAGAAGGTAGCCATCATTAGTCCAGTGCAAATCATTCGTAACATCAATATAAGGCTTAATAGCCGGTTTGGCTTGCTTATAGTTTGGTGAGGCTTGAGTACCATCCCTATGGCAGCAAGGGCGATCTCAGTCACACGCACCTTCTTGTGTGTGGCTCCCTGGAAAGTAATGTAAAACTTAGATTTCTTCTCCTTCCAAGTAATGAAGGCAAGAGTGATAAAATCCATGTTGATTCTCCCTGAGAAGGCTCTCTCATGAATGTCCATTGCAGTAAGCAGAGGCTCCTCAAAGGGTCATCCACTGAGTGACCATGCATGTGCTAGGAAAGATCATGATATCCGTTACAGGTGGGACATACGATGGATAGTATAACGCGGCGATTGAGACGTATCTATGGAAGACATGATGAACAGAAACAGAAAGTAATAGGCACGAGTGTATATCAAAAAATAGTATAGAAAGTTTTGAAGGCTTTGGTTGTTGAAAAAATTGGCAAGAGCTTTGCTAGCACAAGTGAGGAATGAATCGAATTCAGCCAACTTATAGGTGAATTTGGAGGGTCCATTACCCGAAATACTAGTTTGGCTGATCAGTTCTAAACGAAAAATTGTAGGCTTGCTCTCAGTACTGTGAAAATAAGCTGGCGAAGAATGAACCTTCGACCAAGTACTGTCATAATGTAACTTTTCAAGATCTGAACCTATAGCCAACTTGATTTTGACATTTTAAGACCATCTAGCATGTCAACGAAGGTTTTTGAGGTAAGTAAGGTGCTCGGCGAAGGTTTCCAAAATGGCATTTTGTTGATCATTCGCCTAACTCAAAAACAGGTATTTTTTTTTTCTGAAAAAGAACCTTCGCCCAAGTCAGTATAGATATATCCGAAGTGGATGTACAATCTGAAAGCTTAGCGAAGGTTTCCAATACTGTACAGGCAACATATGACTAAAATAGTGTTTTTATAAGTCATTTTCCATTAAAAATTATCTTTTTTGAAAATACATTCCTTTATCTTTTTCCATTATGATGACTTTTCTAACGTTTGCTCATCAGTCATTCCTCATTTTTTTTTATTGTCTTTTTCAAAAGAAATCAAAAATCAAGTAATGAAAACAAAAAAATTGAAAACAAATAAAAATAAAAAATCATTTGTATCATGCTTGTTAAACTTGCATAATCGGCTGCCATTCATAGGAGTATCAAACTGTCTTCTGTCCAAGTGCTCAAGAATCACTGCTCCATAGTTTAGGATTTCCTTCACTTTATACGGGCCTTCACCGGTAAACTTCAATTTTCCCTTGATCAGCTTGGTTTTGTACATTAGTGTGAGATCTCCTGCTTTTAGATCCTTTTTGTGTAATCGATGATCGTGTCGTGCCTTACGACGGGCTTTCTCTGCTGCTAATGCATGAACTGCCATTAATCTTGTTTCACACAATTTGTGCAACGCTTCATGATGTAGTTGTAAAGACTTATCATCATTTAACCGCTCTGTTGCTGCTATGCATAAAGATGGTATTAAAAGTTCAATCGACATGACAACATCTTGACCATAAACCAGCTGAAAGAGTGTTTGATTTGTACTAATTTTGTAAGCGGTTCTGAATGCCCATAATGATGTATGCAGTTTATGTTTCCAATCAGATTGACTCACTTCAACTATTTTCGTTATAATAGTGCAGAGAATCTTATTGGAAGATTCAGCCTGGCCATTTCCTCTGGGATAATAAGGAGTACTAAATTTGTGTATAACAAAGAAATCTTCCAATAGACACTTTATCGTTTGATTAACAAAGTGTGTACCCCGGTCACTAACAATCTCGATCGGACATCCAAATCTGATAATAATATTTTCATAGAAACTTGACCGTAGATTTCACATCAGCAACTTTGACAGCTTTGGCTTCAACCCACTTGGTCATATAATCAGTTGCTACGGTAATCTATCCGGCCTGAGATCCTCGCACGACAGGATGAATAGGACCAACATAATCCAGTCCCCCATTTATCAAATGGCACTTGAGACAAAACCGGATGTAAGGGTTCATAGTTCTGTCTAGTAGGCCATCATGCTCGCTGGCAAAGATCACATGTCTGAATATAATTTTCTGTGTCCTTATGAAGCGTAGGCCACCAACAACCTGATTGCAAAAGTTTGCGAACAGTAATATCTGTAGAGAAGTGTCCTCCGCCAATGCCATAATGTGAAAACATGATTAAATCTAGTATTTCATGCGGTAAAACACATCTACGTAGAATATTGTCTGATCCAAGACGATACAATTGTCCTGCAATCAATTGATAAGGTTGAGCCCTTATGAATCTGTTGCCTCTTCTGTACTTTTGTCAAAGAGTCATTCGGTTGTCCTAGCATCAAGTACTCAACAATATTCGCTGCCCACTCAGGTACTACTTCTACATAGAATAATGTAGCATTTGATAATTCATCATCCATTTTAGTATTAACTAGTGCGGATTCAATTCCCGAAACATGGTCGGCTAGATAATGTTGCTTCCCCTTTCGAACCACAATTCGAAAGTCAAATTCAGTCAATAACAATAATCATCTTGCAATACGCCCAGTATTGCACATCTTGTTTACCAAGTAAAGTAACGGCTGGTGATCTGTATAGAATGCAAAGTGCATTTCCATAAGGTAATGACGAAATTTCCGTACAGAAAGAATCATGGCTAATGCTTCACGTTCTGTTGTTGAATAGTTCTTCTCCGGATCTATAAGTTGTCTACTTGCAAATTGTATTAGATAGTCCTTATAGTCGTTTGGCTGTGTCAAAACTGATCCAATTGCATATTTTGAGGCATCAGTGTGAAAATGAAACTCAATTGTCCAATGTGGAGAACGTAGTATTGGTGCAAAAATTAATGTTTTTTTTTTCATTTTTTCAAAGGCTTCTAATGCCTCTACTGTCCAAATAGGAATTGTAATAGTCAGTTTGTATATAGGTCTTGCTAAATCTGTATAGAAGATAATAAAAATTCGATAGTAGTTTGCATGATCCATAAACACATAAACTCCACGAATTGTTGTTGGTGGTGGCAATTCCACAATAACCTTGATTTTAGAATAATTTGTGACAATGCCATGTCTCGATAACACATGCCCAAGCACAACTCCGTGGAAAATCCATATCTGATATTTTTTTGGATTCAGGGAAATTTGATACTTGCGACATCTTTCAAATACTTTCTCCAATCGATCCCAGGTCATCCAAGTAAATTTCAAGAAATTTCTGTAGATAATCTTTAAAAGCAAATTGCATTACTCCTTGGAACGAACTTGTCGGTATGCTCGATCTCATAAATGAAATCGGCGTCAAGCAGTTTCTGAAGCTCTTTCTTTATCAGATCCGCAACATTAGAATTACAGTGATAGAACTTTGTAACCTTTGAAATTGCATCAGGTACTAAAGGTATGGTATGTTCAATAACTGACGTTGGAATACCTGCCAGATCTTGATAAGTCCATGCAAAGCAATCTTGATAGTTAATAAGTAACATTCGAAGTGCTTGATACTGTTTAGGATTAAGTTGTGATCCAACTTGTACAATCTTTTCTAGTTCTCTTGGTCCAGCAAGATTCATAGGTTGTGTCCTAGCTAGGCCATCGTAAAAATCTTTTGATTTTGGCACCTATTCTTCGGGTTCATGATGTGCTTTGGGTAACATGATAACCACATCATCCAGTGTATAACGTTTAAAATGTTCAGGCATATCATGCTGGACTACATCTGCTTGTTCTTTATCAAAAGGACTTGTCTTGGATCTTTGCTTAGCCTTCTTAGCAGGAATTGATCGTGGAGGTGATGACTTTCGAGAAGATAAATTCTTCTTCAAAGGTGAAGTCTTCCTAGACGATGATGTCTTGCTAGAACTCTGACTTGTAGAATCATCCTTGACTTTCCTTTGCCTTTATCCAATAAGGGTGGCACATTCTTTGAATCAATCTTTTGAGGAGGATTTTCCCATTTCAAGACCGTATTATAATGTTGCTTAGCTTGTTTCTTTGTCATTGACCCTGTGATCTTGTCTTCCTTCAATATAATTGCTTTTGGCAGTTTTATTGTTGGTTCATCAGGAATATTACATACTCCAAATCTAGTCGGATCCATATGATTTAGAATATGCTCATCAGTAAGCTCTGCATTGTTATCATAAGTCAAGGCATGACTCACATGAATGAGTTCATCTTCAATCGGATTTGGTATAGGTTCCGTTGATATCCAAGCTACATTCAACACATTCAATGGAAAAGTAATCAGTGTATCCAAGGCTCGATCCAATAATAAAATCTTGCTCAAATCTGACTGATTATCTTGTTGACACATATATCCTGTTGTACAGTCGATCGTTGCAAGAGCTTCATTCCAGTTGACAGTATCAGTTTGAGAATCGTAATGAACTCCCAAATTTTTCTCTGGTTGGTCACAAGTATGATCCGTTGAGACATTTTGCCTAGTAAAAAAAATCTTTGCAAACTTCTCAGGTTCCTTGTTCGCTTGCCCATGGAAATCTTTCATTGCTTTGATCTTCTCATCAAATTGCGACTGCAAATTTTCCATCTATTTTGCTGGTTCTTCCTGAGTGTCTCAATCTCATTGAGCATCATTTCTGTAGTAGCGTTGACATTCATTGATGCAATAGTGGTGGATGTTGTAGTGGTCTGCCCTGCTGTATAAGACAGCTCATCATCTGAATCTTCATCCTCCTCTCATCCATAGCTTTTGCAAAATTGCGTACTCATTATGGCATCTCAGCTCACGTCTGATCAGCCTTTTAGGTAAACCTGACAAAAACCAAATAATCATGGCATTTTCGTTAATCAGCTCAGGTTCACACTCAAATCTGAGGCATTTTACCCGTTCAATATAATCTCGAACCATTTCTTTTTAGTTGAGAGCTAGATGATTATACAAGATATTCTTGGATCTATATGCTATCTTCTAAAGCCATGGTTTATGATGTTTTCCTTGCTTTCAAAGCTTATGTAGGAAAGCAATTTACTTTCAAGTTGAAAGCTTTGAGAAGTGATAGTGGAGGTGAATATACCTCCAATAAGTTTAAAGACTTTTGTGAGAAAGAGGGAATACAAAGAGAATTTTCTTGTTCTTATACTCCTCAGCAAAATGCAGTTCCTGAGAGAAAAAATAGAACTTTATGTGAATGTGCAAAAGCCATTAGGCTAGAAGCATCTCTGCCTAAAGAATTTTGGGGAGAAGCAGTTGCATGTGCAAATTATCTTTGTAATAGACTTCCTAATCTTGCAATAGAAGGAAGAACACCATTTGAGATGTTATATAAGAAAAAGCCTAAGGTAGATCATCTTAGGATCTTTGGCTGTGTATGCTTTGTGCATGTACCTTTAGAGACTAGGAAGAAGGATGATCCTAGTGATGTTAAAGGAATTTTTGTAGGATATGCATCTACTAAAAAAGCATATAAATTATATCTTCCCTCTACTAACAAGAATGTTGTAAGTAGAGATGTGATCTTTCATGAAGATCAGAAGTTTAACTTGGATGAAGCAAAGATCAAGGAGTCTCATGTAGGATCTACAATCATAAATCTTGATGCTGCTCAAGAAGTGGTGAGGTCGAGGCTTGAGGAGGAGCAACTTCAAGCACCTACACCAAGAAGATCTACAAGAGAAATATCTGAGCCAAGAAGGCTCACATATGATGAGGAAGGAAGGCAAGTGGAAGGTAAAACTTTCTATCAGATGAAGAGCCTAAAGATGTCCAATAAGCACTTCAATCCAAGAAGTGGGTTGAAGCAATGACCCAAGAGTTTGAAGCCTTGATGTCAAACAACACATGGGAGCTTGTGGAGCCACCAAACAACATGCATGTCATTGGATGTAAGTGGGTTTTTAGGATCAAGTGCAATTATTATGGATCCATCAACAAATATAAAGCAAGACTTTGTGCCAAAGGCTACTCTCAAATCAGAAGTCTTGGCTATGAAGGCACCTTTGCACCAGTTGCAAAAATGGTAACAATTAGAATACTCATTTCTCTTGCATGTTATCACAATTGGAGAATGTTTCAGCTTGATGTTTCTAATGCCTTTCTCAATGGATACCTTGAGGAGAATGTTTACATGGAGCAACCACCTGGATTTGTGAGAGAAGGTTCAAAAGTTTGTCTTTTGTTCAAAAGTCTCTATGGACTAAAACAAGCACCAAGGTCTTGGTATACAAGGCTCAACTCCTTTCTCATATCACTCGGACTTTGTCTTAGTAAATATAACCCCTCTTTGTATATTAAGTTTGTAAATAACTTTGTAGTTATTCTTCTCATCTATGTAGATGATATCATTCTTTGTGAAAATAATGAGAAGCTAGTTGAAGAAACTAAGCATGCACTTGGTAGTGAATTAAGATGCAAGACTTAGGTGTTCTTTTCTATATTTTAGGCCTTGAAATTGACTTTTGGAAAGGTCATGCCTTCATAAGTCAAAGTAGATATGCACTTTCCATGCTCAATAAATTCCAAATGGAAAACTGTAAAGGCATAGATACACCAATGGAGCACATTGTAAAAGTTCCTATGAAAGATGATGAAAAATCCTTTGAGGACATCACTCTTTATAGGAGTCTTATTGGCTCACTTATATGGTTATCTGTGACAAGGCCTGATCTAAGCTTTAGTGTGCATAAGCTAAGCCAACACATGCGGGATCCAAAGATATATCATTGAAAGTTGGCTAAAAGAATCTTGAGGTATATATCTTCTACCTTAGACTATGGATTGATCTACAAAGAGAAAGATCTAACTTTGGTTGCTTTTTCAGATTCAGATTTTGCAGGAGACAGGTTGAATAGAAAATCCACAAGTGCTTACACAATTTTTCTTGGAGGGAATCTAGTTTCTTGGCTATCAAAGAAGCAAGCAACTATATCCTTATCAACTTGTGAAGCTGAATACAAATCTCTTACAATCACAACAAAAGAAGTTCTATGGATCAAAAGGCTACTCTTGGAGCTAAAGTGTTATGGACATGAAGACCTTCCAATTATCAAGAATGATAACATCTCAGCTCAGGCTCTTGCAAATAATCCTGTGTTCCATGCAAGGAGAAAACACATTGAGGTAGCTCATCATTTTGTAAGAGAAAAAGTTATTGGGAGAGAGATCTTATTGGAGCATGTTGGATCTTCAAATTGAGTTGAAGATCTTCTCACCAAGCCATTGCTCAAGAATGTTTTTATCAATATGAGGTCTAACCTTGGCCTAATTTCAAAGTCTATGTTGGATAGGAACATATATTTTAAGGAGGAGTGTGAAGATTAGTAAAATTATATCTTCCTATCTCAAGTTTTGGGGCCATGCCTATCTTATTTCCATTGTATATTTTATTGTACATAAAGGTATGTGAATTGAGCACATAACCTTCTAGAATAGGTCGAGTTTAAGGTAGGTAGATTCAGTCTTGATGTCATGCAAAAGTTTAGATTACATGCAATGTCATTCAGTGTGCATGCAAGCAACATGAAATCAGTGCATGCAACATGCAAAGTAGTTTTCATGATCTACACATGTCTAGGCAATTTTGAGAGGTGACATGCAGTACATGCAATATCCATGCATGCAGTTTTACATGTGGATCCCTGTTAGTTGAGTTAACTAAGTTAAGTGGACTTTCCATGCAACTCCACTATAGGAATTCGAGCCTCTTTGATGTAGGGAAACTTTGGCATGTTTTGCCACATTGTGAATATTGAGATTTTGGTGTTTTGGGCTCATTCTCTTTCTACCCGAGTTTTATGAGTAGATTTTCTCTCTCTACCCGAGAGCAGGCTGTTTTTCCCATAGTGAGCACTTAGAATTATTTCTGATACTCATTCCTCGTAGTAAGAAGTTAGTTTTTTCAGTCTGATGTATGCCATTGTGCTCTTGCCTTAGATTTTTCAAGTAATCTGTTCATTAATCAATCTTGTGCAATCACAACACCTCATTAAGATCCTGTAAGGTGTGTGGTGAAGTTCACACATGCTAAAAACTTCACACTAAAGAGTAATTCCACATTCGTCCAAAGAGACACACTGAGATGCCACACTGAGATGCAATGTTTATGAACAAGAGAAAAGCAATACCGTATCTTAATTGAAGCAAAAACAAATGTTTATACAACCATTGGGGACTGGCACAAGATTGTTACATTACAATAACATTGTTCTAGACCACAATCTCCTAGCATCTCACATATTGTGCTTTTTAAAAGCTTAGGAACAAATTTTTGAAAATTACTTCCAACAAACATCTCATACAATAATTTGTCTTGGCAATCATTGGGTTAATCTTGGTTCGTATAGAAACTGTATGAAACTTGCCACGCCAGAATTTATTCATACAAAAATGTGAATTCATAATAGCCACATCCAACAAATCCAAAGACATGCAATATACGTAATAGCTATATATTGACCACCAACTACAAACACTACAAATTTCTTGCATACATTGAAAAGTTTCCTTCAACGCTTTCCAACAATTAACATCTCGTCCATACTGCTACGAGACTTCAGAATAGACATACTGAATGATACCACCTCCTCTCGAGCGTTTAGATACCTACCTTCTTCATACAATTACCAAAGTCTCATGCAAGTAAGCACAATAGACTGATTTTAGTCTATTCAACCAGATTGGTCAAACATTCCTTTGATTTCTTCATTCAATTACCAAAGTTACATGCAAGTTAGCAACAACCACCTATGGAGGCTAATCCAACCAAATTTGGTCGAGCATTCCTTTGATTTTTTGTAAATCCCAAATAACTGAAGGATATAATCCGACCACCATCACACATACTTTGTCTTTGCACTTCCCAACAACATTTTACAGTTTTGAAATCACAACAGCAAACAGCTCGCTCATGCCAGTACTATATCGAGAAAACATGACCTACATTACGATGACCAACAAACCCATTTCTACTACAATCTTCATACAGATCCATTTCTATTGTAATATAGGACACTAACCGAAAGGCCACCAAACCTAAGCAGGGCTTATCATGATCTTCTTAGATCATCTTGTCATGTTTATGTTGATCTGACCATGTATTTTCTGTTTATCTACTCAGATTCCAGAATCTGGAAAAGATAAGCACTTACTCAGAAGAAATAATGTATGCAGGTTCAATTGATTGAAGAGAGTTTGCAGAGTCTGCAACCTAGGTAACACTGATGTGCTAACTGAAGTTTTTATCTTCCTTCCAACTCCGTGGAGAAAGCTGAGCTGTTGTTAAAGGAGGGTTGGACATGCTCTAGAATATCCATGCTATGCAAGTTCGGAGAGTATTGGTTTCGACCCGCAAAAACTGGACCATTGTTGCTCTGATCAGAGAACGACATAGAAGTTCCATTCTCAATTTGGATTGCTGCCTTGAGCTCCTGCACTACTTCAGCCATTGTGGGTCTGTACATTCCCCTTGGTTCTGCACTCACGATCGCTATCTCTGCAACCTTCCACATGGCTTCCATCTTGTAGGTGCTTCTCAAAAATGGATCCACAACCTCATGAATTTCTCCTTCCTGTAAGTGTTTGCGTACCTGAGAAATAATCCCGTATTAAATCTAAAACCATTCAGGTCTGGCAATCAATAAGGCTGCCATTTCATTATATGCAACGTTAAAGTTTCTTTCTACCATAAAATAGAACTCAATAGGTTGCAACGTCATTATCAACTTCAAAGGAGGGGAGATACATAGGATTGCACTGCCCGGAACATTGCAAATTCAAAGATGAAAGCTCTGAGAGATCAAAAGCCAGTCAAGTGAAAGGGTAAAAAATACGTGGAGGAAATCTTGCTATAAGAAGATCCAAGCGAATGGATCTTATGAAGATTTGAGCTAGATGATCAAATTGTTTACGCACAATGTGAAGTTGAGACTGTTCAATCACTAGAAAAGTATGTTTTCTCACCCATTCGACTAGGTTCATCTCTTCTCGTGGCACATTCATTTTGACTGGCTCCCGTCCACAGATGATTTCGAGGAGCACAACTCCAAAACTAAAAACATCGCTTTTCTCTCCCAATTGATTTGAAAGATAGTATCTGCACTCGTTTTCACCATTAAAGCTTGTGTTATTATGGTATACCGAATTTCACAATTGGAAAAATTGATGAACTAGATGCAGTTCTAGACAGGAATTTCATATCACGTACTCTGGATCAAGGTATCCTGCGGTCCCCTTCACCACGGTGAAAATATGGCTAGTTTCGTCCTCGGTCGCAAGTTTCGAAAGCCCGAAATCAGAAACTTTTGCTGTTAAGGTTTTGCTCAACAAAATGTTACTGCTTTTAATGTCTCTATGAATGATCCTAGGGTGACAACCTGTATGTAAGTACTCCAGCCCTGGAAACCATTGTTAGATCCAATGTCAGACCTTCTAGTCTTACAACGCATTCATGCTGTGTAACTGAGCTGTAACGTACTATCACAAGCTATATAACTCTCCTTGTGACGACCTCCGGTAGAAACTTATCCATCATTGCTGCATGAGAATCTCCGATTGGTAATGTATTGTATGCGTTTCATGCGTTGAACGAGCTTCGATTAAGTCACGTTATTAAAAGAACAAGTGGAACACCAGTGATCACCTTGTGCCGCGTTTAGAGCTATGTTTAACCGCATCTTCCAGCTGAGGCTTTTCTGCGATTGAGGCATTGCACCTACAAATCATCGCAGCAAGCATGTAAGACATACTATCTTCAATTTTTTTAGCAAGTAAACAACGGTAGAGAGTGAGGAGTCCGGAGATAGCTGGCTTAACGCGTTATTAACGCCTTCTCAGTGTGTGTGCTAAAGAGTGCGCTGTACAAGAAAGACGACTACAAGTCTACGATGTACATTATGCGCAGGCGGCAAGCTCAAAGTATACGTTAACTGCGAGATGCGATATGAACGCTACGTACCATAAAGATTATCACGTAGTGTACCCTTGGGCATGTATTCATACACTAAGATCTTTTGATCCGACTCATTGCAGTATCCGAGAAGGGACACCAAGTATCTATGATGCACTCTTGAAAGTAACTCGACCTGTAGCAATGATTTTGGTCTAATGCCTTCAGCTTTTCTCCAATAGTCAATATTTTAGGAAACAAAAAATGCTGTACTAAAAAGACTGTCGTACAAAATCCATCTTTGTAAGGCACATTTGGGATTTTAGTAGAGTTATAATAGACGAACCTCGTTGATAAACTCGGCAGCTCCTTGATGAGAATCTGTTGCTAAAACCTTCACAGCAACTTCTCTACCATCTGACAATTTCCCGTAATATACAGGTCCAAAACCACCTTCACCAATCTTTCGTTGGAAACCTTTTGTACAACCTCGAATTTCCTCGAAATTAAATATAAATTCCTGACTTCTGTCTCGGGAAGTCTTCGTGTCAGCTACTCCTGCATCATTTCCAAAGGATACTCTAGGTTAGCTGAACATCCCTTCAAATTATAGGGTTATTCATGGCACTGTTGTTCAAATGCGAGCAAAACCCAAAAGATCATTGTGTATGGGTGCCAGTGACAGCTACAAATTCGTATAGCTCAACCGGATCAATGTAAAGCTTTGAATACCGCATACCAAAAACGTCACCGTTCATACTCGGAGCCGAACTGTCAACTCCTTTGAAGCTACCCGGCTTCTGAGTGCCACTACCACGACAGTAAAAGAAAATTGATGCCACCAGCAGAACAGATGCAATTATCCCTCCAGCTGCAATGCCAAGGATGAGACCCAGATGATTGGTTTTTTTGGATGGCTGGCTGTTAACGATCTGTGGGGCTTGGGATGGAATAGGCGACTGGATAGGTGAGAAGCACGATCCAGGCTCAAGGCACAGGTATGGATTTCCTGATAATCTGTAACAGGAAACCACATCAATTATAAGCAATACCTTTGTAAATCATGTGATGTACTTACATGCTTCCCCAGAAATTATAAGTCCATTGACTTATAAAAATATCTAATTTACCTACTCGTACTTTTCGAGAAATGTTTTGTTCATGCTTAGAATTTTACTAGTATATTAGTTTTTTCTTCATATCCATTTCCACCTAATCCAAGCTCCTGAATTTGAACACCCCAAGGGTGATAGGCGATGTTCTTATTGAGGATCCTAACATCATTATGCTATAAAAGGCATCCAAAGTTTCTTCGGTCCCAAGTTAGAGCCTTCACTTGGAAACCAAGAAGCATTATGCTATAAAAGAATAGTCAAGTAGTGCAAGCAGGAAGAGAATGTGAACTTTCTTCCTAGCGTGCGCTCGCACACACACACACACACACACACACACACACACTTGTATACAACTTATAATTGGTCAATATACTATGTATGTTTTTTAATAAATCCACGTTTCGAACTATGTATGGAAAATTGGTGACATTAGAAATAAGTCATTTTATCACAAAGAATCAACATTGAGTGCTCTTTAAGTAAACATGTCATTTAGTAGCATTGACTCTCTTGGTAGTGTTGTTGAGGATACTACTCGCAATGGCATGAATTTACTTGTTTGATAACATTCTCATTTGAAACTATGATATTCTACAAGAGACCTATTGATGAAAAAACCTATTGGAAAGACTTAATGAATCTATTTCCATCACACGCTATTGTTAGGTGATTCAAGTGCATACAAACCAAGGGTCTTACTAAAACATTTCTTTTTCCATACAAATAAAGAACAAAATTTGACCATAATGTACATCTACATCAGAATGTCCATGTATGAATAGAATTGGAGACTGCAGAAAGTTAGGGCTAAATTTGGATGTGAGAGTAAGCAAACTGCCACAATTTTGTCATTTAGCAAATTTATGCACTTGATTTTCATAAGATATGAATATAGATAAGATGATTCCAGTATAAAATTAAGCACTTTGCTATGACAAACTCAATTGTGAAAAAGATCACTTTCTATGATTCAAATGATAGATGTACAGAAAGGGCTTAGAGAAATGTGATGCTAATTTTCATATTCTCAAACGGTGAAAAGTGTATATTGGCTACAACAAAAGAAAATACAAAACATTGTGCTACAACTTGAGGAAATCAAATTAGAAGACAACAGGAGACCTAACTCATAAGAGGCCAAAATAGGCCAAAGTGAGACCAAAATGTAAACCAACAAATATATGCTAGCTAGATCTAGCTTCCAACAACTTACAAAGGAATTACATGAGATATCTTAGAGAGATAGACATCATGATGAGAAATATAGAAGCACAATATTTAGAAATTGAAAACATTTGATGAGGTAGATTTGAGAAAAAATAAAAATGAAAACATGTGATGAGATATAAAAATGGAATAGACACAAAATTTGGACACACTAGATAAGCATGTTTTAAGAAAAAACTTTGAAGCATTAACAAGGGATCATAATTGTAAATCATGAGAAAACTTTTATGCAAGCTTATTTTTTGATATAGAGAAAGTTCAAGAAAAAGAGAGAGTGATAATTTTCATTAAATGAATAATGAATGGTTCTATTGAACATCCATTGAATGATGCCTATAGGATAATTTCGTTTGAAAATAATCCTTCTAAGTGCTAATGCTTTTGAAAGATTTAGAGCTACACAAATAAGATCTTCATGCTCTAAAAGCTATTAAAGATGATTATTCTCTGACAAAACAAACAAGAATATCTACCTTTACTTTTTGTTGAAAGATTTTGTGCCAAATCTCATTGTTGGGAGATTCCACGACCAATATTGAGGGCTCTCACAGCCTTGTCTTTTTGAGTTATGTAATTAACTAAGACATTGAATAATGGTGCACATGCACTGTGCAAAGCACCATTAATGGAAAATCAAATAAGATTGTATTTAGGACCATGTGAAAGTCAACCTACTTGTATAACGTTTAAAAGCAAAACTAATCATAGGGGTATGAATGCAAATTCAATATGTCCTCTAGTAATAGGTTTGTGTATGTATAACCTACTCTAGTAGATTTTGTCTTCATCATAAATCACTCATAGATGGATTTCTTAGGAAAATCCTAATTTCCTGGTCAAAATCACTTTTCTTCTCAAAATATAGAAATCAACAATGCTATATATCTCAATAGCTCATATTCATACCCTCTTGATCAAATATAGAGAATCAGATCTAAAAATTCACCATATCTATCTTCACCATAAGAAAGATCTAAGATTCGATCATTATGTATATACTTTTTCCTTTTTAATAACTGTGAGAAAAAAATGAAAAAATGCTCGTCATTTTCTCTCCACTCATTTTTGGCATTCATCTCTCATAAACATTCTCACTAGTTCTATCATAATATCAAAGATGTGTCTTCAACAGTTTTAAAGAGAGACAACATAGATCAATCTCCACTAGTGCTTCCCATTATATAATATTTTATTCTCTCATCACCCCACTGGTAATGGTTCATTCTATCCAAATTTTTATTTTACCTTTCAACGCCCTAGATGATTTTAATTCAAATAAAAATGATCATTTGGAAGAGATAATAAACATTGCATCCCATACATCAAAAAAGTGCAACAAGCAAACAAAAATGATATGCAAGACATATCGTGCTGTGAAGAATTGCCAAAAATTGGCAAATCTAGCTTGATCAAAAACCATGTAGAATAGTGTAAATTGTGTACACAAGTGGGTCCCACACATGAGGCCATGATGCCACATGGGAAATCCATCCTAATGTAGGTTAGGTCAAGTCAAGAGAGTTGGTCATGTCTATTTGGTGGTCATCCCTACTTTATAGGACCTACACCTAAGTTTAAGGTGAAAATTTGACCAACTAGCTACCTACCAAGCATAACTCTAGGAAATAGACTAGGGTTTCATTTTAGGTCAAGGAGAGTGAGTTAACTTCCTTATTACATGCTGGAAATCCACCTAACTTCAAGAAGGAAGTCGAATTTGTTATGTATTCCCTCTCTCCATAGTGAGAAGATAGAAAATTTTTGGAGCTCATTGGCAATCTCAAGCTAGTTCACTATGTACATTGAGTTTTTGTGATCCAAATGAGACCAAATCAATTTCTACTTGTTTCTCAGGTTGAAGGCCGTACTACAGCCTGTAGTACACACGTGTGGGCTCGGATTTCAATGTTTATCAATGCTTTTGATTGTTAATGCTTGTTGTTTGTCAAATTGCCAATCTAGATCAACTTTTTTGTGTCTAGTTTTTTGATAGATTGTTAAGCAAGCATCCAATCACTCTTGTGGATCTTTTGTAGATCCATTTATGGTCCTAAAGTACAGTACTTTTCACATGGTATCATAGCCAAGTACAAGAGCATAAGCCATTGATCTAATGCAAATCCATTTTTAGCAAGTTTTGGTGCTAAAAGCTAGTATTGAGAGGGCAAGCTAGAATCTTGATTTTGGTGAGGAGATTTGATCCCAAACTTGGTAGGGGTCCAAATCCGTACTGTCCACATGTGTGGGCACCTCTGAACCTGCATTTAATGCATGGTATTCATTTGATCCAAAAAAATTCAATTTGTGAGCTGTTGGTGTAATTTTTGGTGGAGATCCTAGGATAATCTACCAAGATCATTTGCGATTGATTAGATTTGAATTTGTTTCATGGAATCTAATTAATCTAGGCTGAGTTCAAGTCCTATTAAGGTTAAAAACAGGTCTTGAAAGTACACCAAGAAGGAAGAAAGAGATTAAGTCATTTTTTTGTCCAAAAATAGCCAAAATTGGCAAGATTTGATTGTAAGTAGATTTCACATCATCTTATCTTCATTCCAACTTTGTGAGGGAGTGCTAGAACTGAGATTATAAGTCCATTTGTTGGATTAGAAATCTAATTTGAGTGAAAAACTACAAGAGAGAGACCTTAGTGAGTTTCTAGAGACAATCAAATCCATTTCTTGGCAAGATTTGTTTGAAAGTAGTTTTCACTTCATCTTATCTTCATTCCAGCTTTGTGAGGGAGTGATAGAACTGTGATTATAAGTCCATTTGTTGGAATAGAAATCAAATTTGAGTGAAACACTGCAAGTGTGAGACCTTTGTGAGTTTCAAGTCAATCAAATCTATTTCTTATTTGTAGAAGTCACTAGTAAGATGGGATCTACTGGAGCATACCTTCTAGAAGCTAGTGAGAGGTTGAATTCTAAAAATTATGCTATTTGGAAGGTTAGAATGGAGTCACTCTTGGTGCTCCAAGACCTTTATGAGTTCTTGATTGAAGATGAAGATGAACCTCTAGGTGCACATGAGTTAGCTAGATACAAGAAGAGATCTAGGCTTGCACTTCATTGTGTGAAGATGAATGTGAGCAATGATTTGTTGAGAGAAGTATCAGCTTGTACTAATTCTAAAGAGGCTTGGGAGTCTTTAAAATCAATCTATGAGTCTAGCAACACTTCTAGAGTTCTTATGCTTACAAATCAAATTTTGCAAAGCATGAGGAGAAGTGAGGAGAGTGCACAGAATTATGTACTCAGAATCAAGTCTCTAAATAGGGAGTTGGCTTCCATTGGAGAGAAGATTCATGATGGAGAGCTTGTACAAATTGTCCTTAATGGTCTAGGAGATGACTTTTCAAATTTGGTCCAAAGTTTTGCCATCCAAGACACTTTGCCAACTATAGAAAAACTTCACAGTGTATTAGTGGCTGAAGAGTGTAGGATGCTCCATGCAAAATCTAGGATGAGTTCCTTGTCATTGCAGGATGGTGATGAGAAAGCTAATTTCTCATTCAAGGGAAAAAAGAAGACCAGTGGAAAGAAGAAGCATCCAAAGGAGGCCAAAGAAGAGGATGATGCATCAAGCTCAAAGGACAAGTCAAATTAAAAATGCTTCTTTTGTGGAAGGAAGGGGCATTATGCATCTGAATGCTACAAGAGGCTAAGAGCACAAGTGGAGGAGGACAAACAAGGAAACCTTGCAAAGGAGGAGGAGGAGGATGAAGTAGATGTATTCTTGATGGCATCTACATCCTCACCAACAAGCAATAGCAATTCAAGAGACAATTGGTGGATCGACAGTGGGGCTAGCTCCCACATGTCTTGTGAGAAGGACTTTTTCTCAACCTTACACTCTTTCAATGATGCTAAAAAGTTTGTCTTTACTGCAAATGATGAAGAGTGTAGGATAGATGGTGTTGGCACCATCTCTTTGTATCTAGAATCCTCAAAATGCATGGATCTAGAAAATGTCCTTTATGTACCATCAATCACCAAGAATATGCTTAGTGTTGGTCTACTCTTAGAAAGTGATTTGGATGTCCACTTTAAGCATGGTGTTTGCTTCATCTTGAAGAATGATGTTTGCATTGCAAAGGGATTTAAACATGGAAGATTGTTTAAGTTGGAAGCTAGTGTTGCTTTTGAAAGAATGAGCTTGGCAAAGGAGGAGATCACTCAAGAGGAGATCTTGGCAAAGTGTGATCTTGCTTGCATTGAGGAGGAGCATCAAAAGGAGGAAGATCTTGAGGATCAGCCTCAAAGCATGAGAGTTCCAAGGGAGTCCTCAATGACAATGTCCGAGTCATCAAATTGCATGCAAATTGTCCGTTCAAATGTGCATCTTGCAAGGGTGGTGAGCATTGGAGAGTCTACTATCTTTGAATACTTTTTGGAAAGTATTAGTAGACATGAGGTGACTTGTTTCTTACCTTTAAGATTCATGGTGTTTATTACTTTGTATGACAAGACAATGAAATGGGATGCTTTGAAATCTACATTTGTTGTTGATAAAGCAATTTCATTGGATAACTATTTTTGTAATAGTTTGAATAGTGTCATAAAAGATGAAACATCATTTGTATTGGAAATCTTTGGGTCCACATGCTTTGAGCATGATCATTCCAATGTAAGGACCAAAGATTATCCTATTTCAATGATAGGAATAATGGTAGTATTTTGCTCTTCAAGTAGAGATTGTAGAATCTACTTGTTTTCAGCCAAAGAATTTGTCAATGGTGGAAATGTGATCTTTCAAGAGTGGAAGATTTGTAAACTTGAAGAAGCACCTTTGGATCAACACCTTATTCAATTCATTGATGGTTTGGAGTCAAGTCAAGTGGAGGAGCAAGCTCAAGACCCGAGGACTCCAAGAAGAACCTTGAGTATCAAGATGGAGCCATCTAGGCTCAATCATATGGACCAAGCAGGACAAGTTGTCTTTGGCAACATTATTTATGCACTTAATATTTTTATTGATGTATCTTCAAGTGCACAAAATGCCTTGGAATCCATGGCTTGGCATGATGTTTAGTTTTGAAGTGTGCTACATGTATATAGACACATTTATGGAACATCTTGTAAGGGATCCTCTAAGAGGTGGTGAAAGATCCTTCATGGACATCATTCTCTATTGGAGTCTCAAAAGTTCCTTCTTTGTAGCTGGATTTTTTAGACACTTCTAAAAGCTTTCATTGATCTATCAAGAGAGTTGTAAATAGATCAAGCTAAATTTGAGGAGGAGTGTGAAGAATTGCCAAAAATTGGCAATCTAGCTTGATCAAAAACCATGTAGAATAGTGTAAATTGTGTACACAAGTGGGTCCCACACATGTGAGGCCATGATGCCACATGGGAAACCCATCCTAATGTAGGTTAGGTCAAGTCAAGAGAGTTGGTCATGTCTATTTGGTGGTCATCCCTACTTTATAGGACCTACACCTAAGTTTAAGGTGAAAATTTGACCAACTAGCTACCTACCAAGCATAACTCTAGGAAATAGACTAGGGTTTCATTTTAGGTCAAGGAGAGTGAGTTAACTTCCTTATTACATGCTGGAAATCCACCTAACTTCAAGAAGGAAGTCGAATTTGCTATGTATTCCCTCTCTCCATAGTGAGAAGATAGAAATTTTTTGGAGCTCATTGGCAATCTCAAGCTAGTTCACTATGTACATTGAGTTTTTGTGATCCAAATGAGACCAAATCAGTTTCTACTTGTTTCTCAGATTGAAGTCCGTACTAAAGCCTGTAGTACACACGTGTGGGCTCGGATTTCAATGTTTATCAATGCTTTTGATTGTCAATGCTTGTTGTTTGTCAAATTACCAATCTAGATCAACTTTTTTGTGTCTAGTTTTTTGATAGATTGTTAAGCAAGCATCCAATCACTCTTGTGGATCTTTTGTAGATCCATTTATGGTCCTAAAGTACAGTACTTTCACACATGCCTTGATGATGTAGGTATATCATGTGTGTATCTTCAAAACAGCATACACCCCAAAGGATTTAATTGCCACATCTTCCTCACCCCCTCCAAAAATCTAGGACAAGCTTCTAGGGCACCATATGGTAAGTTACTATTACTATTTTGTTCCTCAATCTATAGAGCATAACTAGATCCACAAGCTAGTGAACATATGTTCTCCCAAAAACCAGCCCATCTATTTATCCATCAAAAATTAATCTACTTACATTTGATGTACTACCCGCAACACCACAATCATGGGTGCTATATATAATTATAAGAGAAGGACATAGCTTTTCACTCATATCACCCCTATTCTAGTATCTAGAATTGGCAATCTTAAACATTGTAATAGATTACACATCATGATAAGTTCTATGGCATGCAGTGGAAGAAAAAAGATATTGGTGAATAAAGTGGCTATTTTCAATACCATGATAGGATCCAACACTTAACTCTAAAGTCACAAAGTGAGCTAAATCATGTCAATTGCTCAAAAATATGTAAGTATCCATACTTATACAGACTCCCAAATGCTATAAATTACCATGCTTGCAATCTAATGTAATACGGTAGAGAGATTGAATAACTTGACAAGACTTCTATACTCGTGATATTCATAAGCAATTGAGAATTGTTGACTGACTATCTAGAGTGCAACACAACAAAAGTTCATTGGAAGTCTATGGTCTTACCAAGACAATATCATGGAGGAAATAAGAAAATTGTTATAGCTAGATATTCCATATTATTACTAGGATTCCCAAATCGAGTGCCACATTGCTTTTATGAGGATAGTATTGCCATAACATAAGACACATGGAGGGATCCTTGACCTACATATGGCGTCGAAGTAGTGATCAAACACCCAAAGAGGTCTAGATATTATAAGAACCATTAATATAAATTAGGTTTTTTGATCATATACTACACCAAAGCAGATCTTTAGGTCGATAAAAGAAAATGCTTCATCATTCATAGTCCTAAATATTTGAAAATGCCTTGCTACTCTCATAGTGATAGTACACCTGATATAGGGTGTTGTAACTCCATCCAAGAAGTAGTCTCCCAAATACAAAATAACATTTCCCATCAATCCAAAACCATCAAGCTAGAGCATCAAGCAAAGTGGCCTACCAGGGTATGTTAACTAGACAAGGAAGGGGTCTTTAGATGACAACATTAAAATGTCTGTCTCTAGTAGGCCACTACCAAAGTAGTGACTAGCTACTTTGAAGTTGTTTCACGACATAGGAAGAACCACATCTCTTTGTAATTCTCAAGCTATCTCATGAAGCCATAACAAATGTTGGAGAATAATAGCTTTGGACAACCAAAGAGGTTCACACGTTTGGACCAATACAAAGGATTGTCATCATTTGAAGAAGAGACAGTGCCCATATCGGCACCTGCCAACCAACGTGAGTCCAAAAGTTAAATTTACTAATGGTAGAATATGTGAAATGTTCACTTTTGTGTGTTCAATAGAAAATCTAGGACCTCCTTAATTCTAATCGGGTGCTCTAATAGCTCAGCTACACATCCATTTGCATTCCTAGAGAGTTGTAAAAGGGCTATAACATTGCCACTTTTTAGTACTCCCCCTCAAGTCATAGCCCTTTTATTTATGACCCAAATAGGCCACACCCTTCGAAATGGCTTTGACACCATAGTGAAAGATTTACCCTTAGTGTGTGTGGTCAAAAACCCGGTGGGATGCTTCTGTCTGCTTCCACCATTAGATCTTGGACTCAAAATAGCCAAAATCGACCACCATCCATGTACCTCATTGCAAACTACCACAACATTCATCCACTATTATGAACCAAATTAGATCCAAAGTAGAAAGCCTTATGAGCTTGCGCTTTGTCCCGAGTCATGTCCTAAGCGTGCAGGCCTTACTCTTATAAGTCCCTTTGATATGGAAAGGTAGTAATGCGGTATTAGGGGAGACTTGGGTGCATGCTATAAATAAGATTCAAAATGGTCATAGTGAATGTGCTTTTGTTGGTAATAGAAGGTTTATCCATACAAAGAAAAGGAAATTGTTATTCCTCCATTCAAAATGGTCATAGTGAATGTGCTTATGTTGGTAATAGAAGGTTTATATCCATACAGAGAAAAGGAAATTGTTATTCCTCAATTTGAAAAGTGCATTTCTAGGTGTTAGCACCCCCCATTTTTTTTTTTTTTTTTTTTTTTTGGATACAGAGTTACACCACTAGTGGGTTATACACCCTGGCCACACCATCTGGGCAATGCCAAGAGCGGAGCACGCTCCTTACAATGTCACTATGCAGCGGCTGGGGTTCGAACCTGCGCCATGCTTGTCGCAGTCAACCACTCTACCCAAGCACCGCGCTGCGATGGACAGCGCCCCCCATTTGAAAAACATTGAACAACCATTGAAAATTTCCATGTGGCAGCTATGAAGGTGTGGGTGACATCCAAGAGACTAGGAATATTCCCCTTTGAGGTTTTTCACTCTTTAAGATCCGTCAAATGTTCTATCTAGATTTCCATACTATCTGTATCTGTCAGGCTTGGTTGATGAAAACTGCTATTACACAAGTATATCTTGTGGTTTTGAGTTTTGACCATGACATAAGATATTCTAATGACATATATTTTCATGGAGCATAGATGCTTAAGCATACATGAAACATGAAGTTTATTGCAATTTGCCATGAATACATATAAACTGTACCCGATATCCAGCCCGGCCTTGGTTCTTAGATTAGTTGGCACTGTCCCACTTAGATTGTTGTTCTGTAAATACCTGCACGGAATGCAGCTGCTATTCAGTGGTGAACCATTGAAATGACAATACTCTACTTAAAACACAATAAATAGCTATCAAGATATGCAGTTCAAAGGCTTCAAGGTATCTTCTATTTCATAAAATAAAGTAATGAGGCATGACAGGAAAAAGAAAGTGTGAATTTGAACTCACAGTTCTGTCAAATTTTGAAGAGTCGCAAGCCAACCCGGAATCGTCCCAGTTAGAGAATTGTTCTGTAGATCCCTGGTTATGTCCCATATTCACAACCACAGCATTGAAATGATCAAACCTATACTTGAGGACAAAGTGACAGAAATTATAGCTCATAGAAATCATAATAGAAGAGATTATTTAGAAAACTTGCTAGTTGATAACGTCATGTTTTACATCAATAGGCTGGTAGTATGCTATATGAACTTACAACGTCTGTAGGCTAATCAACCTGCTCAAATCTGGTATACTACCAGTAAGATTGTTTCCATCCAACAATCTGCAAAACTTAAAGAAATCTCAATCAACTCTAAAATCATTATGTCATTCCTAAATGCACAATTGCTACACCCTCGATTTCTTTGAAGCACAAACATGTATGAGGAGCTTACATTGTAGTTAAAGCTTTCAATTCAGCAATACTTTGTGGTATGGAACCATTCAGATCCATGCCTGATAGCTTCCTGTGCGTGCCAATCGAGATTTAAGTTCTGAGATACAGTCCATGCTATATTCACGCATTCAAAGAGTCCTTGTTAAGTGTGTTCAAGGTTTGATTGCTCTTGCATGACGCAACCTAATCCTGTTACTGTAGCGAGCTTTACTTGTATTAATTCAATCCTCTATGTAGCCAAACTGAAGTTATTGACATTTTCCAAGCATCGTGATTTGTATGTACAGAACATAATACTCACAATGTTGTAACTCTGGGCACCAATTCAGTGTCGCACTCAACCCAATCCCAATTGTAGCCAATTGGCAAGCATGGGTCCCCAGACCAATCCAGGAGATTAAACAGTGTTTGGATGTAAACAAGGGCTGAAACTGCACTGAGAAGGTTTTCAGTTAGATGTAGGCAAATCATGCATAGGCCATTGGATTGAAAGCATAAAGTTGGATACTGCTCCCTAGATCGATGTGAAAAGGATATTTATAACCAGAAATTCTGTTTGAATGGAAAAACTTGAAAAATTTAAAAGTGGAGATCGATACCCATCTACCGTCAGTTGTACAGATACACTATCAAATTATATTCAAAAACCCGACATTTCAGAGGCCAAATTTGATCTTGTTAGAGGTGATTTATCTTCACAATTCGACAGGACACACTGCATAAAAAGGTGCCAGAAAAATAGGGCTTTGCATTGGCCTGCTCGGATATATAACATAATCAAAATTATACCATCTTCGTAGTAGGTTCCCGAAGTCAGATTATCGAGCACACTCAGCACTTCGGCTGCATTCAAAATCGGGCCCAGAGTAGAATGTTGTCCTGGAACGAACGAAAAATTCAACGTTCCCAAGAGAATGCTGTTGTTCGCATAAATTTCCACTGTAGCAAAGCTTCCAAGGGCTAGGCTTGCAACATCAAGAGATGAATAATAAAGGTTGGAAGAAAGTAAATTGTTGTAGTAATAGATATCGAAGATTCTGGTTTCGTTTGCTCCAAGAGACTGAATCTCAGCAAAGTACAGCGCTATGTAGTAAGATTGCTTAACTTGTGGCAGAAGAAACTGGTAATACATTAGTGTAGTTGCATCAATGGTGGTTTTTGCAGTTTGCATTACAAATGACGGAGGAATGTCACCAGTACGACCATTTATAACAGGATTTCTGGTGCTAAGTGTCAAGTAGGTAGTTTTCAACCCATAATCTGACTCCCAAATGCGGTCATATGGGTCGTACGGAAACCTGCAATGATCCAACATTGGAAGTTTGACGGGAGCGCTCCCCAATATCAGAAATCTGCCGCAAAGAGTATTGCTTCGAAACAAAGAAAGAAAACATGGGCATTTGATAAAGCTGGTAGTCTATTGATCATTCACCGGGATTTTTAAAACAACGGTTAAAGTTGAATATTCTAGTACCTGATGACGGTACTTGCGTTAGATCCTATATCATATCTCGACTCAGTTCGTAGCGCGAGGTTATGACTTTGTACAATGTTGTACATGGATGTCGTAAGGGGGCGCAGTTCCAGAGATGATATGAAAGGATTGACTGCTGGAGAAATTCGAGCGGTACATACAGAAACAGACGTTGAATTTCCCGAGAATAGAATCAGTTCATAGAAGAAACCTTCAAAGGCATCGTTGAATTCCACCGTACCCCAGTAATTGGCGTTAAATAGAATATAAAAATTAGGAAGCTTGTTCAGCCCGTCATAATTGCCATAGTAGAACCTAGCACGCACAATGTACGTTGTCGATGAAGCCACTGGTAGCACATAACAACTTTTGTTTCGAGGACCTGGAAAATACCTTACGTGCTGAATTGACTTATCTAAAAGCGAATTGTTAAGTGAGGCTGATACTCCAGTTTGAATGTACTGACTATCTGGTATCCAGAATATCCCATTCTCGTCTGTGAAATTTGATTGCCCTCCACAGCTAAGGCTTATGAATCCTGCAAAGTGTAATAACCCTCATGGTTAGCTTCAATGGGTACGGAAGTTATTCGTAGAACATTTGAACTATAGAGTTGCAACTTCGACAGATGAAAGCGCAGTGAATTTTTTGCTTTAGAAATAAGTAGTCATGAAGCAAGATTAACTCATTATTCCAGTTTCCCAATTATGTTCCAACGAACTGAAACAGAGCACAGATTAACTCTGATATACTTCTAGTTTAGTTTTAGATCATTTCATCCTTGTTCTTTTAATCCCATCTGATCCTTTCTTCATTCATTTTCAGTTTCATACAGTATTATAGAGGTACCGGTGATCAACTTAGTCTAAAACTTCAAGAATATGTGTTTCTAAATTAGCGTGTTTTGTTTAGTTGCAAGCCACGCACAGCACAGGAAAGTGCCGTGGGCTTGATCACCCACTGAAGGCCATGAGAATTTTTAATGTCCCATAAGTAACTGCTTGCCTTAAAACTTTCTGATATATAAGTTGGAGCTTCCCAATATCTTGGTACCAGCCCTTTTGGGGGTAGACGCCACGGCACTTTCCTGTGCGTGGCTTGCAACTAAATATTCTGCAACATGTTTAATATGAAAGATTTGCCGAGCCCTACGACTATTTATTTTAGCTGTTCAGCTTCGCGAGAAGTCGTGCACTTAAATTGCCATTTTGTCCGGGGTCTTGTGCGTTTCCTTTCTCGAGTGGCCATGAAGTGCCTGCTTAGCTACATTAGATCCCATCCTGCAGAGTCCGTGTCAAAAGTTAAAGAGCATTTCTGCTCACAGGAAATCCCGAATTGCAAGCTTTGGCTCAACCGGGATGTAAGAATTCAAATTCCGAAGAAGGATAGATGGAGCCAGATTGTTATTGGGATTTAATAGCAACTGCGTGTATTATCTTCTTCTACTCCACATAAGGCATCACAGTTTTCAATCAAAAAGGTGCCGGCGCGGATGGAGATAACTGAAACTGCACTGCTTATGTCCCCGTGTACTTCAGGTTTTGGATTTACCATTTATTAAAATAAAATGAAAAGTACCTACATGAAGTTATGGATTATTGATTCCAAAAATCAGGTGGGAGATACATATAGTGTATTACTGGGCAGTTACGCCGGACTTTACCAGATTGCAGGGCGACTATCGATTGTTGTTGGGAGCACATGAATGTAATTGCTAAGAGTGCAGCTGTCATACAAACTGGCAATTCCACCGTAGGCATGCTGAATTCAAAGTTTTCCTTTCGAATCCTCATGATCCTCAACGCATAATCCAGTATTGTTGCACTCAAATGGTATTCATGCTCTATAGTCGTCTCCAGGATGATCGAACTGGCTCACCAACTGGTTTGAATGGGACTCATGTTGTCACTGTGGATCAATGTTCGCAAGCAAAAACTTGGTTCCTAATGCAGGCTGGCATTGGAGCACGCAAGGGAAAAAGCCTATGAGACTAAGCCAAACATCAATTTGCACCAATTGAACTAGCTGGTGTGTTGTACTAATTCATGCTTTTGCACGTTCAAGCTGATCGATAAAATAGTGGATATAAGACTTTTTCTCGCAGCTCAAAACCTGTAATTAAGGAAATCAAGGTGAGAGTCAAAGTCTTCCATCGACATTCTGGTGGTGAATGCGCCCACGATTGATGAAGGTGGCACTGCACTAATTATAACCAGAAAGTTGCTGAACTGAAAAGTAATTGTAGTTGATGATTCGGCTGGGCCAACGCCATCTCCGTCGCTCCGATCGAGCAACATGCAATGCATAACGATGGAGATCGCACCAGACTGGTATCAAGGAATTGGAGCAGCAACTAAACCCTGCATTGTTTTCATTAAATAAGGATGAGAAGCTGCCCCATCAATTTTTCTTCCAAGTTTTTCTTTAACAAAGGGTAGGCACTAGTTATTACCTTGATTAGCATCTTATGTATAATATCTACACTTTTGTTTTAAGAAACATACTCGTTATAGTTACCTTATATTGTCATCTTATGCATTGTCTAATGAGGGGGATTGACATTCTGCCCGATAAAGAGTCATAGGCAAGGCCCAAAGGGGCCGAAACTAAAGAATCATAGTCTCGGCCCCTCCAGCTATGACCCTTTAGCAAGCAGAATGTCATCTGCCCGACTCATTCCATTGCGTAATGCATAGTTGTTGCTTTTTCACATGACTATTATGGAGTAGAATCAAGATGTGAACTGTGCGGCTGGAGGGGTTCAAGAGGGTCTAATTTTTGCTCTAACTCAACCCAAATCAATGCATTGGCCTTGATAAGTCGCAAGTTTCCATTAAAGGATTTTACTCTTGACTAGTAGAGCCCCAAAGTTTTTGAAAGTATGGGAATGGTCTTTCAAGGACTTATACTCTCCTTGGCAACTTGACAGGGTTTACAGGCAAAGAAGAAACTTCCTGTTTTTATTAATAAAAGATGGGGAAACCCATCGGAGTACAAAGGAACGCATGTAGAAAGTGTAAAGGCCATAAGGCGAACAGAGATACAAGCAAGAGTTAACTTCAAAAAGTACTCGAACACATAATGCATGTGCATGCTTCGCTCTTTATGTTTCATCTGACTCTCTTATTGCTTTATTTGATTGTCTGCTCTTTCCGCTTCCACAACTCTATTGTGTTTTGTGCATGCATGTGTGATCACGCGTAGTGTATGACAGCGAGGGAAATCGGACTTCGATCCTTCACATCATTTCTCAGCATGGTATTAGAGCGGTTATCGGAGCTATCTTTATAGTACGGTAAGCTTTCCAAAAATCACGATCCTATCAATCAATAGGATAATAGTTTTCTTGTTCCGTAATTAGCACTAGAATTTAATTTTGAAGTCACTGATAGTTATTATTATCTCCTAGTCTAACTTCCACATGGATTCCCAAAGCAATGCAAGTCCCATTGTGGACAAGCTCAATGGATCCAATAACCATCTGTGGAAATTAAAGATGAAAACAATGCTAATGGCTAAGGAGTTCTACGATGTTGTCACAAGTGCAGAGGCAAAGCCCGAAGCAAAAGATGCAACAATCTCTCAATGTAAGCTAAAGGATGGCAAAGCTTTCGCACTGATCATCCTCAACATTTCAGACACACAAATCAGCCATGTGTCTGAAGCTTGGACCTGAAAAGGAGTCTAGGACATCTTGAGCACACTGTACGATGTGCAGAACATAGCTTCTAAGCTACACCTCAAAAAGAGATTCTTCTCCCTCAAGATGACGAATGGTGATTCACTACAAAATCACATCAACCAATTCAAGAACCTACTTCAACAAATGGTCGCTGTCGGATCAGTCATAGACGATCAAGATGTAGTAATGAAATTGCTTTCAAGCTTGCCAAGCTCATACGACAACTGGGTGAGATCATCACGACACACTTAGAATTGACTCTATCAAAAGTCATCACGATGTTGCTGCAGGAAGATACTCGAAGAATCAGATCCTCTAGTTTCTCGACAGTCAACTCTCATGCCCTATACACAAACAAGAACTCAAGTAAGCAGAAGAAGAAAGGCTCAAAACAACCGAAGTTGAATAAGAAACTGACACAAAGTCTAGAGCAATCGAATCCACCAACTAAGAAGAAGTTACTGCAAATGAACTAACCACGAGATCCAAGATTGCCGCATATTACAAGCCAAGAACAACAACAAAGGGCAATCGAATCAAATGGCAAATGCAGCTGTAGAAACACCTCAACCCAATCAAAAAGCAGATCACAATGCATTAATGACAAAAGCGTCAGATGATAGCTCCTGATTTCTCGATTCTGGATCCACTCAGCACTAGCCACTCAGCATATGACTAGCCATATAGGCTGTTTCGAATCATATACATCTTACAGTACCAAGAAGTATGTTCACTTGGGTGACAATAGCACACATGCTATCAAAGTTGAAGGCATTGTGAGATTGAACTTTTCAAATGATCAATTCAAACTGCTCTCTAATGGTCTTCATGTACCAAATCTTTCTACAAATCTACTCTCTGTTAGCAAAATTACAAATTTAGGACATAAAGTAGAATTCAAATCAGATCAATGTAAACTAATCTATAAGACAAGCAAGATCCAAGCACTTGAATTGAGACATGGATAGTTGTATAAATCAAGTCATTATTATTCTGCCTCTAATCAGGTTCTTAGTACTTTTGGAAGGCTTTGGTCACGGTAAAAATTCGCAAGAGCTTCGCTAGCACAAGTGAGGATTGAATCGAATTCAATCAACTTATAGGTGAATTTGGTGGCTCCATTACACTGAATACTAGTTTGGCTGATCAGTTCTGAACAAAAATTTGCAGGCATGTACAGTACTGTGATAATACTTTGGCATTATAGACTTGGTCATTTAAATTATGCTTCTGTATCACACATGTCTAAACAGTCCATTGTGCTTGATCTCGACTATCCAGATGGTAAAGTCGAACTACTTGTCTGTCAAAATTGTGTAAGTGAAAAACAAGCTAGGAAGCCCTTTAAATCAAGTCACCAGCATGTAGCTAGAGATTTGTTAGATATTGTAAATTTAATCAGATATGGCCCAATACATAATACTTCATTGAAGGATGCAAAGTGTTTTATTACTTTTATTTATGAATTTCCCAGAAGGATAGCAATGTATTTTATCACGAAGAAATCAGAGGCATTCAACCTCTTTAAGGGCCTTCAAGGAATGTGCAGAGAAAGAAACTGCCAAGAAGATAAAAGCACTGAGATACGACAATGGTGGAAAATACATCTCAACTGAATTCAGCCAAGGCATCGAACAACATAACTCCCTATTTGCCTCAGTCTAATGGATTAGCCGAGAAGAAGAATCATACTTTAGTCAAGTCGACCAAGTGCATGCTGGCTCATGGATCATTGCCAAAGTGCTTATGGGCTGAAGTTGTCTCCACTGCAACTTACATCCAAATTTGATGCTTGACTAAGGCCCTTTCAGGCAAGACACCTTATGAGGTTTGGATAGGATCTAAGCCTTCAATGAAGAACCTACGAGTGTTCGATTGTATCGCCTATGCACAGATCTCGAAGGAGACAAGGAAAAAATTGGACTCCCAAAGTCTTGATCCATCCATATTGGGTACGCTTCCTTCAACAACACCTACAAGTTGTACGACCCTAATACCACCAAATCATTTTCAATAGGGATATGGTCTTTATCGAGGATTAGTTCATCAACTTCAAATTAGGCAAGGGTAAAGTTCCATATGAACCATCAAAAGCTCCTACAATTGACATGACTATTTGAGCCTCGGGTTCAATAGCAGTGCCTTAGAATTTTTTAGAGCAATTTGGCAATCTCGACTTTCTACACTATGTACTTTGTGTTTCTTATGATCTTAATGAATTCTAATTGTTTGAAACCTTCTTCTCTATTTACAGTCCATACCACATATGTGGGGGTCGGATCTTCATGTGGATCAATGATTATTGATTGCTCTTGATTGATATGTGTAGAATTACTAATCTTGAACCTTTTCCCTCACAAAGTGGTGAGCAATCTCTATGTGCTTGCTCCTTGCATGGAATGTGGGATCGGTTGCTAGTGCTTGGCTTGATTGGTTGTGACAATAGATGATTGGCTCCTCCTTGACCTTCATGACTTGTAGCTCCACCAATAGCCTCTTTAACCACAAGACTTTCCTGGTTGTTGATGTCAAAGCCTTGCATTCCGACTTGGTTGAAGAAAGTGAGATCGTATCTTGTGTTTTGGAAAGCCAAGATACTATGCCATCACATCGAAAGGTAGAAAAAGCACTTGTGGACCTCCTATATCAAGGAAGCAGAAATCAGTTGCGCTTTCTTCGACAGAGGCAAAGTACACCACAACATGTTAAGCTTCAAAAAAAGTTGTATGGATCAGGTTATTACTTCATGACTTACATCACACTCTACATCACACTCAGCTCAATGCTACCACCATTCTATATGACAACTTGAGTTGTATTTCACTGTCGCTAAATTCCAAAATTCATGGCAAGTCTATGCACATAGAAATCCAGTTTCATTCGAGAGATAGTTTTCTCAGGGCAAGTGATCCGTCAATACTGCTCCACAACATAAATGGTTGCAGACATCTTCACCAAAGCACTTCCCAGGAACAAGCATAAGAAATTTTTCAACATGCTGAACTTGACGAAGATACCAAGACACCAACTGTGACCTTAAGGGGGACTGTTGGAAATTAAGTCCATAGTTGTCTCCTTGAATAATACATGGTAAAATACACGGGTTTCTGCTAGCAGTTCGACAACCTGCAATTCTGCACAGAGTCGAATCAGCCAAAGTCAACTTCATGGACTTTCCGGTTGATCTACATCAAAGGGTATCCATTTTTTGTCTAATCCTACATTCGAATGTCAAAGCATCATGAAGAACATCGAAGGCCTGATCACCCTCGATTTCTTCAACAAATCAAGTCATTTGACACCAAAGTCTCTAAAGTCTCCAACTTCCTTGACTTCTTCAACAATCAAGTCACTCGACACCGAAGTCTTCGAACTCTCTAACTTCTTCGACAACTTCGTTCATCAACCGAAGTCTTCGACTTCTTCAACAACTTTGTTCATCAACCGAAGTGTGAGTTCTTCCATCGTTCGAAGTCTTCGAAGTCTCCAACTTCTTTAACAACTTTGAGTTAGAATTAAAGTTAGAATCACTGTGTTACTGTACTATGGGTCCTATTGGTGGATAAGGGTCAGTTGGCCTCACCACGAGGCAAGTTGATGGGACACGCATCCCACCAACGGCAACCTGGGTCATGCATGTGTTGCCTGAGTGAACAACTATATGTACAACGTAATTTCATTTTGTGAAATACAGTTGCTATGTGAGCTTGCTGAGGAGAGTGTTTTCTGTCTATATTACTGTGTAGCATGATCTGTGTTCCTGTGCAAAGCAAATTCTAAGTTGGTATCAGAGCCGTACAAGGAGTGTACACAGTACAGTGTCACCGTTGAAGAGAGCTTCGAGAGAACTGTCTTCTGAGAGTTCGGGGTTCTACGACGGGTTGAAGACGGAAAGAGAAGCACTGGTGCACAATTTCTAATTTATAGAGACTTGCTAAGCTCAGCAGAGGAATTATTAGCCTGTGCATAGCATCAGACAGGGAAAAATTTGGTGAAAAATTGACAATTTTGAAGCCAGTTGAAAATTGAAACCGGGCTTGGGGTTACGGTTTTTATACATAACTGGTGATTTCTTTGTTGTTTGCGCACCGTTTTGGATGTCGTAAGGACAGGAAGGAAGCCAATCACATTGTCAACCAACCATGGAGAGATTCTGAGGTTTATGTCAGAGATTTGTCTCCAGCCAGTTAACCTAACATATTTGCGGTAAAAAGGTGAAAAAAGCCACTCTGTCAAGTTGAGCTAAAATCACCGTTTCTCCACGAAATTTCCTGACTGAACACTCTACAGTCTTGGATTCAGTAGGGCGACCCTGCTCCAAGCCTCAGATTGTGCTCAAAACGATCCACAGGAGTGTTTGATCTAGTAATTTTTAGAGAAGGGAGGCGCGGCCTCAGGTAGGGAGGTCGCGGGCTATTCACGCGCCCAACGCAATAGTCAGCTTAGTGTATCGAAGACCATAGCGACTGTAGGAGCATGGTTCGATGCCCAAATGCAGTTTGGACCTTTGGATGCGGTGTCAAATGATTCGACGGTCCAGAATCTGTGATGGGAAAGAAATTTGGACCACAAGATTCGGTTCAGCCATTGGATGAGCTTTGAACAGGGCCCTGAAGAAGTGAAGTGCATTCTGGCCTTCAACTTCATTAAAGATTTCCATACTGAAAGTTGAGTTGGGTCCCTTCACAAGTGAAGAGTGAAGTTTCTTCAAGGTGAAGAAATAGTTCAAAAACTAGAAAAGTCCCTACTTTTGGGTCCTTTGCCCATTTTGACCCAAACGAAAGGCTATAACCTCCAAACGAAGGGCACCCGGACTGTACCTGCAAGTACGGTACAACAAAACAGAGTGATTGCAGTCGAGAAAGTGTTCGGAGTACGCCAGAAGTGGTTTCACCATTCCACTGGGCACATTGTTGGGAGTTGATGACTGAGTGCATTTCGGAAGGTGATGTCGATTGGGCTTTCAAATTGGTGGAAAAGCGGCAAGTGGTCTGGTAAGAAAAAAGTGCAGGTCATTATTTTCAACTTCTGACATCATTGTTGGCCTCGACATACTGTTCTTAGCCTAAGGCAGAAGTTTCAAGCAATTTTGCGATGGCAAACATGGGAGAGTCCATTTTGAGTGAAAGTAGCAAATTGGACGGGATTTCCAACTATGCAGTGTGGAAATTCAAAATGAAAAACATACTGATGGAGAAAGATGTGTGGGAAGTCGTCACAGGTGATGAGAGAAGGCCGCCAAATGAAACAAGTTAGAATTAAAGTTAGAATCACTGTGTTACTGTATTGTGGGTCCTATCAGTGGATAAGGATCAGTTGGCCTCGCCACGAGGTTGCTATGTGAGCTTGCTGAGGAGAGTGATTTTCTGTTTGTGTTACTGTGTAGCATGATCTGTATTCCTGTGCAAAGCAAATTCTAAGTTGGTATCAGAGCCGTACAGGGAGTGTACACAGTACAGTGTTGCCGTTGAAGAGAGCTTCGGGAGAACTATGTTCTGAGAGTTCGGGATTGAAGATGGAAAGAGAAGCACTGGTGCACGGTTTCTAATTATAGAAGCTTGCTAAGCTCAGCAGAGGGATTATTAGCCTGTGCATAGCATCAGACAGGGAAAAATTTGGTGAGAAATTGACAATTTTGAAGCCAGCTGAAAATTGAAACCGGACTTGGGGTTACGTTTGTGCACCGTTTTGGATGCCGTAAGGACAGGGAGGAAGCTAATCACACTGTCAATCAGCCATGGAGAGATTCTGAGGTTTATGTCAGAGATTTGTCTCCAGACAGTTAACCTAGCAGATTTGCGATAAAAAGGTGAAAAAGCCACTTTGTCAAGTTGAGCTAAAATCACCGTTTCTCCACAGAATTTCCTAGCTGAACACTCTACAGTCATGGATTCAGTAGGGCAACCCTGCTCCAGGCCTCAGATCGTGCTCAAAACGATCCACAGGAGATCTTAATCTGATAGTTTTCAGAGAAGGGAGGCGCGACCGCAGGCAGGGAGGTCGCGGGATGTTCGTGCGCCCAACGATGAACAACTTAGTGTATTGAAGACCATAGCATCTGCAGGAGTTTGGTTCGATGTCCAGATGTACTTTGAACCTTTAGATGAGGTGTCAAATGAATCAACGGTCCAGAATCTGTGATGGGAGAGAAATTTGAACCACAAGATTTGGTTCAGCCATTGGATGAGCTTTGAACAGGGCCCTGAAGAATTGAAGTGCATTCTGGCCTTCAACTTCATTAAAAATTTTTATACTGAAAGTTGAGCTGGGTCCCTTCACAAGTGAAGAGTGAAGTTTCTTCAAAGTGAAGAAACAGTTCAAAAGCTAGAAAAGTCCCTATTTTTGGGTCCTTTGTCTGTTTACCCAAACGAAAGGCTATAACCTCCAAACGAAGGGCACCCGGACTGTACCTACAAGTACGGTACAACAAAACAGAGTGGTTGCAGCGGAAAAAGTGTTCGGAGTACGCCAGAAGTAGTTTCACCATTCCACTGGGCACGTTGTTGGGAGTTGACGATTGAGTGCATTTCGGAAGGCGACGCCGATTTGGCTTTCAAATTGGTGGAAAAAAGGCGAGTGGCCTGGTAAGAAAAAAAGTGCAGGTCATTATTTTCAACTTCTGACATCACTGTTGGTCTTGACATACTGTTCTTAGCCTAAGGTAGAAGTTTTAAGCAGTTTTGCGATGGCAAACATGGGAGAGTCCATTTTGTGTGAAAGTAGCAAATTGGACGGGATTTCCAACTATGCAGTGTGGAAATTCAAAATGAAAAACATACTGATGGAGAAAGATGTGTGGGAAGTCGTCACAGGTGATGAGAGAAGGCCCGAAAAAAAATGTTTCGCTCTATTGAGTTTGACATGGAACTAGCAAAAAGTGCTAAGGAGAAGCCATATATAAAAGGTGGCTTAAAACGAGTAGTTTGGAGGTAATGAGATGAATGTGCATTCGATTACAACTATAAATTTTCAAAGCGTGATTTTTCAATTGTATAATAATTTGTGATGATGGTATATATCACATTTGGTGAAATGAAACAAACTTGAGAAAAGTACTTCAAGCTTGGACTCAAACCATGGACAAGGAGAGCTGTATGTAGAGTGATGTATATCATTTCAATGAGCGTACAAATTTGAGTGAGTGGGAGGTGGAGAAAATGCTTAATGGATTGACTTTTCAATAGGTTCTTGCCCAAATGTAGAGAAAGAGAGCTATAACATGCATGTCAAGGGCAAACTTTATGTTCCTACTCATGACATTGATGGGCCCCATTTGAAGATGGAAATGGCAGTTGCACTAGAGTCTGCATTGGATTATAGATTAGAAGATGCAGACCAATGTATTGACGAGAGAGTGTCATGGCAACATCTAGCAAAGGTAAGTCATAAAGGAAAGAAACAAACGAGTGCACTTGTCGTTGACACTACTCGTACGATGTAGCCAATCAAGGGCCCCCAACAAAACCATCAAGTTCACAAGCCTCAACCCAAGCTCCTTCATATTTTGATACCTCCTTCACAATTGAGTAGCATGATATGCCAAAGGAAGAAATGTCAAGAGCAGATACTTCACAAGGTAAGGTAAAGCCCCTACCTTCAAGTGGCCCAAAACTCTAGAGGAATCCATTCAAGAGTTTGAGGCCAAGTACCCTGACGACTAGATGTAGAGAGGATATGTATTGCCATGCTTTGCTAACGACATCAAGGGCCATGAAAAGGAAATAATCAAGCATCTAGCACTACAAGCCATAGATCCCATCCAAATGAAATGAGGATTCAAATGCTTACCATCTTTGCCATGGAAGCAAAATTTTCATCATCATAAATCTCATACTCTTGAGAATATCCTTTGGCCACCAACTCTGCATTAAACTTGCTGACTAATCCATCCTTGTTTGTCTTCACCTTGAAGATCCATTTGCATACAATTGTCTTCTTGTCTTTTGGAAGCTTCACCAACCTCCACTAGTTCCATAGCCACATATTTCTCTTTCGCTCAACCCTTTGCTACCACCACCACATCTGCCCCTATTGCTCCCACTCCGACATCCCCTACCTCCATTCACGCATCTTCCATCGCTTCCATCACCATCGCTTCGTCCATACCCCCTGTCTCCCCTTCTACCTCACTCCTTCAGATCAACCCCCTCGATTCACAGCTCTCTCCTGACACCCTTGATTGGATGAACCTCATGAACCTTTCGCCACCTCGACAAGGCCCCTCACCTCCCACGTCTCCATCCATCCTCCAAACCGTCCTTCAATTTTCCAAGGTCTCTGTCATCCCCTCATTCGAGCAATCTCTTCTTACACCTCTCCAAACCAATTCTCTCACACCTCCCACTTCAACTCTGAAGTCTGCCGAGGGCGACAAACCGTTGTCTGATGACGCATTTATGCAGACTACATATGCAGCATCGCCTGATCGTGCTGACCCCACCGCACCTGACGACATTCTATCACTGAAAAAGTTAATTGAAGGTGACGGTGACACAGTACAGGTTGTCCGGGCTACACTCCCAAGCTACATCCCAGCAAGCCCCAACTAACACCACCATATCGGCCGGCCCCATGGACCTTTCCACAGCCTACCAGATCTTGGGCACATTTGTCCACGAGGCGGTAGCCACAAGACCAAATCTGGATGGCCGAGTATTGGAGTTGGCCATGAGCAACACCCAACTGCGGGCAAAAATTGGCTAGCTCCAACAAGATCTGCTGAATGCCCAACAACACAAACAAGCAAAGGAATCAAAAGTGTTGAAACTCAAGCAGCACGAAGCCGATCTCCAAGGGTACATCATGACCCTCTCAAAGTCTACCATGGACACTCAACTAAAGGTCCAGGAGATCCAACAACAGCTCACACCCGACATCTCACTCTTCTCTAGGCACAACTCTCAGTGGTCAAAACAGAAAATCTATGTTTGGAAGCGGAAGTGACAACCCTACAAATAGAAAAGGTGACTTGGCTAGCGCAACTGATACCTACCAATAGACCACTCATCCAAGCCGAGGTGTATCTCCTCACAAAACATGTGCAGGTGTACAATGACACATTCGCCAAGTACCAGACCGAATTTGACAATTACCGACGTGGGGCAATGTAGGAGTTAGCACAGACAAATAATGCCTTGGAAAGCGTGCCAAAGGCACATGGAGCAACAGCCTCAACCAGCCCCTGTGGTGATTCCACTGTCACCAATGAAAGACACTGTCATGCCAAGCTCTAGTCAGGACAAGGAAAAACAAGCATAGGGACTGAATGTTCAGGACCAGAGCCCAGATGTAGCTGATGCCAATGTCCAAGATCTGAGCCAAGAAATTGTATCCGAGCCAAAGCCGAGCTTTTCGTTGACCGGAGTCCATGGAGGAGAAAATAAATGAATTCTTAGCCAAACATCCCCACGAGTCCTCACAAGTCCTCACAAGGCAGCTGGCAGATATCTTTTTCAATCCAAACAATCAAGGGCAATGAGCTGAAAGCTCTTTCAGCACTCCAACCACAACCAGAGTGGTGCCAACAGCTCATCGAGAGAGACACTGTGGCCATCAGGGCCTATGTGACAAGTCCACGCCAATTAAGTGTTAATGCGCATTTCCTCACCTGCACGAGACGATCCAAGTGGACAAAATGCAACACTTCCTTGGACCAGATCATGCTCCAAAACTGCAATTGGCCAAGCCTTTCCTTCATATCACAGATGGAACACAGATGTAGATGCCAAAAGGGCTCTAATCCAGTTTTTCAAAAATTATATCAATTGTCTTGATCCAACAGTCCGCACGACCGTCACTTATGCCCGGGACTTAGAATATTTGATGGGCATGGAGACTAAATGGGATTTTCTCCTTTCAATACTTTTTGATCCGAATAAAGCACTGGTCTCCGCAAATATTGAAGATCAATTACCCGTGGCATGCATTTACTATCGAGCGGCACTCCTTGGCGATCCATGGATGCAGAGATTCCAAGCGTGGGTCAACCAATATTGGTTAACAAGAGTCCACAAGTCTCTTTTCACTCCAAAGGACTTGAAAAATACCAACCAAATAACTTTCATTGAAGACGTCACCACCTATCTCATCCACCAAAGGTGCACGAATATTTGAAGATACTACAAATGTTTACAGATTCGATTATTTAGAATCTACTACATCTTCTACTTCTTCTTCTTTCTTATCTAGTTTGCATATTATGTTTTTGCCTATTACCAAGCTTCTTGGGCGTTTTCTAGGATGTGAACATTCTTGTTTTTAGGCCCAAATCAAGCAGAAGAAATGATAATCATTGTAGTAATATCCTGCCTATCAGAGGACACTCAGATAGGTCACTCTTGCATTGAAAGCAGATGCGTAGACAGCCAATCATGCACGCCATTGTGTTCAACCAAGAAATCGACATACAAATCAGTTAAACGAGCATGAAGATCCTACTTTAATGCTGCAAAAATGAACTGAACTGCTGAATGAAATCTGAAAACTAATCTAACACATACATTAACCTACAAACAAGAACAAGAAACTAACTAAACTAGACAGCATATTGAAAGTCCAAGGATTAAGAAACACTCATTTCTTGATTCTTGGACAGTCCAAAAATGTCAATAACTGAATTGTAAGAGGATATGCAAGATTTACACCACAAATCTAGCCTATTTAGTTTACCTGAATGCTGAAACCTACATTAATTCACAAAGCAAGAAAACTAATCCGCCACCTAAGATCCACAACCACCCACAAAGGAAATGGAAGGGCAAGATCATTAATGCATCACTCAAGAAACAAGAATGATCAAGGAACTCAAGAATACATCAAAACTCATGGAAGATCTTCTCATTTCAGCATGAAGTAGATACATTTATAAAAGCTTCTCTTCTACAAAGAGGGAGTCTCTTAAATAAGCAAGAGAGCTCCTTAGGTGGCATCCTAGTGACATCTTCACATTACACAAATTACAAGTGAAATTATCTCTCCACTAGATGTCACCATCAAAAGGTGGCTCACTCTCCTTTTTTTAAGAGGGGTCTACTTGCATTTATTACGTTAGCCTAGAAATACTAGTTCCTACATGGTCATTCCATCTTTCGAGATTCACCATGAGGATTACACAGTTCTTGCTTGTCATTCTTAACTAGTATTTCTTGGCTCTCATACTCGGCTCTCAGTCTTCGTTCGTCTCGACTTCTCAGAGACCTCCTTGGTCTAAGGTGAGAGGTGATCCTGAGTAGCTCTGGTCGAGTATCTTGGGGATTCGTCAGAATCAGCCAACAACGAAGAAGAGTCTATACTAAATCGGCAGAGTGCCGAGGGATTGGCACTACTTCAGGCCGTGGGTCCTATTGGTGGTATTCCCAACATGATGTAAATAAATATAGAAATAGTTGCGAGGGTTGTGGCATGCTACATGTATAAGCCCATGGCCCAATGAGCACTTGTAAATAAATAATTTTGGCATAAACTTGACTTCGGGCCATGTAATTAAAAATAATAGTAGAAGGCCAAAGTTAAGCTTAAGCTTAAGTTCCTAAGTTTGATTAATTAGTCAAAGTCAATTGGTGGTAGGTGAAGTGTGTTTCTCTCTCAATCATTGATTAGTTTGTGCTTTTGATGAAGGGTGTGGATTTCAATCCCACCTTTCTTGGAATAGCCAATAGGAGACAGGGGAAGGGCCTTCCTCGTCCATAAAAAGGCACCATTTGGATCATAATTTTCATGCTTAATGAGAAGGAAGACACTCTACCATTTTGGAGAGAAGCATCCTCATTTGCTATTCAATACTTGCTAATGCTCTTGTGTGTCTTGCTTTTGCTCTCTATTTTCCATGTTTCTTGTTTCATTAATTAATGTTTTTTCATTAGCATGCACAATGAGCAAATGAGCTAACCCCCTCTCTCACTCTCTTTCTCTCCCTCTTGCTCTACTTCTTCTATCTATCAATCTCCCTCTCTTCTCTTCCTCTCTTCCCTCCTTCACTCTAAAATCATGATGTGTGTGTGGTTAGTGTAGGGAAGAGTAGTGTTAAAGAGTGGTAGTGTTAGGAAAAAGAGTAGGAAGCATCTAAAACTAGCATCTTGACATAGTTAGGTACCTATCTAGTGATCTAACCCTTATTGACAGGCGGAGGGTTGTTCACCAACTATATCTACACACTCTACAGTGGCGCCAGTGCTAGGGATAGGTTTCACTAACTAGTTTAGTTGTATTTTTAGTTGATTTTATTTTTTTAGAGTATTTTTAGGCAGATTTTGAGTAAAGTTAGCTTGTTTTGTGTGATTTCTTGTCCTTGGATTGTTCTTAGCTAGCGAAGGAGGTGTGAGAGGGTAGTGGAGACCCAAAAACAGCCTCTAAGGGCTTGGCATGCATTCACAAAACCATTTGCAAACACCCCAAATTTTCAGATCCAGTGGCCAAGAACCTTCGCAAAGAATTCTAAATTCCATCTCAGTGAGACAAGGACACAAAGAGTCTGCGAAGGTTAGTTTGATTCAGTGAGCAGAAAATTGGACTTGAGTCCTAAAAATCACTAAAATCAAAGCATCCATCAAATTCTCGCACAAGTAATTTTCGCAAACCATCCCATTAACTTCAGAATGTCATTTTATATCAGTGATGAAGTCTGCGAGAGTTAGTACACATTATTGGTAAAGATCAGAGCAAAAAGATATTTTTGAACCCTTGCAAACAGTGAAAGTTTCATTTTCTGTGAGAGCTAACCTTCGTAGACTTTTCTAGAGCTAGATCCATACCAGATACAGCTCCTATAAACCCTGCGAGAGTTACTTCCCAATAGTTTTTTGAAAAATCAGATTTTTGACTGAAAATCAGTGAAAGAACTTTTGCACAGCTGTTAGCAACTGTGCTAACACAGAGAAAATAAAAAATAATAAAACTCTGTGACATGTGTTTTGTAAGACCACGTATGAGTATTTGTCAATAAACTTCAAGCCATGGCATGTGTTTTGTAAGGTCCATGAGTAGAAGCTTAAATAATAATAAAATAGCTTAACTTAGATCTAGAACTTAGACTTAGGAAACTTAAGAATAGAAATATTTATCTTAAGTTGTCCCTAAGTTAAGAAAATTGAAGTTCTAAATCCTAAGTTAGAAGTTCTAGAAAGGCTAGGAACAGATTAGTCCCATAAGTTAGTAGACACCTATGGAAGACCCTCCTTGCCATAAAAGGAGAGGTATTTGCATTGTAAATAGCACTTTTAAGATAAGGTGCTCGGACCTCCTCTTGCCTCCTTTTCATCGATTTTATGTGGCATATTCATTATTGCTTATCTGTTTAGTATAAGCCGCAATCTCATTTTATTACCCTTCGGGTGTTAATCTAGGATTAGTCTAGTCACCTTGCTAGTTGGGTAAGCCTTAGCAAGGATTTTTATTGTTGTTACTAATTAGCTTTATTTCCGTTTTCAGGCACTAGTTGGATAAGCCTTAGTGCTCTCATTCCTCTCCATATCTCTGTTGAAGCTTATTGTAGAAACTTAAAAAGTGGACGAATCTCTATATCCCTATACTACACCCGTAAGTAGATCTAGCCACCGCACTCACTAGAAATATTTCCAACATTGGCGCCGTTGCCGGGGATATGTGCAACTGTGCTAACATAGAGAAAATAAAATAATAATAAAACTTTGTGGCATGATGTTTTGTAAGACCACGTATGAGTATCTATCAATAAACTTCAAGCCATAGCATGTGTTTTTGTAAGTCCCATGAGTAGCTTAAATAATAATAAAATAGCTTAAACTTAGATTTAGAACTTAGACTTAGGAAACTTAAGATTAGAAATATTTTATCTTAAGTTGTCCTAAGTTAAGAAAATTGAAGTTCTAAATCCTAAGTTAGAAGT